>CAWUFW010009078.1:0-600000 GCA_963921515.1 Calotriton arnoldi
GGGAAGAGGGGTGCAGAAAGAGGCAAGAGGGGTGCAGAAAGAGGCAAGAGGGGTGCACAAAGAAGCAAGTGAGGTGCAGAAAGAGGCAAGAGAAGTGCAGAAAAAGAAAGAAAGGTGCAGAAAGAAGCAACAGAAATGCAGAAAGAGGCAAGAGAGGCGCAGAAAGAAGCAAGAGTGGCTTGCACACCTGGGTTTAGGGTCGTGCAGTTGTGTTTGTGTAGTATAGGGGGTCATGCTGTGGGTAGTGTTTTAGGGTTTAGGGTAGTGCAGTTGTTTGTGTAGTGTAGGGGGTCGTGTTTTAGGGTATATGGTAGTGCAGTGGTGTTTGTGTAGTGTAGGGGGTTGTGCTGTGGGTAGATTTAGGGTTTAGGATAGTGCAGTGGTGTTTGGGTAGTTAAGGGAGTCGTGCTGGTGGTAGTGTTTTAGGGTTAAGGGAAGTGCAGTTATGTTTGGGTAGTGTAGGGTGTCGTGCTGGGGGTAGTGTTTTAGGGTTTAGGGTAGTGCAGTGGTGTTTGGGTAGTGGAGGGGGTAGTGTTTTAGGGTTTAGGGTAGTGCGCCCAACCAGCCACAATATCCGTGGACCAAGGGGATCCTGACTCTTTGGAACGCTCCGTCAATTGAATAATTTGGGTCAAGGGCCCTACCACGTCCAAGACCTATCAATTCCTTTCTTGGGATCCCTCATATACTTGGAGAAAAAGGTACATAGTTTCTCATCAATTTCAGGCGTGTGTGCCACCTTCCCCTTCAGTGAGGGCCTGGGGCATTCTCCCCTCATCCTATTCCTGACCTCCCTTTCAAGGGGTTGATGGATTTTCACCACCACATACTCTGCCACTTTGGCATCAGGTGTCCACACTGCTGACCTAGGATGGTAAATTTGGGTAGGCTCGAACATGTCCGAGTGGATCCCGTCCCCAACTGGGGACTGAGAGGAGTGGGTCTCTGGACGCCAGGGACGCCCCGAGTCCTTATCCTCATCGGAGGAGAAATCGTCCTCCGATACACCCTCTCCCTCTAAGGGAAACCTGCCTTCGGGGTCTACAATAGTGGTGACAGTGTCGCAATTTTCTCCGGGCCCCTCCTCCTCCCGGCAGTGTGCATGTTTTAGCGTTCGCGCACTCTTGAGGAAGGTCTCCGTAAGTTTATCAAATCCTTCCAAGTGCCCCGCGTTATGCTTAACGGCCCTTTTATTCCCCATCTGGGAGCTACTGGGACCCGCCACCACCAGATCTGGGTCACTGAACACCCCAGGGATGCTTTTCGCCAGCTTATCAACCTGATCCCTAAGAGGAGCCAGCGCCCTAGAAATAGCCAGAGAGAGGGCTTGGTCCACTGCTGGAGGGAGAAGTTGGGGGGCGATTCCTCCTCCACTTCCTGGTAGGAGGAGTAAAAATGGTCTTCTGGAGAAGACATGATAGCAGAGGGTGTGAGCACAGAACAAATGCCCTTAAAATTCTTAAGGCGGCCCCCTCGCCAGTGCTCCAACAGCTGGGCTTTCCCCGAAGCTGTTATAAGAATAGACTGAGGCGCAATACCAATTACCACCACCAGGTGGCACTAGTCACTAACGTGGCCGTGTGGGGAAATCACCGCGTAGCGGTGTCAAAATTTGGGCGAGGGTTGGTCGGGAATCAAGCGGACACTAAAGGAGTGACCGGATTCCCAAACGCGCGTAAAGACCAGCGGGAGCGCTCGACGGAGCTGCCTCGCTCGGACCAGACGTGCCTGACAGGATCTCACCGCGCGCAGAGCACACAGCGGGAGAAACTGCGAGGGGAGAACGCGCTCGGGCAAGAGCCTGCTGCGCAGGGAATATGAAACAATACCAAGGCAATAATGCTAATAACGTGCACAAGAAACCGCTATACAAACAGCAACAACGTCAGATTAAGCCAAGAATGTAAGGAATGCACTTAACTGACGAGCAGTGAAGAAAGAGGAAGCGGAAGGGACGTGACGATATTATATACGATGGACTGTGATATGATTGGACTATAGTTGCCTTGGAGACTACCCCCTAATGGTTCATGGGTTGTGTAGTCTTTTGTTTAATGATTGTTGTGTTACGTTTTCTTTGAACTGCTATGCAAATAAAGTGAGGAAAGATATGCATAATCCTCGCCTCCGTCCTGCCATAGAATTCATTAAACTTTATTTGATCTGATTTAGAAACATAGATCATAAAAGTGTACATAAAAACAGTAAATCCTCTTTCCTAATACAATACAGTGAGAATTAATTAAAACCAGTAGGTAAAAACGGGTGTTACAAAGCCCGGTTCAGAGCAACTTCAGGTTAACAGAATCGTAAAGGTCAATGTTTCGCAAGATCAATTTCATGTACTTCGTGCAAAATACGCAATAAGGGGTCCAAGTAAGATGTAACGCTCCAATACCTGACCAGTTTGCACTATATAAAACTGCAGAAAAACTAAAAATAAAAAGTGTTTTGCACACTTCTGTCATTGGGCTTTATGTGGGCTACATCTGGGTGATATTTGTGCTACATTTGGGCTATTTTTTCTCTGCTGGCCATCTTGGGAGATTTATTTGTTATGAAGTTTCCTAATTTCGTCATTTACTGCAGTCTCCTCAGTAGGAAATGCTTTCAGTTTTTTACTTTGATTCCATCAAGAAGGCATTCAGATGTGTCACACATTTGCCATAAATTCAGAATGTTAGCACTCTAGTTGTTCATTAGATCACTGTAGTAAAGCTACTGCTCACCAGGGAGTTAACTGGAAGTCTACTGCTGGTATTGAAAGTGATTATTTCAGTCTGCATGTCAGAATTTTCTAATGAAATAGAAGAGGATTTGAGATCTCACTTAAAACATGCCCTAAATTTTCTTTCTACAGCACTAACCATAATTTCTATGACAAAATGAACCCCATCATTTTGTTCCTTTTTAAATTAAATGTTTTAAGTGTTACCAGTTTATTCCAATCAAGATGGCTTCAGGTGTGCCATACTTTTGTCATAAGTAAGGCTGTTAGCACTCTAGTTGTTCTTTAGAACACTCTGGGAAGCTGCAGTAGAACACAAAGGCATCAACTGACAGGCTGCTCCTGTTGAAATATAACAGGAAGATATTTGAGATCTCACTTAAAACATGTCCTAATTTTTCTTTCTACAGCACTAACCATAATTTCTATGACAAAATGAACCCCCTCATTTTGTTCCTTTTTAAATTAAATGTTTTAAGAGTTACCAGTTTATTCCAATCAAGATGGCTTCAGGTGAGCCATAATTTTGTCATAAGTAAGACTGTTAGCGCTCTAGTTGTTCTTTAGAACACTCTGGGAAGCTGCAGTAGAACACAAAGGCATCAACTGACAGGCTGCTCCTGTTGAAATATAACAGGAAGATATTTGAGATCACACTTGAAACATGTCCTAATTTTTCTTTCTACAGCACTAACCATAATTTCTATGACAAAATTAACCCCATCATTTTGTTCCTTTTTAAATTAAATGTTTTAAGTGTTACCAGTTTATTCCAATCAAGATGGCTTCAGGTGTGCCATACTTTTGACATAAGTAAGGCTGTTAGCACTCTAGTTGTTCTTTAGAACACTCTGGGAAGCTGCAGTAGAACACAAAGGCATCAACTGACAGGCTACTCCTGTTGAAATATAACAGGAAGATATTTGAGATCACACTTGAAAAATGTCCTAATTTTTCTTTCTACAGCACTAACCATAATTTATATGACAAAATTAACCCCATCATTTTGTTCCTTTTTAAATTAAATGTTTTAAGTGTTACCAGTTTATTCCAATCAAGATGGCTTCAGGTGTGCCATACTTTTGTCATAAGTAAGGCTGTTAGCACTCTAGTTGTTCTTTAGAACACTCTGGGAAGCTGCAGTAGAACACAAAGGAATCAACTGACAGTCTCTGCCCTTGTTGGATGTACATGTTTTACTGAGAATGTCAGACTTCATTCTCACATGACTGAGAAAGATAATGTGAATTTACAGAAAATATGCTCTCATTTTAGCATCTGGAGCACCTTCCAAAACTGTATGGGACAAGCATGTGAAAATAGTTTTCTCTCAAACATGATTCATGATATCCAAGCAGAAGGTTTTTCACAGGGTAAAATCACCTTAGACCACACCACAATTCCTGAAATTAGTATGGTACCATCAACAAATGAATTCTAATGTAACTAAAGTCAGTTATCACCCTTTATAGTTCTCCTTTTGGTAACCCTCAAAATCTTCGATTCACTACAATGCATTTCAATGGGGTACTATCATTTATATTGGTCCCAAGATGGCTGCCAGCAATTCCAGGATGAAGTGCTGACAGCCAATCAGATCTCACGATGACATGTGTGGTTAGGCTCCGCCCAGATATATATGTGTTTTTACTTTTGATTTTCTCAGGAACTACTGAACGGATTTACACCATTTAACAAAAAGGGTTCTTTCTGAACCAAGAACTACCTCTTTGCAAAATTTGGTGTAATTCCGTTCAGCAGTTCTGGCTGTAGCCTTGCATAAAGTTTCCTATGGGAAATTGATTTTTTGACTCTTATTTTTTGAATTTCTCCGCAACTACTGAACGGATTTACACCATTTTAAAAAAGGTCGCTTTCTGAACCAAGCGCTACCTTTTTGCCAAATTTGGTGTAATTCCGTTCAGCAGTTCAGGCTGTAGCTGTGTCTAAAATTTCCTATGGGAATTAACATGGAGAAAACACGTTTTGGGAACCCCTTTTTTCTCGGCCCCCGCTTGCCGAATCACCCCGAAACTTTCAGGATAGGAGCAGACCGGAGCGCCCCACGAGTTTTGAAAAGTTCGCGAAGATTCATCAACCGGCGCCAAAGTTATTGGAAATAGAATGTTGCGAATTTCCTATGGAAAATCGGTCCTAACTATAACTATCTACTGGCGACCGCCAGTAGATAAAATATCTATATATATATATTCACTGAAAAAACCATAGGTTTTAGGGACAGTTATAGTTAGTTGGACATTTCACTCGTACAAAACCATAGAAATTCCCCCGTTATAGTTAGTTCAGCTAACTATAACTCGCGCCCACAATGCACTGCTGATGACGTCACATATTACATCACTCATGACATGGTCAGTGACATCACTGATGACATCACTGATGACATCTCAAATGACATCACTGATGACATCATCCAGTGACTGTGTGTTTCTGTAAAGTTTAAATATGTTTAATATATATTGGGAAAGGCGTATTGAAGAATGAGTGGGTGTATAAGTGTCTGAATGGATGATTTAGTACGTGAGTGACTGACTCTACAAGTGAGTGATTAAATGTATCTTACTGAATGCATGGGTTAGTGACTAAACTGTGTGAATGTCTGTATCCGTCTGTCTGTTGGTTTGTAAGCGGCTGCATGGACTTTCTGAATAGCTACATGAGTGTCTACATGGGTTATTGATTGATTGTCTGAGTATCTGTATGGGTGCCTGAGTGTTTGTGTGGGTGGGGTGTGTGTGACTCTGTGCATAGATGTGTGAGTTGGTGATTCACTGGGTGCATGGTTTCAAGAGTGCATCTGTGATGGACTGTATGGGTGGGTGAGTGTGTGTATGGGTGTGTTAGTGATTGAATGTATATCTCAGTGGTACATGTGTGAGTAACTACATATGTGAAAGGCAGTATATATGTGTGTTGGAGTATATAAATGGCTATAAGTGAGAGTGTGTGATTGTGAGAGTGGCTGTATGGATGAGTGTGTACTTGTATCAGTGATTGTATAAGAGTGTAAGAATGTGCTAGTATTTGTATGAGTAAGTGAGCTGGTGTGTGTATAACTGTATAGGTGAGTAAATGGGTGTGTGATTAAGTTTTTTGCATGACTGACTAGGTGTGTGAGTACCTCTATGGATGAGTGGCGGTGTGTGAGTGTTTATATAGGTGTATGAGTGCATATGATAGTCCTGTACTGAGTGACTAAGTATGAGTGACTGTACGGGTGAGTGAGTGGATGTGTGTGTAGACCTAAGAATCAGTGAGTGGGTATGTAGTTTTTGGTGTTGGAGTGTCTATGGTTTTGAGAATTGCAGTCTGTAATTTAGAGTGGGTGTATCAAAAGTTATATTAGGGTGTGAGAAGATGCATGAAATTATCACATGGATGATGTCATCAGTGATGTCATTTGAGATGTCATCAGTGATGTCATCAGTGATGTCACTGACCATGTCATGAGTGATGTAATATGTGACGTCATCAGCAGTGCATTGCGGGGCGCGAGTTATAGTTAGCTGAACTAACTATAACGGGGAATTTCTATGGTTTTGTACGAGTGAAATGTCCAACTAACTATAACTGTCCCTAAAACCTATGGTTTTTTCAGTGAATTTCAAAGGTTTTTAAATGCTAATTTCTAACTATAACGTGTCTGAAACCTATGGTTTTTTCAGTGAATTTCAAAGGTTTTTTAAATGCTAATTTCTAACTATAACGTGCCTGAAACCTATGATTTTTAAGTGAATTTCAAAGGTTTTTTAAATGCTAGTTTCTAACTATGCCTACAGAGGTAGGACATGTGAAGAAAGAAGAAAAAACGCACAGAAAGAAGCAAAAGATGTGCAGAAAGAACCAACAGAGGAGCAGAAAGAGGCCTTGTTGCAAAATCATCCTGTGCCCACAACTTTTTCAGACGGATACTGGTGGTAACTGACTCTGACTAACCAGAGCCAGTGCTATGCTAAAAGACACTTAGAATACAGTGAAAACACCTACATACACTAGGGAACACTATGCGTTGGGGTACCCCTGTGATTAGCATGACCTCCTCTGCAAGTCCCTAGTACATAATAGGGCAGGGGATTAAAACTACCTCTTAAAACGCGCTACAGGGCGCGTTTGCACAGTGGTGAAGGGAGGGGGGCCTGAGGTGACATGTGTGCAAACGCACCCCGTGGCGCGTTTTAAGTTGCGGGATTAAGTCCCCTTGAATTCTGAGGGTCCCTGGGTCCCAACTAGCCCCCAGGTACCTACAGTTAGGACCACAGAGCTGAGTTGCAGAGAGGCGTTCCGAGGCCACGCACCTTTTTCACCTCTCTGCAACGCAACTCTGTTGTGCTTACTGAAGGTACCTGGTGGGCTAGTTGGCCCCAGGGTCCCTCAGGATTCAAAGGGAATTAATTCCCCAACTTAAAACGCACCACAGGGCGTGTTTGCGCACATGTCACCTGAGGCCCCGCCCCTCCCTTCACCACTGTGCAAACGCGCCCCGTGGTGCGTTTTAAGTTGGGGGATTAGGTCACTTTGAATCCTGAGGGTCCCTGGGGCCCAACTAGCCCACTAGGTACTTCCAGTAAACACCACAGGCCTGCGTTGCAACGCCTGTAACAAATTGTGCAGTTGTGTTTAGGTAGTGAAGAGGGTCGTGCTGGGGGTAGTGTTTTAGGGTTTAGGGTAGTGCAGTGGTGTTTGTGTAGTGTAGGGGGTCATGCTGGGGATAGATTTAGGGTTTAGGGTAGTGCAGTGGTGTTTGCGTAGAAGTGGGAGTCGTGCTGGGGGGAGTGTTTTAGGGTTTAGGGTAGTGCAGTGGTGTTTGGGTAGTGTAGGGGTCGTGCTGGGGGTAGTGTTTTAGAGTTTAGGGTAGTGCAGTAGTGTTTGGGTAGTGTAGGGGGTCGTGCTGGGGGTAGTGATTTAGGGTAGTGCAGTGGTGTTTGGGTAGTGTAGGGGGTACTGCTGGGGGTAGTGTTTTAGGGTTTAGGTTAGTGCAGTGGTGTTTGGGTAGTGTAGGGGTACTGCTGGGGGTAGTGTTTTAGGGTTTAGGGTAGTGCAGTGGTGTTTGTGTAGTGTAGGGGGTAGTGTTTTAGGGTTTAGGGTAGTGCAGTGGTGTTTGTGTAGTGTAGGAGGTCGTGTTTTAGGGTTTAGGGTAGTGCAGTGGTCTTTGGGTAGTGTAGGGAGTCATGCGGGGTAGTGTTTTAGGGTTTAGGGTAGTGTAGGGGGTCATGCGGGGGTAGTGTTTTAGGGATTAGGGTAGTGCATTGGTGTTTGGGTAGTGTAGGGGGTCATGCGGGGGGTAGTGTTTTAGGGTTTAGGGCAGTGCAGTGGTGTTTGGGTAGTGTAGGGGGTCGTGCTGGGGGAGTGTTTTAGGGTTTAGGGCAGTGCAGTGGTGTTCGGGTAGTGTAGGGGGTCATGCTGGGGGAGTGTTTTAGGGTTTAGGGCAGTGCAGTGGTGTTCGGGTAGTGTAGGGGTCGTGCTGGGGGAGTGTTTGAGGGTTTAGGGCAGTGCAGTCGTGTTCGGGTAGTGTAGGGGGTTGTGCTGGGGGTAGTATTTTAGGGTTTAGGGTAGTGCAGTGGTGTTCGGGTAGTGTAGGGGGTCGTGCTGGGGGTAGTGTTCTAGGGTTTACGGCAGTACAGTGGTGTTTGGGCAGTGTAGGGGGTAATGCTGGGGGTGGTGTTTTAGGATTTAGGGCAGTGCAGTGGTGTTCGGGCAGTGTAGGGGGTCGTGCTGGGGGTGGTGTTTCAGGGTTTAGGGCAGTGCAGTGGTGTTCGGGCAGTGTAGGGGGTGGTGTTTCAGGGTTTAGGGCAGTGCAGTGGTGTTCGGGCAGTGTAGGGGGTCGTGCAGGGGGTGGTGTTTCAGGGTTTAGGGCAGTGGTGTTCAGGCAGTGTAGGGGTCGTGCTGGGGGTGGTGTTTCAGGGTTTGGGGCAGTGCAGTGGTGTTCGAGCAGTAAAGGGGGTCGTGCTGGGTGTGGTGTTTCAGGGTTTAGGGCAGTGCAGTGGTGTTCGGGCAGTGTAGGGGGCGGTGCAGGGGGTGGTGTTTCAGGGTTTAGGGCAGTGCAGTGGTGTTCGGGCAGTGTAGGGGGTGCTGCAGGGGGTGGTGTTTCAGGGTTTAGGGCAGTGCAGTGGTGTTCGGGCAGTGTAGGGGGTCGTGCAGGGGTGGTATTTCAGGGTTTAGGGCAGTGCAGTGGTGTTCGGGCAGTGTAGGGGGTCGTGCTGGGGCTGGTGTTTCAGGGTTTAGGGCAGTGCAGTGGTGTTCGGGCAGTGTAGGGGTTGTGCTGTGGCTGGTGTTTCAGGGTTTAGGGCAGTGCAGTGGTGTTCGGGCAGTGTAGGTGGTCGTGCTGGGGCTGGTGTTTCAGGGTTTAGGGCAGTGCAGTGGTGTTCGGGCAGTGTAGGGGGTCATGCTGGGGCTGGTGTTTCAGTGTTTAGGGCAGTGCAGTGGTGTTTGGGCAGTGTAGGGGGTCTTGCTGGGGCTGGTGTTTCAGAGTCTAGGGCAGTGCAGTGGTGTTCGGGCAGGGTAGGGGTCTTGCTGGGGCTGGTGTTTCAGGGTTTAGGGCAGTGCAGTGGTGTTCGGGCAGTGTAGGGGGTCGTGCTGGGGGTGGTGTTTCAGGGTTTAGGGCAGTGCAGTGGTGTTTGGGCAGTGTAGGGGGTCATGCTGGGGCTAGTGTTTCAGGATTTAGGGCAGAGCAATGGTGTTCAGGCAGTGTAGGGGGTTTTGCTGGAGGTGGTGTTTCAGGGTTTAGGGCAGTGCAGTGGTGTTCGTGCAGTGTAGGGGGTGGTGTTTCAGGGTTTAGGGTAGTGGTGTTCAGGCAGTGTAGGGGGTCTTGCTGGGTTGATGTTTCAGGGTTTAGGGCAGTGCAGTGGTATTCGGGCAGTGTAGGGTGTCGTGCTGGGGGTGGTGTTTCAGGGTTTAGGGCAGTGCAGTGGTGTTCCGGCAGTGTAGGAGGTCGTGCAGGGGTGGTGTTTCAGGGTTTAGGGCAGTGCAGTGGTGTTCGGGCAGTGTAGGGGGTCATGCTGGGGGTGGTGTTTCAGGGTTTAGGGCAGTGCAGTGGTGTTCGGGCAGTGTAGGGTGTCGTGCTGAGGGTGGTGTTTCAGGGTTTAGGGCAGGGCAGTGGTGTTCGGGCAGTGTAGGGGGTCGTGCAGGGGCTGGTGTTTCAGGGTTTAGGGCAGTGCAGTGGTGTTTGGGCAGTGTAGGGGGTCGTGCAGGGGGTGGTGTTTCAGGGTTTAGGGCAGTGCAGTGGTGTTCGGCCAGTGTAGGTGGTCTTGCTGGGGGTGGTGTTTCAGGCTTTAGTGCAGTGGTGTTCGGGCAGTGTAGGGGGTCTTGCTGGGGGTGGTGTTTCAGGGTTTAGGGCAGTGCAGTGGTGTTCGGGCAGTGTAGGGGGTCTTGCTGGGGCTGGTGTTTCAGGGTTTAGGGCAGTGCAGTGGTTTTGGGCAGTGTAGGCGGTCGTGCTGGGGCTGGTGTTTCAGGGTTTAGGGCAGTGCAGTGGTGTTCGGGCAGTGTACGGGGTTGTGCTGGGGCTGGTGTTTCAGGGTTTAGGGCAGTGCAGTGGTGTTCGGGCAGTGTAGGGGGTCGTGCTGGGGGTGGTGTTTCAGGGTTTAGGGCAGTGCAGTGGTGTACGGGCAGTGTAGGGGTCTTGCTGGGGGTGGTGTTTCAGGGTTTAGGGCAGTGGTGTTCGGGCAGTGTAGGGGGTCTTGCTGGGGGTAGTGTTTCAGGGTTTAGGGCAGTGCAGTGGTGTTCGTGCAGTGTAGGGGGTCGTGCTGGGGGTGGTGTTTCAGGGTTTAGGGCAGTGCAGTAGTGTTCGGGCAGTGTAGGGGATCGTGCAGGGGGTGGTGTTTCAGGGTTTAGGGCAGTGCAGTGGTGTTCGGGCAGTGTAGGGGGTCGTGCTGGGGGTGGTGTTTCAGGGTTTAGGGCAGTGCAGTGGTGTTCGGGCAGTGTAGGGGGTCGTGCAGGGGGTGGTGTTTCAGGGTTTAGGGCAGTGCAGTGGTGTTCGGGCAGTGTAGGGGTCGTGCTGGGGCTGGTGTTTCAGGGTTTAGGGCAGTGCAGTGGTGTTCGGGCAGTGTAGGGGGTCTTGCTGGGGGTGGTGTTTCAGGGTTTAGGGCAGTGGTGTTCGGGCAGTGTAGGGGTCTTGCTGGGGGTGGTGTTTCAGGGTTTAGGGCAGTGCAGTGGTGTTCGGGCAGCGTAGGGGGTCTTGCTGGGGGTAGTGTTTCAGGGTTTAGGGCAGTGCAGTGGTGTTCGTGCAGTGTAGGGGGTCGTGCTGGGGATGGTGTTTCAGGGTTTAGGGCAGTGCAGTAGTGTTCGGGCAGTGTAGGGGGTCGTGCAGGGGTGGTGTTTCAGGGTTTAGGGCAGTGCAGTGGTGTTCGGGCAGTGTAGGGGGTCGTGCTGGGGGTGGTGTTTCAGGGTTTAGGGCAGTGCAGTGGTGTTCGGGCAGTGTAGGGGGTCGTGCTGGGGGTGGTGTTTCAGGGTTTAGGGCAGTGGTGTTCGGGCAGTGTAGGGGTCTTGCTGGGGGTGGTGTTTCAGGGTTTAGGGCAGTGCAGTGGTGTTCGGACAGTGTAGGAGATCTTGCTGGGGGTAGTGTTTCAGGGTTTAGGGCAGTGCAGTGGTGTTCGGGCAGTGTAGGGGTCATGCTGGGGGTGGTGTTTCAGGGTTTAGGGCAGTGCAGTGGTGTTCGGGCAGTGTAGGGGGTCGTGAAGGGGTGGTGTTTCAGGGTTTAGGGCAGTGCAGTGGTGTTCGGGCAGTGTAGGGGGTCGTGCTAGGGTATGTGTTTCAGGGTTTAGGGCAGTGCAGTGGTGTTCAGGCAGTGTAGGGGTCGTGCTGGGGGTAGTGTTTTAGGGTTTAAGGTAGTGCAGTGGTGTTTGTGTAGTGTAGGGGGTCGTGCTGGGGGTAGTGTTTTAGGGTTTAAGGTAGTGCAGTGGTGTTTGTGTAGTGTAGGGGGTCGTGCTGGGGGTAGTGTTTTAGGGTTTAGGGTAGTGCAGTGGTGTTTGTGTAGTGTAGGGGGTCATGTTTTAGGGTAGTGCAGTGGTGTTTGGGTAGTGTAGAGGGTCGTGCTGGGGGTAGTGTTTTAGGATTTAGGTTAGTGCAGTGGTGTTGGGGTAGTGTTTTAGGGTTTAGGGTAGTGCAGTGGTGTTTGTGTAGTGTAGGGGGTCATGCTGGGGGTAGTGTTTTAGGGTTTAGGATAGTGCAGTGGTGCTTGTGTAGTGTAGGGGTCATGCTGGGGTAGTGTTTTAGGGTTTAGGGTAGTGCAGTGGTGTTTTTGTAGTGTAGGGGGTCATGTTTTAAGATGCAACGCTCCAATACCTGACCAGTCTGCACTACATAAAACTGCAAAAAAACTAAAAATAAAAAGTGTTTTGCACACTTTTGTCATTGGGCTATATGTGGGCTACATCTGGGTAATATGTGTGCTACATTTGGGCTCTTTTTTCACTGGTGGCCATCTTGGAAGACTTCTTTGTTATGAAGTTTCCTAATTTCCTCATTTACTGCAGTCTCCTCAGTAGGAAATACTTTCAGTTTTTACTTTGATTCCATCAAGAAGGCATTCAGATGTGTCACACATTTGCCATAAATTCAGAATGTTATTACTCTAGTTGTTCATTAGATCACTGTAGTAAAGCTACTGCTCACCAAGGAGTTAACTGGAAGTCTACTGCTGGTATTGAAAGTGATTGTTTCAGTCTGCATGTCAGAATTTTCTAATGAAATAGAAGAGGATTTGAGATCTCACTTAAAACATGCACTAAATTTTCTTTTGCAGCACTAACCATAATTTCTATGGCAAAATGAACCCCCTCATTTTGTTCCTTTTTAAATTAAATGTTTTAAGTGTTACCAGTTTATTCCAATCAAGATGGCTTCAGGTGTGCCATACTTTTGTCATAAGTAAGGCTGTTAGCACTCTAGTTGTTCTTTAGAACACTCTGGGAAGCTGCAGTAGAACACAAAGGCATCAACTGACAGGCTGCTCCTGTTGAAATATAACAGGAAGATATTTGAGATCTCACTTAAAACATGTCCTAATTTTTCTTTCTACAGCACTAACCATAATTTCTATGGCAAAATGAACCCCTCATTTTGTTCCTTTTTAAATTAAATGTTTTAAGTGTTACCAGTTTATTCCAATCAAGATGGCTTCAGGTGTGCCATACTTTTGTCATAAGTAAGACTGTTAGCGCTCTAGTTGTTCTTTAGAACACTCTGGGAAGCTGCAGTAGAACACAAAGGCATCAACTGACAGGCTGCTCCTGTTGAAATATAACAGGAAGATATTTGAGATCACACTTGAAACATGTCCTAATTTTTCTTTCCAGAGCACTAACCATAATTTCTATGACAAGATGAACCCCATCATTTTGTTCCTTTTAAATTAAATGTTTTAAGTGTTACCAGTTTATTCCAATCAAGATGGCTTCAGGTGTGCCATACTTTTGTCATAAGTAAGGCTGTTAGCACTCTAGTTGTTCTTTAGAACACTCTGGGAAGCTGCAGTAGAACACAAAGGAATCAACTGACAGTCTCTGCCCTTGTTGGATGTACATGTTTTACTGAGAATGTCAGACTTCATTCTCACATGACTGAGAAAGATAATGTGAATTTACAGAAAATATGCTCTCATTTTAGCTTCTGGGGCACATTCCAAAACTGTATGGGACAAGCATGTGAAAATAGTTTTCTCTCAAACATGATTCATGATATCCCAGCAGAAGGTTTTTCACAGGGTAAAATCACCTTAGAACACACCACAATTCCTGAAATTAGTATGGTACCATCAACAAATGAATTCTAATGTAACTAAAGTCTGTTATCACCCTTTATAGTTCTCCTTTTGGTAACCCTCAAAATCTTCGATTCACTACAATGCATTTCAATGGGGTACTATCATTTATATTGGTCCCAAGATGGCTGCCAGCAATTCCAGGATGAAGTGCTGACAGCCAATCAGATCTCACGATGACATGTGTGGTTAGGCTCCGCCCAGATATATATGTGTTTTTACTTTTGATTTTCTCAGCAACTACTGAACGGATTTACACCATTTAACAAAAAGGTTCTTTTTGAACCAAGAACTACCTCTTTGCCAAATTTGGTGTAATTCCGTTCAGCAGTTCGGGCTGTAGCCTTGCATAAAGTTTCCTATGGGAAATTGATTTTTGACTCTTATTTTTTTAATTTCTCCGCAACTACTGAACGGATTTACACCATTTAACAAAAGGGTTCTTTCTGAACCAAGAACTACCTCTTTGCCAAATTTGGTGTAATTCCGTTCAGCAGTTCGGGCTGTAGCCGTGTCTAAAGTTTCCTATGGGAAAATGAATGGGAAAACACGTTTTGGGACCCCCCTTTTTCTCGGCCCCCGCTGACGAATCACCCTGAGACTTTCAGGGTAGGAGCGGACCAGAGCGGGCCATAAAGTTTGAAAATTTCGCGAAGATTCGTCAACCGACGCAGGAGTTATTTCAAATAGAATGTCGCGGATTTCCTATGGAAAATAGGTCCTAACTATAACTATCTACTGGCGACCGCCAGTAGATAATATATATATATATATATATTATCTACTGGCGGTCGCCAGTAGATAGTTATAGTTAGGACCTATTTTCCATAGGAAATCCGCGACATTCTATTTGAAATAACTCTTGCGTCGGTTGACGAATCTTCGCGAAATTTTCAAACTTTATGGCCCGCTCCGGTCCGCTCCTACCCTGAAAGTTTCGGGGTAGTCAAGCGGGGGCCGAGAAAAAAGGGAGGTCCCAAAACATGTTTTCCCCATTCATTTTCCCATAGGAAACTTTAGCCACGGCTACAGCCCGAACTGCTGAACGGAATTACACCAAATTTGGCAAAGAGGTAGTTCTTGGTTCAGAAAGAACCCTTTTGTTAAATGGTGTAAATCCGTTCAGTAGTTCCTGTGAAAATCAAAATGAAAATCACATATATATCTATGGCTGCGTCGGATTCGCGCACCCTCCCAATCACGAGCTGCATGCTAATTGGCTGTCAACACTCCAAATCAGGAAGTGTTGGCAGCCATTTTATCCCTCGGTAGAACCGAGGGACAGAAACAAGTGCGCAAAGCGTAAAAGGGAGCAGGGTAGAAACACCCTGACCCCTAGGTCTGCTCAGGGGTCCCACATGGACCCCTGGGCAGAAAAAGCATTTTATTTTTTTTAAATCGGCGGGATGCGCTTAGGGTGCGCGAATCCCGCCGAGAAAAAAAAAGAAACAAGTGTGCAAAACGCACAAAGGGGCAGGAGTAGAAATACCCTGACCCCTAGGTCTGCTCAGGGGGTCCCACAAGGACCCCTGGGCAGAAAAAGCATTAAAAAAAAAAAAAATCGGCAGGATGCGCTCAGGGTGCGTGGATCCTGACAATAAAAAAAAATCGAAGAGCGGTCTCCCGCGCTTCGATGCAAATTTGCCCCCGGGTGGCCCAAGTCCCGGGGGCATGCGGGAGGTGGGTTTATTGTTTATATGGGGGCCTCTAAGGCCCCCAAGCCCCGAGGACCGCCACCCCCTGGGGCTTAATAAAAACTGGTGCGGGAGGGCTCTCCTGCCCTCCCGCAGCCCCGAGGACCGCCACCCCCGGGGCTTCTTTTTAAAATTTTAAATAACGTATGGGGGCTCCAGCCCCACATGCCCGGGGACCACCACCTCCCGGGGCACATAGATAATAAATGTGGGGTCCGTTACAGACCCCCAGAGCCCCGGGACCACCATCTCCCCGGGCTGTGCAATTCAAGGGAGGGGGCCGCGTGGCCCCCCTCCTGGAGCCCTTGATGGCCCTGGGGACCGCCACCCCCCAGGAACGGCTCCTCTAGTGTCCCGGGGTGCCTACCCCCGGGACACTGTAGTTTGCTATGACAGGACGGGAGCCTCGCGGCTCCCGTCCTGTCATAGCAAACTGCTTTGGATATGGAGCGAGAGCAGGAAACCTGCTCTCGCTTCCAATATCCAAAGCAAACTGCTTTCCACATGGGGAGCTGCATCTTAGCATGTGGAAAAGCAATGCCGGCTCCCAAGGGACGGGGGGAGCCGGCGGGACTGTGGGGGGATTGGGGACCCCCCCACAGTCCCCAACGGAGAGGGCCAGCCCCGGGGGATGGGGTCCCCAGGGCAAGTAGTAGCCCGGGAGGGGGGCCACACGGCCCCCCTCCCCAAAATAAAAAAAAAAGGCCGGCCCCGGGGGATGGGGTCCCCGGGGCCTTAAATGGCCTGAGGAGGGGGGCCACGCAGCCCCCCTCCAAATATTTAAAAATTTTAAAAAGAGGGCATGCCCCGGGGATGGGGTCCCCGGGGCCAATATAGGCCCAGGGAAGGGGGCCACGCGGCCCCTTCCCGTTTTATTTTAATCTTTAAAAAAAATGAAAATCCTCATGCCCCGGGGGATGGGGTCCCCGGAGCCAAAAGAGGCCAAGGGAAGGGGGCCACGCAGCCCCCTCCCACAAAAAAAAAAAACGGCATTGTGCCGGAGGCCCCGCCCCCACCCTGCAGCAGTCTGCAAACGCGTCCCCTGGCACGTTTGCAGATGGGGAACAATTTCCCCTTGAATACTGGGGGTCCCTGGGGGCCAACTAGCCCACCAGGAACCTCCAGTATGCGCCAGGGGCTGCGTTGCAGAGAGGTGTACAGAGGCCACGCCCCTTTTACACCTCTGTGCAACGCAGCTCTGTGGCGCTTTGGAGGTACATGGTGGGCTAGTTGGACTCCAGGGACCCTCAGGATTCAAGGGGACTTAATCCCCCAACTTAAAATGTGCCACGGGCGCGTTTGCACAGTGGTGAAGGGAGGGGGCGGAGCTTCAGGTGACATGTGTGCAAACAGGCCCCGTGGCGCATTTTAAGATGGGGAATTAAATCCTCTTCAATACTGAGGGTCCTGAGGGCCAACTAGCCCACCAGGTACCTCCAGTAAGCGCCACGGAGCTGCGTTGCAGAGTGTTGTAAAAAGGGCGTGGCCTCTGTACACCTCTCTGCAACGCAGGCCCTGGCGCATACTGGAGGTTCCTGGTGGGCTAGTTGGCCCCTAGGGACCCTCAGCATTGAGGAGGAATTAATTCTCCAACTTAAAACGCGCCACAGGGCGTGTTTGCAGACATGTCACCTCAGGCCCCACCCCCTTCCTTCACCATTGTGCAAATATTCCTCTAAAATCAACCGATCTACGAATTCCGATTTACTCACCTGTTATCAGGAGAGACCTCAGTGCTGCATCTTTGAGCCCAGTACTGATCCTGAAAAGTAATTTTAACCGTACTTACCAGTAACTTGAATTTCCTTCCATAGGCTAACATTGACTGGTTTCACTTGGAAATTCTTCTAAGTGTGGAGTTTTGGAACTTTATAATATTCCTCTAAAATCAGCCGAACTACGAATTCCGATTTACTCACCTGTTATCAGGAGAGAACCCAGTGCTGCATCTTTTAGCCCAGCACTGACCTTGAAAAAGTAATTCTAACCGTACTTACCAGTAACTTGAATTTCCTTCCATAGGCTCACATTGAGTGGTTTCACTTGGAAATTCTTCTAAGTGTGGAGTTTTGGAACTTTATAATATTCCTCTAAAATCAGCCGAACTACGAATTCCGATTTACTCACCTGTTATCAGGAGAGAACCCAGTGCTGCATCTTTTAGCCCAGCACTGACCCTGAAAAGTAATTCTAACCATACTTACCAGTAACTTGTACTTCCTTCCATAGGAATCCATTGTCTGGTTTTCAGCAGAAAAGTTTCAAAGTGTCGATTTTCACAAACTACAAATATTCCTTAAAAATCGCCTGTATGACTTAAACGCATTCTTTCAACTGTTTACAGGAGATGCACCAGTGCTGGATCCAGGATCCACCACTGAGTAAGAAAAAGTAACGATAACACTACTTACCTGCTAAGTGAATTTCCTCCCTTAGGATAACATTGGTGATTCTATGTGAAAAAGTTTCCAAGTGTCAACTTTTAAAATACAATAATATTCCTTAAAAATCACTACTGTAACCAAAACGCTTTTACTCAACTGTTTACAGGAGATGTCCCAGGACTGAATCTAGGATCCAGTCCTGTGGTGAAAAAGTAATCCATAAAGTAACTAATTGCATTTAACTAGAAATTCACATTGAGCTCAATGTTGCATTGTGTTTGAAATTGTGTTGCCCATTGCAACAACTGTAACTACTGTACTTAAAAGTCTATTGCCTATTTGCAAAGTATTTAAACTAAAGTAATTCATTCTGAGAAAGTATATTTCGTAATGTAATGTATAATGTAATTACAATGTAATTTAAAAAATAAAATATCTAAAAATAAATAGTTGAAAAAAATGTTGTAAATCAGTATCAAAAAAATAAATATAACAATTAATACAATTAAAAAATTGTCATTTACAAAACCTTTGAAATTCACTGAAAAAAACCATAGGTTTCAGGCACGTTATAGTTAGAAATTAGCATTTAAAAAACCTTACAAATTCACTGAAAAAACCATAGGTTTCAGGCACGTTATAGTTAGAAATTAGCATTTAAAAAACCTTTGAAATTCACTGAAAAAACCATAGGTTTTAGGGACAGTTATAGTTAGTTGGACATTGCACTCGTACAAAACCCGTGAAATTCCCCGTTATAGTTAGTTCAGCTAACTATAACTCGCGCCCGCAATTCACTGCTGATGACATCACATATTACATCACTCATGACATGGTCAGTGACATCACTGATGACATCACTGATGGCATCTCAAATGACATCACTGATGACATCATCCGTGTGATAATTTCATGCATCTTCTCACACCCTAATATAACTTTTGATACACCCACTCTTATTTACAGACTGCCATTCGCAAAACCATACACACTCCAATACCAATAACTATATACCCACTCACTGATTCTTAGGTCTACACACACACATCTACTCACTCACCCGTCCAGTCACTCATACTTACAGTCACTCAGTACAGGACTATCATATGCACTCATACACCTATATAAACACTCACACATCGCCACTCATCCATAGAGGTACTCACACACCTAGTCAGTCATGCAAAAAATTAATCACACACCCATTTACTCACCTATAGATTTATACACACACCAGCTCACTTAGTCATACAAATACTAGCACATTCTTACGCTCTTATACAATAACTGATACAAGCACACACGCATCCATACATCTACTCTCACAATCACACACTCTCACTTATAGCCTTTTAAATACTCTAACACACATATATACCCTTTTACATATGTAGTTACTCGCACATGTACCACTGAGATATACATTCACTCACTAACACACCCATACACACACTCACCCACCCAAGCAGTCCATCACAGATGCACTCTTCAAATCATGCACCCAGTGAATCACCCACTCACACATCTATGTACAGAGTCGCACACACCCCACCCACACAAACACTCAGGCACCCATACAGATACTCAGACAACGAATCAATAACTCATATAGACACTCATGTAGCTATTCACAAACCCATGCAGCCACTTACACAGCAACAGACAGACGGATACAGACATTCACCCAGTTTAGTCACTAACCCATGCATTCAGTAAGATACGTTTAATCACTCACTTATACAGTTAGTCACGCACCTACTAAATCATCCATACAGACACTTATACACCCACTCATTCTTCAATACGCCTTTCCCTATATACATTAAAAATATTTAAACTTTACAGAAACACAGTCACTAGATGATGTCATCAGTGATGTCATTTGAGATGTCATCAGTGATGTCATCAGTGATGTCACTGACCATGTCATGAGTGATGTAATATGTGACGTCATCAGCAGTGAATTGCGGGGCGCGAGTTATAGTTAGCTGAACTAACTATAACGGGGAATTTCATGGGTTTTGTACGAGTGCAATGTCCAACTAACTATAACTGTCCCTAAAACCTATGGTTTTTTCAGTGAATATATATATATATATATATATATATATATATATATATATATTCACTGAATCACTGAAAAACCAAAAAGGTTACAGGGATTTTATAGTTAGTTTGACATTTTAACCACACAAAACAATAGAATTTCAGCAGTTACAGTTATATTTATAGTGATACTTAAGTTAAAAAATGATAACTCGTGGCCTAAAGTTTGAGATAATAGTTGTACACCCCTTTTTAAGTCAACTCCTTCCTTCGCCATTGCTCTCTTTTTATAGTACTGTCAAGCACTTAGCACTTTAGATTTTTGGGCACTTTAGCACTTAGGCACTTTAATTTAACATGACTGACATTTTCTGACTAATTAAGTACTTACTTTTCCTTGAGTAGTTGTAACTCATAATATACTAAAACTGTTATTATTATATGCACGCGAGGCAGCTGGATTGATGCACTATTCACTTTAACCATGTTTCAAGTTGGAGTACATTCCTGCAGCCATAATTTTGACTTACAATAGCATCTCAGCACTTAACATTGAATGTCATTGCATTTCTTTCCAATGTACCTTTTCAATATGTCTATTATCATACATCCTGATTCAGAATTATTAATATAAATTTATGTATTATTATCCGGAGGGAAATCGGATGCTATATGTATTTGATGGTACAATTTTTTGCACATCGTCTTGTGTACATTGACTTGAATTTGAGAGGAATGGAAATATGCATAGAATTGTTCATAGAATTTTGTATACATTTTTTATAGTAATTTTTTACAGTGCTTTTCTGCAATCGGTAATGTGGTACATCACAGGTTTTACTGCATTAGACTTTTAAATCTAAGTATTTATATATATGCATCGCATTGGGTGACCAGTGAACCACATGATCGTATCTGCAGTCTGTTGTCAGTTACTATCACTGGGTGTTAAGTAGGCAATCATGTTGTTTTGTAGCTTTTTTAAAAACAGGAAATACCGTAGCACGATCATGTGATCAAGGCCACTGGATGTGGCCGAAACACGTCATGGACAACACTTGAACTTTGAATAAACATGTATTTTGGCACCGCGTCAGTTGGAGTCTGTACCCGCTTTTCTTTGGAAGTTTGTTGAATTACAGGATTTACTGTTGATATATATATATATTCAATCACTGAAAAACCAAAAACCCAAAGGTACAGGGACGTTATAGTTAGGTTGACATTTTAACCACACAAAACAATAGAAATTCAGCAGTTTCAGTTATATTTATAGTTATACTTAAGTTAAAAAATGATAACTCGTGGCCTAAAGTTACTTAACTGCATGTTTTATAGTTTCTACAGATAAGTACAACTGTAAGTATAAATAGAACTGCTGAATTTCCATGGTTTTCTGTGGGTAAAACGTCAACTTAACTATAAAGTCCCTGTAACCATAGTTTATTTCAGTGAATTTCTATGTTTTTTGTAATGAAATGTAAAATACATTTGCCGTACGTTAATACAACCCTGGCTTTTGGACTGCACAGTGGGGGTTGGCTGCACTGACAGCTCCCGCTAAGCGAGAGCACACAGTAACTCCGCTCCCAGTGGACAAGAGCAGGAAAATGCTCCCGCTGGCTAGACATGGAGTTTTGATCTGTTTTCCTTTCTGCTGTCAAGCGGGCAGGAAAACAGATGAAAAAAATTGCTCCCACATGTAGGGAGCAGCATTTTTCCTGCTCCCTGTGGGCTGGAGCAATGCCAGGTCCCGCAGCAACAGGGAGCTGGCAATGACTGCCGGGGCACTGAGGCTCCCCCCCGCAGTTCCCAATGCTGCACACTTGGTACCCTGTGTGTGATCCAGTCTAGGGTACTCAGCAACAAGACGATAGGTCCTGGGGGATGTGGTCCCTAGGGTCAAAAATCGGCCCCCTCCACCTGAAAAGCGTAACAGAGGTGAATGCATGGATGATCTATTGGAGCACAATAAGATCTGTAGTGACTGTGACAAGTGGTTTCTTTCTTGTCATCTCCTGGTGAGAGTAGAGTCAATTGTTCTCCCTTTTAATTACCCTGAGTATGCAAATGCCCTAAATCATCAGCAAGCTCCACCCGTTTGACCCCACCTCGATTTCCTTAGTAGTATGCAAAGGTCTTTCCGTCTTTTCCCACAATGAAGGACAGCTTACCAAAAAGCCCTCAGAGCGCATTTCCCACCAATTTTGGTGACATATTCTTGATGCAGTGGAATATGAGGACATCTCCACAAAACAAAGAAACACTTACTTTATAAAGATAAGAGGAAGTACCATTGTTTGGTGGAGATTCTCCTCTTTGTAGTCTCATCGTCTTCTCTAGCAAGGATTCATGTTATCACAGATTTGTGTATCAGGACCTCACAGAACAATCACATTTCTGAAATTACATCTACCCAAGGTCACTGGAGACATTTCCTTGTGGTTCATTATGCAGCTGTAGTGTAGAATATGCTCCAGACATTTACCCAACGAGGTAGAACGTATTAATAAACCAGTAGAAACTACTCCAGTTGGGTAGACTTTTTGTGCAAAACTGTGGACTCTCGTTGGATAAACCGGTCAGGTGAGGATCTGTTCTGGCCCAGTCACTCATACAGCTATTGACATACCCACACAGACACTCAGACCCCCACTCAAATACCCATTCAGCCACTCTCACATGTACTCACAGACCTACACACCACTCGCACACTCATACATTCACTCACACACACACAAAACCTCTCCCATTCACAGACCCATACACCCACTTACACACCCACTCACATAACCATTCACACACCCATACAACCACCCATACAGCCACTCACATACCCACTCACAGATCCATCCAGACACTCACAAACCCACTCACACAGTCACTCAAGAAATAACTCACACACCCACACAGCCTACTCACACACCCACTCACAGAACAATAAAGCCACTTACACACCCACTCACACACCCGCATAACCATTCACAAACCCACTCACAGACCTATATGGCCAATCACTCAAAAAACCAAAGGTTACAGGGACGTTATAGTTAGGCTCAGATTTCACACATATAAAACCATTGACATTTTGCAGTTATAGCTACCTTAGTTAACTATAACTTACACCCCCGCTATGCCCTGCTTATGACTTCACATATTACATCACTCATGACATGGTCAATGATATTACTGATGACATCACTGAACAGTACAACTGGTGGGAGAGCAAGTCTTTAAAGAAGTATTTGTAGGTAGGACCTATACCACGAGGTCTGAGGATGTTAACAGCGCCAAGCTATGAAAACCCCCAGCAACACAGAAACTTCCATCAAACTCTTCAGACTCATGCAAATCTTAATTAAATATGCCAAAATTGACAAGGAAAGGATCTTTAAAGAGATCGAACAGATAAGTCCTTAAAAAAGATCAAAATCTGGAGTTCATCAGCAAGTGCATTATTGCGATAAAGGGAAAAATTAAGTAAACAAGAAGAAACGATAAAACATTTGAAAAGTGGTCAAATTTCAAAGAGACAAACTCGACTATGAATGAGGGTGAATATGCACATTTGCCAAGAGATTCAACAGTATTTGGAGGCAAGGACTCTCAGATAATAGCATACAATTACAAGATAAAGCTTCTCCTGATACAAGCCCTGGGAGCTCAGAGGTGGGCACAGATTTAGAGGAAGGTTTAATTGCTGGAAGTGGACCCTCCCACCAGGAAGTTTCATCAGTGATTGATAAGCTTGATTTTTTATGGATCAACAGGAAGTGGAACTTGAGGCCGTGAGGTGACCAACAAAGAAATACAGAAGGAACAGGTGCAACAGAAGAAGAAGCGTTCGTACAAAAAGACAGCAGCAGCTTTGCCCAAATGGAAATGGATCCACAAAAAGTAGCCAATCCAAAAACGGTGATTTATTTAAGTGACCTCAGTCTAGTAAGGTGGAAGAACAAATATTAGCACTTGGTCTTACATACTGTCCAGAAAAATCACTGAAATACAGTCAGACTAGAATAGATGTACACAAGTTCATTAGAACTTCAAAACATTTAACATTTTACAGTTTGAAACTGGAAAGACCACAAATAAGATCATAGTCCTGGGATCCAGAAGAGAATGAAAGTCGCACAGTCTAGGACCTCGAACTTTAAAAGATTTAAAAGAGCGAGAAAATGAGAGCAGTGGAATACCACAGATTTTCACAGAAGAAAGTTAAACTAAAGATCTAGATTTGGATGTGTACATGATGCCCCCACTAAGTTTAGGCCAACTTCAATATCATACCCTACTTAACCAAGGAACAACATTGATGTCTATTTGGGACTTGTAATTCAAGAGATAAAACAACTATACTATAATATAGGACCCAAAAAATCTCAACCATATGGGTCACGACAGCTATATGCCAAAAAATTAAAAATAGACATGACATCATAGTAAAAAGGGCAGATAAAGGAGTTGACACTGTACTCTGGCCTTCAAATATATACAATGAAGAGGTATATAAACAATTAAATGGCACAAAATGCTACAGGAGGAGTTAATATCAAAAGATGCAGGAAATCAGAGAGCAATACAATAAAGCATCATCAGTGATGTCACTGACCATGTCATAAGCGATGTAATAGGTGAGGTCATAAGAAGTGCATTGCGGGGGCGTATGTCAGGTAACTATAGCTGCTGAATTTCACTGGTTTTGTATTAGTGAAATCTGAGCCTGTAATGGCCATGTAACCTTTGCTTTTTTCAGTGAATGTCTAAGTTTTTGTTTTTAATTCTATTTCCTAACTTTAACATCCAAGTAACCTTTGTTTTTTTTAGTGAATTTATATATTTTTTATTCTATTTGCTAACTATAAAGTCCCTGTAACCTTTGTTTTTTTCAGTGAATTTCTGCATTTTTTAAAATTGTTATTTCCTTACTATAACAAATTCTATAACCTTTGGATTTTTTAGTGAATTTCTAAAGTTTTTTACATTTTATTTTCTAACTCTAACTTTTAACCTTTGAGAGTGGGTGTGAGAGTGGTTGTATAGGTTGGTGAGTGGGTGTGTGAGTGGCTGTATTTCTTTGTGAGTGGGTGTGTGAGTGACTGTATGGATCAGTGAGTGGGTGTTTGAGTGGTTTTGTGTATGTGTAAGTGAGTGTGTGAGTGGCTGTATGGGTTGGAGAGTGAGTGTGTGAGTGGCTGTGTAGGTCTGTGAGTAGATGTGAGAGTAAAAGAATGGGTGTGTGAGTGTGTATCTGAGTGTCTGTATGGTTGTATCAGTAGCTATATGAGTGACTGCAGCAGATGGAACTTCATTTACCCCATTATCCAACAATGGTCCACAGCTTTGCTCAAAATGTCTACCCAACTGGAGTACTCTCCACTGGTTAATTATTAAGTGCTACCTTGTTGGGTAAATGCTTAGTGCATATTCTACTGTACAACAGCATACAAGACCACAGGGAATTGTCTCCAGTGACCTTGTGTGAGTTTTGGTAATGTGTTTGTTTCTCATGCATCTTCATCCAGAAATCTGTGTTAACATAAATCCTCATATACAGAAGGTGATGAGAATACAAAGAGGTAAATCTTCACCAAAAAGGGTATTTCCTATTAACTATATGATGCAAGTGCTGCTTTGTTTGGTGGAGATGTCGTCATATTCCCAGGCATCAAGCACACATCAACAAAATTGGCAGAAAGTGCGCTTGAGGACTTCTTGCTAAGCTGTCCATCATCATGGCAAAAGGTGAAAAGACCTTTGCATACTACTAAGGTGGCCGAGGCCAAACGGGCGAAGCGTACAAGTGATTTTCACATTTGCATACTCCTAGTAATGCAATTGGAGAACCATGGACTCAGCTCTCACCAGAAGAGGCCAAGAAAGAACCCACTTGCTGCAGTTACTACATATTGCCTCCAATAGATCAACAATGCATTCATCTTTGCCAAGGATTTCAGATCATTTTTCACTTTGTAATTGCCAAGAAAATACACTTGCTTTGTCTTCGCCAAGCTCAGGAAGTTATCCTTTAATAAATGGAGCTTCAACTGGGGCACCTACTATGTTTATGTTCGGAAGTGCTTCCCGTTGAGGTTTCATTTCTATGAAATGAGCATCGGGGCAAGAACAAAACCTCACTTGCCTATCCAACAAGAGTCCACAGTTTTACCAACAAAGTCTACCTAACTGCATTAGTTTCCACTGGTTAATTAATAAGTGTCATTTTTGGGAGGAGTTTTATATAGCACGGACTCAACCCGAAGGTATCACAGCACTTTACATGAGCACCAGTTGCGTTACAGACATACACATTCATTTTTGTTATGCACAGGAAGATTAAGTGATTTGACCAGAATCACAGGATGTTGAGCTTCCATGCAGAGACTCAAACCTACGTCCCCAGCATCAAGGTCAACAGCTCCAGCCATTAGGCCACATCCTCTCCTGAGCTAGTTGCTAGTGTGTATTTCACACTACAGCTTCATAATGGACCTCAACAAAATGTTTCCAGTGACTTTGTGTGCATTTTGGCAATGTGATTGTTCCTCGTGACTCTTCATCCAGAAATCTGTGATAAGATGAATCCTCCTATATAGGAGACAATGAAACTACAAAGAGGCCATGTGTTTCTGCAATGTGATTCCTCCTTGTGCCTCTTCTTCCAGAAATCTTTGATTACATGAATCCTCCTATATATAAGACAACGAGACTACAAAGAGGCAGCGGGGGAGCCCCAATTCCCCCGCTTGGCAGCAGGCAGGAAAGCAGATGAAAACTCCGCTCTAAGTGGGCTGGAACAGTTTTCCTCTTCCCGTCTGCTGGAAGGAGAGGAACTGTTTGCTCTCACTTGGCGGAAGCTGTGAAAGCTCTCACCATGAGAAAGGAAACTGCTATTTCCCGAGGGTGGCCACCTTGGGAGACAGCAGGAGCTGGCCCGGAGAAGTGGCAGTCACCAGGGCCAGTAGTAGCTCCAGGAAGGGGGCTACGCGGCCCCTCTCCTTTGTTCCTTATGGCCACCCCCAGGGGGTTGTTGGTCCCTGAGGCTTAAAACGACCCAGGAGGGGAGCCACGCATGACCCAGGGAGATGGTGGCCCCAAAGATGGCCCGGAGGGGGTCCACGCAGCCCCCTCCCCCTTCAAAACATTTTTCTGACCCAGGGATATGGTTGTCCCCAGGGCTCTTAGGAGCTTAGGGGGGGGCGCATGGACCCCCTCTAATCAAAAGTCCAATTGGCCTTCCCCAGGGAGGTGACAGTCCCCGGGCTCAAACTGGCCTTGGCAAGGGGGGCTGAATGTGCCTCCTCCCCATTATTTATATTTAAATTGCCCCTGGGACTGGCCCATCCAGGGGCTGAGTTTTAGAGAAGCACGGGAGACTGTTTTCTTTGTTAATTTCTGCTGCTAATTCATTCATATTTGTGGTTTCTCCACAAATTGAAAAAATATATATTTTTGGGCCCTGGCGGGGTCCCTGGGGACTCCAAGACTAGGGCTAGAGGGTTGGGCTATACTTTCTCTGCCCAGTTTTCTTTTTTTAAGGCAAAGCAAGTGCGTTCCTCTCGTTTTCCACATTAAAAAACAATATGAAGTCTTTAATGGAGGTGAATTCATCATAGATTTATTGGGGCACAATCTGATGTGAAGTGATGTGAAGAATGTTTCTTTCTCGTCATCTCCTGGCGAGATCAGAGTGCATGGTTCTCCCATTTAAATACCCTAAGTATGCAAATGCCCAAAATCCATAGGACCACTCACACACCCACTCACAAACATACATAGGCACTCATACACTCACTCATTTACTCACACATGTACTCACAGGCCCACACAGGTACTCACAGACCCACATACAGATCCACAGAGGTACTCACACACCCACTCACACACCCACACAGGCGCTCACAGACCTACAGACCCACAGACACATTCACACACCTACTCACATACCCATTCACATACCTACTCACAATCACATACAGCAACTTACACTCTATCACCTACTCATATAGCTATTCACACACCCACTCATAGACCCATGCAGACACTCACACATTCACTCACAGACCCATTCCGCCACTCATGCACCCACTCACAGACCTATACAGCCACTCACACACCCACTTATACACCCACCAAAACACTCACAGACTCACTCACAGAACCATACAACCACTGACACACCCACTCACATACTCATACTACCACTCACACACCCACTAAACTGGCCTATACAGGCACTCACACTTCTGCTCTGAAAGGTGACAGGTCACAGTTAGGATTTTTTTTAACGTAGAAATTCACTGAAAAAACATAGGTTACAGGGATGATATAGTTAGCAAATAGAATTAAAGAAAACCTTAGAAATTCACTCAAAAAACCAAAGCTTACAAGGACGTTATAGTTAGGCTCAGATTTCACACATACAAAACTAGTGAAATTCAGCAGCTATAGTTACCTAAGCTAACCGTAATGTACACCCCCGCAAATCACTGCTTATGACCTCACATTTTAAATCACATTACATTGTCAATTACATCACTGATGATGCTTTATCATGTTACACTCTGAACTCTCCCTACAGCATTTTGTGCATTTAATTGTTTATACGCCTCTTCATTGTTCATTGTTAAAGGCCAGAGTATGGTGTTACCTCCTTTATCTGCCCTTTTTTTCACTACAATGTCATATCTATTGAGAATATTTCTCATCAAATAATAGCATTTGCGCTATCGTTGTCCGTATGGTTGACATTTTTTGTTTCCTTTATTATAGTATAATTGTTTTATGTCATGAATTACAAGTTCCTAATAGAAATCGATGTTGTCTAACGGTAAAGTAGGGTAGAAAATTGAAATTGGCGTAAACTTAGTAGGGGCATCACCATACAGATCCAAATCTTTGATTTAACTTTCTTCTGTGAAAATCTGTGGTATTCTACTGCTCTCATTTTCTAGCTCTTTTAAATATTTTACAGTTCAAGGTCTGAGACTGAGATTTTCACTGTCCCCTGGATCCCTGGACTATGATCTTATTTGTGGTCTTTACGGTATCATACAGTAAAAGTTTAAACGTTTTGAAGTTCTAATGAACTTGTATACATCCACTCTAGTCTGATTGTAATTCAGCAATTTTTACGGACAATATGTGAAGCCAAGAGCTAATATTTGTTCTTCCACCTTGCTTAGACTGAGGTCACTTAAATTATTCACCATTTTCAGATTGGCTACTTTTTGCAGATCCATTTCCATTTGGGCAAAGCTGCTTTTGTCTTTTTTGCGAACCCTTCTTTTTCACCTGTTCCTTTTTGATTTTTTTATTGGCCCCATCTCAGCCTCAAGCTCTACTTTCTGTTGATCCATAAAAAATTAACCTTTATCAACCACTGATGCAAATTCCAGGTGGGAAGATCCACTTCCTTCAATTAAACCTTCCTTTAAATCTGTGTCCACCTCTGAGCTCCCAGGGCTCTTATCAGGAGTACCTTTAGTTTGTAATTGTCTGCTATTATCTGAGAGTCTTTGCCTCCTAATATTGTTGAATGTATATATTTTCCCTCATTCGTAGTTGAGTTTGTCACTTCTAAATCTGACCACTTTCTAATTTTTTATCATTTATTCTTGTTTTCTTAATTTGTACTTTATCTCAAGCATGCGCTTTCTGATGAACTCCAGAGCTTGCTCTTTTTTAAGGTCTTCTGCTATTTTTTTGATGTCTTTAAAGATCCTTGCTTGTCAATTTCGACATATTCAATTAAGATTTGCATGAGCCTGATGGAAGCTTCTGTGTTGCTGCTGGCCCATTCCCTTAGCATATCAGGTGGGCGTTTTCAAAGCTTGGCGCTGTTAAGATGATCAGACCTCGTGGTATGCATCCTACCTCCAAATACTTCCTTAAAGACTTGCCCTCCCACCACTTGGATTGTTCAGTGATGTCATCAGTGATGTCACTGACCATGCCATGAGTGATTTAATGTGTGAAGTTATAAGCAGGACATTGTGGGGGCTTTGAGTTATAGTTAGTTAAGATAACTATACTGCAGAATTTCTATGGTTTCTTACACGTGAAATCTGAGTCTAACTATAACGTCCCTGTAACCTTTCGTTTTTTGATTGAATTTCTAAGGTTTTTAAAATTCTGTTTCCTAACTATAATGTACCTGTAACTAGCCGTAACCTTTGGTATTTTCATTGAAATTCTATGTTTTTTTAATGTTATTTCCTAAATATAACGTCCCTGTAACCTTTATTTTTGTGTGAATTTTAAGGTTTTATTAATTTTATGGCGAACAAAGCAAACACAAGAAGATGATGGACGGAGTGCTGAAACTTTTCAGACACTCACCACCAGGTGAATCCATCATCGTTCTTTAGCTCACTTCCCCACCCCAGTTCAGACACAGCTATATGCAAATCAATCTTGACCCTGTGCCTCATGGGAACAGTCCAGCCCGAACTGCCAAGCCAAAGTTTCAACGCTCCGTCCTTCATCTCCTTGTGTTTGCTTTGTTCACCCTAAGTTGGCAGGGTATGCCCAGACATGGGTCCCTTGCTCACTTTGCCACTGGATTCAAGCTAGCCTGGCTGATGAGGGCTGTTAGCCCGAAACCGGTCCCAGGATGCTTGTTTCCGGTCCAGGGAAGACATGGCTTGGCATTTCGGGCTGGACTGTTCCCATGAGGCACAGGGTTGACTGATTTGCATATAGCTGTGTCCGAAATGGGGTGGCGAAGTGAGCTAAAGAACGATGATGGATTCAACCCAGATCTGTGACTGGGGGTGAGTGTCTGAAAAGTTTCAGCGCTCCGTCCATCATCTCCTTGTGTTTTCTTTGTTCACCCTAAGTTGGCAGGGTATGCTCAGACGTGGGTCCCTTGCTCACTTTGCCACTGGATTCAAGCTAGCCTGGCTGATGAGGGCTGTTAGCTCGAAACCGGTGCCAGGATGCTTGTTTCCGGTCCAGGGAAGACATGGCTTGGCATTTGGCGCTGGACTGTTCCCATGAGGCACAGGGTCGACTGATTTGCATATAGCTGTGCCTGAACTGGGGTGGCGAAGTGAGCTAAAGAACGATGATGGATTCAACCCAGATCTGTGACTGGGGGTGAGTGTCTGAAAAGTTTTTCAGCGCTCCGTCCATCATCTCCTTATGTTTGCTTTGTTCGCCCTAAGTTGGCAGGGTATGCCCAGACGTGGGCCCCTTGCTCACTTTGCCACTGGATTCAAGCCAGCCTGGCTGATGAGGGCTGTTAGCCAGAAACTGGTCCCATGATGCTTGTTTCCGGTCCAGGGAAGACATGGCTTGGCAGTTCGGGCTGGACTGGTCCCATGAGGCACAGTGTCGACTGATTTGCATATAGCTGTGTCTGAACTGGGGTGGCGAAGTAGGCTAAAGAACGATGATGGATTCAACCCAGATCTGTGACAAGGGGGTGAGTGTCTGAAAAGTTTCAGCACTCCGTCCATCATCTCCTTGTGTTTGCTTTGTTCGCTCTAAGTTGGCAGGGTATGCCCAGTCTATGTGATCGTTATTCTTCTAGACAGGAGCTTGGCACTACCTAATCGTACTTGTTTACAACATTGCGCTCACTTGGGCTGATTATGTAAGAACTTACGTTAAGTAACGCAGACTAGAGAGCGACTTCTTTCCTCTGTCCTGTCACTAAGATAGTGATAGTTAGTTACTATTAGTAATTTAGCAGAGCGCTTCCTCTTACTTCAGTTCTTAGAACCTTTTTTTTAGCTCGTACAGTGACAAGCACCCAACCAATTCGGTGTATGCATGCGTCCATCTATGCATTTAAATACAAAATGCAGACTTAGTGAATTGGCCCGTCAAAGGGGGTTGAGAATGATTGCAAATGAGATTGGTACATAGAAACAAATATAATTTGTTGCAAGTTATGCCAAAGTCTTTGGAATAGGCGTGCTAGGTAGGTTTAGGAAATGTGGAATAGATAGGATGGTCTGCAATACTAGTCTACTACTAGTCAATATGATTTCGGAAAGTTCAATGTAATTGCAATTGCCGTTTGCAGTACAGAAATTGTTTTGGAGAGATTATTTATTTATCACCAATTATTTCTTGTCTCTTTAATTATGCCTTACATACATCAGCATCCAGGGGCAAGAGGTCATCTGAGGTGGGTGAGGGTGCTGAAGGTGCCTCCCAGCAGGAAGAATGCTCCTTGGCCGACAGCTTTGCTGTCCCCAGTATGTCCTTCTGTTGTTAAAACTAATATATATGTCCCTAACTTTTACTGCTCCTTAATTTGAACTATTTTCTACCTGTTTCTTAATTTTACTTTTCCCCAAATCCTCTTCAATCTATCCGTTTCAAAATCTTGTTATCCCTGCATTATCCTATTATTTACTAAGGTATTTTATATTTCTAGTGTCTGTCTGTATTTCACTTCAAACTGCCTCTTTCTATAGCTTCCTTTCTTCTGGTTTTTCAGTCAGCTTTCCCTCTCCCCATATATATTTTGTGGACTGCATTGTGGTGGTACTGTAAGACTCAGAGAACCCATTGGTCCTTACTATGCTACTAGTACTAGTACTACTACTCTGCCGTGCCGAATTCATGCCCAAGTAAGGGATTCTACGTATGTTTGTTTAGACGAGAAGAAGGCTTTCTTTTACTTTCTCATGCTCAATCAGTTAAACGAGAGAGTGGCCATGGTCACGTTGGACACCACAAAGTTGTGTCTTCTTCTTATTTAGGCCTAGTATTATTAGCAGCAGTTGATGGTGAACTGATTACCATGCACCATGGCTGGAAGGAAAATGAGGAGGAGGAGGATGGCACCATTACATTTGCCAACCAAGAAGACTTTCTGTCCGATTGTCAGGCCAGTTGGCCACTCTTATTTCTCTTCAAAAAATCAGATTCACCCTTAGCTCTAGCCACTCAGTTCAGTCCTTTACAGGTTGCCTTCTTGAGACTGAGGAGCATATTCACAAGGACTTATCTCCGAGTTATCGCTACCTTAACGCATCAAAAGTGGAGATAGATTTAACGCCCCATTCACAAGCGGGTGTAAACTGCTGATATCGCCAGTATTCCCGCGATAACTGCCTCACAATTTATCTCCACGGGTGACACCACCAACTAACCCTAATGAGATGCAGAGTAGGCGTTCCCGTGCAAAAACTCACGAAAACACCACTACACCACTTTCACAACAAACTGCCAGATCTGTGATGTGAACCAAAAACAGGCGATAAGCCGAGGTAGCAGCAGGGAATTAACACCTGCCTTTTGCTGGTGTTAAGCAGGACGACTACCTGCAGGATGAAAGGGACCCAGCCAAGAGCCACATTTGAAGACCCTCAGATGCCATGGAGACAATGATCATGCAGCTCCGAGACCCATGAGGGCCACAACACCCACCGCCACCCCCCCAGGCCTGCCACCACCCCTAGGACCCATCCCGCCCCCCCCCCCCGGACCACCACACAAAGACAGCGGACTCACCTTAAACGCACCAGCCGCACAGACCGAACACCAGAGGAGGACATTGCCCACTACAGGCCCAAAAGGACAACCATCCCCCGCATCCTGACCCACATCGCCCACCTGCTGACGGTACCAACACAGCCGACAACCAACATCCCTCCGCAGACAAAGCTGCCGGCTGTGCTGCACATGTTGGCCTCTGGGACATTCCAACCCACAACTGCCAGAGTCGGAGGAGTCTCACAGCCAGCCCCATCCAAGTTCATCACACCTGTCCTGGATGCCATCATCAGCCTGGTACCCCAGCACCTCCACTTCACCCACACTGCGCAGGAGCAGCTGGAGACCAAGCAAGGCTCCTACGCCACAGCAGCATTCCCTCACGTGTTGGGGGCAATCGACTGCACACATGTACCCCTCGTGCCCCCTGCCGACACTGCACACAACTACCGCAACAGAAAGCACATGCATCCCATGAATGTGCAGGCAATAGTGGACAACCCAGGACTCCTCAACAATGTTGTGGCCAACTCCCCAGGCAGAGTGCATGATTCCTATATCGCCCGACAGTCCATCATCAACCAGAGCTCCCAGGATGGCACCTATGGAAATGCAGTGCCCGTTGGTAAGTACCAAATGAACACACCACACACCTCCACCCCACAGTCATGCAACTCACAACACTGGCAATGGGCACGCAGCAGAACAACATGCAACATGCCACACAACATGCCATTCGACCAGACATGACAACACGACTCCATTGGGAACTTGGGCTTGCCATGCACAGAACCCAGCCAAGGCATGGCACCACAGCCACACAATAGCAGAATGTGAGGAGAGGCTTGGAGCAGGCATATGCGAGAGCGTCAAGTGACCAATGAATGAGAACCTACCCAATGCCAGGTGTGGCATGGAGGTGCCGGACAGACTCCAATGTGCAAACCACGGAAATGGCCACGTGGACATTAACTGCTGGTGCATGGAGTGTAGTGGCCAGTGGACGCTACCATGTCCCCACACGCTGTGGGGCAGAACGCGGAAATGTCGCACGTTACGTCCCCCCCCTGTATGCGCAGGTGGAGTGGGTTGGCCCTGCGTATGCCAGGCCTGCGTAGGGGTGTGAATAAAAACCCAGTCGCACTGGGCGTGGTTCTCTTCCAGAATGGCCAACGTATCTGCCAGGGTGGTGCCTCTCAGCCCGCCACGAGGCCGGCGCCGTGTGCGGCGGGGCCTGCGTCCCTGTGCACTTGCTGCACCCCAGGCCACTGGTCCCCAGACCCGTCATGCCTGCCCCAGCGCACCAAGGAGGCTCCGCTAACCTGACGACACCGGCGTGTGTCAAAGAGGGCCCACCATGTGCCGGTGCAAGCTCCAAGCCCCAGTCCCGCGACCTTTGCAGCCTCCGCAGACCATCGCTGGCCTCCACGAAGCTGGCCCACAGTACTCCTTTTTCATTGACATACTCCATCGCCGTACTCTTCGGCCCAGTTGTTGGCACATGTTGTACTGAGTCGTGAGTTAAGAATGGCAGTGACCCCAAGTCTGTGGCAGCGTCCACATCACTGAACTCCCGCCGATCAGTGAGGCGAATGTCTGCATCGCAAGCCGGCGACACGTGGTGCCACTAACCCTGTTCAATGCAAGCCGGCGGCACGTGGTGCCACTAACCCTGTTCAACGCAAGCCGGCGACACTTGGATGAGGGCTCTGGCCTACACTGTGGCCCAGTAGGTCCCACATGTGGAACTGTGTCCTGAGTCTTGAATGGCAGTGACCCCAAGTCTGTGGCAGCGCCCACATCACTATACTCCCTCCGATCAGTGAAGCCAAAGTCTGCATCGCAAGCCGGTGACTTTTGGTGCCACTAACCCTGTTCAACGCAAGCCGGCAACATGTGGTGCCACTAACCCTGTTCAACGCAAGCCGGCAACACTTGGATGAGGGCTCAGGCCTACACTGCGGCCCAGTAGGTCCCACATGTTGAAGTGTGTCCTGAGTCTTCAATGGCAGTGACCCCAAGTCCGTAGCAGCGGCCACATCACTATACTCCCTCCGATCAGTGAAGCCAAAGTATGCATCGCAAGCACACGACACATGTCTGTGGGCCCATGCTGACCGCTGCCCACGGCCTACACTGTGGTCCAGTAGGTCCCACATCCAGCACTTAGTCGTGATTCATGAATGGCAGAGTCCATACCAGTGAACGCATGGAGAGGAGTAAGAGGAAGATGCAGTTCAGTCCGGATGAAAACCGGATCCTCATCACGGAGGTGACCGAACACTAGCAACAACTGACCTGGTGCCACCAACTGCGCAATGAGTCATGGGCACTTTCTGGTTGAACTTTGGTGGCGTCTGAGTCCATGGCCTGGGGGTTGTGTGCATCATCATCTGGCTGGGACGGACTTGGTGTTCGACATGTGTCTGTTCCATTCATCTCCACCATGGTGACTGTTTCTGCATGGTTCTGCCCTCTGCATCATGCCCTGGGGGTACACCTTCCACTGTCCACCGAGACACTCCACGACAACCCCCTTTGTCATCTACGAGAACCTGCTCTGCTTACGTGACCCTGCCCCAGTGCACCGCAAGTCAGCGGCCCGTGGCGGTAGGCCCGTGCAGGACGCTGTGCATCCGGGCCACTAACTCTGTGAAGCTCAAGTCATGGAGCCTTTATGGTTGAATGGTTGTGTCCTTAAAGATGTACACTGTTGTCGTTGTTTTGACTGCACCAGGCACTCCATGATGGCTGGTGTACACACACCCCAGACACATCCAACACAGGTGTCACTCGACATGTGAGCCTGCTAATAAACGTGGCCGGGCGCACGTGCCCGTAGCCATTCACACCATCTAAGCAAGTGTGTCCGTGTGGTCATTATGTCAGCATGATGGGCCTGAGCCCTGCAACATCACAGTGTGCTGTCTTCAGCGGACGATACCATGTCACCTCAGCAGTGGCCAAGACCTTGGACATGTAGCTTCGCCCGCCCTCCCTGCATGCACAAGAAGCGTGTGCTGGTCCGGTGTACGTCAGGTCAGCGCCGGGGTGTGCTGATTCGGCAAGGGGGTTCAGGGCGTGGCTCTGGTCTGGCCTTGAGCAGGAAGTGTGGTAAGCGTGTCTCTGTGTTGGAGTGTTGCTGCCACCAGGGCCACAGTTGTCGATGTTGCAGTGTAGCATGCACCCGGAGGGCGAGCCCGCATGTACGGGGATATGTAGGAGCACAAGACCGCTCGGGGTCTTGGCTCATGCATACCAAGTGTTATGTGTATCAGTCTTGCGGCTGCATAAGTCAGATGCCTAGCCTCAATCGCAGCGCGATCACAGCCAACCATGGACTGTACACCTGTGTCCGCCCTGTCCGGACCATTGTCCTACACTCACGTGGCTGCACACCCTCAACAGCCAGCTTCACGGTGTTGTTGGCATGCCGCTGGACATGCGCAGACAGGCATGACAATGGTGTGCCGTAGGAGTGCACGTGATACAACCGCGCAGCGCACACAAGTGTGGGGGCTCGTGGGAGGGAGGAGCAGCTGTAAGGCAACGTAACACACAGTGAGGCCGCTCAGGTGCCACGTGCTCGGCATATCATCCATGATTCCCTGGGTCGCAGACATCCCACCCCACCCACGACAGGCCTCTGTACATCTCCTGTATGCAAGCAGATGGTGAAGTTACTGTAGGGATGAAAGGTCCTTTGTCTGAACTATTAGGCGGTAGCACATCTGCAGCTCCGAGCTGGGACTTGCATGTGCCCAGCACCTCCTGACAGATACAATAGCATTTGCTGGCGACTCCCACACTACGCACTGCCCGATGTGAGACCAACTTGTACACATCCCACACGCAGTAGTCCTTGGTTGTAGTTAGCGTGCGTGAAATGGCCTTCACACATACTCCCACCCCAGGCCTGCACCCGTTGCACACAGACACTGCTCATTGCTCCGAGTTGTGCCATTTCTTCCACATGACTGGCGCGGGTCAGCACAGTGCCGCTTCAAGCAGAGCCACTGACGCAATGGCAGACCATCCCGGACACATGCACAACTCCAGTCACGTGGACCTGTACCGTGCACGTCTGCTGCATGTCCTCGGGGCACTGCCATTGGCAGTGCTGCAGATCAATTACCGGCTAAGCTTCCGCCTTGCCAACATCACCTGCGTTCAGCCTGTGTTGCATTGTCGCTCGTGCATATTCGAGTGGACCATGGATGTCTGCCTCTCCAACGTAACAGTAGCTGACCTGGATTTTGATGTGTGTGTGCGCCCCCTGTTGGCCCACGACCAGGAGTGTCACCGTGATGCCCGTTTATGGCATGCCTGGATGATTGGCATGCATGCTGGCAACTGGACCTGGGAGATTGCATGAGTCGTCGTGTGCAGTGACCACATTGAACCGCTCCCCTATTGGGCTTTAGTGCCAATAGGGGCCAGGGGTTGGAGTCAGCACATCTGTCTGGGACAGCTGATGGGTTACGTCGCCGACATGTTAGATGTGGTGGACAATGAGCTCTCATTGGAAATGTTGGCCTACGCTGCTGCACTCGCGTTCATGGACAAGTGACAACGTAACTGCAGCCACAACTGAATGTGACCCATTGCATGTGCCCCGACGCCTGGTTGCATGTTGGGGATCTGATCACATGTCCCCGGGATGACAGTGGACATGGCTGCATTGGCCTGGACTCCGGATCCATGCGCGGACAACCAACACGGGTTGGCACTGACTTGTGTGGTTGATGGACTCCCCTGTGGTGGACATGGGTGCTTTCCAACGTACTCATTCAGACATGCTGCTGTATTGGTCTGCATGTCATGGCACTTCTCTTGGCCGTACTGACACGCAATTGTTGATAAAGTTTCTGCACCTTCACTTGTCTCCAACTGTGCTGAGTGTTGATTTGTATGCCAATGTGTGTGTCACGTCTTATCTGGGTCCCTGCCATACATGCATTGCTACCCCATCAGGGCTGTGGGTTTGTACTTGTGCATTATCATGTCCCTGTTTCATGCTTTGCCAGATGCGTATGGCCATTTACCGGCCACAAGCAGGTGCACTTGTGTCCTGTGTTCGGTTGTGCAAATGTTGCTGTTTGTGCCACATTGTGTTCGATGTTGGGGTGCTCTGCTTCCTATGTGTGTGTGCTGCATTGTGTGTGAGATGTCCCTTCAGCTCTGATTTGGCTCACCCTTCTCCCTTTCAGGCAGTGTGGTTTTCACTTCTGTGCTTGTTCAGTGGTGTGATATTGCCGAGTTGTGTGACTTGTGCTCTTGGTTGGTGTTGTTACTCTTGGGCATGGTTTGTCTGTAGTTGTGCTGTGCTTATTTGTGCATGTGTGCCATTGTGCCCATTTCCCCCTGTCCCCCCAGTCCCTGGTCGTTCCTCTCCCTGTTGCTGTTGTGTCTGTTGATTTTGAGCAGTTTCCGGTCCCCGACTCCTGCCACCATCTCCAGACTGATGTGGTGGACACCATCTCCTCCATGTCATCCAGCTCCTCGTGTGGTGCTGGACTCCCACTTCCGGTGTGCATTGCTGCCTTCTTGTTGTTGGGGTGTTTATGCTTGTTTGTGCGTTTCGCATAATTCCAGCTGTTCTGGTTTTCTTCCATTGTCCTCCTCCGCTCTCCGGCTGCATTCACCTTGTCCACGATGGACTGCCATGTACAATGTTTTGTTGCCAATGGGGCTTGTGGAGTTGGGTACTAGCTCTGGCTGCCTCCATTATGCTTCGCTGTTGTTTTCTGTTTGGTTTGTCTTCCTTTTTCCTGCTTTTGTTGTGCTTATTCCCGCCTGCCGTGTGTGTGTCGCGGGCCTGGCGCTGCTTATCGCTGCTTTCCTCATTGCGAATGGGCTCATCGCACGTTTTTTGGTGTTGGGGTTTGTGTTTTTATCTCCGTCGAGGTGGTTGTATCGCGGACATTGGCCACGTTTTCGGCAGACTATCGCATGGTACCGCCGTGTTGTGAATTCCACGTTAACACGGGGTTATTTTCCCGTGATAGACTGCGATGTGTAAAGTTGCGTTAACATTTTTGGGAGATGTTTAGTGTACGTTCTTGTGAATATCCCCCTGAGACTTTTCACAAAATGCCCAACCGGATATTTTCAAATTTTGGTTGGACATACTGTGACTGTAGCCAAAATGCTAGTGATGTGTGTGGTGTATGTATTTTCAATTTTGCTAGGGAAAAAAATAATTAGGGGGAGGGGCATAAGGCATCTAAAAAATGTTTAATGTTTTTTCTAGCCGCACCGACCACCAGTGCCGGGGCCAGCGAGATCGGCGGCGGCAGCCAGGGAGCAGATGTGGCAGCTGCAGAGGGTGAGTCAGCAGCAGTGGCGGGTGGTGGTTAGTCATATTGCTTGCTTATTGATAATTTATGTACTTGTTGCAAGGGTGTACATTGTACTGTTGAGAGTGAGAAAAGTTGTGAACAGTTGAAGACACCCCTGTTTACTTAGCCTAAGTATATGCAGCAGGAGTTGAGTAACTAATGATGGCCTCTTCTATCTTCAACTCAGCAGAGAAAACTTAATGAAGAAGAGTCAGACCATGAGGGGTTGATGGGAAAGAAGGATGGAAGGAGGAAGGACAGGTGAAATTTAATATGACTGGCAGAGAATGATGCGTGGGTAAAAGGATGCATATAGGTTGCTGATAGGATGCATGCATGGGTGGGTGGGTGAAGGATGGGTGAAAGGTGAAAGAAATTATGCCTGTCGGTGTGGGTGAATGTGCAAGGGTGAAAGGAATCCTCCGGGCGGTTTGATGGGTCAAAGCAAGTACGCATGGGTGGTTAACATGACAAATGTATGTTAGTGAAAGGTTTGTTGAGAATGATAGCCATGTTTGGATGGATGGATGGTACTAGTATTCATAGAGAAGACTGGATGAAGAGAATGTAAAACTTAAACAGTGACTAGGTAGCAAAGCCAAAGGTGAAGAATAAAAATAATGCTAGAAGAAAAATACATTGAAAAATTGAAAAATCCCTGGGAAGAAGAGTAAACAAGAAATGTTTTTTTTTATCAAGGTTTTTGATTCAAAGGTTTGATCGAGGTTGTATTTCAGACTACTCCCTTGATTCACAATAGTTTTCAAGCACAACATATATTATGTACCCCTACCTACCCATCATCCTCAATCGCCGCCCTACGAGGCCCACTCCCTACCCATGGTAATTTGCCAGTGTCAGCCATGGGTGGCCTATAAGCTGCATGTTAGCACCTCACGTTGTGCCATATATCATTCATATATTAGTAAGTATTCATCTTCCTTGTTGTAGTCAGGGTGAAAGTCAGCATTTGATTTGAAAGAGCTTGGCCATGATAGGAAACAAGATAATTGTGCGGTGCAGTTGCCCCACCTGCAGACAGTAGCAAAGTATAACGCAACACAAGTTTGTCTGTCTAGGGCACAACCTGAGCTGGCATGTCTACTTTAATTTAGCTAAACGAGAGAGAATAATAATAATTGTATACTCCATAGTGCTTAATGAATGGAACTGTAATCACATCAAAATCAAATGTGCAGAGGAACCAAGGATACCAGCAAATGTTATGTACTGCTACTGCTACTGTGCCACTCATCAAACACTGCTGCTCCCCCTATAATTCTATAGAGCCTTTCAGCGCTGCATGCTCCTGAGGATGGTGTGCCTGGAAGCCATGATAGAGGAGCGGTTCAATCGATTGGAGAGGAAGCTCCTAGCCCGGCGCTAGGTCTCTCTTGCCCCCTTCTTTAATCTTTTGTTTAGTGGGTGGGATTTGTTGGGGAGAGGGTGGGAATGTGGGAGTTGGGGAAATCTTGGGGTTTTTGGAATTTTTACTTATGGACATTTGTTTGGACAATTGGACTTTCTTTTCTTTGGACATTGGTTGGGGTTAGGGAAAGGGGTGGGCCAGGTGTTGTGGGTTTTCTTGTTTATTTGTTGGGGTAATACATTTTTTATGGTTGTACATATGATTTAAATCTTTTTTGGGGGGTTACTCTTTTACTTCGCTCTGTTTCCTTTGCCGCGCAAGCCCGCAGCCAGTTTTCAAAATCTGCCAATAGCATAACACACAAAGAGATAGTTATGCGCTACATTACTTGTCCTACTACTCTCTCCTCCTAGTCTCTGCAGTCCACAACTATATTAGCACCTAATGACTCAGAGGGGGTGTGGATGTGTGAATTTTCCTAGTATATAGATTATTGTAGCTCAGCAATCCCCCACAGTTGTTTTTTTACCTTTGATTAAGCGAAGTGATGCATGCATGGTTTCCCAAGGTGCCATGGTGGTGGTAGTAGACAGTAGCAGCATGCTTGCGGACTAGTCGTCGAATACTAGTAAAAGCACCAGATCCGAGCGAGGTTCCACTCCCTCCTAGCCGACTCAAGCTGTAGGATGAGGAATATTCTTCGCAGGGAACTCATTAGATTGAAATAAAAACTGAGTTAATGCCATTTTGTATGCAAGCTTTGCAAAAAAATTGAGAAAGGTACCAGAGGGAGACTAGAGTACAAATAGCAGTAGTACACAAGAAGAAGACTGTCAAACAAGAAATGCTAAGGTAAAATAAAAAATCAGAATGGTGAGCTGGTAAAAGTTACAAACTGAAGTCGACTCGAGCTATGAAGTGGACAAGCATAACCTTTAGTGCTGGAAGGATGATGATTCTGGCAATTATGAATTATGTTCCTCTGAAAAACATTTAAATATCGAATACTGTGCATGGGTGGAAAATCTAATATATATATATTATTGCCAGTGTGGGCTATACTTAGATCAGAAGAAGATCCTCGCCCTGCCTTGAGTTGGTGTTGCTTTCACCACATCCGCACGCTGAAGTGAGTGATCAATTAATGGTGTAAATTTTAGTTAGTCAATAAACCACACAGCCCGGGGAAAGAGGGTTAGGGGTTTGATGAATGGATGGGTAGGGGGATATGAGGGAAAGGTTTGACAAAGACAAACAGTACACAAGGACAACATTCATCTTGGCAGCCGACCATCATAGATCTGTTATGGGAGGAAAAGGTATGCATGCATGATGATGAGTACAAGTACAGGTAAACCAAATCAAATTGTCTGTCTGCCCCAAAGAGATTCAAGTTACATTATATTCTGTAACTGTTGTACCGAGCTTTGGAAAATATCAAATAAAATTAAAATATCTGTAGGAGTCAAGTAAACAAACAGAAACAACACACAAATTGTAATGATTAAAGAGAAAAAAAGATATTATATTGCCAAATTGGGAGTTGCATCTGCATTCATCTTGGACTGTCTGTCAATCTTGGGTGTCTGGCAGATGCGGTTCGTTAAGGTAAGTGTGAGTATGTTACATTGTTTTTCCAGTATGGCACAGGGTAAAGGCGAGGAGAAAAGTTAAACTGCATAAGGAGGAGTGCAACAAGAAGAGAAGACTCAGAGGCAGCATGGCTAAATGTCTGTTTCCAGCAGTTACCTCAATGACAGGCCCCCACCCAACCACCACTTAGCTTCAGATTAAACAACGAATTTGAGCCAGACAGCACTGAGCAGTGAGCACACACACACACAGCAACATAGCATTTTCCCAATCAATTAGAAAATCAACGCACCACTGTCAGTCACACCATTCACCACTACCACTACACAGACTTGTGTAGGTCTGGTGCTGTTGTTTACCTTTAGGCCACTTCAAAGTCATCATCATCCAAATCGGTTGGTTTCAGTAAATTTGAAAACTTCCATCTTTTTCTGATATCAGTTCTCGAAGTAGTCATGCTCACGCCCATGCCCTGAGTCATTCCATCATCTCTGATCCTCCTGAGTCTGACCCCGAGTGTGGTGTCCAACTCCATACCAACAGTTTCTCGAGTCCTGACTGAAGATGCAATCGATAGGCCTGTAGTAGTACAATTTTGTTACTGAACAACAAGAAGGAAAAGATTGAGTCACTTTTTGTGTAGACTAGATTTGTGTTTGCAAACTTTGCATTATCTAAGGGACTGGTTGGGTCTGAGTCTTTGAGGAGTATAAATATAAAGCATAAAACAATAAAAAAAGAAAGCAGTGTGGAGTGTGGACTGTGTGTTGTGGAGTTGAACCCGGTGAAGGAATCTCGCTATCCTAACTTTCAAAGGGGAAGGAAAAAAAATAACCTTCAGGGGAAATTTAAAATTATTGATCAGCTGCCGGTAGGCCCTGAACATTGTGAATCTCAAATTCATCACTTTCACATTCAACGTAACAAACAAACACCCAGTCTCACACTGCCTGCCAGCACATGAATCATATCATCTCTTCTCAATCTCAACACACATGATGATGACATATCACAACAAGTTCACATCACAACAAACAACAATCACTCAGCGTGCAGTGCATGCCATCATTTACCTGTTCTTCCGGTGTGCTCACCGTGATCGATTAGTGGTACATTGTAGAATGCATATCCTCCATTTGTTCACAAAGCAGAGAATTTCCAGTGTAAATTGAATTATAAATGTTATACATGGTAGTGCAGTCCATCTAGAGTAGGAAAATATAGATAGATAGTCACGAACCAGGGTTGGAGGCAGGCACACATTTGTTTGTATTCTCCGTCTAATGTCTGGCTTAAGGGAAATGGCTTTGGAGGGCGAGTCAGGGAGTGAGACTTCTTCACTGACTGCACACAGTTGCAACTCCAATCCGGCAATAAAAATGTGTCTAAGAGTAATTCGGTGGGGATGAATTGGTCAACCAGACAGGCAGACATGCACAAATAATAAAGTAAATGTTCCCTAGCTATATTTTTTTGGGGGGGCATCAAAGAAAGAAAGCCTAGTAGTCAGGGAAGTAGAGCTCGTCCTCAAACTCTGGTGGTTCACCCAGAAGTATGTCATCTAACACACTATTTCCATGACCTGTGTCACCATCATCTTCCTCCTGTGGTACTTCTTGTATCGTGTAATCTGGTGGTATAAAGTGCTGATTCATTTTGATCATGGTTAATCTCTCCACGTTTTGGGGCGAGAGACTGGTCCTTCTCACTGTGACAACGTCACCAGCAGCACTGAAAACACACTCAGTGGAGACAGGGCAAGCCAGATAGTTTATTGCCAGACTGCTAAGCACTGGCCATTGGCACCTCTTCCCATACCAATACACCAATGGGTTTTGATCAAGGTAGACCTCTGTTGCGTCATCCAGATAGGCCTGGACCATTCCTCAATGTTCATTGCTGGTGCTCCACTTTGCTTGACGTCTTTTTTTGCCTTCACCTCTGCGCTGGACTTAAGTACTGCCAGTAGAAATCACTCCATTGCAGATTTGGGGGCTGATGCTCCTGGTCTTGGTGTTGTTGATAGAGTTCTTGTCATTGGCTTTGGCTGCTGTGAGCCAACAGCACTGCCCTCAGGCTCTGAACAAGACGGCTGCACCACAGGATTTGTTCCCTGGACCAGTGGGCCTCTTATTCCCTGCCGTTCTTTTTCTAGCACACTGCATGCTCAGCTATCCATGTTTTGTATTTTCTAACATCCCCATATGAAAATGGAATGAAAGTGGAAAGTAAGGATTTGTACAGTGGATCAAGAATTGTGGCACAGATGTAATGTTTGGAGAACACAATGACTCTTTGCACCCTTGTATTAGCAGACAAGCGAAGGATTAAGCTCCCCACAAAGTCATACGCATCTTTTTTTTCCACCACACCTGAGTACATTGCAGACACCTCCATTAGCTGTTCCTGTAGCATGTGCAACAATGGGATATTTTTGCCCATGGTACTGTCCTCTTTGCTGACTTCCCATATGAACACCTCAAAAGGAAGCAGCATCTCTGTCAGGCATTTGACTAGGCCCCATTGGTCCATATCAATGATCATGCCTTTTACAGTTGCATCTCCTCTTTGCATGACTTATTCATTGATAGGTCTGTACTGCTCAAACAGGCGTTCAAGCATGTAATAAGTGGAGTTCCAGCGTGTTGGCACCTCTGGTATGAGTGCTTTACCAGGCATTCTATTATCACGCTGAATGACCCTCAGCTTTTTCCGGGCTTAAAATGAATGCCTGAAATGAGTGAAGCTTCTTCAAGTGGACAGTAAGTTGCTTACTTGATCTTCTTTTTTTTAAAAGTCCTGTACAATGATGTTGATGTAGTGCGCCAAACACAGGACCCTGAAATAACCACCATCGGCCATGGCCTTAACTATATTACTGCCATTGTCCGTGGCAACAAATCCATTCTTAAGCCCTCTTGGTCGCAGCCATTCAAAGACCTTGTTGATAAAGTCTTCCAAAATGTTTGCAGCTGTATGGGATTTCTCCATTGTGAACATCGCTACTGTTGCATGTTTCCGAGCAGCATTATAAATCTCAGCATTGTCAACACCTGCAGATATTTTTTCTCCAGCCCCCACAAAAGAGATCCAGTGTGCAGTGATGACCATGTAATCAGTCGCTTGGCAACTGGCCCACATGTCTGTTGTCAGGTGGATAGTGTGGACAGCACCCTGCTGCAAAGCTTGTCCAAGCAATTCAAGCACATCGTGATGCAGCGCTGGAACAGCAACTCTGGCAAAATAGGACCAACTGGGAACCTTCCATTTCGGACAGATGGCTGCCACAAATTCAAGAAATCCCACCCATTCAACAAAAGAAGAAGGAAGGAGGTCCAGCGCTAACATTTTAGCCAGCTTCGTGTTGTGCAAACGTGCCGTTGGGTGGTTGCGTTCATGCTGCCCCTCTGGCCAAAACATGGCAGATACAGCAGCCTGAATTTTTTTCTCATCATCATCAACAAACTTTATTACGATCACACAGATCCTAAAAAGTATACAACACAGGTAGTTTTTCCTTTAAAAGATATACACCAACGATACAATTAAAGAGGTAAAGGTTAAGAAGAATCAATAAAAACATTTATACAAATTCAGAATAAAAGGGCCCCCAAAAACAATTGAAAAGTGCAACGTGCAGAAGCAGCCAAATATATAATAAAAGTTAAAGTGCTCAGTGCTCATGCTTACACAGCCATTGATAAACAATTGCATAAAATTCAAGTCTAGCAGCACTTTTCAAAATGAGGTATCTCCCATACATATTTTCCTACGCCTAGTCCAAAGGGCATGCCAAAATCTAGCAAGACCAAATAAAGTGGATTGACGAATGTCAGTGCACAAAAATCTTAGGACCTCTAAGTAATGCCCCCGTCCCGCTAGAAAACATTGCGAGACAATCCATTTTTTTCTCAGGGACTGGTAGCTCGGGCAAAAAAAGAGTAGATGGACTATGGATTCTGGACTTCCTTGACATGCAGGGCAGAGATCTGCCAAATCATTACAGCTAGACCATTTTGAGCAAAACAGTTTAGTAGGAAGAGATTTGTAAGGAAACTGCAGAAAAAGTTTCCGTGCCATCGGCGGAACAATTTCGTCGATGGTTGGCTCAAAAAGCGGAGAACATTTAAATTTGAGAAAGTCTTTGGTCAGGGTAGATTCTGAAACTGTAAGATCTTCTGTTAAAATAGATTCCCAAAGCAGTTCTTTCATTTTTACTCTTGGGGTTAGCCTCATGCTTTCCGGATTTGACCAAAAGGCATCCAAACCCAATTTTGCTAGAGCTTTCCGTAGGGTGGTAAACCAATTTATTGTTGATGCCTTTGGGAATCTTAGGAGGTCTAACAAGGTCTCACGGTAAGACTCAAGCTCTTCTACAGTCCACAACCTAAACCAAAACATTATCAATCAGTAAATTGCCTTGTGTTTCAATTGTCTGTGTGCCAGATCCATGTACAAAGGTTTCAGTGGGGTGCTAGGGGGGAGGTCAACCAAGGATCTTAAAAAACGATTTTCCACAACTGTTAAAGGCGATATATTTCCTATCCCCCACAGCTCTACACCATACAATATGCTCCCCAGTACCTTAGAACTGTAAATTTCAAGTGCAGGAGCAATCTGCCGTGACACTCTTTTTCTGTGTATCTTACTAATATGGTTCATTGAAAAATTTGATGTAACTTAGCCTTCTCCTTATGTGCGTCCCAGTTTACTGATGGGGATACACGAATTCCTAAATAATCAAAAACGTCTACTTATTCAAGTAAAGTGCTACCTGCCCGGATGGATCTACTACAGTGTTTTTTCCCTCTTTTATTAAAAATCATATACTTAGTTTTTCCCTCGTTTAAGAACAACACCCTGTCATTACAAAACTGTATAAAATCATTTAAAAGTTGTTGGAGGCCCTGGGGAGATTTAGAAATTAAAAGAGTATCATCCGCAAATAACAGGGCGGGAACTCTTCTATTGTTTATTTTCGGGGCATCCCAACCATCCCTGTCCAAAAAATCAATAACCCCGTTAATAAAAAGAGTAAAAAGAGTGGGCGCCAACACACAGCCCTGCCTCACTCCACGATTTACAGGGAAGGTGTCTGTTACTTCATTATTGGGGCCCCACCTAACCTGGGCTGTATTGGAGGCATGAAGTCTAGTTAGAATATCTAAAAGGTTTGGAGGCAGGCCCATTTCTTTCAGTACTCTCCACAGCTTGGCCCGGGGCACTGAGTTAAAGGCTGTGCGCAAGTCAACAAAGGCCACATATAGTTTTCCCCCTTTGACATCCACTTCCTTCCAATAGATGCAGATGAAACGAAAAACCTGGTCTAAGGTGCTAACTTTAGAACCAAAGCCCGCTTGAAGATCACTTAAAATATGGAACTCCATCATCCAATCTTGGAGCCTCCCCAAAACTTGTTTGCAAAAGATCTTTTGGAGAGAGTCTATTAGACTTATCGGCCTGTAGCTCGATGGCTTCGTTTTGTCACCTTTCTTGTAGATGGGCACAATTTCCGCGACCTGCCACGATAACGGTACAGGTGCTCTGGACAGGATCACGTTTGATAGCATGCTTATGTACGAGCCCCATAGAAATCTGTCCTCTTTATACAAGTCATTGGGGGAATTTATGTGGACCTGGGGCACGCGCTAGGAAACAAGATGAGATCGCCAAATCAGTTTGTGCCATAGAAAAGCTCATGGGCTCAGAGTCCCCGCTCACCCTCCCAGCTGGGGACACACCCATCTCACCACTAACGTTACTATCGTTTGCATAGAGAGACCCAAAATAAGCCATCCATTCATCAGGCTGTATGTTAAATTCCAACATTGGTTTCTCTCCCTTAAGCCAGTAAGTTGCCTCTCTCCAAAAGGTCTTTTGGTCTTTGTCATTTAATGCTGTGTGTAAAGTTAGCCATAGCGAACTCTCCCACTCCTTTTTGGCACTGGTAATAGCCCGCCTATACTTGTCTCTGCAAGTCACAATCTCAGAGTGCACCTTGCACTTTACAGCACTAATAAGCTCTCCCTTAAACCGTCTACAGTCCTGATTGAACCAGGAGCTTGAAGAATTTTGCTTAGTACCAGTACAGTGGCTACCATTTCCCAGTGCTTTAGCAGGCAGACTAAGCAATTCCCTAACCTCGTCAAAGAGATGCTCGTGGCATAAACATAAATTCTTTACAGCATCTTTACTAGGGAGTTTAGCTAAGAACTCTATTAGATCCGATGTTTTTTTCTTGACTAAATCCAGCACTTCCGGATGCTTTTCTACCCTGCCACACTTAACCGACCGCTAGTTATTTGAGATTGATAGCACTCCCAGGTCACGATGGCCATTTGGGTTGGTCTGTGCATTACCTAACACAGATAGTGAAAGTGCAAGTGCATTATGATCACTTTCAAGTCTATTTTCCACTATCATATCATCAAGTACAGACTATAGGTTGGGAGTTATTAAACAATAATCTATTCTACTAGTGTGATTTGGTCTGTTATACGTATGGACCCCATTTGGATCTGATCTGGTTCTCCCATTTGTTGCTCGTAGGTCATGCTGGAGTGTTAGTGCAAACAGCTGACTACCTCTCTTCGTCCATTTGACCTTGGGTAGATTTAATGGCGGGATTGACCATTCCCTATCCCACTCCTCTGTCAAATCTGGGGCGGTTAGAGTGAGGGGCTCAAAGGTACAATTAAAATCACCAGCCACTATGGTGGGGATGTTATCCAGATACTTGATTAGAGCATTGTCCAATATACGGAGAGTCTCAGTTTCCTCTCCAACTGAGTCCACCCTATTATATACGTTAAAGAATTTCCCCTTCCAACCACTGGATAGGGACAACTCAAAAGCCAAAATGTCCTGCGAGTCTACATGAAGGCGCTTGATTTTAATCCCTACTGCGTTCTTTGACCATACCAACAGACCTCCCGCGGGATGGCCCCGCATTTTCCTGGTAGCAGCGATGGCAAGGGCAGAATAGCCACTTCTATGGGGGGTGGATAAGCTCCAGGTTTCCTGCATCAGGATTATGTCAAAAGTGTCTATAAAGGTACACCATTCTAGATCTGATAGTAGTTTGGAAATCCCAGCCACATTCCATACTAAGATCCTGAGAGGCATTGATGGAGAAGACCCTACTTCAGTAGAACATATATTCTGAGTGATGGCAAGCATTTCAGTTGGGGCTTCGAACACGGCACAAGGTTCAGTAATATATATTAGGTTATTTAGTAGCTGAGAGTTTGGTGGGTGAGAAAAAGGATCCTGTCTAGGTTATTTCTTTCCTGATGCCACTGATGCAGGTGACTTTTTGAGAGCAGGCGGTGGTAGGGTCAATGTGCTTTTCAGCGGGGCAGTCACTGTCCTCTGTTGCCTTGGTGTCTCGACCTGAGTCTTGTGCCATTGCAATGTTGCTGATGTGGGCGATACTACTGCACTGCTGGCGAGAGGGCTGCTTTGCGTAATAAAGATGTCTTCATCTTCTTCACCTTCTACAGTGATCGTGTTTGGATTCCCCTGGTTTCACCCCATTCACCAACAACACTTGCAGTTTTTTGGCCACTCAGGTGTGCCTACCAAAGGATCATATGGTGCTTTCTCAAATGGGTTGTTTGGCCCCCAGTACCATAGATTGTACCAAGCTTACCCTGACTAACATTTGCTACGCAAAGGGAGCACATGGCAATGTTTGCCTCCTTCTGGCTAACCGAAAAGAAATCCCAAATGGGGGAGCTCAATTTTTAACTGTGGTGCCACTGCCATTGTCGGATGAACTGGCGGTAGGTGGCCGTTTTGACGTTTGACTCTCTGCAGTACCTTCTTCTACTGAGGTGGTTGTGGATGTTCGCCGCTGCAGGGACTTTGCAAATATGGCAGCTGGTGGTGGTTGGATCTGTGGTACCACTACCACATCCATCCTAGGAAGTTGAGATGGGGGTAACGTCAGTCTCCGCAGGGCTAACATCCATGATGACTGGCTCATCTCCCCAGGGCTTTATCTAAATTTTTGAGGGGGCTGCACTGACTCCCCTCCATAGGCTCAAATGAACCCCAAGGACCACCTCCTCCCTGTGGCTAATTTTGTTAAGAGGCAGTGGGGCAGCATGGCCCCCCTGGGTCCCAGGGACCATCACCTCTGCGGGGCTATATATTAAATACTATGGGGGGCTTCGCAGAGCCCCTCAAGTCCCAGGGACCACCACCTCCCTGGGGTTTGAAATACAATGCTTGGGGAGGCCATGCATATGCCCCTGAGCCTCGGGGACCACTACCGTCCTGGGTCTCACTTAAATATGGGCAGGGGGATGCACGGACCCCCCCTGTGCCACTGGAACCACCACCGTCCTGGGACTTTCTTTTTATTTAAAGAAGGAGAAGGGGCCATGCAGCCCTGGGAACCAGTACCACTCAGGGCTGGCTCCTGCATTGTCCCGGGGTGCCCACACCCAGGATATACCTGTATGCCCTGACTTGGCGGGAGCTGTGACAGATTCTGCCAAGTCAGAGTAAACAGTTTGCTTCCAGAAAGGCGAGAGCTGCTGGAATTTAGATTTCTCTGACTTTCTCAATCTAAAATCAGCCATAAGGCAATTGGGCTATATTTCTACTCCAATTCTTCCGGCACTGTAACAAAAACTCATGAAAATTTGGTCATGTACCATCAAAAATATACAATTTTTTGCTGACCTCTAAACTGCACCTCACTCAAAAACAGATTATTATATGGAATTTGCACAGCCGGTGCATCTCAGGGGAAGATAAAGCACCCTCAGCCTGGCCTAGCATCTGGTCTTCTACCTTTGAAAGGAAAATTGCCCCTGCCCTATCACAAAATAGATTGTGGATATGACATAATGCATATTGGACCCATGTGAAGCTACATAAATTGGGCATTATTAAAATTAACAGACCACAATTCATGTTGTGTCTTGAAAATGAGCTAAACCCCAAAAGAATATTAGAATCTTTCACTGCTATCACCATTAAATTAAATGATATTTTAAAAACTGATAGAAGGGACAGTGCCCACAATCGATTTAAATGGTTTAACAGTGATTGTTCAAGGTCCCACTCTAAGCTACTGGAAACCTTAAAACAAAAGCTCAGGGATCCTGAAATGGTACGAGCTTGCAGACGCCAGTACAAAAAGACCTTAGCGGAACAGAGGGAGACTATTAGGAAGGAGGCATGGGAGAGGCTTTATGAAGCTAGTGTCACCAAAAATTGCAGTCTCTTTTGGAAGACCATCAATGCACCATTCTTCCAGGACAGTCATAACAACACCATTGATCTCACAATCCCCAAATGAATGGGTTGCCCATTTCTCCGTGATTTATAGGAGTAGTGAGGTCTGAGAAAATGATGCAGTAGGGGTTACGACAAAGGTTGATCCCCCTATAATCCAGGAAGTCACAAAGGCACTTAGCTTGACTAAGAAAAATAAGGCAGAGGGCCCTGATGGTATACCGGCCGATCTCTTACTGGCAAAACCTGATCTATGGCTCCCCATTTTAGCTAACATTTTAAGTTGAATTGCAGCTACAGGACCACCAGAATTGTGGTAGACTGCAACAATTGTCCCCAATTTTAAAAAGGGAGACAGGTCGAACCCCAATTATTACCGCCCTATATCCTTGATTGATATTACATGTAAGTTGATGGGAAGGGTTTTACTTGACCGCCTTGAATCATGGATAAGGCTCCCTGTTTTCCATTTTTACTGATTTTTATAGATAAATACAGACAGAAAACCATTTATTTTCCTGTCTGTATTTATTTTTAAATGTGGATAAAAACAGAAATTGGGTTGTTTTTGAGTGATTCCGAATGCTGTTAATCATGACTGCCAGGCCAAAAGCTGTGCGGATTAACAGGCAAGGATTACAAAAATAAAGGAATTTTAGTAAAGAGCCTTAAACAGCAGTAGATTTGCACATCCATGATACTACAATGTGCATGTTTTCTTATAAGTGCATATTTTGTCATCTGAGTGTGTATATATATCATTGAAACCTGTAAGGCGTTCAGGCACGAGTGTACATTAACCAGTTAAATAAATGCAGAAATATACACATTTCAGCTTCATTTTTTCACAAAACCTAAAATAAATATGGATAAATACAGGTAAAATTAGCAAAAAATAAATATGAATAAATACAGACGGAAATGACAGAAATATAAATACCATAAAACCGGGAGCCCTAATCATGGATAGCTGAAAAGAGGCTTTTTGCGGACATCCAATATGCTTTTAGAAGAGGTTTGGGCACTGTGGAGCAGTACCTAAACCTCCATTTGGTAATAAGTAAATATACCTTGACAAAAAAAACCAATTTATATCTGGGTTTCCTTGACCTGACTTCTGCCTTTGATTGCGTGGTGAGAGGAAAATTATGGCAAAAGATGGTAGGAATGGGCATTGATGGGCCCCTGGTTCACTTCTTAGCACAGACACACTGCTACGTCACGGGCAGAGTGAGATTTGGGGCAGATGGAGAACTGTCTTCTCCCTTTAAGATGAACAGTGGTGTCCGACAGGGGTGCGTGTTAGCCCCTTTTTTGTTTTGCCTGTACATAAATGATTTGGAGAGCTTTTTGAATGCTGGGCCGATTGATGTGCCAAGGGTGGGGTAGAGAAATCTCCCTGCTCTACTATATGCGGATGACTGTGTTTTAATTTCAAGAACAGGGGTAGGGCTGCAATCCCTTGTTAATAAATTTAATGAATTTATGAGTGTGATGCAGCGGTAATTTCACGGTAATTTCTCAATGCAAAACCTCATTTACCTTCTAATTTACCGCTGCAAAGGTACTGGACCCTTGCCACTATATATTACCATCAGGAGATTTTACATAAACATGAAAATTCAAAAATGCAATTAATATTTAAGTCAATAAAGAGAGTTGTGAGTATTTTAAAGGGTTTTATTTTTTAGTTAAAAGTTAAGGTTCTCTGACCCTTTATTCATTAGTCAAATATCAATCAGGTTACAGAATTTGGAAAACAGGAAAAATAGAATTAATACAGAACATATTATAGGTTGCATACAAAACATTTCATAAAGGAAGGGAATGAGGCAATCAAATGTCAATCAGAATTCTCCAAAGAAAGTTCAGGAAATATAATTCAAGAGTGAATTATGCAAGGCTAATCAATAATTAATAATTGGCAAAATCTCCCATAAAGAGAAATAAATGCATAAGACAAATAAATCTTTTCAAAACTAATTAGTTAGTCAAAGCATAAACTTAGAGTTTTAGCATCTAATTCTAAACCTTTTCTATCAGTTGCACCCTCTGCCCTGGTCTGTTCATCAGTCCTCTCTGTGTTCACAGAGAGACGCTGCTCCTGAAAAGGCCCCTCCTTTACAGACCACAGAGGAATGTGATCTGACTTGCCAAAAATATGACGTGCAAGGCTAGCCTATGCCCCCCACCTCCCTCTATCTCTCATCGGACGCAATCTGCTCTCAGACTGCACCCGCTAAAGCTTCTAAAGCCTCTAAAAAAAACCCAAGCCCCCTAAAGAGGTCATTATTTATACTATAAATCTTGGCTGACTATTCTAATAATGTTGTAATTTTCAGTAAAGCTTGTACCCTGATTGGATAGCTTAGATGACGAGGGTCTCACCATCCTGTTCTCATTGGCAAATCCAACCCACACCAGTTTTAGCAAAAGAAGCGTTAATGATTAATACAATTATATGTTTTAGCAACATTTACTAGGAAAAATGTTTCAGTCTATTTCCTCCTTCCTGTCACATCGCACGCAGGAAGGACACATTCCACAAACACTGATACATTGGCAGGGTAACAAGAATGTACAGTTCATGGTGGCCTTGAACCAGGTCTTCACTTGAGGCACTTGGCAGTATGTAGCTGTTTCTGCGCATGCGTCTCTCAGCACGATTCTCAGCCATGCTGGATTCTTAGGCAGCCATTTAATGGTGGGCCCATAAACAAAACAAACACAAAATAGTATTAATTTACTAATGAAACCCATTATGTTTTACCTCCCCCGTACTAATACCCTGTATAAATGATTACCTTGCAAAAGCTATTAATGTAAAGCAGCTTTTCTTATTATTTGTGCACAACATGCAAAAATGTGCAATGTACAACATAGCATAAAACATGCACTAGTGTAAATTTTGAAAGCGCACACAGTTAATACATACTCATAGCAACATGCTCTAATGTTTTAGATAGCTTTTCATGCCAAATGCGTTTGCCCCATGTGTAGTGTTGGTGCATGGTTGATTAATTAATACACATTATAAAAAGATGTGTTATGAACTGAATATGCATTGTCTAAATATGCAACAAAGCCAAAGTCTCTTGAGACAGGAACAGGGAGTGTAGATTATAAGGGAAAGGAAACTGGGAAGAGAGAACACATTCCATGATTCAAAGCTAAAGAGGCCACTGAAATCACGAGTTTTCTCTACACTGCAAAAACACATGTTAATTCAGCACAAGCATTTCAGCCTGAAAGCATTTATGAACAAGCCTCATTTTATGTTTTTCACTTTGCATGCACCAAAAGTGCCACTTTAAAAACTTTTGACTAGGCATGTGCCATGTGTTTTCACTTGCACCAAAATGTGTGTGCCATTTTAAATGCAGTCTGTCTGAAACATAAAAATAAAGCAATGCTTAATTTGAGAAATCTAGCTCTATCAACTCACCCTTTGATAACAAATCATGACACCTCAAATGATTTGTAGATCATCACACTTATTTATTTTCACAAGTGACATTTTTATTGCAAAAGCTGAGTATATAACAATTTTACTTCTATTTCTTTCTAAGGCCAACACAAGTCTTGTCTGTAATCAGATCATATATAGCCAAGCTCAAATGTTTAGTGCAAAGTTCTGTAATTAGCTTCTTGGAACTGTTAGTCTTCTCTAAAATAAGTAACTCAAATAATAAAGGGAGAATTCAACAGGACAGTTCTCTTTTCTATTTTCTTTTCTTCTTTTTCTTTCATCATTCAAATATTCTTTTCTCTTCAGCTCTTGACAATTCTCAGTTATTGTTTCAGCATTTCTTGGCTCTCCATCAGCTTGCCATCAGGGCGGCTCATACAGTGTGGCATTCTGTACTTTTTCCATGCAATTTGTCCACTCAGGTGCTGAGAAACTCTGACAGAGCACCATCAATTCTGCACTTTTTCAATCCAAGCCTTTCACTTTTATTTTCACTTTGATCAGATTCAGATGTTTCAGCTATTGGTGCAAATGATTTTTCAAAGGACCACTCCAGACGTTTTGGATACCCTTTCAGCCAGCTTTTTCCTACCTCCACTCGTAGGCCCACAGCACTAATTTCTTCTTCAGAGGCTGCATCTGACTCTTTCACCCTTTGGACACCGCTTTCATCTGAGTCAGTTTCCACTTTTGCTTTTCCAGTGCCACTTCAGTTTTCTCTAGTGCTGCTTCAGACTCTGTGTGTTCCCTTACAGCTTGACTGACCCTCTTCTGTGGACTTTTGACCACTGCTGGCATCTCTTCTTGAAGAGGAGCTGTTTTATCAGGGGGACACAGGACCATACGTGTGTGAGAGGCATGCTGCACCCAATTTGGAAGGCCACCACATTTCACAACAGTCTTTGCCAGGATCATTTGGAACAGGCCTTTCCATTTCACAGCATCTCTCAGATCAAAGTCGTTGCACCATCCATTATGCAGATCTTGTGTAGCAGCTGCAATCTGGTGAGAAACTGCACGCTCCACATCAGCCAGACCTTCACAGCAATGGCTAGTGTTTTCATCAGTGTTTTTCACAAGTGCATTTGCATGTTCATTTTCAAGCCACTTCAGTGATGCTGAAACACAGTCTTTTGCAAAGTGTAACTCTGTGCTGTCTTTGTGTTGCTTTATTATGCTTAAAACTTCAGGCTGATGGCTACAATCGAATCTTTGTCCAATCTGTGGTTCTGCACTCATCATCTTTGAAACCTCATTATGATCTGATTTCAGAGAAACTGGCAATCTATACCTGGGCATCAGTTTTTGCAATAATACATTTGCTACTATGCAGTTGTCACTTTTTTCAAAAACAGTTCTGATACAACCCTGTTGTTCTGCTTCTGAAACAATTTTTTGAGACTCTATTAATTCACCTGTGAAGATTCCATTGAATGTATATGCTAACAGAACACAATTTTGTGCAACTGAATTAACAATTCTCTCTCCCATGACAACAGTGACTCCCATTTGAGCAGATATACTGCATGTTATGGTAAGGGCAATCAATTTTGAATTTTGGGCTGAGGTAACTACTGAAAGCCATGAAGCTTTGACAACATAATGTATAGGAAGCACAGCATGTGCTGCTCTTAATGTGTCATTATTACCTTTCAAATATGGGCCATCTACAAAATGGACATTGTTGGGCTGAATCAGACGTTCATCCTTAAAGTCTGATCTTGGCTTTATGCATATTTTCATGACATCTAGACACTCATATTCAGTTTCATTGATGTTGGGATGAAAGGTCATTGGGAAATACATCACAGACCCTTGAACACATTCATGTTTTTGAACAGGCACTGAGAGAGCGCAGCCCTCCCTCTCACTGCAAATTGGTGTATTTTCTTTTAAATAAACTTTCATTCCTAGTGCTGGGGTGCGACACTTTTTCTCTTTCAACTCTAGGAATGCTTTGGTGCAATTGTTGTCCAATGGAAGCAAATCAGACACATCCTTGTGTGTCAGCCTCAGTAAAGGCTTAGCCACTAGGGAAAGGTTTGGTAACCACTCTCTACAGCAGCTAACCATTCCCAAAAAGTTCCTGACTTCTTTCTGAATTTGAGGTGCATTTATCTGGTGAATTATTTCCACTCTCTTTGGTGACACCTTTCTACCTCCCTTTCCAATTATGGGGCCGATTCCGATCTCGGCCGGTAGTGCTCCGAATCGGATTCGGCTTTACCGGATCCGATTCGGAGCCCTGTTTCCCGACCGAACCGTACGCGGGTCCGGCCGAGCGAGTACGATGCGAAATCGCCGACCGACCTCGTCCGGGCGTCCCGACCGCTCCGACCGACTTCGCTCCCGGCTCGAACCGCTCCGACCGACTCGCTCGGACTCGACTTCGCACCGCGCAATGGAGACGTTTCCCGGCCGGGTAAGTACCATGCGCGCCGCGAGCAGTCCGACCGAGCCGCGCACTCCGGCTCGAAAGAGCTGTCGGAGCCGTACTTTGGGGGTCCGTGTCGGACCCCCTGTACGCCTAGCCGCGCGAGTCGCACACAGGGGGACCCATGGGTCCCCTCTACCTGTGCGTGTCACGGCGCGACTCGCTTCGCCGCGTACCCGCTGTAGGGGGCGCCCTTGTCCGACTCCGCACCCATTGAGTCAATGGGAGCCCGCGTCACGCGTTGTACGACCGGCTCCCATTGACTTTCAATGGGAGTCCGACCGACTCGAGTCCGATAACATACGGACGCATCGTACTCGTTCGGTCGGACTGCACGGGTCCGATTCGGTCGGAAATCTCTCCGGGTCCGGCTCGGTCGGAGAAATTTCCGGCCCGAATCGGAATCGACCCCTATGTGTCCCAGCCATTCATTTTCTTTTTGACAGTACTCCTGACTATTCCCATGCAATGGCACTGTGACATGAACTTGACAAAAATCAATAACAGTAAGCCATTCTTCAGCACATGGAATGTAAAAAAATATATTGGCTGGATTCGGTACCACAGGACAACATGGAAAAATTATGCTATTAATCTCCTGCACTAATCTGTTCTTTTCATTTAGTTTCTGTGATCAGAAAGTTACATAAACTTTCAATCAATTCCATCAAAAATACTTTACTCACTTTATCTCCAATTATGGGTAAAATTTCTGCAACTGAAGGTGTTCTTGAATACATGTCATCTGGTTCTAATTTGAATAAGACATGGTCTGCACATTTTATTAATCTGACATCCTTCTCTGTGAACTCTATTATTTCTGTGTTTATTATTTCTTTCAAATCAGAAGGTAATTTTTCAACTGTCTTTTCTGAAAACAATGCTACAGCTGTCTCTTGTTGGGCCATTTTAAAATGTGCATCCTCATCAGGAATCTGAAAATTAACATCATCTGGTGTACAGTAACCTATGCTGTTTAATTTGTAACATAATTGTTTTCCTGCTAGGCCTGAGTTACAAACAACAACTTGGCAATTTTCCTCAAATGGGCCTATTTTGGGTGCGAATTCTTCTAAAACTGGGTTTGTAATTTCTCCTTTTAAAATTCCTACAACAAAGGGGCCGATTCCGATTCCGGCCGGAAATCTCTCAGACCGAGCCGGACCCGGAGAGAATTCCGACCGAATCGGACCCCAGCAGTCCGACCGGACGAGTACGATGCATTCGCATGCTATCGGACTCGATTCGGTCGGACTCCCACTGAAGTCAATGGGAGCCGGTCGTACGACGCGTACGCGGGCTCCCATTGACTCAATGAGTGCGAGGCGAACAAGGGCGCCCCCTACAGTGGGTACGCTTCCATGCGCATCGTGGCGTACATGCACAGGTAGGGGGACCCATGGGTCCCCCTGTGTGCGACTCGCGCGCCTACGCATTCAGGGGGTCCGACGCGGACCCCCAAAGTCCGGCTCCGACAGCTCTTTCGAGCCGGACGGCGCGAATCGGTCGGACTGCTTGCGGGCGCGCATCGTACTTACCCGGCCGGGAAACGCTCTCCATACCGCGGTGCGAGTCGTGTCCATGCGAGTCGGTCGGAGCGTGTTGAAGCTGCGTACGAGTCGGTCGGCGATTTCGCAGAAGCATGCATCGTACTCGCTCGGCCGGACCCGCGTACGATTCGGTCGGGAAACAGGGCTCCGAATCGGATCTGGTAAATCCGAATCCGATTCGGAGCACTACCGCCCGAGATCGGAATCGGCCCCTAAGTCTGGATCTTCAACTGATTTCACAATGGACTTGGTAAATTCAGAATTGTTAGAGTTAAAACTCTCATTTTCAAATATAGGAACCTGTTGAACTGGGTTCTGATTTTGTTTCTGAAAATAATTCACATTTGCTCTGGACAACTTATTGAAATTAATTTTAGCATTTTCCATATTTTGTGGGACCATTTGGGCTTGAAAAACTCCTGCCATTGGTACCTTTTCCTGAACTGACATTTGCATTTGCTTAACTGGCATACTTTGCATCTGCATTTTTCTATGTGTTTGTGCATCATGTTTAAATTTATTTTTCTTCTTCCAATGCTCAAATCTGTTATAAAGATGGCAAAAGGACACCTTTTCCAGCAGTACAACATCCATACCTGAATTTGCACAGACCAAAACACCTTTACTTCCATCCTGTGTTCTTTTAATCTGTACCCAATCAACATCCTTTGCTGGCACTCTGCCCTTCAGGAAAGTAATCATTGCTACGTTTTTCTCCATAACAACAGAAAATGATGGTGCATTCATGCAAACCATTTTCATTGTCTCCTCACCTGGCCTTTGCACAACAACTTTAGATTCTAACCACAATTCAGTCTGCATGGCAATGTCAAAGAACATTTCCAAATTAATGCACAACTCTTTTAAAATTTCATCAAATCCATCAACTTGTGGGTACCACAGCATAAGTTTGTCTCTCAATTGTGGGAATGTGTTCAGAAATGCTGCAAGTTCACCTTTGTTCCGTGGCACATGAACATGCACTTCTCCCACCTTTTCTCTCAATGAGTAAGCAAAAGCTTCTCCCTCATCCTGTTTATTATTTTCCCTAACAAGGTCTGGTCGTTTCTTTTTCTTCTCATGTTTTCTTGCCCACTTGTCTCCTAATTTCACAAACCCATTGCATTTGAAATTATATTTTATTATTTCTGCAAGGTGCAACTGCATTCCTGAAGAACACATTGTCTCATTTGCCTCATCATTGATATGTACCCTGAAGCTTTTCTGAAATGGAAAACTTCCTGAAACATGAATTTCATATTTTTGAGCCAAATCAGTCAGTCTACCATGTGTAGTTACTGCACATGTATTTGTTTCCTTACTCAGGGAAATAAATTCTTTTTCCTGACACTGGTTCACATTTTCATGATTTGAACAGCAGGAACTGTTAATTTCTTCATGTTCAAATGTTGAATTGAAAACACTAAACTGTTTCTCTTTTCCATGGTCTAGGTTAATTTGGTCCCCCATGCTCTCTATCTTTTTAAGCACTTCTGCTTCCTCACAGCAGGTTTGAAAAATCCCATCTTCAAATATATTCATTTTTCCCTGGGCTATTGGTGTTGTAAAGACTATTTCTCCCCCACCTTTCAGTGCTTGGACTGTCTGGGGTAATTTCTGGTCAAGAATCTGTGAATTCTGAGTTTCTGAAATAAACCCTGACATAATTACTCCTTCTGCAGCTCTTTGAACCTTTTGAGTAGGGGCCATATTAATTGGGACAGTCACAATTTTTCTAGGCATTGCCTGTGCATCTGTAATTTGTGATATCTGGACTGAATCAGTCACATTTAAAGCAGTAACACCTGGAGGTATCACTGTCAGTGCTGAATCAACAAGTAGTGGGTCAATCTGAAATGTCTGCACTGTTCTCTCAATCTGTGTTTCTCTCTGTTTAACAGAAACAGTAGCCACTGTAGTACTTACTGGTACACTATTTTCAGTATTTTTAATGGGAACCACATAAAGTGGCGGACACTCAGTTAACAATGCATCCATTATTTCATCCCCATATTCATTATTTATTTGAAGCTTTTTATCATCATTAATTCCCTTCTCCTGCATCTGGTGCTTTACCTTTTTATCCTCACTTGCTTTGTCTCTTGCTGTCTTTTCCCCCATGCTTAAGGCCTCAAATTGTGCAGCTCTAGATGGTGTTTTTATTTCACATAACACTTCCCTTAATTTGTCAATAATTTGCAATTCAAAAGTACCATCTTTTGGAAACCTCAAAGGACCTTCTTTTTCAGTAATCTTGCACCATTGGTGAACCCACATACATGAATTTTGTCCCAAATTGGTAGACATAAAATGCACGGGTGTTCCTTCAGGAGCATCACCAATTAAAAACGAATTTTTCAATTTACCTCCCAACAGTTTCTTTAAACCTTCAAACATTTTCATTTCTGCAATATTTCAATGCAATTTCTTTTCTCCAATGCTGTCAGTTTCAATTTCAGTCAGTTTAACTCCTACTACTGACCCTCCACAAAATCTTACTGCAATATTTTTCTGAGTTTTCTTAATGAAAATTCTGTTAGTAACAACATAAAAACATTCGCTACTCTGTCTGTTCCACTAAATAAAGGATAGATTTATTTTCACGGCGAGTAACACATTCCGCTTACTTTTCACAAAGTAAGAACTTCCGTTTACTCTTCAAACACTGCGAGTAAATCCCTTCCGCTTACCCTTCACTCAAGCTCAGAAGAACCTGCTACTCCTTTGGTGTTACCCTTTCTAGGTGATATAACACCACAGTTTCACCAGCGAACTCTTTTGCTATCAATCACTCTCACTTTTACATAGAAAATAGTTCCTAATTTAACACTGCCAGCCCTACCTAGCTTCTCAGTGTTATTCCAACAGACGAGTAACCTCACTGCAGTGTGGCTTCCATTTACCACCCGCTATTCCTTTCCCGGGAATTTCCAGGTATCACTGTACCTGTGCTTCCAGACAACATAAAACAAGACACTAACTTTTCATGTTAAGAACATATAATCAATAATCAAAAATTCTGTCCTATGAAATTACCAATATAATCAATAAAACCATCAAGTCAAAAATGAGCAAACTTTTCACCAACAGTCAAAACCCTTACTATTTTCAACACTTCAAAATACATCCTAGCACATTAACAACATTTCACAACCCTATTGATACACACACCACTCCAGCAATCGCCTTCTTGCATCACCTTTCAGTACTGCTTTGCCAGTCTTCAGGTTCTGAGCATTGGAGTCAGGAATCAGGACTTGGACATTTATCTAACTTGGGCAAATATTTTCTAGAACTAATTTTCACAGATCAACTCTCCTCCTAAGGTCAATGGACCATTAGTCAAATAGTTGATGGTGATATTAATAATCCTTAATCACCAAACTAATTGATAATAACCTTCCTCTTGCTACCAGAAACTGATGCAGCGGTAATTTCACAGTAATTTCTCAATGCAAAACCTCATTTACCTTCTAATTTACCGTTGCAAAGGTACTGGACCCTTGCCACTATATATTACCATCAGGAGATTTTACATAAACATGAAAATTCAAAAATGCAATTAATATTTAAGCCAATAAAGAGAGTTGTGAGTATTTTAAAGGGTTTTATTTTCTAGTTAAAAGTTAAGGTTCTCTGACCCTTTATTCATTAGTCAAATATCAATCAGGTTACAGAATTTGGAAAACAGGAAAAATAGAATTAATACAGAACATATTATAGGTTGCATACAAAACATTCCATAAAGGAAGGGAATGAGGCAATCAAATGTCAATCAGAATTCTCCAAAGAAAGTTCAGGAAATATAATTCAAGAGTGAATTATGCAAGGCTAATCAATAATTAATAATTGGCAAAATCTCCCATAAAGAGAAATAAATGCATAAGACAAATAAATCTTTTCAAAACTAATTAGTTAGTCAAAGCATAAACGTAGAGTTTTAGCATCTAATTCTAAACCTTTTCTATCAGTTGCACCCTCTGCCCTGGTCTGTTCATCTGTCCTCTCTGTGTTCACAGAGAGACGCTGCTCCTGAAAAGGCCCCCTCCTGCACAGACCACAGAGGAATGTGATATGCCTTGCCAAAAATATGACGTGCAAGGCTAGCCTATGCCCCCACCTCCCTCTATCTCTCATCGGACGCAATCTGCTCTCAGACTGCACCCGCTAAAGCTTCTAAAGCCTCTAAAAAAAAAACAAGCCCCCTAAAGAGGTCATTATTTATACTCTAATTCTTGGCTGACTATTCTAATAATGTTGCAATTTTCAGTAAAGCTTGAACCCTGATTGGATAGCTTAGATGACGAGGGTCTCACCATCCTGTTCTCATTGGCAAATCCAACCCACACCAGTTTTAACAAAAGAAGCGTTAATGATTAATACAATTATATGTTTTAGCAACATTTACTAGGAAAAATGTTTCAGTCTATTTCCTCCTTCCTGTCACATCGCACGCAGGAAGGACACTTTCCACAAACACTGATACATTGGCAGGGTAACAAGAATGTACAGTTCATGGAGGCCTTGAACCAGGTCTTCACTTGAGGCACTTGGCAGTATGTAGCTGTTTCTGCGCATGCGTCTCTCAGCACGATTCTCAGCCATGCTGGATTCTTAGGCAGCCATTTAAAAGTGGGCCCGTAAACAAAACAAACACAAAATAGTATTAATTTACTAATGAAACCCATTATGTTTTACCTCCCCCATACTAATACTCTGTATAAATGATTACCTTGCAAAAGCTATTAATGTAAAGCAGCTTTTCTTATTATTTGTGCACAACATGCAAAAATGTGCAATGTACAACATAGCATAAAACATGCACTAGTGTAAATTTTGAAAGCGCACACAGTTAATACATACTCATAGCAACATGCGCTAATGTTTTAGATAGCTTTTCATGCCAAATGCTTTTGCCCCATGTGTACTGTTGGTGCATGGTTGATTAATTAATACACATTATAAAAAGATGTGTTATGAACTGAATATGCATTGTCTAAATATGCAACAAAGCCAAAGTCTCTTGAGACAGGAACAGGAGTGTAGATTATAAGGGAAAGGAAACTGGGAAGAGAGAACACATTCCATGATTCAAAGCTAAAGAGGCCACTGAAATCACGAGTTTCTCTACACTGCAAAAACACATGTTAATTCAGCACAAGCATTTCAGACTGAAAGCATTTATGAACAAGCCTCATTTTATGTTTTTCACTTTGCATGCACCAAAAGTGCCACTTTAAAAAAACTTTTGACTAGGCATGTGCCATGTGTTTTCACTTGCACCAAAATTTGTGTGCCATTTTAAATGCAGTCTGTCTGAAACATAAAAATAAAGCAATGCTTAATTTGAGAAATCTAGCTCTATCAAGTGAGTTGGGCCTAAAGACCAATAGAGCCAAGTCACATGTCATGGTGGTGGGGAAAGCACACTGTCAAAAAAGATCTTGCTTTATTAACATAGAAAAATTATCCCAGGTCCCAAATTACTCCTTCCTAAGCATTCCTTTTGACCAAAAAGGCATGTGGGCCCATCTTATAGAAGTTAGGAGAAGGAGCTTCGAAAAAACAGTCATAGCCCTAGCTAGGTTTAGCAAGAAGCTGGGGTCTAAACCAACTAAGACCCGACATAGGGGCCGATTCCGATTCGGGCCGGACATTTCTCCGACCGAGCCGGACCCGGAGAGATTTCCGACCGAATCGGACCCGTGCAGCCCGACCGAACGAGTACGATGCGTCCGTATGCTATCGTACTCGAGTCGGTCGGACTCCCATTGAAGTCAATGGGAGCCGGTCGTACAACGCGTACGCGCGGGCTCCCATTGCCTCAATGGGTGCGAGGCGAACAAGGGCGCCCCCTACAGCGGGTACGCGGTGAAGCGACTCGTGCCGTACACGCACAGGTGTGCGACTCGCGCGGCTATGCGTACAGGGGGTCCGACACGGACCCCGAGTGCGGCTCCGACTGCTCTTTCGAGCCGGGCGGCGCGTGTCGGTCGGACTGCTCGCGGCACGCATCGTACTTACCCGGCCGGGAACGTCTCCATTGCGCGGTGCGAGTCTTGTCCGAGCGGAGTCGGTCGGTGCGGTTAGACCCGGGAACGAGTCGGTCGGAGCGGTTGGGGCGCCCGAACGAGTCGGTCGGCGATTTCGCATCGTACTCGCTCGTCCGGACGCGCGTACGAATCGGTTGGGAAATAGGGCTCCGAATCGGATCCGGTTATGCCGAATCCGATTCGGAGCCCTAACGGCCGAGATCGGAATCGGCCCCTTAATATTTACAATGCCCGATGCTGTGCTGTGATCTTGTATGGGGCAGGGGGTTGGGCCTTTTGTAATTCTCCAACTTTACAAACCATTGAAACTGTCTTCCTTAGAAGATTAATGTCCACCCCACCCAGCATGCCTTCCATCATTTGTCATAAGGAATTGGGGTTAACTCCCCTGGCAGATCGAATACAAATCGCCCCTACTATGTTATGGCATTCGATTTGGGTAAATGAGGAATCGGCCGTGAACCATGCAATAATTCAGGATTGTCTAAAGTGTGACCATGTACACAAAATACCTTGGCTTGACCACGTTAAATCGCAGTTGGCCCTCGTGGGGAGGCAAGACTGTTCCACTAACCCTTATCTTATCACCTCTGTTTTTGAGACTCCAATTAAAAAGAGATCTCTTAAATCTTTTAATGGTGCAAAGAGAGCAGGGGAAGGATAGCAAAAAGCTTGTAGCCGATTATTTACCTTTGGTTACTAATGAAGGAATTGAGCCATATCTTCTGTACCCTTTCAGTCACTCTAAAAAAATGTATCTTTCAAGATTTAGATTGGGCATTGCGCACTTTCTGGTGTTGTATCCTAGTAAAACATATCACGACTCCCATCTGGATCCTTGTCCCTGCGATTGTAACTCATCACAGAACATGCTGCATTTTCATTTTTTTTGTCAGCTATATGACAATCCGTGTAGGGAATTTATTTCACCACTCCTAAGGGTGCTGAACATTAGAAAATGCAGGCCCGCCCTTTTCCACCTTCGGCTACTCCCATCAGAATACATCTGTGAAATGATTTATAGATTCATTTCTGCTGCAATTTGTTTAAGGAGGTTAGTCGGAAAATGATGTTTTAAACTTGATCTTTTTACTTACCTAAATAGGTCACTCATAATTCCGTAGATTTTTAAACCTTTTTTAGCACTTTTAAAAAGGCACAACGCACTTTGTAAAACTGTTTGGGGGATATTCTCAAGAACGTGTGATAACCATTGCCAAAATAGGTTAACGCAAGTCCTCATATCGCCGTCTAGCACGGGAAAATAACCCTGTGTTAACGTGGCATTCACAACACAGCGGTAACATGCAATAGTACCCCGATAACGCGGCAAATGTCCGCGATAACACTACCAGGACGGCGATAAAAATCTCAACCCGAACGTGAAAAAAGTTGTGATGGGCCCAACCGCTATAGAAAAATCGGCGACAAGCAGCGGCAGGCTTGCAATTCCTACGTCAGGCGGGTAAAATCACCATAAAAGCAGCAAAAAAAACAGAAAGAAATAAAAAAAACTAAAACAACTGCAAAGCACAATGGAGGTAGCCGGAGCAAGTACAGAGGACATCCCGAACCCCACAAACCCCACGGAGGACCACCCTGGGACCTCGGGGCCAGGGAAGGGCAAAGAGAAGAAGAAGAGGAAGACGCGGTTCAGTCTGCAGGAAAACAGGATCCCGATAACGGAGGTGACACTCCCACCATCCAATTGCCATTGACAGCACTAAATGTTGCACATACACTTGTCCGAGGGATGTGCCAATGCAGAGGAGTGACATGCACACAGGGAATGTGTCTAGGAATGAATTTATTTGCACATGCTCTGCCTGTGGTCATTTTGACCTGTCCCATGATTGCTAAGGACAGTCCCCATGCGACGTGCCTATGTGAAGAAATTGTGAATGATAGTGTCCCTCCGGGCTATTCCAGCTGCTGCTGCACTGGGGTGTGGTCCACCTGCCTCATCTTCATCATCATCGTCTGGTGCATCAGGCACTTGGATCCATGGGCAATGATCATCTTGCACACTATTTGCGGGCTGTACAGGAGTCTTCCACCTGTGATGTCCAGGCACCTGAAACGTGACTTCAACACGCCAATTGAGCGCTCCACAATGCCCCTGGTGCGTATGTGGGCCGCATTGTACTGCCTCTGGGCCAGGATGTTCGGGGCTCGGAAGGGTGTCATCATCCAAGGGCAGAGTGCATATCCTTGATCACCTGTGACAGTGGAGAGAGATATGTGTCAATCGGTGGTTCTGCATTCTGTGTTGGCAGGCTTATTAGTATATTGGTGTGTGATGTGTGGGACTTTGGGATACATGTCTGACATGCCTTGCATGTGGCAAATGAGCGGCATCCATGTGTAGTACGTTGCCTCACAGCTGCTCCTCACTCCCCCTGAGCCTATTTACTTGTGTGCGCTGCATGGTTGTATCACTTACACTCCTAGGACACACCATTGTCATGACTGTCTGCGCATGTCTACAAGCCTGACAACGACACTGTGATATTGGCCATTGAAGGTGGTCGGCCACGTGTGTGTAGGCCTATGGTCAGGATATGGCGGAAACAGAGACACACGCAGTAGTTGCCTTGGCAGCCATCCTGGAAGTGAACACCGCCCTGAGCCCCGGGCTATTGATTCCCACTGCTACGCTAGCCCAGCCCACTCCGCTTACGCTTACGGGGGGGGCGACATAGCTACATGTCCAGGGTCTACCCCACTGACTAAGGTAACATGGTTGCGCCCACTGTCTACGACACTACAAACACCAGCAGTATATGTCCACATGGACATGTCTGTGCTCTGCATACTTAAGTCTGTCCAGCACATCCCCGCCACACTTGGCATTGAGTACATTCTGATTCATGGGTCACTTGCCTCCCTCGCACATACTTGGTTCCCCCCTCTCACCACATCCTGCTATTGTGTGGCAGAGGTGCCATTATGTGGTTGGCTTGTCTGGATGTCTGGCCCCTGTTACCACATATCCATGTGTTATCGTGTCTGGTAGGTGGGCATGTTGTTTGGCATGTCGTATGTGATGTTGTAACATGTGCATTCCCACAGTTGTGAGTTGTCTGATTGCGGAGTTGAGGTGTGTGGTGTGTTCCGTTGGTACTTACCAACGAGCAGTGCATTTCCATAGGTGCCATCCTCGAAGCGCTGGTTGATGATGGACTGTCGGAAGATGTATGAATCATGCACACTGCCTGGGTAGTTGGCGACGACGTTGGTGAAGAGTCCCCGGTGGTCCACTATTGCTTGCACATTGAGGGAATGTGTGTGCTTCCTGTTGCGGTAATTGTGTGCAGTGTCGGCAGGGGGCACAAGTAGGACATGTGTGCAGTCAATTGCCCCCAACACGTGCGGGAAGCCAGCTATGGCGTAGAAGCCTTGCTTGGTCTCCAGCTGTTCCTGCGCAGTGTGGGGGAAGTGAAGGTACTGGGGTACCAAGATGATGATGGCATCCAAGACAGGTGTGAGGAACTTTGATAGGGCTGGCTGTGAGACTCCTCCGACTCTGGCAGTTGTTGGTTGGAAGGTACCAGAGGCCAACAGGTGCAGCACAGCCAGCAGCTTTGTCTGCGGAGGGATGTTGGTTCTCCGCTGTGTTGGTACCGTCGGCCTGTGGGCAATGTGGGTCAGGATGCGGAGGATGGTCGTCCTTTTGAGCCTGTAGTGGGCAATGACTTCCTCTGGCGTTAAGTCTCCATGGCTGGTGCCTTTTCGGAAGGACCGCTGTCTCATTCTGCGCTGCCTCTGTGGTAGTCTGGGGGGGTGGTCCGGGGGGGGGGATGGCAGTGGGTGTTGTGGGCCTCTTGGTGCTCCGAGCTGCATGATCAGTAGCTCCATGACATGTGTTGGTGTACTGATGTGGCTCTGGGCTGGGCTCCCTTTATACTGCAGGTTGTCATCCTGCTTTACACCAGTAACAGGCAGGTGTTAAATCCCTGCTGCTAACGCGCCTTATCGCCTGTTTTTGGGTCGCATCGCAGATCTGGCTGGTCGTTGAGAATCTCGCGAAGTGGTGTTTTCGTGTGTTTTTGCACGGGAACGCCTACTCCGCATATCATTAGCGTTAGTTGTCTCTCTCATCCGTGGCGATGTTTTTTGCGGCAGCTATCGCTGGTATACTGGCGATGTGGGGAGTTTGCACCAGCTTGTGAATGGGGCGATGACTCTTTCGCCCATTTTGCTGCGCTAAAGTGTCGTTAACTCGGTGATAAGTCCTTGAGAATATGCCCCTTTGTCTCTAAGGCTGGTAGTTGTGTTTGAGATTCTAGGGTGCTGGTTAAAGGCACCATGTACTTCATAAAGAAAATCGAATGATTCGCGTTTTGTTGTGCCTGATTTAGGACACGGAATTTTAAAAGACTTGATCCAGACGGCTCCTGATCTGAGGTGTCTTTATGAATTTTAAATGTGTTAAGCTCGTCTCTTTGGGGCTCCATGGTCAAAGGCATTATGCACTTTATAAAGATAAGAAATTGTTTACCTAGAGGGTGAGGTGTCATGTTTAAAAGTTTTTTACAAAACTGATATACTTAAACAGATCTAAATTGATTGTTTTTTATTGTAACTGATCAAGGATTTCAATTTCTAAATGACCTGATTTGGGGGGCCTCGATGGGTTTGCACGTCTTTTAAATATATCAAGTTGTTCTTTTCTGAAATCCATATCTTTTTTCTTAAAGCACTTTCTGTATTGTTTTTAAAAATTAATTTATCTGTGACTTTTATGGTTTAATAAAACCGAAAAAGTTTTATTTGTTGTTGTTAGGCATTATTGACTCAACCTTTGTTGAAACTGCAAACAGATTCTAGGGATTTGATTCATATGTTCTACAATTGTAGACACGTCCTCCCACTGTGGCACCAAATCAATCAATGTTACAAACAGTTTTCAAAATTGTAATTCCCATAGATTCTATTAAGGCCCTCCTAGGTATTCATATTTCCAGCCGTGACTCCTATGAACACCACAGATCTCTTGCTAATTGATCTTATGCTCGCCATTGGGACGAAATTGATTCTTTCTGAGCTGAAAAGCTCTCAGAACATCTCATTTCACACATGGTGGGTCTGGCTATGCTTTGTAAGAAGTGCTGATAACATCTGCTTCCAGAACCTACATTTATTATCCCCGTCAAGACCACTCTGGAGCACACTCGATGAGTTCCCACAACAAAATGAACCCCCTTAAGTCTCAAATAGAAAAGTCTACACAACACCCTGTAAGAGAGCACAGCATCAACCACATGCCCTTCTTGAATGTTGTCGTTGGTAATTTCTCGTCAGATATAATTATCGGTCCTTGCATCCAGGCTTCTTTTAATTCCCAGTTCCTCTTTACCGTTTCTTTTTATATTTCACTCTCTACCTTTTTTCCTCTTTACCTACAAAGTACCGTCTTAGATTTTATGTATGAGAGGTACACTGAGAGCTGCATATACATGACATTGTTACCAGGCAGACGACCAGAGCAGTTCTCATCCTATGTGGCATATTTCAAAAGCCTTATTCTCCTGCCGTGGCACTACCGGTCCCGCGACTTTATCTATCCAGCGGAGGATCCTGCTCAGGTACCACTACATTGAGTGGTGTTGATCCTGCCCACTATTGTGACTGAGCCACAATTGATTAATACCAGTTCACAGCCCTTCGTCTCTCACACGGGTGCTCAACCGAGTCCCCGTGTGAGTATTAATTTCTTCTTTCTCATTTCACGGGTGTCTCACACTTTATGTGCCTCTCACGCGGCTGTAATACTACCATCAGATTGTCCCTTACCCCTTGGTCCTGAGGAGACCCCACATTGCAAGAGGGTCGAAACGTCGTCGACTCGATTGATAGCGAACCATTTCAAATAGCTCTGACTATTGTACACAGAGGCTATAATTATTATCAATTCATGTTGTGGTCGTTGTCTTTTTCAATAATTGTGGAAACCAAGTTCTGTATATATCACATGTCTGTTCACAATGTATTAGATGGTTTCATTTGCTTGGGACATATAATCACTATTGTGGTTCTTCTCGATCGGTGTATGTATTGTTTTTGAATTATAAAAATTTGGATAAAAAAGAATTATTATGAACACCAAGTCTGCGAGGCTCTCTTTTTCTGACATCCTTAACCCTAAATGATTGCGATTGTGCATTTTTAATTACCAGTATAGATTTATTGTATTCTTGCTAGAACCGTTGTTTTCGGATGCATATACATGATGAGCATTGTCCGTTTTCTTTACTTTTGCATAAGCTTTTAGTTGATATACTTGTTGTATCTGCTGCGAATGTCCGTACAAAACATAGGTCCTTGACTTCAGTCTTTATATTTTACATGATGAAGACTATATTTTTTTACCAATTCTGTAATCAAACTATATCTCATTGTATCTACTTGCTCATATGTACCTTGTACCTATTTCTTCTGTACACCGACGTTAATAAAATGTTTTGACCAGGAAAAAATAAAGGGGCATATTAACAAGGGCCGGCGATAAATATCGCAAAGCGCGCTTAGCGCTTGCATATTTATCGCCAGCTATCTCTGAATTTATCGCCTGAGTTAGCGCTGCTATCAGCAACGCGGATCGCCGACAGCGATAAAAATTCCAGAGATAGATGTGGATTATCGCCGTTTTACATGGTGGAAAACGGCGATATCCTAGATGATAGGGCCTGTGGTCTTAGCCACAGAATCCACCTCCCATGTTAAGTATGCCTTAGTCAGGAATTTAACAGACGTTAAATTCCTGCGTTAAGTCATAATTAGCGCGACTTTTCAAAATCGCTACCCTTCCATCAGTTAATATCGCGAGAGCTGCCTTAGCGATATTTTCCTGGTTGGTTTCACAGCCACGCCTACTTTGCATCTCATTAGCGATGCAAAGTTAGGCGTGCTGGAAACGGGCGCTAAGTCAGCAAAACACGTGATAGCGCTGTCTTTGCTGATAAGGCGATGAAATTATCGCCGCTTTTGGCTCGTAACAGACGCAAAAGCGGCGATAATTTCATAGCGCTGCCTTGATAATATGCCCCAAAGTCTCCTACGTCATCTGTGTGTTCTTTCTTCCGTGCCTTATCCTTGCAAAGGGCGATCAGACTGCAAGAATGTTTTCACAAGGGATATGTGCATTTTATAGAAAGAGTCAAAGCTGTGCTGTCTCACACCTGTCATCCGATAAGGACTATATTTTAAACTGTCTTCATTCGTGAAAATGACCCTCTGTTTAAAGAAGGACCCGTGGACACAGTGTACTCCTTAGCAATTTGGTGAAGTGCATTGATTTGTCAGTTTAGTTTGACAGTATATGCCTATAAATTGATCCACTTAATAACTCAATGTACTGTGGCAATTTTTCTCTCAAGGCTGCTTTTCCTTAGTAGCTGGCATTGATTTTTACCTTATGCGAATCAATATGTCTCACAGGAGATGTTGAAATTATTTGTGTTGTCAAGTGCATTTAGGTTTGAGTTTTCATGGGTGACCTTGACACACGAGCTGCAATGAGCACTTGCTCAAATGTTCCAAATGACAAATGCAATTCAAGACACAAACATACTGAGCATTTTATGTGAAATTATTTTTCTGTGAGCCATGCCCAAACAAAGGTTCACATTTGTTAAGCTGTCCATGCAGTAATGATGTAGCTACATACTTTTTACTATCATTAAAGAGAACAAGAACTAAATTCACAACACATAATCGGAAAGGAAGACAAAGGTTTTTCAGACATTTCCAGCTGCTTACTTATCCATGTCCTATCATTGGTGACATTTACTTGTTTTTTAGCACCTCGGAACAACTAGACCACTTCAGAAAAGCTCTGAACTGGGAAACACCGTCATAAAGAGGCTTCGAAATAATAAACAAGAACATTATACTAAAGAGAAAGAAAAATCTATTTGTATAATGTTTCTTACTTTTGTGATATTGACCGATCAGTATTTTCGACTAGGTGAAGGCATATTATTTTATTCAAGAGGAATTTCGGGAAAAAACAATTAATTTCATATTATGCTAATTCTATGAAAAGATTTGTGGCCGTGATTTAAAAATGAAGCTAATGATTCAGCAGTGCAATATTGTATTTGCAGCAAACTGTGCAGGTAGAAACTAAGTAGAAAAAATAAATGGAGTAAATATTTTAGAAGTGGGTATCTACCACTGAGCTGTGTGTTATGTCCACATACTTCTGCTGTACTCCTTAGTACTCTGATGCAGACTTTACCAGACTCGCAGATTTTATTTCCCAAGAATAAAAGCAGACTCTTGGATTATCGTCACCAGGAGGGGCCAATGGGTCGAAATGGCGCATGTGGTCACGATGATCGAATCTAGAGAACCTTTTGTGTTCTTGTTTGACTTTGAGAGTTGCCTGCATCCTTCATTCTTTCCTTTTTCTCTTGACATCTACCATTTGTAAAGGACCCAAATGATTTTGCCCCCACCCGACCACAGCACGCCCCATTGTTGCCGACGTTTTGCCACCTGGGACAAGCTGCATTATCGGGTGCTCGTAGTTTCTGTCCCAGTTATGATTAGAGTGCAGCATATCCTACATTCACCTTAAATCAAGAGGTTGTAATCATTTTGGATGATGAATTGTTCACTTTTTTGACTCAGTTCGGCTATTGTAGCGCTTAACGTGTTCCGGTAGTTGCAGGTGAATGACATCTGCATTTTGTTATCATCAGAAAGGAGAAGGAAGGAAGAGAAAGATGGGAAAACAGTAACAGAATGAGAAAGCAAGGATAAAAAAATCACCTTCTGACATAAGGAGACAGGGGGCCATATCACATAAGGTGAGCACTAGGTATGTTCATTTATGAACATTTCCGCCATAGTTGTAGGCTGACTGGTGTCCAGGGCCGGACTGGCCATAGCGGGCACCGGGCATCTCCCCGGTGGGCCACCAGGGTGGGAGCCGTTTTTGGGCCCCTGGGGGGCCGTTTTTGTTACAGGGCCGTTTTTGCAGCATAGCTGCAACATCGGCACCTGTAACAAAATCGTCCGAAACCGGACCTGGCAAACAGCTTGGCCGCACCCCCAACCCCCAGGGAGGCAGGCCGAGCACTTTGCCAGGGCTGGTTTTGGTTCCCAGTCCGGCCCTGCTGGTGTCTTAAGCAATTCAGAAGCTGGAACAATGCAATTTTACCTCCTCATACTGTGGTAAATTGTTGTTTCTTGCAGGAACTTTCAAAGCACATGCTGCTTTTGGCTGTAAATGCTGCTTCATTTATTGACACATTTATAGAACGTAACAGAGCATAACACAATAACATACTAAAAGAAACATAAGAACACATATTTAAAACCTAATGCAGCACATCAGAATAAAACAGTCAAAACAAGATACAGCACAATCACAGAGACAAATAGCAAAATCACTTTGCAATCATGAAGTACAAAAACACAGCTGCTTCAAAAGCAACAGAACACATCACAACCACAACAAAATGCCACACAACAAATGCCCACAAATGTTCTTATCATACATTCCAACCTCCATAATCCTTTCATAATACAGTGGCAAAAGGTGTTTTGAGCAAACACTGCCTTAACTTACCACCAAGGGCATCAAAGAGCACCAGTGAAAACTGTGTTGTGATCCGGCCCATGAAGACGAGGACAGTTGTAGAAAGAGGTATGATGTGGAATTAAGACTATGTAAACAATGGAAGGATAACCCTGTATGCCCCTGGGGCTGAGGGTACACTCTTATACTCAAACAATTCTCCCGTGGGACTCATTCAAGTAGTCACCTCATGTGTTACTCCTAGGTAATATAATTGCTCATATATGTTCCTTCAGTGGTCATATGACACAAGCTTATATTTTGAAAATTAATAAATCATAACGTTCTTCTGTTAATTTCCAATATCGTTATTCATTGGAAAAAGATTTCAATGCACAATATGATCCTACACATAGATATTAATACCCAACGTTGTGTAAGTACAATTGTAAGGCTATACGAATAAGTCGACATACGGCAACCGAGGGGAGGTGGTGTCGAAGTTTCAACCCAAATTTATTTGTCTTGTTTCATAAGGACATAGTCATCTGTCTTTAACACCTGAGCTATGTATACATATACGGTACTCGAGTACTATAACTGCTTAACTGCTTCGAACGTTCCGCGCCAGTGCAGAACGTTCTATTAAGCGGGCGGGGCCGCGTCGGCCAACGGACGTGCGCAGCACTACCGAGGTAGTGCTCGCGACGGCCGTTGGCCGACAGAAGCACTTAAAGGGTTAAACTGTTCCAGTAATGACTCCAAAACAAAAACAGTTGCTACGTGCAGGAACAAGTCTTCTGTACGTTTCAAACGGTGTTAGAAAGACGCTTGTGTTTATCTTCCACTGCTCTCGGCATGAATATACTATTCCTTACAAATACACAGAGAGGGTCCCTGAAACATAACTTCAATTTGGATAAGAAGCCAGGGAAAAATACTAATAATAAAGGTCAACAAAATCTTCTCCAAGTAAATGAGTAAACAATACGTTTATAATATAAATATATCATACATCAGACCAGTATTGTTAATAAGTTATTGATTTTTTTAAATATAAACATTTTCATTTTTTTGAGTTTTCAATTTTTTTAGAAAAAGCATGTACTGTAGTAATATTTAACAGTAATAAATAAATATACAGTTTGTGAGCTCGACATGTATACAATATCACAAATGAGCCATATAGTTACACTGAGAACAAAAACAACCATACATTAACTACATCACATGTTCAGACAAGGTAATCACAAACATTGACATTATAGAACAATATATATATCAAGACATAAACTACAGACAAATAAAGGAATCCTAATTCCTACAGTGATAACAGTGACAGTGCAGTATTAAAAGATTCTCTATAGTAGACTGTTGTGTAGACAGAGGTGCGCCGACTTGCGTTTCGGATGTTACAAGAAGATGAAAGTGGGTGGTACGACCTTCATCCGGGCGCTGTCTTTATGTATAATTCTGTGGCATTTGCCATCTAGTCTGCACTTATTCGGAGTACATGTATAGGGGGCTCACAACATTCTTCAATTACTTTGTCTGAAAATATGACGGAAAATAATTTAATATGAAACAAATGGAGCGAGGGGTAGGAGATGAAGAAAAGATGGACTAAGATAGCAAGGACACATAGTGCCGGTGTATGTGAGAAGTACCATGGTACCACATGCTTGAATGCCGTGCTTATAGAAAAAAAGAAGTGATAAAAGCCTATATATACAGCTCAGATTGTGTGAGGTATTGATGACTCCAAGATAGTGTCTGGTGATCGGAGTTGAAGATAAGCAGAAGTGTAAAGTATATGAGACAATAGAGACTGATGTGGAGTCAGAGAGAGATACCTACTTGAAGATGTAATAAAGAAGAAAAATAGGGGAGAAAACAGTCTCCCTATCCTAGCTGAACCTCCTGAGAGAAAATCCGTAATCACAGGATGTCTGGACTAGAAGAGGTCCAAGTACAGAGCCAGACGTAAGTGGGCGTTTCTGTATAAAAATAAACGAGAGAAAAGAAAGGCTGATTACCTAATGGTTAATCCAGTGAAAATGACGAAACACGAAAAAGGTAAATACCTGCTTCATGAAAATAAGAAGCCCACAAATTGGCACAATGTCTGTCAAAAAGTTAAACTGCGGGCGGCTAGGTCCATCGTCCTAGGGTACAGCTGTAAGAACAGTCTGCCCTATATAAAGCAAACAACAAGTAACACGGTGTCTTGTGGTTTGTGGCCTGCCTGGATACGTTGGCATAGGCCTAGCTGCCATGATGACTTTAGCGCACGTTCCTCTTAGCCGTTGTTCTGTCGCCCTCTGCTCCTGCCAAGTTATTATACAACTGTCTGCATTTTCTGTTTTCCACCTTTTCTCCTGTTCCTTTTGGGCTCAGTCTGAACAACAGATACAAGGTCGAACAACACGTCCCTGGTTCTTGCTGATATGGCCAGTCCCTCGCACCTAGACATAACACTAGGTACAGCTGCAATGGGGAAATTGGTGGGCTTTTATTATTGCGTTTTTCCTCTTGAGAGGGACTTGAAGAAAACCTTTCCAGAGAGAAGAGCTGTGATTGTCTGCTGATGTAGTGCTTGCATCAAGAGACTGAGGTATGGGGTTCGCTTGTCAAAGCCCAGAGGTCTTCTATTGTTATACTAAACAAGCTATTAGCACGGGGAGGGTGGTAAGGTCATTCAGCCCTCTATCCACTGCTTTATGAAATGCTTTCCCGTTAGTATTCTATGGAGTTGTAACTATGCTGATTATATTATTCTTATGCATTATGCTGATAGTGCTGTCACGTGTACTGTATCTTAGAGCACGTATGTTGAAATAAACATTTTAACCTATACTGTGTCTCTCCTTACGCCGGTTGTGGACAGGTATGAGTGAGTGACGAAAGGGTGTTCTTGCTACTGCGAGTCCTGAGAGAGAGAGAGAGAGGATACCGTGTTCTGGGTTGTCTAATCATTGGTACATTGTTGCTAATGGGACGCTAAGGCTAGTTGGGTTGGGGTTTTAGGTGCTAAGGTTTATGTTTGGCTCACCACTATATTCCGAGGTCCTATTATCCTGTGCATAGCTCTGTGTGTGTGCAGAATCCCTACGACATGGCGACCAACGAGTGGGCTGCTTATCTGCGAGACGCTTGAGTAGTGCTTGTGCTTGTCCACAACAACCCTCATGGACGCTTCCGGAAGCGTCTGTGACGGTAATACCTCCTATATTGACGTTTTTATAGGTTCTTTCAAGCTTGAAGTTATTAAAAGGTTTCTTAATCGAACCCTCTATTGTGCTGTCTACTGTTAGGTTGTCGAGCAAACCCGATCGTAATGGCGGGTATAAATATAGCGGCGCATAGCCGCACGGCGCTCCGTGATCACTTAAGGGTATATGGAGTGCCAGACACGGAGAGTCGACCTGATCTTTGTGGTACAAGCCGATCCGGCTTTCCACTTTGAAGTGTTCTACTCTTGGGTCACATTTCCGGCGGTGGATGGGACAGACAATTTGTTCCACGAATATGAACCCACCGTTGTTCCTGCTGCCTATAGACCATATACTAATCTTGAAGTACCGCTCACGGCTTGGCAGCACTGTGTGTGGTTTGATGGCGCCCTCCCACAACCGGTAACGACGGTCCGTTTAGGCCCCTTGTCTATTGATGGGGCCACTTGGCCTGTTTTGGCGGGTACACCCCACATCCGCGATTTATGCAAATACCAGTCGCTGAACTGCGCAATATGTATTCGGCTTTGGTGCGAGGTGCATCGCGCTTTAGTGCAATATGTTACAGGCAACATCCAGGGGCCCCACCTGGAGTTGCGGCCCATCCAGCTGCTGCAGGCGGAGTGACCATAAGTCCCGTTATGGTGAACTCAGTGATGGGCAAACGTCCCCAAAATAAGGATGATTTACCTTATTGGGTTGCAGAAAAGTTTGAACAGTTGGAGGCAGTTTTTCCAAACACGACACCAGTGGATAAACATAGAATTCTTACAAATAGTTTGCCGAAAGACTTAATCCCCGAGTTAACAGCATGTAATAACTGGGGTAGGGTATTCGCAGCAGTTTATTCGAAGTGTTTCGGCACCCCTTCCATGACGGTTCTCCCTTCTGTGATTAAAAAGTACAGGATGAACATGGCCCTGAAGTGGCTGTGGAATTAGGGATGAGACTGGTGGGAGTGTTCGAAGTAGTAGCTGAGGCTGATCCTTGCGAATGTCAAGGGCGATGCAGTGAACTTTCAAGTAGCTAATGCTTTGGCTTTGGTCCCAGAATTGGACAAGCCGCCCAAATTACAAAATTATTACCCAGGCTTACAAAACTATTGGGCGAAATAGCCTGGGCAATAAGCCTTTGCCAAACAACAAACACAACCACAACAACAACAACCTAAACCTCAATCTGAAAAAGATGAGAAACCAGTTTTTACTAAAAGAGCTGGAGGTTGAAAAAACAGGGTAAGCAACAGAAGAAGCCGGGGTCGCGAGGCGCATCCCCTGTTTCTGTTTCTTCTGAGCGCACATATGATTTGCGCGATAGGGCGAGAATAAAATCTCCGGATAGGTTTCAGATCCCTGATACGCGTTCTCCTCGTTCTTCACAGGCACAGACAACCTCGCAAGCCAGTGGAGGGGATCGCCAGGATAGAGGAAGGGGTCGAGAGGCTCCCCAGGGACGAGATCAACCTCCACAACAAGTCAGAGGGAAAGCAGAAGACTTTCAACGTTCTCGTCCACAATTTCAGAAGAAGAAAGTTGCCGCTGTAACAGCGAAATATGCCACAGACGGTGAGAACGAGACTCCTGAATTGGACGTGGGCAGTAACCCTCCTAGACAGCGCGCGAAGTTACCATAGTGCGGGAGGCGCTACGTCCTCATATGGAGGCGACAGCAACTGAAACATTCATTACTGTTGAAACAGCAGACACCAGAGTGGCACCCTTGACAGACTATTTAATATTGTCATCCAAATTGAAGGTGATATACAGCGTGTAATTAAAGGGATTTTGGGGGAAAATCTGACCTCTTCATATGACATTTTGTTAGCAGAGGCGGATTGGCCACCCCCATTCAGTACTTGCTGCACGTACAGGAGGAGGTTATCCTTCCGAGCTTTCTCGACATGTCCCAAAGGACAAAGCGAAGGCTCTTGCAGCTGAGTGGGCTGTGTCCCTGGCTCCTGCGTTATACCGCAACCACGTGGGTTGGGATGAAGACTCTCCCCCCCATGAGATACCTTTACGGTCCCTACCACAGCCACAACCCCAATATCCTATTAAAAGTGAAGCCAAAGGCCCCGTTTCTGAAATCCTGACACAGTTAGAATATCAGGGAGTAATAGAAACATGCGTATCACCCATGAATAATCCCCTTTTCGCGGTTTCTAAACCAGACGGAACGTACCGCCTAGTATTGGATTACCGGCATTTGAACTCTCATTGTCGGACCTTTGCGGTGCAAAATACCCACAGTTCTGCGCTTGTAGACAGTCTTGTTCGTAAAAAAATATAAAACGACACTTGACCTATCCAATGGATTTTACACGCACAACTTAGCCACGGAGTGTAGCCAATGGAGCGCTTTTACCTCCGGTGGTAAACAGTTCAAATTAAGGCGACTCCCTATGGGCTACAAAAACAGTCCAGGAGTGTTCGCTGCCCGTGTTGTCTCTTTGTTAGACGGCATAGACCCAGATGCATGTTCAGTACGTGATGATATTTACCTGACAGACGACGAGTTATACCCGCATCTTTCCAGAGTGGACCGCATTATTCTCGAGTTTGCGGTATTAGGTTATAAGTTTAACTTTGCCAAATCACACATTGCTGAATTAACAGTTTTGTTTTTGGGCTACGAGCTCAACAATGAAGGTAAGGGCTTAGCCCCCACTTCTTGGAAAAATGTGTACTTTTGTGCCCTCCTACTACTCTGAAAAAACTTCAGTCTTTGCTGGGTTTCCTGAACTTCGGGCGTACTTATATTCCCGAATACGCCCAGCGTATCAAGCCATTGTATGCCTTGATACAACCAAATTTTCAAGTCTTGTTGGCTTCCGGAGCATTCCTCCATACTGCAGTCTTTGCAGACAGACCTTCTTGAGTCTAGGTATCTGTTGACGCGTGATAACCACACAAACCTGGTGATTAGAATAATTCCAGGGGCAGTGGGTTTCACGTATTTAACCTTTAACGAGGGTGACACAGTACCAATCGCATACAAGTCACATCTGTACACGTCCGCAGAACTGCGCTTTTCATCGGTGGAAAAAGTTCTGACTGCAGTGCAAATGGCGATTCTGAAGGAGCGCACACTGGCACAGGGCAAGCGCATTCTAGTGGTAACACCCTATCCTGCTCTAGAAGCAGTGACAAAGGCAAGCGTACCGAACTCTAAAGCTTTGCATCCCCGTTGGATACAATGGGCAACTTCTTTGACGTCTCCGGATGTCACATTCATTTTCGATGCTTCCCTACAGACTCAGGAGTTTTTACAGTATGAATTTGTTCATCCTCCTCCTCTATCTATTCTGCCGCTTGAGGATTACGACTGTGTGATCTACACCGATGGTTCGGCACAACCGGCCACGGGGTCCAAGCATGCTTATTCAGCCGCATGTGCTATTGTTGCAGGTACCTTTGTGAACGGAGAGTTCAAGTCCACTGTAGTGCATACTCAAACACTCGGGGAGAGTACCGCGCAATTAGCCGAGCTGCGCGCATTGGTGCTTGCGCTTGAATTTGTAAATCCGGATGTGACCACACTTATTGTATGCGATTCTTATTACTGTGTTCAATCATATAATGACAATCTATTCTTTTGGTCACAAAATGACTATAGAGACGCTAAAGGTAGCACAATCAAGCATAAGACGCTTTGGGTTCGGGTGGCAGAATTGAGACAACGTTTGCCACTCACACAAGTGGTTCACACCTAGGCCATCAGCGGGTGGGCGCACACGCTGTTAGTAGCGGTCTGGCAGACGAAGCAGCCAGATCAGCAGTAGTCACGTGTTCAGTAGCAGCAGTTACCAGATCCATGTCAAGAATTGACACCGATATTTTGGCAGCTATTGCTGCGACAAAGGAAGGTGCTAATTACCCTAGGGTTTTCCGTCCAAATATTCTTATCAGTTAGGTCCCGAACAGGTTCCTTATGTAACAATACCAAACGTTGGTGATCGGTTGATACCCAACGCGGATCGCAGACTTTCCTTGATAACGGCAGCACACGAAGGCATGGCTTCGGCTCATGCTGGAGTGCCTGCGACCGTTTCCATCTTGCAGCAGCGGTACTGGTGGCGTGGTTTATATAAAGACACCCGTACTTATGTGCTTTCTTGTGACGTGTGTCAACAGATTAAGCCTTCTACGGTTACACGATCACCACAGACCCCGCTCTACATTTCTAACAGACCCTTTGGGTGTGTTTACTTGGATCACTGCGGTCCATTTTCCTCAGACACTGCCTATAAATATATCTTAGTGGCAGTGGACTCGTGCACACGTTTCATCTGGGTCTGGCCACAACGGAGTGCTGACGCTCGAAATGTCATCAGGGATTTGCGTGTCTTTGTGGGAATCTTCGCATGCGGTACCTTCCATTCTGGCCAAGGTCCAGCGTTTGCCTCTAAGGCGTACAAGGACGCAATGGGTTCACTGGGGGTATGGGTGAAGTTTTCGTCTCCATACAGACCTGAGGGTAATTCAATTGTGGAGCGGATGAACCGTGATTTAAAGCAATCCTCGACAGCTAGGGTCATAGGTACTGGCAGGAACTGGCTGGCCCACTTGTATACCGTACAACGTGCACTTAGTAATCTCCTAGAAGATCTCTGGGTGGGCGGACCCCCATACGAATTGCTCTTTGGCATAAGAATGTTTGTGCCTGACCTTGATGGTCTAGACATGGCGGCGCAACCCGCCAAGTTTGATGTAGATAACCATTCTACTATGTTACAGGACTTACAAGAAGCCCGAGACAAACTTGCAAACGCACATTTACCTTCAGCCACAGATACTGCCCTGCAGATTCCGGTTGCCGGCTGGCTTCCGAAGATTGGAGACCTGGTTCGAGAGAAGGTGGAGAACAAGAAAGAATTTGGCCCCTCTTATCGTGCACCGGTTCCAGTCCTGGGTTTGAAGGGAACACGTACAGTCATCTTACCACCGCTTCCTGGTCGCAAGGAGAACAGATACATCTCAGTGGAAAATGTCAAGCTACAACAACTGGCCGATTCTAAATAGTGTTACACCAGCGGTCTCTTGTCCTGCAATTTACCGGACTTGTGTTCGAGGCCCTCCTGCCCGAACAGTCACTGATGTTACAATTGAGATGATTGATTTGCCTGAAAGTATACTGGAACCTCCAGTTTCCCCCTGCATTGACGAGAACTAGTATATCTATCCTGAAACAGAATCGGTGGCTCACTTACCAACAACGCCACTGAGCCCGACATGTTATTCCTTTGACTCGGATTCCACCACGTCGATTGTCCCGTCCAAGTTCAGTATTTTTGTATCCTGGTTTAGAGATAATTTTTGATTCCCCTTGGACATACATTTGGTTGGTACTTTTCTTGATCTTTTTGTTCATGTCCATTGGCTTTGTCACAGTGTTTTTCTACTGATCAATGGTCACTATTTGCCTGAACGCTCTGCTGTGAACAGTGTTGCTGGAACTTTGGCTCCACATTCCTCATTTCACATCATGAAGCGTGACCACACATTGGTGAACATTTCAGCTTTTCCAGTTGCTGATGGCATCGTATGTGATGCGGTAAATTTTCAAATTCATGGACCAACAGAAGTTATTAATGTACCGAATGTCCTTCGAGGTTTCCATGGGTGATGTAGTAAAAAGTAATATTCATTCTGATGATTGGGATGTGCATGCAGTTGAAGCATTGTTTGCTGATTTGAAATATTATGCTTCATTTAATGCTGAGGATTTGTATATGAATTCTGCGAATTATGCCAATTTATACTGTTACCAGCACTGGGGCAACCATTTTGTCCATAAACCGAGTGCCCTACGTAGCCCTGTGACTTACATACACTCAATGGGAACATTGCCCAAACCCTTTATCGGGTAGCTCCCGGACTCTTCGAAATAAATTTACTTATTTCACTGATTTTAATAGATCGAACCCTGGGTCCTATTATTTTAAATTACCTGCCCCTTTCACACAGAAATTCATGTTGACCCACACTAAATTGCTTTACTCGAGTTCCTTTTTAAAGGCCTTGGCTGTGGGTGGTTATGAATACTGGACGGACACTGTGGATTTGAAGTCAATCTGGGGCTCCAAGCCTTGGCAGGTGCGAGGCACCGAGGCCTTGCACCGTGCCTGCCTAATCCCAGCCCAAATGGTGTTTTTGAATGCTTCGATCTATCAGACTAAGTGTTGGGGTCTGGCTACTACAAAACAAATGAATGCACCATCAATTCCATCACTGTTTTCCACTCTAAACCACAGCTCGCACTTCAATATGTCCCTTTCGACTTTACAGGTTTTGTTTCAGAACAATTCGTTTAATATGTCTACGCTTGTTCAGTCACCTTGGTTGTCTTGGCCCATATCATCTAACGAGTGCCAGCTTCGTTTTCATGACACAGTTTCTGGCTATACTCAGGACAAGCCCGATCCTAGGTTTTCTAACTCCTGTACTGTCACCACCTATTCTGTTGGTAAACTATGTAAACAATGGTTGCAACATTCTTCCCTAGACTCTGTTAAACAACATTTATCCCTCCTTTCAGGCAATATTGATCTGTCCGACTTTATATTGGGACCACGTGGTCCACGACCAAAGAGGTTCATTTATGAGGCTTATAATGAACTCTGAAAGCTATCGCAAATGGAGGCTGCTTCCCGTTTACGGGAAATAGACCAAGCAAATTTGGAAAAGGTGCTTGCTGTTGTTGACAATAGTATTAATACCCTGTCTTCCCGCATTTATACGTTGGAGAATATTGTGTCCTCTGTTGTTGATATTGTACAAGATGATGTTTCTGTGTTGTATCATGGTCAAAATCAATTACGTTCAGTTATGCAATTTGCGTGGACTTTGCAAACACTTAAGTTGGGTAAGGTTCCTTGGCACTTTTTGAACATCACTGCCTTATTTCTGCCCTTTAATTTAACTGACAAACAGCAGTTCATGTCCATGAAAGATGCAGTTTACACTCTGTTACATATCGAGAAAGTGGACCCCTTACCATTCTCTGTAGCGGAAATAGATTCCGCTGTGTGGCTAGTTCATGGGGTTATCGCATTGCCTTTTTCCTTGTTTGAATTTAGTTCATGCATGAAACATTATCCTGTGGGCCGTTTCCAGCCTTTGGGTAGTGCCTTCCTGCATGAACTCTGGTCCCTCCCTTTTATGTATAAATGCCTTAGGGATGACAAGGAAGTTTTTCTCACGGGGAGTCATGCGATTCTACAGTGGATCAGTCCCTTGTTTGTAAACATATTTAATTGCCCGGAGCTTGTAACGTTTCCGCTCCGAATTTGGCTTGTGTATTGAAGGGCATTCCTGCTTCTACTATTTCTCCTACCTTTACTTTGCTTACAAATGGGAGCTATTTGCTTTTAAATAACGACTATTGCTGTGGTATGCAGGCCGGCATCCCTTATATTGTTTACTGTATCGCACAGGGTTGTCTGCTGCAAGAATGTGCTTTTCCTCCCCCTCACGACATCGTAGATAATTCTATTTGGCCTTCCATTCCTACTATGGAGGCGGATTTCAATAAACTGAGCAGAATAAAGGCGCTATTATTGAACGAGGAGGTTATGCTCACTTCCGCCCGGGAGACATTTGTTCTCCAGGTGGCAAGTACCCACAGTGAAATACAGGCCCTTTTGAACACTGACCTCCCACAACATTTCCGGTGAATTAATTCACCGTATTTTTAACGCATCTAACACTGAAGGTCTAGTGCATTTTTTTAAAGTGGTGGGGTCCGGCCTAGTATCCTCTTTCCAAACTATTTTTGGGGTGATACCGGCGTTTATTCATTCTATTTTTTCCAGTGTCTTTGGTGGCTTTCCATTAATCCTTGCTTTGGCGGCTGGTATACTGCTGTTGATTTGCTTCCTTCGCAATGGCTGCTCCCCCATGGGCCCTTCTCGACCCCGGACGCCTACTGCTGCTCCGTGAGCGCATTTTATCCGGTTTCGGGGTTCTGCCGTTGGCAACACTGAGTGTGTCCTATACCCTTTCTTTTCGCTTTGCGTGTTTCACTTGCGTGCAACCTGTGATGTCTTGCATTCGCTGCCCTTTCACCTGGGCCATGGATTATTGCCTCTCCAATACGTCGTTGTCTGTTCCGGATTTCGTTCGGTTGATGGGTCCCTTAGAGGCCCATGAACGGGACTGTTTCGTTGCAGGCTGCATGACGCGTGCGGCTGCACTGGGGATTTTGGCACAATGGGATATCTGGGCGGCTGCTCAGAATCTCCTACAACAAAGTTGTATTGAATATCACGCAAGCTGTCCCGCATTGCTTTTGGAGGCCCCGTCCTCTGAGGAACATTCCTGCAGCTTTGACCTGTTGGACTGGATGGCATCTACGTTTTTTGACGATTCCAATGATGTCCTCTTGGACGGTATAGCGTATTTCTGCACTTCCACGTTTTTGGATTAAATTACCGTTCGCTGTCCGTGGACTGCCTCGCTGACTGTCTTTTTGCTACCTTGCCGCCTTCCACTCTTTCCACTGTGGACGCCTCTATTTTGCTCAGGTGGTTTGAACTCTGTCTTCGTCCTTAGTCTTGGCCGATGGACTGTCCAGGGGAGGGTGTCTTGTGGTTTGTGGCGTGCCTGGATACGTTGGCATAGGCCTAGCTGCCATGATGACTTTAGCGCACGTTCCTCTTAGCCGTTGTTCTGTCGCCCTCTGCTCCTGCCAAGTTATTATACAACTGTCTGCATTTTCTGTTTTCCACCTTTTCTCCTGTTCCTTTTGGGCTCAGTCTGAACAACAGATACAAGGTCGAACAACACGTCCCAGGTTCTTGCTGATATGGCCAGTCCCTCGCACCTAGACATAACACTAGGTACAGCTGCAATGGGGAAATTGGTTGGCTTTTATTATTGCGTTTTTTCCTCTTGAGAGGGACTTGAAGAAAACCTTTCCAGAGAGAAGAGCTGTGATTGTCTGCTGATGTAGTGCTTGCATCAAGAGACTGAGGTATGGGGGTTCGCTTGTCAAAGCCCAGAGGTCTTCTATTGTTATACTAAACAAGCTATTAGCACGGGGAGGGTGGTAAGGTCATTCAGCCCTCTATCCACTGCTTTATGAAATGCTTTCCCCGTTAGTATTCTATGGAGTTGTAACTATGCTGATTATATTATTCTTATGCATTATGCTGATAGTGCTGTCACGTGTACTGTATCTTAGAGCACGTATGTTGAAATAAACATTTTAACCTATACTGTGTCTCTCCTTACGCCGGTTGTGGACAGGTATGAGTGAGTGACGAAAGGGTGTTCTTGCTACTGCGAGTCCTGAGAGAGAGAGAGAGAGATACCGTGTTCTGGGTTGTCTAATCATTGGTACATTGTTGCTAATGGGACGCTAAGGCTAGTTGGGTTGGGGTTTTAGGTGCTAAGGTTTATGTTTGGCTCACCACTATATTCCGAGGTCCTATTATCCTGTACATAGCTCTGTGTGTGTGCAGAATCCCTACGACAATGGTCATGACATGGGTGGAAGGCCAGTTGTGACTAAAAGAATAATAATAACTAAGACTAACTGGATTAAAGATGAGCAGACAAAGAGAAAAAGGCTGAATGCTAAAATAACAGCCGCCTGAAAGGATGAACTGACCTCGGAAGTAGCGAGGTACTCACCCAGCAATGAAAACGGGACCGCGAGATGTCGGCATCCGGATGTCAGAATAAACCGTTGGAGTGATGCAAGAACACCGGGACCCGGTGTACACATACATCACCTCGTCTGGAGAATGTGAAACACCTGGGGACAACTCCCAAAGAGGATGGACAGGAGTCCGGGGCAACTAGCAACAAGCTATTTCGGAACGGGGGGCAAAAGGCGGTCGCCTTATTGGGAGAGGATAATACAGGATGGACCTGAGAGGTCTCGGGGGAGAATAAGCCTCCTAACAGCTAAAAAAATAAAATATTAACAGAAAGTAAATAGATAAAAACAAAAGAAAAGATAAGTAGAAAGTGTGCTGAGATAGTAGAGAGTAAATAGGGCGAAATAACCTAAATACAGCGATTCAGATGATGTATAAAGACATTTCTAAAGGTGGGAGAGACAACTGCTATCATGTGGCCTATGGAGAGAAATGGATAAAGCATGAAAAACAAAGTGAACAGAGACCGAAGGAATGATGAGAAAAAGGGATGGAAGTACAAGGAGAAATGAGCGTTAGACCAAGGGAATGAGTGGAAGAAAGCCGACTAAGACGCAGAGCAGATGGAAAAAGATGCTGCACAAACAAAGCGTTGTCAAAAACAGGGGGGCTGGAAAAACCAAAGCGATTATAGAAGATGGAGGCAAATGCAGTGTAGTAGAAACAACATGGTTCGTCCCACCAAAAAGTGCGTTTCAGATAAATGACTAGAACTATATTGCCAAAGATAGGTTATGTAATGGCATTTTCCCAGGGGAGGACTTCATTGAGGCCAGACGTGGCCGTTTGAAGGGTAAATTTAAAAGACTTCTCTTTTCTTCCTCCAGCCATCTGTATTACCATCTTTGAGGTGTCTAATTTTTTCCAGAATGGTCCATTTAAGATCTTTCTCTGTGTGTCTTTTCTGCTTCCAGTGTTCGACCAGCTGGGCTCTGATTCGATTGTTCTTAATGGCACATTTATGTTCACTAAATCGGACCCTAAATTCTCGGCTGGGTTCTCCCACATAACCAAGGTTGCAGGGGCACAGTATCTGATAAACAATGTTAGCTGTCCTGCAGTTGGGCATGTCCATGAGTTTGAATTGTCTTTGGCCCCAGGTAAGAACATTGCTAATGAGGGCATAATTGCAAGCGTGACAATTGCCGCATTTGTGATTACCCGTGACGGGAGTCGATCCTGTGATCGATTTCTGAATGAACCTCCTTCCTTCATCACAGGTTGCCTTCACTAATGAATTTCTAAGGTTTCTGTTGCTTCTAAAGGCAACTGGTCTGGGCAATTTAGTGGATTGTTCTCCAGCGTTAAGAATGTGCCATTGAGCACCGATGATTTGTCTGATTTTATTATTGAGATTGGAGTGCCGAGTGACCCAGATCAACTTGTGATCTTCATTCTTAGGTTTTTCTTGAAAGAGATTGTCCCTATTGAAGTACTTGGCTCTTTTATATGAATCTCTGGTGAGCCTGTTGGGGTATCCTCTGGCGAGGAACTTCTGTTTCAATTGTTCAGCATGATAATGATAGTCCTTCATGTTGCAACAGTTCCTGCAGAGACGCAGGAAATGGCTGAACGGAATGCCTTGTGTCTGGCACCTGGGATGATAGCTGTTGAAGTGGAGTAAGGTGTTCCTCGCTGTCGGTTTGGTATACAAGGATTCTTGGATGGTATCATTCTCATTAAAGATCCAGATGTCAAGAAATTCCACCTTACTTTTGCTTGTTTTGGGAATGAATTTTATATGGGGATCACACAAGTTGATCCAAAGGAAGGCTTCTGTCAGTTGTTATTTCTCTCCTTTCCATATAAAGAAAATATCATCAATGTACCTTTGCCGTTGATGAATATTTTTAGCAAAGGGTGCTATTTCATTGTAAACAAATTGTTCTTCAAAGATGCCCATAAATATATTGGCTACATTCGGGGCACATGCTGCCCCCATGCTAACTCCCTTAATCTGTTTGTAACAAGAGTTGTCAAATTTGAAGTAATTATCTCTCAAAACTATGGTCAAACATTGTAGAATAAACGCACAGTTATTTTGTGTCTCAATCCTGTCTAGGGTCTCTTTGACTGCTTCCAAGGCTTCTTGTTGCGGGATGGTAGTATATAATGCCTCGATGTCCATCGTGACCAAAATCTCAGTGTTCGGATTAAAGGGAGTACCTTCAATTTTGGATATCATTTGCCCTGTGTCCTTGACATGTGATGGAAGAGATGACACTAATGGTTTTAGAAAATGGTCCACATATTTGGACAGGGGTTCTGTGATCGATCCTATAGTGGATACAATGGGTCTAAATGGAGGGTTTATAGGATTTTTGTGAGTTTTAGGGACTCCATACATCACCGGTGTTCTGGCACATGTACTGGTCAGAAACTCAAATTCCCGTTGACATATCGTGCCTATATTCAAGGCATTTTCTGTAATATGGAGTATTTCGTTTCTGATCCTTTGTCCAGGGAAATTGCTCACCTTGGAATAGTGTTCAGGAACATCAAGCATCTTGATCATCTCATTCTTGTAGTTTGAGGTATCTAGAATAACGATGCCTCCGCAGTTATCGCAAATCAGTTGCTATGTTCAGGAACAAGTCTTCTGTACGTTTCAACAGTGTTAGAAAGACGCTTGTGTTCATCTGCCACTGCTCTCGGCATGAATATACTATTCCTTACCCCTGAATCCCACACTAGCTATTGTCAAGCTTGCTCACTTTAGGCCCAGGTTGCCTCATATTTTATGTATTTTTAGGTTCCTCTCTCCACATCTCTGTCACAAACCTTCCTTTCTATCCCATTGCCTCAATATGAGCTCTCTCCTTCCACTATTAGAAAAAGCCTCCCTGAGGTGGTCTTTGTCTTTCACCCCCCAATCCTCCAAAACGTCCATTATTTTCAATACATTCATTCTACTCTATCCTGCCTAACTAACCTAGGCAATTTGTACTCACTGTCAACAATCCTTATCATCCCTAAGTTTCACCCCTTGCAAAAACCTGTCAACTCCCTTTTCACTTCTTTACTTGCTCTGTTGATTGGCACTGGTTTGTCTGTCCCATGCCATACCCTCCTAGGAAGTGGAAGGGTCTAAAAATGTCTGAATGGTAACACTTGTCTTGCACCATCTTGAAACTCCTTTTTATCAATTATAAAAGCTCTAAGCTTGTGAGATTAAACAGATTGTTTTCACCCACTGAAATCAATATAATGTGAAGAGAAGGCCAGTTCAAACTCAGCACTATAGCTTGGGAGATAATTGTCCCAGTCCATTGCCACAAGTTCCATGACAGTGAATAGACACGTTTTCCTCTTCAAGACCCAGCCTATGACCTCAGGATTGTATCTTAGCCTCAAATTCAAACTTCTTGCCCCCAAGGTCTTGATGTTCTCACCCTGTCAATGAAACAACAAATTAACTCCCAACACATAAATACTATGATTTGATGACAAAAATTCTAAATAGACGTGACATTGTAGTAAAAAAGGCAGATAAAGGAGGTAACACTATATATACTCTGTCCTTTAACAATGTACAATGAAGATGCGTATAAACAATTAAATGGCACCAAACGCTATAGGAGGAGTTCATATCAAAAGATGCAGGAAATCCAAAGCACCACTCATACACTCACTAACAAACATACACAGGCACTCACACACCCAGCCACACAGGCAATCACAGGCCCACTCAAGTATTTGCAGGTAGGATGCATATCACAAGGTCTGAGGATCTTAACAGCGCCAAACTATAACCCCCCCGTTGTGCTGAGGGGAAGGGCCAGTAGCATCACAGAAAGTTCCATCAGGCTCATGCACATCTTAATTAAATATGCCAAAATTGACAAAGGAAAGATCTTCCAAAGAAGTCAAACAAATAGCAGAAGACCTTAAATAGAGCAAGCTCGAGATAAAGGAAAAATTATGTAAATAAGAAGAAACGATAAAAAAATTGCAAAGTGGCTACATTTAGAAGAGACAAACTCGACTACGAATGAGGGCAAATATACACATTCACCAAGAGATTTGACAATATTAGGAGGCAAAGACTCTCAGATAATAGCAGACAATTACAAGATGAAGCTACACCTGACACGAGCCCAGGGAGCTCAGAGGTGGACACAGATTTAGAGGAAGGTTTATCTTACTGGAAGTGACCATCCCGCTTGGAAGTTGCATTAGTGATTGATAAGCTTAATTTTTTATGGATCAACCGATAGTGGAACTTGAGGCTGAAAGGTGACCTACAAAGAAATCCAAAAGGAGGAGGTGCAGGCGAAGAAGAAGTGTTTGCAAAAAAAGACAACAGCAGCTTTGTCCAAATGGAAATGGATCCACAAAAGTAGCCAATATTAAAGCCATTATTTATTTTAGTGACCTCTGTCTAAGCAAGGTGGAAGAACAAAAATAAGTACTTGGCCTTACATACTGTCTGGAAAACTCGCTGAATTAGAGTCAGACTAGAGTGGATGTATACAAGTTCATTAGAACTTCAAAACTTTACAAATTTTACAGTATGAAACCAAAAAGTCCACAAATAAGATCATAGCACAGGGATCCAGGAGAGACTGAAAATCATAAAGTCTCAGAACTCAAACTGTAAAAGATTTAAAAGAGCTACCAAATGAGAGCAGTGGAATACCACAGATTTTCACACAAGAAAGTTACATTGAAGATCTAGATTTGGATGTGTATGATGAAGCCCCTTCTAAGTTTAGGACAACTTCAAGCTTCTACCCTACTTTAACGGGAGATAAAATTGATGTCTATTCGTAATTTGCAATTTAAGAGATAAAACTGTTAGGTCCCGGAGTTAGGTGAGGCTTGATTCTATCGCTGTTTTCTTCTTCACTTACCTTTTTCTTCCTGGTACTATGGACCAGCGGTTATTTGTTGCGGGGGTTCCCGTATTGCCAGCGGGTATTTAAACGCCGCGTATCCTCTTTTCCCCGCTTGGTTTCATTTCCGGTTCGTGTCACCGGAAGGACTTCGCCCATAGCGTCAGTGGAAGAGACGCTGCCTCCATGCTGATTATTGGCTCTGCTCTGGACCTGCTTCCTGGATCTCGGGTTTCCCCGTTGCTGAGTGTCAAACGCCTCGGAGAGCTCGTCAGGTCTTTGTTTTCTTTTTCTCTTGTGCTTCGTTCCATGGAGTGTCATCGCTGGAAAGGACTGCTTTGTTGGTTTCTTCAGGTTTACGGCAAGCTATGGTAAACCGCCAGTTGTGCAGCCTCCTCTTCTTGTTGTGGGGTTTTTGGGCGCTTTTTACTTAAGTGCGCTGAGACCGTTTAGAAAGAAAGGGATTCCTTATTTTATGTATAGAGAGGTAAACAGGTTTTTTGCCTTTATTGGATTTTTTATCCCGTATAGAGAAGGTGGGATTTACGAGTCCATGGACCTATTAAGACTCAGTGTTTGTTTTTGAGACTATGACTGATCTCTCCATTCTCTGGATAAGGCGCTCCTACATGTGAGTTGCCAGCCTGGACCTGTGATCCTTCAACTGATTACGAGGGGGAGTGCAGCATTAAGGGTCCATATCTTGTTTCTTTTTTTCCCCTTGTTTTCCCCACCTTCTCTCGGTGCCTTACTCTTTTACTGCCATGATATATATCTATACTATGGACAGTTGGGATTAGGGCATGGGTAGCGGACTGGGACAATCTTCGCTCCTGCAGTGTTGGGGTTATTAGTATATGGTGGCGGAACAGAAAACCAAGTCCACGAACTAAACACTGCCCGAGCGAAGATGGACCAGAATAATGTAAACCCACTTTCCCTTGATGGAGGGGGTCCTTCAATGTCAGAGTTAATGCTAGCCCTGTCCAATCTTCAGACAAAGGTACGGGAGTTATGGCAAGAAAACGTGGGTTTACATCAGGAATTACATGCCTTTAAAACCAGGGAACAAGTGTGGGGGAAGGGTCCTGGAGCAGTGCCTAAATCACCAGGACCTATAGTGCAGCCAGCGACCTTTTTGTTTGATCGGGATGCGAGTGCAGGTGCAGGGGGAGGGTCACCTGTTGCCATAACTGTCACTACCCCAGTTCAAGTTCCTTTGGCAGCTCCAGAACGATTTTCTGGGGATTACAATAAGTTTGGGGTGTTTATGGATCAATGTCACCTACATTTTATGTGTAGACCCTCAGCCTTCCCAAATGATTCCGCTGAGGTTGCGTTTGTGATTCTTATTTGGCAGGAACGGCAGCAACATGGTCTGTCCCGTTGGTGGACAATGATGACCCTATTCTGTACAGTTTTTCGACTTTTAAGGAACAGATGCGTCGCTTGTTTGCAAAACATGCATTTATGCAGGCAAGTGATGCGGAATTGCTTAAACTACGACAAGGGAAACAGGACCTGTTGGTCTATATTTCCTCATTTAATCGTCTTGTCTCTGAAACTCATTGGCCTGTGGAAAAGAGGACTTCATTGTTTTATCAGGGCCTTTGTGAAGAGTTAAAGATGTGGTTTCTCAAGTAGTGAATCCTCCGGAGGATTGTGTGGAATTTATAGATTTGGTGGTCAAGTTAAGTCACCGTTTGTCTGAACGAAAAACGGAGAAAAATCGGTTTCAAACTCGTGTGGTTGTCTTAAGAGGGGACCCTAAAGAGGACATTGGGTCGAAATCACTACCTGAATGCATGCAGATTGGCAGGGTACGGGGTCCTTTGACAAGAGAGGAAAAGGAAAGGAGGCAGGTCCATAATCTGTGTTTGTATTGTGGGAAGAGTGGACATTATGCCCGTGAATGTCCAATAAAACCTTCCACTGTTGCTCTGAAAAAGACAGTGGCTTTTGTGCAACAAGATTCCAGGACATTCTGTTCTATGGACAGTGGCCGTGTTAACCCTTATGATATAGCAGGGTCTGTCCAAAGGGTACCTCGTCATTTTTCCATCTCGGTGACTTTAGTTCTATCTAATAGCAGGAGAACCACCATTTTGGTGTTGCTGGTTTCCGGTGCTACCGGGAATTTTATGGATAACCAGTTGGCCCTGAAGTTGAATGTTCCTTGTGTGTCCAAAGAACAGCCTGAACCTGTTAGAGCCATTGATGGCACTGAATTATCTTAGGGGTTAATCATTAAGCAGACTGAACCTCTCCTTTTGATAGGTGATAATGGTCATTCGGAGACTGTCAGTTTTGATCTTATTGACACCCCCTCTTTTGGGGTGATATTGGGTGTACCTTGGCTCCAGCTTCATAACCCAAAAATCGATTGGGTAAGACGGACAGTAACATTGGATTCGGAGTATTGCTTACAGCACTGTTATCAGGAGGCTACGGATTGGGTATCTCCCTTGACCTGTGCCGTAGGAATAAGTGGGGAATGTAGCGGAATACCTCCCTCTTTTGCGGCGTATCATGATGTGTTTGATAAACATCAGGCCAGTGTATTACCCCCTCACAGGAGCTATGATTGTCGTATTGATTTGATCCCTGGGGCTACATTGCCATGTAGTCGTATTTACGCCCTGTCCGAGCCAGAGGAGAGACATTTATTTATTTACTTGGATGAGATGTTGGATAATGGATTTATTAGATCGTCCTCTTCTCCTGTATCATCTCCCATCTTTTTTATACCAAAGAAAGAGGGGGATCTTCGTGCCTGTGTGGATTATCGAGCACTCAATAAAGTCACGATTAAGAATAAATATCCTCTTCCGTTGATCCCAGAATTGTTGGATCAGTTAAGGCATGCAAAGGTTTTTACTAAGCTCGACTTGCGGGGTGCTTATCATCTCATTCGTTTCCGTGAGGGGGATGAATGGAAGACCGCATTTCGTACTAAGTTTGGTTTGTTTGAATATTGTGTTATGCCTTTTGGTTTATGTCACGCCCCCGCAGCTTTTCAGTTTTTTATCAATGAGGTGTTACAGGAGTATCTGGATATAAGCGTAATCGTTTATATCGACGATATATTAATCTTTTCGAACACTGAAGATCATGTATTGCATGTAGAACAGGTATTACAAAAACTGCGTGACAACCATCTCTTTGTGAAACAAGAGAAATGTGAATTTCAGGTCTCTTCTGTGGAGTTTTTGGGTTTTCTTGTTTCCTCTGAGGGAATTAAAATGGATCCCAAAAAGACTTTTGCGATTACTTCTTGGCCGGTGCCTACTTGTGTGAAGGATGTTCAGGTTCTGTTAAGTTTCGCCAATTTTTATAGGCGTTTCATTTCTCATTTTTTGGACATCATAACCCCTATGACTTACCTGCTGAAAAAGGGGGTGTCCTTTATTTGGTCTCTTGCAGCTCAAAAGGCATTGGATACATTGGTGGAGAAGTTTACATCTGCTCCTGTTCTTAAACATCAGGATCCGGCCCTCCCATTTTTTGTTGAGGCGGATGCCTCTCAATATGCGGTGGGGGGGGGGTGTTGTCTCAGAGAGACATGGAGTCAGGGTTGATGCATTCCATAGCTTACTTCTCAAAAAAGTTGTTGCCTGCAGAGCAGAATTACGCTGTGGCTGAGAGGGAGCTATTGGCTATAAAGATGTCCTTTCAGGAGTGGCAACATCATTTATGGGGAGCTAGACACACCATCACTATTTATATGGACCATAAAAATCTGGAGTTTTTCCGTTCTGCACGGACTTTGACTCCCAGGCAGATGAGATGGGTGTTATTTTTTAATGAATATGATTTTACAATTACGTATAGACCTGCGGTCCAACAAGCAAAATCAGACGCTTTATCACGTATTCATGTGGCTCCCTTTGATGATGTCTCTATTCCGGAAAGTACGGCATATTATTTCAGGGGATAGGATTATAGGATGTAGCTCTACTGATGACTTCACTGTCATGGTCAAAGAAAAGTTGAGAACCCTTGATATGATGCCATGGTTGTCTAATCCTTTGTTTCAATTGAAGGATGGATTGTTGTTTCATGGTGATCAGCTATTTATCCCACCTGAATTGAGGAAACAAGTGCTTTCTTGGTGCCATTCTTCTTCATTGGCGGGACATCCTGGGATGACAAAAACTAAGGAATTCTGCCTTCGGTGGTTTTGGTGGGACACATTAGGGCATGACCTGCAAGTATTTGTGGCATCATGTCTGATTTGTGCAGTGAGTAAAGCTTCCCATTCCCCTTCTGTAGGGTTATTACATCCCTTGACGATACCTCCCTCCCCTTGGCATACCATTAGCATGGATTTCGTCACCGATCTTCCCTTGGATGCAGGGTACACTGTGATTTTAGTTGTGGTAGATCTGTTTACTAAGACAGCTCATTTTCTACCTTTACCTAAAGTACCTACTGCCAGAGAACTAGTTGACGTTTTTATCTCACAAGTGGTGCAGTTACATGGTATTCCTTATGCCATTGTGTCCGATAGGGTGGCGCAGTTTGTTTCCCATTTTTGGAGAGAAATGTGCTCAGTGATGAAGATGGAGCTCTGTTTGTCCTCGGCATATCATCCACAATCTGATGGGAAAACGGAGCGTACCAACCAGTCGATGGAGCAGTATATACGATGCTTATTGTCCTCTTTGACTAGCAGTTGGGTACAAGCGCTCCCTATTGCCGAGTTTGCATATAACAATAGCCTGCACTCAGCATTGAGCATGTCACCTTTTTTTTTGTTCTATGGGCTGTCATCCCAGGGCTATCCCTATACAACCCTTGGGTCATGTTCCGGCTGTTGATTCATTGAGCCATGCTCTGATTGAAATATGGCAGAAAGCTCAAGAGCATCTAATTGTGGCCAAGGAACACATGGAGAGACAGGCAGATAAGCATCGTTGTCCAGCTCCCTCCTATGCTTTAGGGGATTTGGTTTGGTTGTCCTCTAGGAATTTGAAGTTGGGTGGTCCCCGTAAACTGCAGCCCCATTATGTTGATCCCTTCAAGATCATGCGGGTGGTGAATCTGGTTGCTATGAAATTGGATTTACCTGACGATTACAAGATTCACCCTGTTTTCCATTCTTCTCTTTTTAAGCCTTATACTCTTACCTCCCAGCCCTTGCCTCCACCTCCACCTGTGGTACTTGATGAGCATGAGGAGTTTGAGGTCAATGCCATCTTGGACTCCCGGAGACGGTGGGCCGTTTGTTCTATTTGGTGGATTGGAAGGGTTATGCCCCTGAGGATCGTTCCTGGGAACCTGCCAGTTTCGTGCATGCCCTACGGTTGGTGCAGTTGTTTCATGCCCTCCATCCATCTAAGCCTCGCCCGGTGGGGGGTCGTTTGGGAGGGGGTACTGTTAGGTCCCGGAGATAGGTGAGGCTTGATTCTATCGCTGTTTTCTTCTTCACATACCTTTTTCTTCCTGGTACTGTGGAACAGCGGTTATTTGTTGCGGTGTTTCGCGTATTGCCAGCGGGTATTTAAACGCCACGTATCCTCTTTTCCCCGCTTGGTTTAGTTTCCAGTTCGTGTCACCGGAAGGACTTCGCCCGTAGCGTCAGTGGAAGAGACGCTGCCTCCATGCTGATTACTGGCTCTGCTCTGGACCTGCTTCCTGGATCTCGTGTTTCCCCGTTGCTGAGTGTCAAACGCCTCGGAGTGCTCGTCAGGTCTTCGTTTTCTTTTTCCCTTGTGCTTCGTTCCATGGAGTGTCATCGCTGGAAAGGACTGCTTTGTTGGTTTCTTCAGGTTTACGGCAAGCTATGGTAACCCGCCAGTTGTGCAGCCTCCTCTTCTTGTTGTGGGGTTTTTGGGCGCTTTTTACTTAAGTGCGCTGAGACCATTTAGAAAGAAAGGGATCCCTTATTTTTTGTATAGAGAGGTAAACGGGTTTTTTGCCTTTATTGGATTTTTTATCCCGCATAGAGAAGGTGGGATTTATGATTCCATGGACCTACTAAGACTCAGTGTTTGTTTTTGAGACTATGGCTGATCTCTCCGTTCTCTGGATAAAGCGCTCCTACATGTGAGTTGCCAGCCTGGACCTGTGATCCTTCAACTGATTACGAGGGGGAGTGCAGCATTAAGGGTCCAAATCTTGTTTCTTTTTTTCCCCTTGTTTTTCCCACATTCTCTCGGTGCCTTACTCTTTTACTGCCATGATATATATCTATACTATGGGCAGTTTGGATTAGGGCACGGGTAGCGGACTGGGACAATCTTCGCTCCTGCAGTGTTGGGGTTACTAGTATATGGTGGTGGAACAAAAACAACTATGCTATACTATAGGACACAAAAAAATCTCAACCTAATGGACCACAACAGTACAAATAATGAATTGATGACAAAAATTCAAAATAGACATGACATCGTAGTAAAAAGAGCAAATAAAGGAGGTAACACTGTAATTTTGCCTTTAACAATGTACAATGAAGAGGTGTATATATAATTAAATGACACAAAATGTTATAGGAGGAGTACATATCAAAAGATGGAGGAAATCAGAGTGGAATATAATAAAGCATCATCAGTGATGTCACTGACCATGTCATGAATGATGTGATATGTGAGGTCATAAGCAGTGCATTGTGGAGGTGTAAGTTATGGTTATCTCAGGTAACTATAACTGACGATTTTCCCTGGTTTTGTATGAGTGAAAACTGAGCCTAACTGTAGTGTCCCCATAACCTTGGTATTTTCAGTGAATTTAAAAAAAAATTAATTCTATTTGCTAGCTTTAACGTCCATGTAACCTTTGTTTTTTCAGTGGATTTTTAAGTTTTTTAAAATGTATTTCCTAACTATAACGTTCCCGTAACCTTTGGTTTTTCTCAGTGAATTTCTATGTTTTTTAATTGTTATTTCCCAACCATAACAAACTCTGTAACTTTTGGATTTTTTGTGAATTTCTAAGGTTTTTAACATTGTATTTCCTAACCCTAACCTGTAACCTTTGAGAGTGGGTGTGTGAGTGGCTGTATAGGTCAGTGGGTGCATGTGTGAGTGGCTGTTTCGGTCTGTGAGAGGGTGTGTGAGTGGCTTTTTGGGTCGGTTAGTGGGTGTGCGTGAGTGGTTTTGTAGGTGTGTCAGTGGCTGTATGGGTCAGTGAGTAAGTGTGTGAGTGACTGTTTAGGTCTGTGAGTAGATGTGGGAGTAGCAAAATGGGTAGGTGTCTGAGGGTCTGTATGGGTCTATCAGTAGCAGTGTGAGTGACTGCTCTACAACGGAACCTCATCTGCCCAATTATCCAACAAGAGTCCACAGATTTATACAAAATGTCTACCCAACTGGAGTTCTTTCTACTGGTTAATTAGTAAGTGCTACCTCATTGGGCAAACGTCTAGTGCATAGTGTACTGTATAACATCACAGGGAAATGTCTCCACTGAACTTGTGTGCATTTTGGCAATTTGATTGTTTCTCATGCGTCTTCATACAGAAATCTGTAATAACATAAAACCTCGTATACAGAAGACGATAAGAGTGCAAAAAGGTAAATCTTCACCAAACAAGGGTACTTTCTTTGAACTATATGAAGCAAGTGCTTCTTTGTTCGATGGTGATGTCCTCATATTCCTAGGCATCAAGAAAACATCACCATAATTGGCTGAAAATGCACTGGGGAGCCTCTTGTAAAGCTGTCCATCATCCTGGCAAAAGGTGGGAAGACCTTTGCATACAACTAAGGTGGGTGGGGCCAAATGGGCGAAGTTACAAGTGGTTTGCACATTTGCATACTCCTAGCAATACAAAAAGAGGACCATGGACTCTGCTTTCACCAGGAGAGGCCAAGAAAGAACCCACTTGTTACAGTCACTACAAATTGACTCCAATAGATCTACAATGCATTCACCTTTACCAAGGATTTCAGTCAGTTTTTCACTGTGTAATTGCTGAGAAAACACACTTGCTTTGCCTTCGCCAATCCCAGGTAGCTAGGATCATTTGTCCTTTACAGAAATTGAGCTTCAACTGAGGCACCATCCATGCTTATATTTGGAAGTGCTTCCCATTGAGGTTTAATTTCTGTGAAATGAGCATCAGGGCCAGAACAGAACTTCACCTGCCCGTTTATCCAACAAGAATCCACAGTTTTGCACAAAACGTTTACCCAACTGTAGTAGTTTCTACTGGTTAACTAATAAGTGCTACCTAGTTGGGTAAATGTCTAGTGTGTATTTCACACTACAGCTGCATAATGGACCACAAGGAAATTTCTCCAGAAACGTTGTGTACTTTTTAAAGTGCTTTTTGGAACTATTGGGGCCCCTGGGGACCCCAGCTCTAGGGCTAGGAGGTCAAGGTATTCCTACCATGCCCCCTTTTCTTTATTTAGGGTGTGTTTCCTCTCACATTGTACATTGAAAAACTATATGAAATCCTTAATGGAGGTGAATTCATCAATGCTTTATTGGAGCACAACCTGATGTATAATGATTGTGATGAGTGGGTTCTTTCTTGTCATCTCCTGGTGAGAGGTGAGACCCAAGTCCATGGTTCTCCCTTTTAAATGCCCAAAGTATGCAAATGCCCAACATCCATAGCACCACTCACACACCCATTCACAAAGATAAACAGGCACTCACACACCCACTCATAGACCCACACAGGCACAACACAGGCACTCACATACCCACTCACACACACACACAGGTACTCACAGACCCACACAGGCACTCAGACCAACGTACAAACTGACATGGGCACTCACCGACCTGACATGGGAACTCACCGACCTGTTCAAAGACCCACACAGGTACTCACCCACCCATTCACATACTCAAACTGACACTCACAGACCCACACAAGCACTCACAGACCCACACAGGCACTCACCCACCCAATCACATACCCACACAGGCACTCACAAACATACTCACAGACCCACAGACATGCTAATACACCCACTAAGACACTCACACACTTACATACAGACATATAAAGCCACTCATACCCTTAGTCACCTACCCAAACAGCTGCTCACATACCCACTCACAGACCCATACAGACACTCACACATCCACTCACAGACCCATACAGCCACTCATACACCCATACAGCCACTCACACACCCACTCATACATTCACTAAAACACTCACACATTCACTCACAAACCAATACAGCCACTCACTCACCCACTCACTGACATATAGAGCCACACACACCCACATTCAAAGGTGACAGGTTACAGTTAGGATTATTTTTAAAGTAGAAATTCCCTGAAAAAAACAAACGTTAAAGAGACATTAAAGTTAGGAAATAACATTAACAAACTGCAGAAATTCACTGTAAAACCAAAGGTTACAGGGACGTTTTAGTTAGGGAATAAAATTCATAAAATCTTAGACATTCACTTAAAAAACCAAAGGTTACAGGGACATTATAGTCAGGCTCAGATTTTACTCATACAAAATCATTGAAATTCAGCAGTTATAGTTATCTGAGCTAACTATAACTTGCACTCCTGCAATGCACTGCTTATCACCTCACATATTACACCTCTTAAAACATGGTCAGTTATGTCACTGATGACATCACTGAAGACATCTCAAATGATGTTACCTTTGACATCACTGATGACCTCATACACACACTAGTCACACACCCACTCACACACCCATATAGCCTTTCATACATCCAATCATACTCTCACACAATCACTCACATACCTATTCACGGACCCATTCAACTACTCACATACCTACTCATGCATAGAGCTAATCACACATCAACTCATACAGCCACTTACACAGCTACTTACTCACCCATGCAGCTACTCACCCAACCATTTACTCACCCATACAGCAACTCATACAGCAGCACACTCACCCAAACAGCTACTAGGACAGTCACCTACTCACCCATACAACCACTCACATACACACTCACTCAACCAGATAGCTTTTCAATACAGCCACTCATTCACCCATACAACCACTCACACACCCACTTACATACTGACAAACAACCATTTCCATACCCATTCACACATCTAGACAACCACCTACATACCCGCTCACTCACCCATACAGCTACTCACAGCCATTCACTCTCCAATACAGCCACTCACACAACTCACTTAACCAAACACCCTCTAAAACAGCCACTCACTTACACATATAGCCACCTACACAGCCAGTCACTCACTCAAACAGCTACTCAGTCACAGATGCAGCTACTCACATACCCAATTACCCATGCAGACAGCCACTCACAAAGCAACTCATTCACCCATACAACTACTCACACACCCAGTTACAGACCCATAAAACCACACACCCCCACTCAGATCCCACACACAATCACTCATACACACCCATACAGCCACTCACACACGGCTACGCACAGTCATACATCCACTCACATAATATATGTTAGAAGTAGTATCACTCATTAGAAGTACACAAATTATAGTAATTTAACTTTGTAGTAGCTCAGTATGCATCTTTAAGTCTCAGAACATTTACAAAACACTAACACTCCCTGGATGATATCATCAGTGATGTCATGAGGACTTCTAACCCCAACCAGAAATGCACCAGGAGGTGTGTTTGCAGAGTGGTGGAGAATGGGGGCATGGTCTCCAAAGACCCCTCAGCAATCCTGGTGTGTGGGATGTACTGGAGGTAACAGGATGGCTTGTTGGCCCCCAAGGACCCTCTGGAGCAAATGGGGCTTCATCCCCCAACCAGCAGTGCACCAGGAGGCACTTTTGCAGAGTGGTGGGGAAAGTGGTGTGGCCTCTGGTGACTTGCCATGGATTTTTCTTTTTTCTTTTTTTAAGGGAGGGGGGCTGTGCAGCCCCCCCTGCCCTGGGCCGCTTTTGGCCCTGAGGACCCCAGCCACAGGGGCAGGCCTTTATTCAATGGGGGAGGGGGCCCGTGTGCCCCCCTCTCTTGTCCAATTTCAGCCCTGGGGACCCCATCCCCGGGCCGTGCCTTTTCATTTTATTTCTTTTTTTTATTCAAAGGAAGGGAGGCTGTGTGGCCCACCTGCCCTGGGATGCTTTTGGCCCCAAGGACCCATCCCCTGAGGCAGGCCTTTTTTCAGTGGGAGAGGTGGTCCCCTCCCAGGCCATTTTCAGCCCCGTGGCCCACCCTCTTTTTTATTTTTATTTTTTTTAAAAGAAAGGAGGCCGCGCAGCCCCCCTCCTGGGCTGATTTAGGCCCCAGGGATCCCATCCCCCGGGGCTTGGCCTGTAGTGTTGGTGCCTTGGTCCCACCCAGGGTACCTACTTTTTAAAAGTTGTGACCACGGTGGGAGCCTCAAGGCCCCAGCAGTCCCTACTGGCTCCCAGCATCCTGCGGGAGCCAGCATTGCTTTTACACATAAGGAGCTGCTAACATGCACCTCCCTGTGTGTAAAAGCAAAGTGTTTGCTACTGCTATCACCAAGCTATAGCAAACTGCACCCCGGGACATTAGTGGATCTGGCCCAGGGGAGGTAGTGGTCCCGGGTCATAATAAGCCCCAGGAGGGGAGCTCATGCACCCCCTTTTTTACTTCAACAATGCCCCCGGGGCCTGGCCCAGCCAAGTCCAAAGATAGCTGCCTGGTTGAAGTGTTGGCAGCCAATCAAATTTCAGTAGGGTTTAATTAGGCTGTTGGGTAAATGTCATCAGTGGTGTCCTCAGTGATATCGGGCCCTATTCACAGAACTAACTTAAGACAAAATCCTAAACTTACTACTCATGGTATTCACAGAATGCACTTACGACTGTCCTAAGTTTACGTCCGCACTCGGGCTGGAATTTCCGAACCCGGAGTGTAAGCTCCGCACCCGGAGTGTAAGCTCCGCACCCGGAGTGTAAGCTCCACACCCGGAGTGTAATTTCCACCATCGGGCCGGAATATCCACTTCCGGGCCATTATACCCACAATCTGGTGTTAATTGACTATATCTGATGCATTGTGGGTATTCCGGCCTAGAGCGGAGATTCCGGCCCGATGGTGGAAATTCCACTCGGTGCGAGGCTACACTCTGGGTGTGGAGCTTACACTCCGGGTGTGGAAATTCCGGCCCGAGTGCGGACGTAAACTTAGGACAGTCGTAAGTGCATTCTGTGAATACCATGAGTAGTAAGTTTAGGATTTTGTCTTAAGTTAGTTCTGTGAATCTGGCCCATCATCAGTAATGTAATTTGAGATGTCATCGGTGATGTCACTGACCCTGTCATGAGTGATGAAATATGTGGGATCAAAAGCAGTGCATTGCGGGGGCGTAAGTTATAGTTATCTCAGGTAACTATAGCTCTGGAATTTCACTGGTTTCGTATGAGTGAAATGTGAGCCTAACTTTAACATCCCTGTAACCTTTGTTTTTTTCAATGAATTTCTAAGGTTTTTTTGCATTTTATTTCCTAACTATAACATCTCTGTAACCTCTTTCTTTTGCCAGTGAATTTTAAAGGTTTCCTACATTTTTCATCGTAACTATAATGTCCCTGTGACTTTTGGTTTCTTCATGGATTTTTTAATCTTGTTTTAAAAGTCTCGTTTCTAAGTGTAATGTCCCGGTAACCTTTGTTTTTTTACAGGGGTTTTCTGTGTTTTTTACAAATCTACTTGGTAACTGTAACATCTGAGCAACCATTGGCTTTTTTTCAATATATTTTTAAAGATTTTTTTATTCTATCTTTTAACTATAATATTAGTGTAAGTTTTGATTTTTCAGTGAATTTCTAAGCTGCTTTTCATGTATTTCTTTCACTGTTACGTCCTTTTTGCCTTTGTTTGTTTCAGAGTATGTTGAAGATTTTTTTTAATTTAATCTTTTTATTTTATTTACTTTTTCACTATCAGACTTTGTAGAATACATCAACAGCATATATATAAACCATAGGTTTCAGGGACGTTATAGTTAGTTGGGCATTTCTCTTTTAAAAAACCATAGAAATTCCCCCGTTATAGTTAGTTCAGCTAACTATAACTCACACACCCGCAATGCACTGCTGACAATGCCACATATTACATCAATCATGACATGGTCAGTGACATCACTGATGACATCTCAAATGACATCACTGATGACATCACTGATGACATCATCCAGTGACTGTGTTTTTCTTTAAAGTTTAAATATGTATTATATATATGCCAAGGTGTTTTGAAGAATGAGTGGGTGTATAAGTGTCTGAATGGAGGATTTAGTACGTGTTTTAAGTTGGGGGATTAAGTCCCCTTGAATCCTGAGGGTCCCTGGGGACCAATAGCCCACCAGGAACCTCCGGTAAGCACCACAGGGCTGCGTTGCAGAGAGGTGGTACGAGGCCGCGCCCCTTTTTACACCTCTCTGCAACGCAACTCTGTGGCGCTTACTGGAGGTTCATGGTGGGCTAGTTGGCCCCGAGGAACCCTCAGGATTCAAGGTGACTTAATCCCCCAACTTAAAACGCGCCACAGGGCGCGTTTGCACACTTGTCATATCAGGCCCCGTCCCCTCCCTGCACAACTGTGCAAACGGGCCCTCTGGTGCGGTGTAAGTTGGGGGATTAAGTCCCCTTGAATCCTGAGGGTCCCTTGGGTCCAACTAGCCCACCAGGTACCTCCAGTAAGCGCCCATGAGCTGCGTTGCAGAGAGGTGTAAAAAGGGGCGTGGCCTTGGACCACCTCTCTGCAAAGCAGCTCTGTGCTGCTTCCTGGAGGTATCTGGTGGGCTAGTTGGCCCCCAGGGACCCTCAGGATTCAAGGGGATTTAATCCCCCAACTTACAACATGCTAGGGGGCACGTTTGCACAGTGGTGCAGGGAGGGGGGCGGGGCCTGATATAAGAAGATAGCAATCCTGCTGTGTCAGACTTACTGGTGGTAATAAAAGGGATAGTTGGCCCCCAAGGTTGACGTTGGGGCTAACTACTTCTCCTGTTACCTCCAGTAAATCCCACACAGTGGGATTGCTAAGAGGTGTTTCGTAGGCCACGCTCACCTTTCTCCACCACTCTGGAAACGCGGCTGGTATTGTTAGACCTGGCATCATTGGCGCGGGTCTCCCTTCCTCTTTTCGCTTCTTACCTTTTATTTTGACTGGATTTAGATGCTCTGGGCGCTGTGTCACTGCCAATCAGTGACACAGCGCGAATGCTCCCTGTGTGAAGATAACTGTATGAATTGGGATAACCATAATTGGCTCGTTTGGTTTACCTGTCAGCCCATAGTATCAGTGCACTGTGTGTGCCCAGGGCTGGTAGACCAAATACTGCTGGTGGGCCTGCAGCGCTGATTTGCGCTACCCACCGAAGCGGCTTTTCAAGTATGCCTGTGTAGCATGTTCTAATAGCGAGTTACCCTCCATTTCACTGTTTACTGTTGTGAGGCCACCCGTTCTCATAGGCCAGAATCGGCAGGCTGAGTATTACATGCCTTAATCCTACCTGCCCCAGGAACCTGATAGGAGCAGTCGAATTTGATATGTTTAAGCTCAGAACATTGAGATACATCTTTTAGTAAGGATTATTAGCGTAGCCCGTGTTCGAAAATGCCTCTACTAGAAACGAGGTATTTTCTGGCCTAAGCTTTCCTGTAGGCTTTGCTAGCGTGTGTATTGGCCATCTGGTTTTGGAGCAGCAGGGCCAGCTGGGTCAGACCTGGCTGGAGAAAGAGATCGGCATTTAGAGTATGGGGAGGGGTGACTCTTTGATCCGAGTAGGGCCGTGCCTGGCAAGATGAATGATGGCTCCATCTCCCACTGGGCATCTGATAGCAGACCACCAGATTCTCAAAGGGCAGGATGTCGCCTCGTAAACCAAGTGCTCCCCGACCCGACCGAACTGGTTCTGGCTGGATGCAATGATTTGTGACTGCAGAGAACAAAGACTTTTTAGGTATAAAATGCTGCGCTGAAACCTGGTGCGGGGTGTTCCTTCTGGATGTCAAGACGAAACTCTGTCCGAGCGGACAGCGGAAAGGACTATGAAACTTTCACCAAGCTTGCTGAAGAAACTACCCAAGGGCCTGAATTGAGAGCGCCTCCTGCTGAAGTCTCAGGGACATTAGACTTCACCTCGTCAGCCGCCTGAATTCCTGTGCTAGGGATTCTACTTGCAGGTGAGGCCTCCATTGAGTAATCCGGAACCTCTAGTTCTACTGTGAGGAACGCGGACTGGTAACCCTTGTGAACTCTGTGTGGGCTGCCGCAGCTAAGAGAGAGCTGCCGCCGCTGAGCGCCCGCCTTAATTTGAATCTTCAGAACCTTCGCTGAAACTGTGTGGGCCGCCGCAGCCAAGAGAGAGCTGCTGCCGCTGAGTGCCCGCCTTAATTTAAATCTTCAGAACCTTCACTGAAACTGTGTGGGCCGCCGCAGCTAAGAGAGAGCTGCCGCCGCTGAGCGCCCACCTTAATTTGAATCTTCAGAACCTTTGCTGAAACTGTGTGGGCCGCTGCAGCTAAGAGAGAGCTGCTGCCGCTGAGCGCCCGCCTTAATCTGAATCTTCAGAACCTTCGCTGCAACTGTGTGGCCGCCGCGGCTGGCGAGGCTGCCGCCGCTGAGTGCCCGCACTTGTGTCAGCTGTGCAACATCGTGAATTGCCCTGTGGGTCCGCCGCAGCTAAGAGAGGCTGCCGCCGCTGAGTGCCCGCGCCTGTATCAGCTGTGCAACATCGTGAATTGTCCTGTGGGCCGCCGCAGCTGAGAAAGCTGCCACCGCTGAGTGCCCGCACTTGTATCAGCTGTGCAACATTGTGCAGATTGTCCTGTGGGCCGCTGCAGCTGAGAGAGCTGTCGCCGCTGAGTGCCCGCACTTGTGTCCGCTGTGCATCATCGTGATTTGTCCTGTGAGCCGCTGCAGCTAAGAGAGAGCTGCTGCCGTGGAGTGCTTGCACCCTTGCTAACGTTGCATCATCGTGATTTGTCCTGTGAGCCGCCGCAGCTAAGAGAGAGCTGCTGCCGCTGGGTGCTCGCACCTTTGCCAACTTTGCATCATTGGGATTTGTCCTGTGGGCCGCCGCAGCTAAGAGAGAGCTGCTGCCGCTGAGTGCCCGCATCTTTGTCAACTTTGCATCATCGTGAATCGTCCCGTGGGCTGCCGCAGCTAGGAGAGCGCTGCTGCCGGGTGAGCCCCCCACGGAGCTGCACGACGAGAGTCATCGCCACCACGAGCCCAGGCCACCGCAGCCGCGTGCTGCTGCCGCTGGGAGCCCGCCTGTCCCCGAGTGCCCGAATCATCGTGAGTGCACGTTGCGGACCACTGCAGTCGAACTGTGGTCGCTGGGAGTCCGCCTGTCACCTTCTCCGCTTCTTCGAGAAGCTACGTGCTGTGTCCCCGTCCAACGGCAGGTATCTGGTGTGCAATGGGTCGCGTAGACCCAGGCCTTGAATTCAGTCAGTGCCACGTTCTGGTGAATACGTATTGCCTTTTTAAGTCCCTACTGATTTACGTGCATTGTGACTGGTTAAAACGCTTTTGAGAGTCTCGTACTAAACCTTAGATAAAGATACTATTTTTCTATACCTACTTGATTTGTGTCCTTTTGTGGTGTCGTTACTGCCTTATTGTGCATGGTCATAAATGCTGCACACACTGCCTCTGAGATAGGCCTAACTGCTCGTGCTACGTTGCCACAGGGTTGAGCAGGGGTTGTCAAAGGGGGTAGCCCACTTGCCCTGACTTAGGAAGAAGGGTCCCTATTTGGACAGTGGCGCCAGCCATTGCCAACTAGAGACCCCCATTTCTAACATTGGTGACAGCGGTGGGATCAGGACTTGAATTTATGATCCACGTACTATAACTGGTAGACACCACTAGTGAGTATAGACCAAAGCGCAGACATGCGAGGATTTTTTTTCCTCTCCGATTTTTTTTGGTTGGTTGTTTTAGTATTGAATTGTTGATCACAGCCATGAGTACTGCTAATATGGGAAGGCCAACATACAATGCTTCGGAGGATCTCACCTTTGAGGAGGAAAGATTAGATACCTATACTGCCAAACAGCTGAAGTCATTTTGTAGGCAATTCACATTCCCCGTGATAGGTCTCTCTAGGAAGGAGGAGTACCACAAGGCGCTGAAGGCCTGGTGGGAAGTGAGAGAGTCCGCTGGGGATGAGGAAGAGAATGCTGGAGGGCAGCAGGATGATGCAGTAGAGGGGGGGAGATAGAACACCCTCCAATCCAGGTAATAGTGTATCCCAAAGGAGCCTGACCCCAGAAGAGCTGGAGGACAGGGAGAGAGATAGGAGGCATAGTTTGGAGATGGCTAAATTGGAAGGTCAGAAGGACCTTGAGAGTAATAAGTTAGACATTGAGAAGAATCGATTGTCAATTCAACTTGAGAAAATGAGAATGGAACATGAGAGAATGTGGAGGGAGATAGAGATCAGGGCGAGAGTGTCCCGGTCTCCCCCTCTGGTGGCAGCATACCTTTAGTAACTCCTGAGAGTAGAGTTTATATTCCTAAGGATGTCATTAAGGATTTTCACAAGAGTGAGGATATTGGGCGATGGTTTGCCGCATATGAGATAGCAATGGTGTCCACCGGGTCCTGACCAGGATTGGGGAGCGGGATTGTTGGGGCGCTTTGTGAGTGATGGTAGGGATACCCTGTTGGACCTGCCTGAGGAGAGCAGGATGGTGTATGCCCATATGAAAGAAGCTTTGATGACCCGTTATGGTTTGACCCCAGAAATGTACAGGCAGAGGTTTAGGACCTGTAAGAAGTTAGAGGTACCACGTGGGTTGAATATGTGTCTTTTTTCTGCAGAGCAATGGATCGCTGGGTAAAGGGCAGCAAAGTGGAAACTTTCGAGCAATTGTATGATTTGTTTGCGTGGGAGCATTTGTCCAGTAACTGTTTTCCAGAGCTACGCCAGCACCTGATTGATAGCAAGCTGACTAACCCTAGGAAGCTTGCTGAGGAGAGCGGACCGCTGGGTGAGCACCCGGGTCCGTAAAGGTTTTGTGGGAGACTTCGCCAGAGGTGGGCAGGGTCCCCAGCAGAGGTGGGGGGACAAGGGTAAGCAGAGGGAGTTCAGAGAGGGCCCCAAAGTAATTCCCAAGGGAACGAAGCAGTGGTGTCCCAGCCTCCCCTGAGAAGAAGCCAGTGTCCCGACAGGTAGGCTTGTCCAGAGGGGGCCACTCACTTGTTTCAAGTGTGGTCAAGTGGGCCACCGGTATTATAATCCCCAGTGTCCCCAGAGGGACCCCAATGCATCCCTCGTGCACCACCCCGTGCACCATCCCGCCAGATTGCCAGTGTAGCCCTGGGGGGGGAAGTGGAGGTCCAAGGTGGGTGGGATCCTGTAGAATTAACCCTTGTCTCGCTAGGAGACTTCAAGAAGGTCCCTAACCCCACACTGCCAAATAACACTCAGAAGTACCGGCAGTGGGTGACCATCAATGGCCATAGGGTGGAGGTTCTCAGGGACACCGGAGCTAGTGTGACTGCTGTCAGCTCCCGGTTGGTGTCCAAAGAGCAGGTTGTCCCCCATGCATTCTGCCCCGTAGTGTCAGCAGACAACTCAGAGAGCCAGTGTGAAGTGGCTCAGGTTCCCTTCAAGTGGGGGGGGTCGCAGGAACTCTTCAAGTGGCTGTGAGGCCCGCCATGCCTGTAGACTGTCTGTTGGGCAATGATCTGGAAAACTCCCCGTGGGCTACGGTGGAGAGAAAGTCTCATTTGGAAATGTTGGGTTTGCCTGAGTGGGCGTGTGTGACCACTCGGTCCATGACAGCTCAGAAGGATGTGCAGGAGGGTCTGGAGCCTGAAAGTATGGCCCAGGCCCCTGCCTCAAAAGAAGGGGTAGGGGCGCGGGAAACCGGCCCCGCGGTTCCCACGGTCCCCGGAGGGAAGCAGACCTTGAGGAGGATGCCCTGGAACCTACAGGGGAACAAGTGGCCGAACTGGGGGACCTACCGGAGCTGACCCATTGGCAGCAGGAAGGGGGCCCTCCAGGGAGGAATCTTGCGAGCAGCAGAGAACCTGCCCTTCTCTTGAGGGGGTTCGGCAACAGGCCGCCGCCCAGGCAGTAGGTGACCAGACAGGGTCACATTGGATCTATTGGGAGAACAACCTCCTTTACAGCGAGCCTAAGGTTGCTGAGCCTGGGTCAGCCCATGTGCTGGTGGTACCCCAGCACTTCAGGACCTTCCAACTGGGGTTGGCTCATGATGTGCCACTGGCCGGACATCTGGGGCAGACCAAGACCTTTGAGAGGCTGGTCACCCACCTCTATTGGCCCCAGATGCGCAGGAGCTCAGATGCTCACTGCAGGACGTGTGAGACTTGCCAGGCAAGTGGGAAGAGTGGGGGGAAGATTAAGGCCCCACTACAGCCCTGTCCCGTGGTGAGCACCCCATTCGAGAGAGTGGGCATTGATATTGTGGGGCCTCTGGATCCCAAGACAGCCATGGGCAACAGGTTCATCCTGGTCTTGGTGGACCATGCTACCCAGTACCCTGAGGCCATTCCGCTCAGGACAGTGACGGCCCCCGTGGTGGGACGGGCACTGATGGGGATTTTCTACTGTGTGGGATTCCCCAGAGAGGTGGTGTCCGATAGGGGAACTAACTTCATCGGAACAAACAAACTACTTAGAGGGGGTCAAAGGGAATTTTTAAAGACCAGCCACAGATTCGTTCCCCAAATATGTCATAGAAAAAACAAACAGAATCAGGGGTCAAACAAAATTGCAGATAAAAGAGCAGACGATTTGTATGTGAATGCCAGTATCGATATCTCCCCTATGAGAAGTCCTTTATAGAGGACGGAATCCCATCACCCACCGAGGTGGCATGCTTCATCATCTGGGACCTCCTCTTGGCCGCAATACCTAGTGCAGCGAAGGGCTACAACCCCCTCGCTAGGAGGGAGGAGCACAGGGATGTTTTAAATAGGTAGGCCTAGGATTTACTAAATCCAAATGCTGTGAAGCTGGAGATTGTTTATGGGGGTGGTGGTTACAGTGCGTGTGAAAAACAGTGAAAAGGTGATCTAAAATTGGCTACCAGGAAGAAAAAACTTTATTGTGGCCTTTACTGGTGTCAAATAACTAAAAACAGTGCGTATGCAGCTTATAGTAAATAACTGCATTTGTCCAGGGAAAGGTCTACATGTTTCAGCCTACGAGATCAAAAATGTGATCACGGCTTTCTTCAGGACCTAGATGATAAAAACGCTACTGTAAAACAGTGAAAAATTGTTAAAAATAACAATTGGTTGGAATGAAAACAACCTACGTTCACTTATGTCTTCATATCAATTTTGTAGAGAAGAACACAGGGACCTGGCCGCACCTGCAGGAAACAGAAAGAGGATAGTAGTGTCCTACAGTCATTCCAATTCAATTACATACTGGCAATATTGGCTCAAGATAGAAACACATACATCAATGTACTGCTCCATATTGTTAAGCAAAGATGTCAAACTAGTTATAGTGACAAATTGATAGATAACTTATCTGTGAACATCACAGAATGGTGATGCGAAGTTCAAAAGACTCACCCGTAATTCGACGGGTGTAGTCCTCGCCTCACCTGGCACCAGCTCAGGGATTGAGGCACCGCTCTGATAAGAAATAAAAATAAAAATAAAATGCCATATAAAACCAAGCAGATCTCCACATGGCTATCTGGCAGAGTACTGCATATAGAATAAAAAGGCTGAACACATAGTTTAACAAACATCTACGGATACGCATCATAACAGTGATCCACAATCTGGCAAAACATGTTTAAAAAGTGCTTGGTGAATGATGGAAGACCAAGCATTCCCGGAAAAATTAAGCTCAGAAAATCATAAAAATCATGAAAAACATCCTGAGGACGTTTGAAATTTTTTTAAGAATATATCTAATGGTATCGTTATTCTTAATCATTATGTCAAAGCGGGAGGTTGGTGCAGCTATACCGCAATGCGATGGCGCAGAATGTTTAGACTAAAGTCAAGTGACCTATTTAGTGCTGCAATGCCCAAAATTACTCGTAAAAGACACGCAAAACACACGAGCCGGAATAGACACGCGCTTACCTGTCCGTCGGTACCTCGGTCGGGTCGAGAGCTGGACTGGAGGTAATCGGTGGACAGGCAAAGCGCATTTAGATAGTGGCAATTGAGATCCGGTGTGTATGAGTGAACATGTCAGCGCATATCTGATGACGTCGACGCGCATGCGCATTACTGAGACAGAGGTGAACTACCAAAAGTGAAATAAACGCTGGGATTTGTAGTTCCCAACGTATCTCTATCGCAAATGCCAATTCTGGCCGCAAGTAAAGCGCTTTTGGCACAATAAAGCGCAAGCTGTATAAAAAGTTTAGATAGTATACGGTGCGTACAATATTATGCGAAAACGCAAACTTGTTGTTATCCCATTATGAAAAATAGTCAGAACAATACCCATTGGTCCTAGATAGTAAGCAAACAGGGAACCAATTAAATCTCTTGATAAAAGAAATAATGGATTACATAAAGCTGGAATGTATGCTTGACATAAAAGTGACAAATACTATAACCTATATATGAGGCCTATAGCAGAGTCCATGGAATTTCATCATTGAGCCCCACGGTGTCACTTTTCAACTTAAAAACCCATTTCTGTTCTTTTCTAAATAAAAATTGGGAAATATCTGACACATGTGAAGGGATAAATGGTTGTTCTAACACCGTCCATTTCATCTCTTCTGCACGGTGTTTATGTGTCAAGAAGTGATCAGTTAGTCTAGTTGCTTGTCTATTGCATCTAATCGTGCTTTTGTGCTCATTTATCCTTAATTTGACTTTGCGAGTGGTCATCCCCACATAACGAAGGGAACACGGGCAAGTTATCAAATATATAACTTTTTCGGTGTTACAATTCGTGTGTTTCTTTTGTATCCATGGTTTCGATGTGCCAATGTCAACTGTGACTGAATGTTCTGTTTGGGCACATGCAGTACATGAACCACAGGGAAAATGTCCTTGGACCGCTGGCATGTTCCACAAGGTGTTCACTTGGTTCTGTGGTTGTGTTCTGGGTCTAGTATTGACCAAATTGTCCCGAAGATTGGAACTTCTTTTGAATGAGAAAAGTGGAGGCGGAATGTTCTCACTTCCTATATTCAAAATACGCCAATTTTTCTTTACACTTTTCTGAATACGGAGAAGTGTGGCTCAATGGTTAGAGCGGCAGACCCTGATGCAGAGATCTGGCCCGGGACCAGGGTTCAATTCCCGCCTCGGCGGGTCTTGGGCTCAATTTCCTCGGACCTGATAATTCTCGCCTCGGTGCCTATTCTAATCATGGGTCCCACTCTGCAACTCTGGGCAATAGCTTGCTTAATCTCCACAACGGCCCCAACAGCGCTGGGATGCCTGGCTTCACCCTGGGGGTGCCCAGGAGTGGACATTTCACAGGGAAAAGCCAGGAAGGGTTCCACAGCGGTATGCGTACAGCGCCAGGACACCCCTTTGGGGGTATAAGTGCGCTTTACAAGTACAAATTTCATTTACAAGTACAAGTACAAATTTCAAATTTCATTTCATTTCATTTCAATACCATTAGAAAGTGTACTGAAAGTGTTAACAAAAGTCAGACGTGCCATAGGAGGTTTAATCACTGGAGGTTCTAAGAGAGCATCGCGGTTGTTATTGGAAGCCCTCTTGAGTGCTTTATGGACCAGGTGTTTAGGATAATGCCTCTCTCGTAGTTGTTCAGATAACCGTTTGGCATGATAGTGAAATCTGTCTTTGTCGGAACAGTTTCTACGAATGCGCAAAAACTGTCCCACTGGCAAGTTTTCCCGGAGTGACCTGGGGTGATAACTCTCAAAGGTCAACAAGGAATTTCTGGCCATGGGTTTTTTGTATAGTTCACTCCCCAGGCCACCATTGGCCGGATAAATGCGGAGGTCTAAGAAAGGGAGACACTCCTTACTGTATTCCACTGTGAATTTCAGGTAACCGTTCTTGCTGTTCAACCAGGAATGGAACTCAAGGATAGTCGCCACATCCCCTCGCCAGATGACAAAAATGTCATCTATATAGCATTTCCAAATAATAATCCAGTTACGGAAAGGGTTCTCTTCAGTCATGACGATTTCTTCTTCGAATAGATGGACATACAAATTCGCCAGACTGGGCGCGAAAACACTGCCCATCGATGTTCCCGACGTCTGGAGATAGATGGTATCTTCAAACTTAAAAAAGTTCTCCTTCATAGCAATCCTGGCACATTCCATTATGAAGTGTACCAGAGTGATGGTATCCATTTCCCTGCGGTCTAGAAGTATCCGAACTGCATCCAGTGTTTCATCCTGGGGGATGCAGGTGTAAAGTGACTCCACATCTAAGGATAATATGAAGTCGGTATTTACATCAAAAGGTATGTCAGGTAACAGCCTCAATAAATCAGAAGTATCCTGAAGGTAGGTCGGCATCTCCTTGACCAGTGGTCTAATGAAATGGTCCACAAAAGTTGATAAGGGCTCCAGCAATGACCCTATCCCAGATATAATAGGGCGACCCGGCGGGGGTCTCTGGGTTTTGTGGATTTTAGGCAATACGTAAAAGTATGGCATGACTGGATGCGCTGTGACGAGAAAACTAGCTTCTTGAGAAGTGATCTCTTCAGTCATGACGATTTCTTCTTCGAATAGATGGACATACAAATTCGCCAGACTGGTTAAAATTATTCCTCATCTGGCACAGAAGATGGGTCTTGTGATTCAGACTCTTCTACAAATGGTGCCCAGCAAAGCAGAGGCAGGGGCCAAAATTACAAACGTCAAAACAGAATGGGCGGACAAGGCACTCAACATGGGCACTGGTGGCCGCCAACCCCATGGGGTTTTCCTTATCAACCATTTCCACAGCCCCTGCCACCATATCAACCACAACCACAGTTTTTTGACCAACCTTTTTTAGGACGAGGCCCTGGACGCGCAAGAGGGAGAAGGAGAGGCCCACAAACACAAGTGAGTTGGAATCTACCGCCGCCTCCACCGAATACGCGCAGTTCCAAGAAGGCCCCTCAAGCAGGTCCGAGCACCGAGAGAATGACTTAGTGGTCAATTTGAGTAACCGTTCACTTACTGAAGATGAACGTTCAGCCTTAAACAGAGGCCTGGGCTTTGTACCGACTCACTTGGGTGATACTTTTCAAACAAGATGTGAATTAGCTCAATTTTTTAGAAAAATTTGTTTACATTTCTTCTTCAAATCTAAAGATACTGAGTCACAGCTTGTATGTGAAAACACGTCGATGGCAAACACTGGCCTAAAACATCGTTCCACTTTCAACCCACCAACACAACTTATGCCTGAACAAGTGCTGACTTTCGAAAAAGCAGTTCTCCGTGATGTCATGGCTCTGAGTGTAGACAAAAACAACATATATCAGAATCTTCCCAATGCCGAGAAGAAGGCTGTCCAAACTTTATCTGACGATGCCACAATAACCATTGAACCTGCAGATAAAGGTGGGGCCACTGTTATTTTGGATACAGTAACTTATCGTGCGGAATGTCTGAGGCAATTAGGCGATAGGAACAGTTATCGCCCGTTGAAGATGGACCCTACTTCTAGAATAAGTAAGGAGATTACAGACATGGTTGACGAGGCAAAACGTGAACAATGGATCACTTCTCGAGAAGCTAGTTATCTCGTTACAGCGCATCCAGTCATGCCATACTTTTACGTATTGCCTAAAATCCACAAAACCCAGAGACCCCCGCCGGGTCGCCCTATTCTATCTGGGATAGGGTCATTGCTGGAGCCCTTATCAACTTTTGTGGACCATTTCCTTAGACCACTGGTCAAGGAGATGCCGACCTACCTTCAGGATACTTCTGATTTATTGAGGCTGTTACCTGACATACCTTTTGATGTAAATACCGACTTCATATTATCCTTAGATGTGGAGTCACTTTACACCTGCATCCCCCAGGATGAAACACTGGATGCAGTTCGGATACTTCTAGACCGCAGGGAAATGGATACCATCACTCTGGTACACTTCATAATGGAATGTGCCAGGATTGCTATGAAGGAGAACTTTTTTAAGTTTGAAGATACCATCTATCTCCAGACGTCGGGAACATCGATGGGCAGTGTTTTCGCGCCCAATCTGGCGAATTTGTATGTCCATCTATTCGAAGAAGAAATCGTCATGACTGAAGAGAACCCATTCCGTAACCGGATTATTATTTGGAAACGCTATATAGATGACATTTTTGTCATCTGGCGAGGGGATGTGGCGACTATCCTTGAGTTCCATTCCTGGTTGAACAGCAAGAACGGTTACCTGAAATTCACAGTGGAATACAGTAAGGAGTGTCTCCCTTTCTTAGACCTCCGCATTTATCCGGCCAATGGTGGCCAGGGGAGTGAACTATACAAAAAACCCATGGCCAGAAATTCCTTGTTGACCTTTGAGAGTTATCACCCCAGGTCACTCCGGGAAAACTTGCCAGTGGGACAGTTTTTGCGCATTCGTAGAAACTGTTCCGACAAAGACAGATTTCACTATCATGCCAAACGGTTATCTGAACAACTACGAGAGAGGCATTATCCTAAACACCTGGTCCATAAAGCACTCAAGAGGGCTTCCAATAACAACCGCGATGCTCTCTTAGAACCTCCAGTGATTAAACCTCCTATGGCACATCTGACTTTTGTTAACACTTTCAGTACACTTTCTAATGGTATTCAGAAAAGTGTAAAGAAAAATTGGCGTATTTTGATAATAGGAAGTGAGAACATTCCGCCTCCACTTTTCTCATTCAAAAGAAGTTCCAATCTTCGGGACAATTTGGTCAATACTAGACCCAGAACACAACCAGAGAACCAAGTGAACACCTTGTGGAACATGCCAGCGGTCCAAGGACATTTTCCCTGTGGTTCATGTACTGCATGTGCCCAAACAGAACATTCAGTCACAGTTGACATTGGCACATCTAAACCATGGATACAAAAGAAACACACGAATTGTAACACCGAAAAAGTTATATATTTGATAACTTGCCCGTGTTCCCTTCGTTATGTGGGGATGACCACTCGCAAAGTCAAATTAAGGATAAATGAGAACAAAAGCACGATTAGATGCAATAGACAAGATCACTTCTTGACACATAAACACCGTGCAGAAGAGATGAAATGGACGGTGTTAGAACAACCATTTATCCCTTCACATGTGTCAGATATTTCCCAATTTTTATTTAGAAAAGAACAGAAATGGGTTTTTAAGTTGAAAAGTGACACCGTGAGGCTCAATGATGACATTCCATGGACTCTGCTATAGGCCTCATATATAGGTTATAGTATTTGTCACTTTTATGTCAAGCATACATTCCAGCTTTATGTAATCCATTATTTCTTTTATCAAGAGATTTAATTGGTTCCCTGTTTGCTTACTATCTAGGACCAATGGGTATTGTTCTGACTATTTTTCATAATGGGATAACAACAAGTTTGCGTTTTCGCCTAATATTGTACGCACCGTATACTATCTAAACTTTTTATACAGCTTGCGCTTTATTGTGCCAAAAGCGCTTTACTTGCGGCCAGAATTGGCATTTGCGATAGAGATACGTTGGGAACTACAAATCCCAGCGTTTATTTCACTTTTGGTAGTTCACCTCTGTCTCAGTAAGGCGCATGCGCGTCGAGCGTCATCAGATATGCGCTGACATGTTCACTCATACACACCGGATCTCAATTGCCACTATCTAAATGCGCTTTGCCTGTCCACCGATTACCTCCAGTCCAGCTCTCGACCCGACCGAGGTACCGACGGACAGGTAAGCGCGTGTCTATTCCGGCTCGTGTGTTTTGCGTGTCTTTGTCTTTTACGAGTAATTTTGGGCATTGCAGCACTAAATAGGTCACTTGACTTTAGTCTAAACATTCTGCGCTATCGCATTGTGTTATAGCTGCACCAACCTCCCGCTTTTGATATAAAAATTAAGAATAACGATACCATTAGATATATTCTTAAAAAAATTTCAAACGTCCTCAGGATGTTTTTCATGATTTTTATGATTTTCTGAGCTTAATTTTCCGGTTATGCTTGGTCTTCCATCATTCACCAAGCACTTTTTAAACATGTTTTGCCAGATTGTGGATCACTGTTATGATGCGTATCCATAGATGTTTGTTAAACTATGTGTTCAGCCTTTTTATTCTATATGCAGTACTCTGCCAGAAAGCCATGTGGAGATCTGCTTGGTTTTATATGGCATTTTATTTTTATTTTTATTTCTTATCAGAGCGGTTCCTCAATCCCTGAGCTGGTGCCAGGTGAGGCGAGGACTACACCCGTCGAATTACGGGTGAACCTTTTGAACTTCGCATCACCATTCTGTGATGTTCACAGATAAGTTATCTATCAATTTGTCACTATAACTAGTTTGACATCTTTGCTTAACAATATGGAGCAGTACATTGATGTATGTGTTTCTATCTTGAGCCAATATTGCCAGTATGTAATTGAATTGGAATGACTGTAGGACACTACTATCCTCTTTCTGTTTCCTGCAGGTGCGGCCAGGTCCCTGTGTTCTTCTCTAGAAAATTGATATGAAGACATAGGTGAACATAGGTTGTTTTCATTCCAACCAATTGTTATTTTTAACAATTTTTCACTGTTTTACAGTAGCGTTTTTATCATCTAGGTCCTGAAGAAAGCCGTGATCACATTTTTGATCTCGAAGGCTGAAACATGTAGACCTTTCCCTGGACAAATGCAGTTATTTACTATAAGCTGCATATGCACTGGTTTTAGTTATTTGACACCAGTAAAGGCCACAATAAAGTTTTTCTTCCTGGTAGCCAATTATAGATCACCTTTTCACTGTTTTTCACACGCACTGTAACCACCACCCCCATAAACAATCTCCAGCTTCACATCATTTGGATTTAGTAAATCCTAGGCCTACCTATTTAAAACATCCCTGTGCTCCTCCCTCCTAGCGAGGGGTTGTAGCCCTTCGCTGCACCAGGTATTGCGGCCAAGAGGAGGTCCCAGATGATGAAGCATGCCACCTCGGTGGGTGATGGGATTCCGTCCTCTATAAAGGACTTCTCATAGGGGAGATATCGATACTGGCATTCACATACAAATCGTCTGCTCTTTTATCTGCAATTTTGTTTGACCCCCTGATTCTGTTTGTTTTCTAAGACATATTTGGGGAACGAATCTGTGGCTGGTCTTTAAAAATTCCCTTTGACCCCCTCTAAGTAGTTTGTTTGTTCCGTTCTTGAGCAGCCACAGCTGCGGATCTAATGTAAGATCCTTCTCAGTGTAGAAGTTGATCTTTAAGCTCTGTTTTATAGAGTTCTGCATTCGTGCATAGAATATGGCTGAATTTACAGGTTTAACATTTGATGATGAGATGCTCCAATCTATCCTCACTACCAACCCTAACACTTTAGACACAGTAAAAAAGACCATACCTAGTGCTCAGGATGATTGGGAAAGACTGTTGACTTTGAAGAAATCTCACTCACGCACACAAATCCATGGAGCTATCATGGCAGAATACCTGCGTGGGAATTGTGCGCCCATGGGTTTAATTGTGACAAACACACCTAGACTGTTTTTACAGGACAAAACATTTTTAAAGGATTGGTCACTAATCGCATGGCGTTGCACACGCAATTGGTTGATTTTAATCATTACTACGGCCAAGCGTGTGGCAGACGCAATTCTCATAGAAATTCAAATTCTAGAGGGCGAGATTAAAACGACCATTTCCAGTACTTTGTTTAAAAGAAATTTAGACGAAACCAATAAATCAAATAAAGAACACAAGGACAATATTCTTATGACGAAGATTGAAAAATACAAAAAAGACGGCGCGGTTCTCACTAGAGAAGGTATATCCCTAAACGAGTGAAAATTACACACCGCCCGAATTTAATAGAAAAGGAAGAAGATATGGTTCAAATTATTCCTCATCTGGCACAGAAGATGGGTCTAGTGATTCAGACTCTTCTACAAATGGTGCCCAGCAAAACAGAGGCAGGGGCCAAAATTACAAACGTCGAAACAGAATGGGCGGACAAGGCCCTCGGTTTATGGGGGGACCAGATGGGGGGACCAGGAGCCTATTATGGTCCAGTGTCCGTGCTCCACAAATGACCATTAAATCTAAAGGGACACTGTTCCAACTAGAGGGTGCGAAATGTCACCCTGTCAGTGAGAGGGAGTAAAAAGAATAGAGTCATAGGTTAGGAGAAAGGGAGAAGAAAGAGAAAGAGGCAGAGGTTCATCCCGGTATCAAGGATCCAATCCCGAAGGGAGGGCCAAGTCTAGCCTCTTAGTAGCCCTCACACACCCCGAAGGATGTCATGCTTCATCATCGGGCTTTTTGCTCCTCGTCGGGCCGGCGCTGCAATGCCCGACGGTCCCCCGAAGGGTCACTTTCACGGAGATCTTTTAAGAGAAAAGCCGTAAGGTGAATGCGGGTGTGTGGGGTGGATCCAGTGAAAAAAGTGTAAAAGTGCGTGCAGAGGTGGTGGCTAAAAATACCTAGGGGTATCCACAAGGAAATTCTTTAATAGCGTGGTGCCCCTGGGTGATTGCAGGCGACCGCTAGGAGAGGGTAGGTGCTGAAGAGCCGGCACCCGACGTAACCCAAATAGGGTGCAGGCACCTGGCGGTCAATAGCCTAGGGAGACTGTTCCCGGTTGAAGCGAGGGTACTACCATTGCTTGGGAATATCTACTATTTGAGATTTCCATACCACTAATTAGGGAAATTCTCCCTGTGGTGAACCCCAAGCCACCTTTGATTCACGTGGGTTACCAGTCCTATTTCTGGAACCCGTCCTTTAGTGCACATCTTTCACACTAGTTAGGTCCTGAAGAAACGCCATTGATCATTCAGACTACCAGGCGTGAAACATGTCGACCTTTTGTTAAGTTACACCGGCACATTAGGCCTTATAGTAACTCACTAACCTTCGGGTTTTTATTTTACCAGGGGCACCACGCTATTAAAGAATTTCCTTGTGGATACCCCTAGGTATTTTTAGCCACCACCTCTGCACGCACTTTTACACTTTTTTCACTGGATCCACCCCACACACCCGCATTCCCCTTACGCCTTTTCTCTTAAAAGATCTCCGTGAAAGTGACCCTTCGGGGGACCGTCGGGCATTGCAGTGCCGGCCCGACGACGAGCAAAAAAAGCCCGATGATGAAGCATGACATCCTTCGGGGTGTGTGAGGGCTACTAAGAGGCTAGACTTGGCCCTCCCCTTCGGCATTGGATCCTTGATACCGGGGATGAACCTCTGCCTCTTTCTCTTTCTTCTCCCTTTCTCCTAACCTACGACTCTATTCTTTTTACTCCCTCTCACTGACAGGGTGACATTTCGCACCCTCTAGTTGGAACAGTGTCCCTTTAGATTTAACGGACAAGGCCCTCAACATGGGCACTGGTGGCCGCCAACCCCGTGGGGTTTTCCTTATCAACCATTTCCACAGCCCATGCCACTATATCAACCACAACCACAGTTATTTGACCAACCTTTTTTAGGACGAGGCCCTGGACGCGCAAGAGGAAGAAGGAGAGGCCCACAAACACAAGTGAGTTGGAATCTACCGCCGCCTCCACCGAATACGCGCAGTTCCAAGAAGGCCCCTCAAGCAGGTCCGAGCACCTAGAGAATGACTTAGTGGTCAATTTGAGTAACTGTTCACTTACTGAAGATGAACGTTCAGCCTTAAACAGAGGCCTGGGCTTTGTACCGACTCACTTGGGTGATGCTTTTCAAACAAGATGTGAATTAGCTCAATTTTTTAGAAAAATTTGTTTACATTTCTTCTTCAAATCTAAAGATACTGAGTCACAGCTTGTATGTGAAAACACGTCGATGGCAAACACTGGCCTAAAACATCGTTCCACTTTCAACCCACCAACACAACTTATGCCTGAACAAGTGCTGACTTTCGAAAAAGCAGTTCTCCGTGATGTCATGGCTTTGAGTGTAGACAAAAACAACATATATCAGAATCTTCCCAATGCCGAGAAGAAGGCTGTCCAAACTTTATCTGACGATGGCACAATAACCATTAAACCTGCAGATAAAGGTGGGGCCACTGTTATTTTGGATACAGTAACTTATCGTGCGGAATGTCTGAGGCAATTAGGCGATAGGAACAGTTATCGCCCGTTGAAGATGGACCCTACTTCTAGAATAAGTAAGGAGATTACAGACATGGTTGAAGAGGCAAAACTTGAACAATGGATCACTTCTCAAGAAGCTAGTTTTCTCGTCACAGCGCATCCAGTCATGCCATACTTTTACGTATTGCCTAAAATCCACAAAACCCAGAGACCCCCGCCGGGTCGCCCTATTATATCTGGAATAGGGTCATTGCTGGAGCCCTTATCAACTTTTGTGGACCATTTCCTTAGACCACTGGTCAAGGAGATGCCGACCTACCTTCAGGATACTTCTGATTTATTGAGGCTGTTACCTGACATACCTTTTGATGTAAATACCGACTTCATATTATCCTTAGATGTGGAGTCACTTTACACCTGCATCCCCCAGGATGAAACACTGGATGCAGTTCGGATACTTCTAGACCGCAGGGAAATGGATACCATCACTCCGGTACACTTCATAATGGAATGTGCCAGGATTGCTATGAAGGAGAACTTTTTAAGTTTGAAGATACCATCTATCTCCAGACGTCGGGAACATCGATGGGCAGTGTTTTCGCGCCCAGTCTGGTGAATTTGTATGTCCATCTATTCGAAGAAGAAATCGTCATGACTGAAGAGAACCCTTTCCGTAGCCGGATTATTATTTGGAAACGCTATATAGATGACATTTTTGTCATCTGGCGAGGGGATGTGGTGACTATCCTTGAGTTCCATTCCTGGTTGAACAGCAAGAACGGTTACCTGAAATTCACAGTGGAATACAGTAAGGAGGGTCTCCCTTTCTTAGACCTCCGCATTTATCCAGCCAATGGTGGCCTGGGGAGTGAACTATACAAAAAATCCATGGCCAGAAATTCCTTGTTGACCTTTGAGAGTTATCACCCCAGGTCACTCCGGGAAAACTTGCCAGTGGGACAGTTTTTGCGCATTCGTAGAAAGTGTTCCGACAAAGACAGATTTCACTATCATGCCAAACGGTTATCTGAACAACTACGAGAGAGGCATTATCCTAAACACCTGGTCCATAAAGCACTCAAGAGGGCTTCCAATAACAACTGCGATGCTCTCTTAGAACCTCCAGTGATTAAACCTCCTATGGCACGTCTGACTTTTGTTAACACTTTCAGTACACTTTCTAATGGTATTCAGAAAAGTGTAAAGAAAAATTGGCGTATTTTGAATATAGGAAGTGAGAACATTCCGCCTCCACTTTTCTCATTCAAAAGAAGTTCCAATCTTCGGGACAATTTGGTCAATACTAGACCCAGAACACAACCACAGAACCAAGTGAACACTTTGTGGAACATGCCAGCGGTCCAAGGACATTTTCCCTGTGGTTCATGTACTGCATGTGCCCAAACAGAACATTCAGTCACAGTTGACATTGGCACATCGAAACCATAAATACAAAAGAAACACACGAATTGTAACACCGAAAAAGTTAAATATTTGATAACTTGCCCGTATTCCCTTCGTTATGTGGGGATGACCACTCGCAAAGTCAAATTAAGGATAAATGAGCACAAAAGGACGATTAGATGCAATAGACAAGCAACTAGACTAACTGATCACTTCTTGACACATAAACACCGTGCAGAAGAGATGAAATGGACGGTGTTAGAACAACCATTTATCCCTTCACATGTGTCAGATATTTCGCAATTTTTATTTAGAAAAGAACAGAAATGGGTTTTTAAGTTGAAAAGTGACACCGTTGGGCTCAATGATGAAATTCCATGGACTCTGCTATAGGCCTCATATATAGGTTATAGTAGTTGTCACTTTTATGTCAAGCATACATTCCAGCTTTATGTAATCCATTATTTCTTTTATCAAGAGATTTAATTGGTTCCCTGTTTGCTTACTATCTAGGACCAATGGGTATTGTTCTGACTATTTTTCATAATGGGATAACAACAAGTTTGCGTTTTCGCGTAATATTGTACGCACCGTATACTATCTAAACTTTTTATACAGCTTGCGCTTTATTGTGCCAAAAGCGCTTTACTTGCGGCCAGAATTGGCATTTGCGATAGAGATGCGTTGGGAACTACAAATCCCAGCGTTTATTTCACTTTTGGTAGTTCACCTCTGTCTCAGTAAGGCGCATGCGCGTCGATGTCATCAGATATGCGCTGACATGTTCACTCATACACACCGGATCTCAATTGCCACTATCTAAATGCGCTTTGCCTGTCCACCGATCACCTCCAGTCCAGCTCTCGACCCGACCGAGGTACCGACGGACAGGTAAGCGCGTGTCTATTCCGGCTCGTGTGTTTTGCGTGTCTTTGTCTTTTACGAGTAATTTTGGGCATTGCAGCACTAAATAGGTCACTTGACTTTAGTCTAAACATTCTGCGCTATCGCATTGCGGTATAGCTGCACCAACCTCCCGCTTTTGACATAAAGATTAAGAATAACGATACCATTAGATATATTCTTAAAAAAATTTCAAACGTCCTCAGGATGTTTTTCATGATTTTTATGATTTTCTGAGCTTAATTTTCCGGTTATGCTTGGTCTTCCATCATTCACCAAGCACTTTTTAAACATGTTTTGCCAGATTGTGGATCACTGTTATGATGCGTATCCATAGATGTTTGTTAAACTATGTGTTCAGCCTTTTTATTCTATATGCAGTACTCTGCCAGAAAGCCATGTGGAGATCTGCTTGGTTTTATATGGCATTTTATTTTTATTTTTATTTCTTATCAGAGCGGTTCCTCAATCCCTGAGCTGGTGCCAGGTGAGGCGAGGACTACACCCGTCGAATTACGGGTGAGCCTTTTGAACTTCGCATCACCATTCTGTGATGTTCACAGATAAGTTATCTATCAATTTGTCACTATAACTAGTTTGACATCTTTGCTTAACAATATGGAGCAGTACATTGATGTATGTGTTTCTATCTTGAGCCAATATTGCCAGTATGTAATTGAATTGGAATGACTGTAGGACACTACTATCCTCTTTCTGTTTCCTGCAGGTGCGGCCAGGTCCCTGTGTTCTTCTCTAGAAAATTGATATGAAGACATAGGTGAACGTAGGTTGTTTTCATTCCAACCAATTGTTATTTTTAACAATTTTTCACTGTTTTACAGTAGCGTTTTTATCATCTAGGTCCTGAAGAAAGCCGTGATCACATTTTTGATCTCGAAGGCTGAAACGTGTAGACCTTTCCCTGGACAAATGCAGTTATTTACTATAAGCTGCATATGCACTGTTTTTAGTTATTTGACACCAGTAAAGGCCACAATAAAGTTTTTTCTTCCTGGTAGCCAATTATAGATCACCTTTTCACTGTTTTTCACACGCACTGTAACCACCACCCCCATAAACAATCTCCAGCTTCACATCATTTGGATTTAGTAAATCCTAGGCCTACCTATTTAAAACATCCCTGTGCTCCTCCCTCCTAGCGAGGGGGTTGTAGCCCTTCGCTGCACTAGGTATTGCGGCCAAGAGGAGGTCCCAGATGATGAAGCATGCCACCTCGGTGGGTGATGGGATTCCGTCCTCTATAAAGGACTTCTCATAGGGGAGATATCGATACTGGCATTCACATACAAATCGTCTGCTCTTTTATCTGCAATTTTGTTTGACCCCCTGATTCTGTTTGTTTTTTCTAAGACATATTTGGGGAACGAATCTGTGGCTGGTCTTTAAAAATTCCCTTTGACCCCCTCTAAGTAGTTTGTTTGTTCCGTTCTTGAGCAGCCACAGCTGCGGATCTAATGTAAGATCCTTCTCAGTGTAGAAGTTGATCTTTAAGCTCTGTTTTATAGAGTTCTGCATTCGTGCATAGAATATGGCTGAATTTACAGGTTTAACATTTGATGATGAGGTGCTCCAATCTATCCTCACTACCAACCCTAGCACTTTAGACACAGTAAAAAAGACCATACCTAGTGCTCAGGATGATTGGGAAAGACTGTTGACTTTGAAGAAATCCCACTCACGCACACAAATCCATGGAGTTATCATGGCAGAATACCTGCGTGGGAATTGTGCGCCCATGGGTTTAATTGTGACAAACACACCTAGACTGTTTTTACAGGACAAAACATTTTTAAAGGATTGGTCACTAATCGCATGGCGTTGCACACGCAATTGGTTGATTTTAATCATTACTACGGCCAAGCGTGTGGCAGACGCAATTCTCATAGAAATTCAAATTCTAGAGGGCGAGATTAAAACGACCATTTCCAGTACTTTGTTTAAAAGAAATTTAGACGAAACCAATAAATCAAATAAAGAACACAAGGACAATATTCTTATGACGAAGATTGAAAAATACAAAAAGACGGCGCGGTTCTCACTAGAGAAGGTATATCCCTAAACGAGTGAAAATTACACACCGCCCGAATTTAATAGAAAAGGAAGAAGATATGGTTCAAATTATTCCTCATCTGGCACAGAAGATGGGTCTAGTGATTCAGACTCTTCTACAAATGGTGCCCAGCAAAACAGAGGCAGGGGCCAAAATTACAAACGTCGAAACAGAATGGGCGGACAAGGCCCTCGGTTTATGGGGGGGACCAGATGGGGGGACCAGGAGCCTATTATGGTCCAGTGTCCGTGCTCCACAAATGACCATTAAATCTAAAGGGACACTGTTCCAACTAGAGGGTGCGAAATGTCACCCTGTCAGTGAGAGGGAGTAAAAAGAATAGAGTCGTAGGTTAGGAGAAAGGGAGAAGAAAGAGAAAGAGGCAGAGGTTCATCCCCGGTATCAAGGATCCAATCCCGAAGGGGAGGGCCAAGTCTAGCCTCTTAGTAGCCCTCACACACCCCGAAGGATGTCATGCTTCATCATCGGGCTTTTATTGCTCCTCGTCGGGCCGGCGCTGCAATGCCCGACGGTCCCCCGAAGGGTCACTTTCACTGAGATCTTTTAAGAGAAAAGCCGTAAGGTGAATGCGGGTGTGTGGGGTGGATCCAGTGAAAAAAGTGTAAAAGTGCGTGCAGAGGTGGTGGCTAAAAATACCTAGGGGTATCCACAAGGAAATTCTTTAATAGCGTGGTGCCCCTGGGTGATTGCAGGCGACCGCTAGGAGAGGGTAGGTGCTGAAGAGCCGGCACCCGACGTAACCCAAATAGGGTGCGGGCACCTGGCGGTCAATAGCCTAGGGAGACTGTTCCCGGTTGAAGCGAGGGTACTACCATTGCTTGGGAATATCTACTATTTGAGATTTCCATACCACTAATTAGGGAAATTCTCCCTGTGGTGAACCCCAAGCCACCTTTGATTCACGTGGGTTACCAGTCCTATTTCTGGAACCCGTCCTTTAGTGCACATCTTTCACACTAGTTAGATCCTGAAGAAACGCCATTGATCATTCAGACTACCAGGTGTGAAACATGTCGACCTTTTGTTAAGTTACACCGGCACATTAGGCCTTATAGTAACTCACTAACCTTCGGGTTTTTATTTTACCAGGGGCACCACGCTATTAAAGAATTTCCTTGTGGATACCCCTAGGTATTTTTAGCCACCACCTCTGCACGCACTTTTACACTTTTCTCACTGGATCCACCCCACACACCCGCATTCACCTTACGCCTTTTCTCTTAAAAGATCTCCGTGAAAGTGACCCTTCGGGGGACCGTCGGGCATTGCAGTGCCGGCCCGACGACGAGCAAAAAAAGCCCGATGATGAAGCATGACATCCTTCGGGGTGTGTGAGGGCTACTAAGAGGCTAGACTTGGCCCTCCCCTTCGGCATTGGATCCTTGATACCGGGGATGAACCTCTGCCTCTTTCTCTTTCTTCTCCCTTTCTCCTAACCTATGACTCTATTCTTTTTACTCCCTCTCACTGACAGGGTGACATTTCGCACCCTCTAGTTGGAACAATGTCCCTTTAGATTTAACGGACAAGGCCCTCAACATGGGCACTGGTGGCCGCCAACCCCGTGGGGTTTTCCTTATCAACCATTTCCACAGCCCATGCCACTATATCAACCACAACCACAGTTATTTGACCAACCTTTTTTAGGACGAGGCCCTGGACGCGCAAGAGGAAGAAGGAGAGGCCCACAAACACAAGTGAGTTGGAATCTACCGCCGCCTCCACCGAATACGCGCAGTTCCAAGAAGTCCCCTCAAGCAGGTCCGAGCACCTAGAGAATGACTTAGTGGTCAATTTGAGTAACTGTTCACTTACTGAAGATGAACGTTCAGCCTTAAACAGAGGCCTGGGCTTTGTACCGACTCACTTGGGTGATGCTTTTCAAACAAGATGTGAATTAGCTCAATTTTTTTGAAAAATTTGTTTACATTTCTTCTTCAAATCTAAAGATACTGAGTCACAGCTTGTATGTGAAAACACGTCGATGGCAAACACTGGCCTAAAACATCGTTCCACTTTCAACCCACCAACACAACTTATGCCTGAACAAGTGCTGACTTTCGAAAAAGCAGTTCTCCGTGATGTCATGGCTTTGAGTGTAGACAAAAACAACATATATCAGAATCTTCCCAATGCTGAGAAGAAGGCTGTCCAAACTTTATCTGACGATGGCACAATAACCATTAAACCTGCAGATAAAGGTGGGGCCACTGTTATTTTGGATACAGTAACTTATCGTGCGGAATGTCTGAGGCAATTAGGCGATAGGAAGTTATCGCCCGTTGAAGATGGACCCTACTTCTAGAATAAGTAAGGAGATTACAGACATGGTTGAAGAGGCAAAACTTGAACAATGGATCACTTCTCAAGAAGCTAGTTTTCTCGTCACAGCGCATCCAGTCATGCCATACTTTTACGTATTGCCTAAAATCCACAAAACCCAGAGACCCCCGCCGGGTCGCCCTATTATATCTGGGATAGGGTCATTGCTGGAGCCCTTATCAACTTTTGTGGACCATTTCCTTAGACCACTGGTCAAGGAGATGCCGACCTACCTTCAGGATACTTCTGATTTATTGAGGCTGTTACCTGACATACCTTTTGATGTAAATACCGACTTCATATTATCCTTAGATGTGGAGTCACTTTACACCTGCATCCCCCAGGATGAAACACTGGATGCAGTTCGGATACTTCTAGACCGCAGGGAAATGGATACCATCACTCCGGTACACTTCATAATGGAATGTGCCAGGATTGCTATGAAGGAGAACTTTTTTAAGTTTGAAGATACCATCTATCTCCAGACGTCGGGAACATCGATGGGCAGTGTTTTCGCGCCCAGTCTGGTGAATTTGTATGTCCATCTATTCGAAGAAGAAATCGTCATGACTGAAGAGAACCCTTTCCGTAACCGGATTATTATTTGGAAACGCTATATAGATGACATTTTTGTCATCTGGCGAGGGGATGTGGCGACTATCCTTGAGTTCCATTCCTGGTTGAACAGCAAGAACGGTTACCTGAAATTCACAGTGGAATACAGTAAGGAGTGTCTCCCTTTCTTAGACCTCCGCATTTATCCGGCCAATGGTGGCCTGGGGAGTGAACTATACAAAAAACCCATTGCCAGAAATTCCTTGTTGACCTTTGAGAGTTATCACCCCAGGTCACTCCGGGAAAACTTGCCAGTGGGACAGTTTTTGCGCATTCGTAGAAAGTGTTCCGACAAAGACAGATTTCACTATCATGCCAAACGGTTATCTGAACATCTACGAGAGAGGCATTATCCTAAACACCTGGTCCATAAAGCACTCAAGAGGGCTTCCAATAACAACTGCGATGCTCTCTTAGAACCTCCAGTGATTAAACCTCCTATGGCACGTCTGACTTTTGTTAACACTTTCAGTACACTTTCTAATGGTATTCAGAAAAGTGTAAAGAAAAATTGGCGTATTTTGAATATAGGAAGTGAGAACATTCCGCCTCCACTTTTCTCATTCAAAAGAAGTTCCAATCTTCGGGACAATTTGGTCAATACTAGACCCAGAACACAACCACAGAACCAAGTGAACACTTTGTGGAACATGCCAGCGGTCCAAGGACATTTTCCCTGTGGTTCATGTACTGCATGTGCCCAAACAGAACATTCAGTCACAGTTGACATTGGCACATCGAAACCATGGATACAAAAGAAACACACGAATTGTAACACCGAAAAAGTTATATATTTGATAACTTGCCCGTATTCCCTTCGTTATGTGGGGATGACCACTCGCAAAGTCAAATTAAGGATAAATGAGCACAAAAGCAGGATTAGATGCAATAGACAAGCAACTAGACTAACTGATCACTTCTTGACACATAAACACCGTGCAGAAGAGATGAAATGGACGGTGTTAGAACAACCATTTATCCCTTCACATGTGTCAGATATTTCCCAATTTTTATTTAGAAAAGAACAGAAATGGGTTTTTAAGTTGAAAAGTGACACCGTGGGGCTCAATGATGAAATTCCATGGACTCTGCTATAGGCCTCATATATAGGTTATAGTAGTTGTCACTTTTATGTCAAGCATAAATTCCAGCTTTATGTAATCCATTATTTCTTTTATCAACAGATTTAATTGGTTCCCTGTTTGCTTACTATCTAGGACCAATGGGTATTGTTCTGACTATTTTTCATAATGGGATAACAACAAGTTTGCGTTTTCGCGTAATATTGTACGCACCGTATACTATCTAAACTTTTTATACAGCTTGCGCTTTATTGTGCCAAAAGCGCTTTACTTGCGGCCAGAATTGGCATTTGCGATAGAGATGCGTTGGGAACTACAAATCCCAGCGTTTATTTCACTTTTGGTAGTTCACCTCTGTCTCAGTAAGGCGCATGCGCGTCAACGTCATCAGATATGCGCTGACATGTTCACTCATACACACCGGATCTCAATTGCCACTATCTAAATGCGCTTTGCCTGTCCACCGATTACCTCCAGTCCAGCTCTCGACCCGACCGAGGTACCGACGGACAGGTAAGCGCGTGTCTATTCCGGCTCGTGTGTTTTGCATGTCTTTGTCTTTTACGAGTAATTTTGGGCATTGCAGCACTAAATAGGTCACTTGACTTTAGTCTAAACATTCTGCGCTATCGCATTGCGGTATAGCTGCACCAACCTCCCGCTTTTGACATAAAGATTAAGAATAACGATACCATTAGATATATTCTTAAAAAAGTTTCAAACGTCCTCAGGATGTTTTCATGATTTTTATGATTTTCTGAGCTTAATTTTCCGGTTATGCTTGGTCTTCCATCATTCACCAAGCACTTTTTAAACATGTTTTGCCAGATTGTGGATCACTGTTATGATGCGTATCCATAGATGTTTGTTAAACTATGTGTTCAGCCTTTTTATTCTATATGCAGTACTCTGCCAGATAGCCATGTGGAGATCTGCTTGGTTTTATATGGCATTTTATTTTTATTTTTATTTCTTATCAGAGCGGTGCCTCAATCCCTGAGCTGGTGCCAGGTGAGGCGAGGACTACACCCGTCGAATTACGGGTGAGCCTTTTGAACTTCACATCACCATTTTGTGATGTTCACAGATAAGTTATCTATCAATTTGTCACTATAACTAGTTTGACATCTTTGCTTAACAATATGGAGCAGTACATTGATGTATGTGTTTCTATCTTGAGCCAATATTGCCAGTATGTAATTGAATTGGAATGACTGTAGGACACTACTATCCTCTTTCTGTTTCCTGCAGGTGCGGCCAGGTCCCTGTGTTCTTCTCTAGAAAATTGATATGAAGACATAGGTGAACGTAGGCTGTTTTCATTCCAACCAATTGTTATTTTTAACAATTTTTCACTGTTTTACAGTAGCATTTTTATCATCTAGGTCCTGAAGAAAGCCGTGATCACATTTTTGATCTCATAGGCTGAAACATGTAGACCTTTCCCTGGACAAATGCAGTTATTTACTATAAGCTGCATAAGCACTGTTTTTAGTTATTTGACACCAGTAAAGGCCACAATAAAGTTTTTCTTCCTGGTAGCCAATTTTAGATCACCTTTTCACTGTTTTTCACACGCACTGTAACCACCACCCCCATAAACAATCTCCAGCTTCACATCATTTGGATTTAGTAAATCTTAGGCCTACCTATTTAAAACATCCCTGTGCTCCTCCCTCCTAGCGAGGGGTTGTAGCCCTTCGCTGCACTAGGTATAGCGGCCAAGAGGAGGTCCCAGATGATGAAGCATGCCACCTCGGTGGGTGATAGGATTCCGTCCTCTATAAAGGACTTCTCATAGGGGAGATATCGATACTGGCATTCACATACAAATCGTCTGCTCTTTTATCTGCAATTTTGTTTGACCCCCTGATTCTGTTTGTTTTTTCTAGAACTAACTTCATCTCCAAGTACATGAAGTCTCTGTGGGAGGAGTGTGGGGTAACGTATAAGTTCACCACTCCTTACCACCCCCAGGGTAATGGGCTGGTTGAGAGATTCAACTGGACCTTTAAGGGCATGATTATGGGCCTAGGCGAGCCCATGAGGTGTAAGTGGGATGTCCTCTTGCCATGCCTGTTGTTTGCTTACCGTGAGGTGCCACAGAAGTCCTTAGGGTTCAGTCCCTTTGAGCTGCTCTATGGTCACCCAGTAAGAGGGCCTCTGAGTCTGGTCAAGGAAGGCTGGGAGCAATCTCCCAGGAAACCTCGCCAGGATGTGTTTAGTTACCTGCTGGCCTTCAGAAACCAGACTCGGCGTTTCAGGAAACCTGCTGAGGCAAACCTGGAAACCAGCCAGGAAGAGATGAAACGCTGGCACGATCAGAATGCCTCTCTGATCGAGTTTCAGCCTGGACAAAAGGTTTGGGTCATGGCCCCGGTGGAGCCCTGTGTGCTCCAGGATAGGTGGACCGGCCCCTTTGAGGTGGTGGAGCGCAAGAGTCCTGTTACCTACATGGTGGACTTGCAGTCTCCCAGGAACCCCTTGCAGGTCCTGCATGTTAACCACCTGAAGCCCCACTTTTAGAGGTCTGAAGTGGGCATGCTTCTGGCCACAGACACTGGGATGGAGGAGGAGAGTGAGCCCCTTCCTGACCTCCTGTGTGCGGGGGAGCGAGATGGGTCAGTGGAGGGTGTGGTCCTCTCTATCACACTGACTCCTGAGCAGCAGGGTGATTGTCGCCACCTGTTGGGGCAATTCCGTGATCTATTCTCCCTGGTACCTAGTGTCACTGATTGGTGTGTCCATGACGTGGACACCGGGGACAGTCCTCCCATTAAGCACAAGGCTTACCGAGTGACTGACCGGGTAAGGGCCTACATTAAGGATGAGGTTACCAAAATGTTTGCCCTTGGGGTGATTGAGTCCTCTAGCAGCCCTTGGTCCAGCCCAGTGGTCCTGGTACCAAAAGCTGCAGCACCTGGTACCACCCCAGAACTTCGGTTCTGCATGGACTATCGGGGCCTCAATTCAGTCACGAAGACTGACGCGCACCCCATCCCCAGAGCTGATGAGCTCATAGATCGGTCAGGGGCTGCAAAATACCTCAGCACATTTGATTTGACGTCTGGGTATTGGCAGATCGCCTTGACCGAGGGAGCAAAGGAGAGGTCAGCCTTCTCCACACCCGATGGGCACTACCAGTTCCGGGTGATGCCCTTTGGAATGAAGAATGCCCCTGCCACCTTTCAGAGGCTGGTCAACAGAGTGTTGGTTGGGCTGGAAGACTTCAGTGCCGCCTACCTGGATGACATTGCTGTGTTTAGCTCCTCTTGGGAGGACCACCTGCGCCACCTCTGGGAGGTATTGATGGCACTGTGGAAGGCAGGCCTCACAATCAAAGCCAGTAAGTGCCAGATTGGGCAGGGTTCTGTAGTGTATTTGGGGCACCAGGTGGGGAGCGGCCAGGTGGCGCCCCTTCAGCCCAAAATTGAAACTATCCAGGCGTGGGAACCCCCCAAGACTCAGATGCAGGTGAGAGCCTTCTTAGGACTCACGGGGTACTACAGGAGGTTTATCAAGGGATATGGCAACATTGTTGCACCCTTGACTGAGCTGACTTCTAAGAAGCAGCCAAAGAAGGTAAACTGGACTGACACCTGTCAGAACGCGTTTGACGCCCTGAAGACTGCCATGTGCACTGCACCTGTGCTTCAGGCGCCCGACTTTTCAAAGGAATTTGTTGTCCAGACAGATGCCTCAGAGCATGGTATAGGGGATGTTCTGTCACAGATCAATGAGGAGGGACTAGACCAACCGGTAGCCTTCCTGAGCAGGAGGTTACTTCCCCGGGAACAGAGGGTGGAGTGCAATTGAGCGTGACGCATTTGCTGTGGTCTGGGCGCTGAAGAAGCTGAGACCATATCTGTTTGGGACTCACTTCCGGGTTCAGACAGACCACAGGCCCCTTAGATGGTTGATGCATATGAGGGTGAGAATCCCAAGTTGTTGAGGTGGTCCATTTCCCTACAGGGTATGGATTTCACGGTGGAACACCGCCCTGGTACAGAACACGCCAATGCTGACGGTCTGTCCAGGTTTTCCGCCTATAGTGATGAGAACTCCCAAGGGAATGGTTAGTTCTCCCCACATTTCAGCTGAAGGGGACGCGTGTTAGACCTGGCATCATTGGCGTGGGTCTCACTTCCTCTTTTCGCTTCTTACCTTTTATGTTGACTGGATTTAGATGCTCTGGGCGCTGTGCCACTGCCAATCAGTGACACAGCTCGAATGCTCCCTGTGTGAAGATAACTGTATGAATTGGGATAACCATAATTGGCTCGTTTGGTTTACCTGTCAGCCCCTAGTATCAGTGCACTGTGTGTGCCCAGGGCTGGTAGACCAAATACTGCTGGTGGGCCTGCAGCGCTGATTTGCGCTACCCACCGAAGCGGCTTTTCAAGTATGCCTGTGTAGCATGTTCTAATAGCGAGTTACCCTCCATTTCACTGTTTACTGTTGTGAGGCCACCCGTTCTCATAGGCCAGAATGGGCAGGCTGAGTATTACATGCCTTAATCCTACCTGCCCCCAGGAACCTGAGAGGAACGTCAAATTTGATATGTTTAAGCTCATAACATTGAGATACATCTTTTAGTAAGGATTATTAGCGTAGCCCGTGTTCGAAAATGCCTCTACTAGAAACGAGGTATTTTCTGGCCTAAGCTTTCCTGTAGGCTTTGCTAGCGTGTGTATTGGCCGTCTGGTTTTGGAGTAGCAGGGCCAGCTGGGTCAGACCTGGCTGGAGAGAGAGATCTGCATTTAGAGTATGGGGAAGGGGTGACTCTTTGATCCTAGCAGGGCCGTGCCTGGCAAGGTGAATAATGGCTCTATTTCCCACTGGGCGTCTGATAGCAGACCCCCAGATTCTCAAAGGGCAGGATGTCGCCTCGTAAACCAAGTGCTCCCCGACCCCACCGAACTGGTTCTGGCTGGATGCAGTGATTTGTGACTGCAGAGAACAAAGACTATTTAGGTATAAAACGCTGCGCTGAAACCTGGTGCGGGTGTTCCTTCTGGATGTCAAGACGAAACTCTGTCCCAGCGGACAGAGGAAAGGACTTTGAAACTTTCACCAAGCTTGCTGAAGAAACTACCAAAGGGCCTGAATTGAGAGCGCCTCCTGCTGAAGTCTCAGGGACATTAGACTTCACCCCGTCAGCCGCCTGAATTCCTGTGCTAGGGATTCTACTTGCAGGTGAGGCCTCCGTCGAGTAATCCGGAACCTCTAGTTCTACTGTGAGGAACGCGGACTGGTAACCCTTGTGAACTCTGTGTGTGGGCCGCCGCAGCTAAGAGAGAGCTGCCGCCGCTGAGCGCCCGCCTTAATTTGAATCTTCAGAACCTTCACTGAAACTGTGTGGGCTACCGCAGCTAAGAGAGAGCTGCCGCCGCTGAGCACCCGCCTTAATTTGAATCTTCAGAACCTTCACTGAAACTGTGTGGGCCACCGCAGCTAAGAGAGAGCTGCCGCTGCTGAGCGCCCGCCTTAATTTGAATCTTCAGAACCTTCGCTGAAACTGTGTGGGCCGCCGCAGCTAAGAGAGAGCTGCCGCTGCTGAGCGCCCGCCTTAATTTGAATCTTCAGAACCTTTGCTGAAACTGTGTGGGCCGCCGCAGCTAAGAGAGAGCTGCTGCCGCTGAGCAGCCGCCTTAATCTGAATCTTCAGAACCTTCGCTGCAACTGTGTGGGCTGCCGCAGCTAAGAGAGAGCTGCCGCCGCTGAGTGCCCTCACTTGTGTCAGCTGTGCAACATCGTGAATTGTCCTGTGGGCCGCCGCAGCTAAGAGAGAGCTGCCGCCGCTGAGTGACCGCACTTGTGTCTGCTGTGCATCACCGTGATTTGTCCTGTGAGCGGCCGCAGCTAAGAGAGAGCTGCTACCGCAGAGTGCTCGCACCCTTGCTAACGTTGCATCATCGTGATTTGTCCTGTGAGCCGCTGCAGCTAAGAGAGAGCTGCTGCCGCTGGGTGCTTGCACCTTTGCATCATCGAGATTTGTCCTGTGAGCCGCCGCAGCTAAGAGAGAGCTGCCGCCGCTGAGTGCTCGCACCTTTGCTAACTTTGCATCACCGAGATTTGTCCTGTGAGCCGCCGCAGCTAAGAGAGAGCTGCCACCGCTGAGTGCTCGCACCTTTGCCAACTTTGCATCATTGGGATTTGTCCTGTGGGCCGCTGCAGCTAAGAGAGAGCTGCTGCCGCTGAGCGCCCGCATCTTTGTCAACTTTGCATCATCGTGAATCGTCCCGTGGGCCGCCACAGCTAGGAGAGCGCTGCTCCCGCGGTGAGCCCACCATGGAGCTGCACGACGAGAGTCATCGCCACCACCAGCCCAGGCCGCCGCAGCCGCGTGCTGCTGCCGCTGGGAGCCCGCCTGTCCCCGAGTGTCCGAATAATCGTGAGTGCACACTGCGGACTACTGCAGTCGAACTGTGGTCTGCAGTCGAACTGTGGTTGCTGGGAGTCCACCTGTCACCTTCTCCGCTTCTTTGAGAAGCTACATGCTGTGTCCCCGTCCAACTGCAGGTATCTGGTGCGCAACCGGTCGCGTAGACCCAGGCCTTGAACTCAGTCAGTGCCACGTTCTGGTGAATACGTATTGCCTTTTTAAGTCCCTACTGATTTACGTGCATTGTGACTGGGTAAAACGCTTTTGAGAGTCTCGTACTAAACCTTAGATAAAGATACTATTTTTCTATACCTACTTGAGTTGTGTCCTTTTGTGGTGTCGTTACTGCCTTATTGTGCATGGTCATAAATGCTTCACACACTGCCTCTGAGATAGGCCTAACTGCTCGTGCTACGTTACCACAGGGTTGAGCAGGGGTTATCAAAGGGGGTAGCCCACTTGCCCTGGCTTAGGAAGAAGGGTCCCTATTTGGACAGTGGCACCAGCCATTGCCAACTAGAGACCCCCATTTCTAACAGGTATGTTATAGTTAGAAATTAGCATTTAAAAAACCTTTGAAATTCACTGAAAAAACCATAGGTTTCAAGGACGTTATAGTTAGAAATTAGCATTTAAAAAACCTTTGAAATTCACTGAAAAAACCATAGGTTTCAGGCACGTTATAGTTTGAAATTAGCATTTAAAAAACCTTGGAAATTCACTGAAAAAACCATAGGTTTCAGGGACGTTATACTTAGTTGGACATTTCTCTTGTAAAAAACCATAGAAATTCCCCCGTTATAGTTAGTTCAGCTAACTATAACTCGCTCACCTGCAATGCACTGCTGATGACGTCACATATTACATCAATCATGACATGGTCAGTGACATCACTGATGACATCACTGATGAGATCTCAAATGACATCACTGATGACATCACTGATGCTAAAGATGTGAAGATCATGAATTTATAGTCAGAGGGGTAGTCAGCTTTGGAGCAATGCCGATTAACGGCGTAATGAAATGTGATGAATGTGAATTTCTTTTGTACAATGCCGATACACGGCTTGATAAATTATGAGAAGTGAGCATCGCTAAGTAAAGGATTAATGGTGAGACTGCCGATACACGGCTAAATGATGCTAATGATATGTTATAAATGAATGACTAAGGGGCCTATTAGGATGGCGGGCGGACCTGAGTCCACCCGCCATCCTCGCGGTGTTGGGACCGGCCGCCAGTCGTGCGGCATTCCCACACCGCTAATTAGAGATGCAGCCGCAACCCTGGCGGTCGCATTCCGCATTTATGACAATGCGGCGGGTGCTGCTTACAGCAGCACCCGCCGCAATGCCAAAGTGCCATGGTGTGCATTTGCATGCACAACGTGGCAGGCACTGTGCGGTGCCTGCCACCTTGTGCATGCAAATGGAGGGGGGTACCATAGGTACCCCCCAAGTGCAGCCCCCCACCCCCCCGGGGGCCCTCAACAGGCCCCCAAAGCACATCCCCGCCAGCCTTTCCATGGCGGCATCGCCCCCATGGAAAGGCCAATTTACCCACACATCCTAATATGGATGGCGGTGCCTGGTAGGCACTGCCACCATATTGAGGCCCAATTCCGCCCGGCTGCCAATCGGAACGATTGCCGACCGGCGATAAAGCGGCGGACGCACTCTGCGTCCGCCGCGCTAACCCCGCCATAATAATATGGCGGGGGTAAATCAGGTTGGGATGGCAGGCAGATCGCCACCACCGGCCCGGTGGTGGCTATCCGCCCGCCATCATAATCACCCCTTTAATTTGGTCAAATTGATGCATATTCAATGCATTTGTTTTCACAAACGCACTGCACATTGTAAAATACATTATTGATTTTCACCATGACAAAATGGCACTTCTCGCTGCTAAATAATGGATTGTCCTTTGTTTATGTTGTTGTCCAATGTGAGACTTCTATTTCCTTTCAATGATGCCCGTTTCCGGTGTGCTTTGTAACACCGATGAAGGCCACTGCCGAAACGCATTTGTTGAGTGAGTTGCGTTGCTAATAAAATCTAAAGCAACTGTCTCCGCGAGTGCTGTTTCTTCATAGAATTAAGAAGAAAGGAGCTGTGATATATATATATATATATATATATATATTCACTGAAAAACCATAGGTTTCAGGGACGTTATAGTTAGTTGGACATTTCACTCATACAAAACCAGAGAAATTCGGCCGTTATAGTTAGTTGAGCTAACTATAACTCGTGCCCCATAATGCACTGCTGATGATGTCACATATTACATCACTCATGACATGGTCAGTGACATCACTCATGACATCACTGATGACATCTCAAATGACATCACTGATGACATCATCCAGTGACTGAGGGCCTGATTCACAGAACTAACTTAAGACAAAATCCTAAACTTACTACCATTTTGGTATTCACAGAAGAGCACTTACTTACTCATTTTGAGTAACTTACTCATTTTGGTATTCACAGAAGGCACTTACTCATTGATGAGTAAGTGCCTTCTGTGAATACTAAAATGAGTAACTTACTCATTTTGAGTAAGCTTACTCGTTTTGAGTAACTTACTCATTTTGGTATTCACAGAGTGCCTGAGTGATTGCATGGGTAGTGCCTGGGTGATTGCATGAATGCAGGGGTAATGTCTGGGTCAATGGAGGAGTGTATGAGTAGTACGTGGGTGATTGCATGAGTGCAGGAGTAGTGCCTGGATGATAGGAAGACTGCATGGGTACTGCTTGGGGGATTGCAGGAGTGCTGTAGAGGTGCCTGAGTGCATGTATGACTGTATGGGTAGTGCCTGAGTGATTGCATGAGTGCATGGGTAGTGCCTGGGTGATTGCATGAATGCAGGGGTAATGTCTGGGTGAATGGAGGGGTGCATGAGTACTGCCAGAGTGATTGCACGAGTGCATAGGTAGTGTCTGGGTGATTTTATAAGTGAATGGATAGTGGCTGGGTGATTGGAGGAGTGCAAGGGTACTGCCTAGGTTATTCCATGAGTACATAGGTAGTGCCTGGGTGACTGCATGACTGCAGGGGTAGTACCTGGGTGATTGCATGAGTGCAGGGGTAATGTCTGGGTGATTGAAGGAGTGCATGGGTAATGCCTGGGTGAATGGAAGAGTGCATGGGTAGTGCCTGGTTTTACGTAGGACTGCATGTGAAGTTCTTGAGTGATTGGACGAGTGCATGAGTAGTTCCAGGGTGATTGCATGAGTGCAGGAGTAGTACCTGGATGATTGCAAAACTGCATGGGTAGTGCTTGGGTGATTGCATGAGTGCTACAGAAATGCCTGAGTGCATGTATGACTGCATGGGTAGTGCCTGGCTGATTGCATGAGTGCATGGGTAGTGTCTGGGTGATTGCATGAATGCAGGGGTAATGTCTGGATGAATGGAGGAGTGCATGGGTAGTGCTGAGTGATTAGACAAGTGCATAGGTAGTGCCTGGATGATTTTATAAGTGCATGGGTAGTGGCTGGGTGATTGGAGGTGTGCATGGATAGTGCCTGGATGACTGAAGGAGTACAAGGGTAGTGCTGGGCTATTCCATGAGTGCATAGGCAGTGCCTGGGTGATTGCATGACTGCAGGGGTAGTGTCTGAGTGATTGAAGGAGTGCATGGGTAATGCCTGTGTGATTGCATGAGTGCAGGGGTAATGTCTGGGTGATTGAAGGAGTGCATGGGTACTGCCTGAATGATTGAAGGAGTGGATGGGTAATGCCTGGGTGATTGCATGAGTGCATGGGTAGTGCCTGGGTGATTGGAGGGGTGCATGGGTACTGCCTGAGTGATTTAAGGAGTGCATGTGTAATGCCTGGGTGATTGTACAAGTGCAGGTGTAATGTCTGGGTGATTAGAGAAGTGGATGGGTACTGCCTGAATGATTGAAGGAGTGGATGGGTGATGCCTGGGTGATTGCATGAGTGCATGGCAAGTGCCTGGGTAATTGCAGCAGTGCATGGATACTGCCTGAGTGATTGAAGGAGTGCATGGGTAGTGCCTGGGTGATTCCATGAGTGCAGGAGTAATGTCTGGGTGATTGGAGGAGTGGATGGGTACTGTCTGAGTGATTGAAAGAGTGCATAGGTAATGCCTGGGTGATTGCATGAGTGCATGTGTAATGTCTGGGTGATTGTACAAGTGCAGGTGTAATGTCTGGGTGATTAGAGAAGTGCATGGGTACTGCCTGAATGATTGAAGGAGTGGATGGGTAATGCCTGGGTGATTGCATGAGTGCATGGCAAGTGCCTGGGTAATTGGAGCAGTGCATGGATACTGTCTGAGTGATTGAAAGAGTGCATAGGTAATGCCTGGGTGATTGCATGAGTGCAGGTGTAATGTTTGGGTGATTGGAGGAGTGCATGAGTACTGCCTGAATGATTGAAGGAGTGGATGGGTAAAGCCTGGATGATTGCATGAGTGCATGGGTAGTACCTGAGTGATTGGAAGAGTGCATGGGTACTGCCTGAGTGATTGAAAAAGTGCATGGGTATTGTTTGAGTAATTGCATAAGTGCAGTGGTAATGCCTGGGTGATTGGAGGAGTGCATGGGTACTGCCTCAGTTATTGAAGGAGTACATGGGTAATGCCTGAGTGGTTGAAGAAGTACATGGGTAATGCCTGGGTGATTACAACACTGAATGGGTAGTGCCTGGTTGAGTTGATTGGAGGAGTGTATGGGTACTGCCTGAGTGATTTAAGAAGTGCATGGGTAGTGCCTGCGTGATTGCATGAGTGCAGGGGTAATGTTTGGGTTATTGGAGGAGTGCATGGGTACTGCCTAAGTGATTGAAGGAGTACATGGGTAATGCCTGGGTGATTCCATAAGTGCATGGGTAGTGCCTGGGTAATTGGAATAGTGCATGGGTACTGCCTGGGTGATTGCATGAATGCATGGGTAGTGCCTGGGTGATTCCATGAGTGCAGGAGTAATGTCTGCGTAATTGGAGCAGTGCATGGGTACTGCCTCAGTGATTGAAAGAGTGCAAGTGTAATGTCTGAGGATTAGAGGAATGCATAGGTAATGTCTGGGTATTTGTATGAGCTGTAGGCGTAATGTGTAGAGGATTGGAGAAGTATATAGGTAATACCTGGGTGATTGGAAGACTGTATCGGTAATGTCTGGCTGATTGCATGAGTGTACAGATAGTGCCTGGATGATTGAAAGAGTACATAGGTAGTGTCTGGGTGATATTATAAGTGTATGGGTACTGGCTATGTGATTGCAGAAGTGCATAGATAGTGCATGGGTTTTTGGAGGAGTATGGGAACAATGCCTAACTGTATAGATGACTGCATGGGTAGTGTTTGAAAAAATGTGCAGTAAAAGTCACTGTAAACATTAGTTCATATTATCATGCTTATTACATTATTTCATCTTACCTTTTTTTATTAAAGAAGATACAAAACTCAGTGGAACTATTTTACAGTAGTTTTGTTCTAAACTGAATTTAAAATCAATTCAAACTTTAGTATTACCTTCTGTAAAAAAAGAAGAAAAAGTGTTATAGCATATAATAGTATAGTTTTAAGAACACAACATTATTTTAGAATTACATAACATATTCAGTTTCCCTTTTTTGATGTTCTCAGATTATACTGAATTTCACCATACACAGTGATTTCAATGTAGATCATCATACAACAGCGGGGGAAAAATACAATCAATGAGATTGTAAAAAACAAACAAATCTGCGTTTAAAATATTTACAACAAGTGCAATTATCTGTTTACCTATCTACAGTTTGTAAATTACATTCTTCAACTACATTAAATCTTTTACTTCTCTCTAGTACATTTTGTAAAATATACACTCTCATTTACATCGTGTATAATATAAAGATCATATATATAAACTACTTCTTTCAAACACAATTTTGCAAATGCAATAAGAATTAGCACAAACAATAATCCAAACAGTAATTCATCACATCTTCCCAATAGGCCGAATAATGTTTCCAAAACCATTTGCATTGAAAATATCCAAAATAAACTCGTTAATTTGTGGTCATATCTTCCCAATAGGCCGAATAATGTTTTCAAAACGTTGGCATCAAAAATATCAGATATGAATTTGGTAATTCGTAAGGCAACCGACATTTGAATTCCATATCGGCATCATTGCAATGTGTCCATCCTTTATTGCACTTTAAATACACAGTATAGGGGCCGATTCCGATTCGGGCCGGAAAACATACCGACCGACTCGGTACGGGAATATAGCCCGACCGACACGTACCGGTGCTGCCCGACCTGCGTAGTACGATAAAATGCATGTGAATCACGACCGACTCGTATGGAACACAAGCCGAACGACCGAACCGCACGGAAACAAGCTATCCGGCCGGGAAACTACGCGAATCGAACCGACCGACACTCACCAGGAATGAACCCGACAGAAACGTACCCGCGAACACCGACCCGCGCAGTACGATGCAATGCGTGGAAAACCAGACCGAGTCGCACGGAGCCCAAGCCGTACGACCGACACGCATACAAAACCAAGCCGAAGCAACCCAATACTCCGCGACCGACGCGTACGCCGCACATGAAACCCAGCAGAAAGACAGCGTGAAAGACTCAGAGAAGCTCGCACGAGACAACTGCAGCGTCCGACTCGGTCAGAAGAACGTCTCCTACATGCCCAAAAAATACAAAGGAAAAAATACAAAAAAAAGGGCCAAACAAGCAATGACAAAGCCAATAAATACTGGGGGAAAAAACATGGAACAAAGACACACCACCAACTCCACCCATATAAAGGCCACAAATCCCTACCATGATCCTTTGCAAATTCAACTGACCTGCCAGCACAGAACACCATCAGACAGCAACCACAGACACACTCACAACTCATCCATCACACAAGCCACACACCATTAGCACCTCACAAATAGCACCCTCACATACACCCAGCAAATCCTACACTCACCCACCCTCACTTGCACACTCACACACACATCAATCCCCACCACCACCCATCACCATGCCCCCAAAGAAGAATCCAAAGTTCATAGACAGTGAATTGGAAGTCCTGGTAGATGAGATCCTCAGGGTAGAGCCACAGTTGTTTGGTACATTGGTCCAACAGACACCCATGTCGCAGAAAACCAAGATGTGTGAGAGGATCGTCGACAGGGTGAACGCACAATCACCATGTTTGCGCACAAAGGAAGACATCCAGAACAGGTGGTATGATGTGCGCAGGAGGGTCAAGGCCCTACTCAAGAAGGATTACGCCTTGACTCATCGCAGTGGCCCTCCTGCCAAACCAGCATACCTCAGGCCCTGGGAGGAGAAGGTGCGGGCCATCCTACCACCTGAGAGCGTAAATGGACTATCAAACATCCCAGAGCCTGGTGAGTACACCACCAATATACCCAATATTGTGTGACAATACACACACATCACTGTCAAGGGGATAGTCAAACCATGCACCCTTAGCAAATCCACAGCAACCAAAAGATAATCATCCCAAGATGTGTATGTTAGTCAGATAAACACAATACATGCCATCTCATAGTGATATGTAACTGTGTCATGACATGTACAAACATAACAACAAATAGAGCAAGGCAGTGGCACAAATCTAAACAACAAACACAGTCAGATATTTTGCCACCACTAGAACACCACCTCACAGGGAAGCTCACTGAAAGGAAGGAATTCTGTGTATGCTGGTGAAGTGAGTGTAGCCAATAGCATGATGGGAGTTGTAGTCACAGATATTGGTCACCCTCACAATTGGCCCATCAACACCACTCTGAACCATGCTCACATCACAGGGAGTGGAAAAGAACTGACAAGATGGCTGACACTGGGTACTGCTGTGGGGAGCACAAGGCCCTGCTGGGAACTGTGCAACAACCAACAGCAGGACACCACTGACTGACATCCTGAAAGCCAACTTGCACTCCCTGCAATGGAAGCACGTTCCATGGTGGGATATCTGGCTGGGTGGGAAGGAGGACTGACACCTCTGACCATAGTTACCAGCAGCTTTCCTCACACACCCCCTTAACACAAACTCCACACAACTCACCTGGGAGAATGCATTGCCTCACACTCTAATTAAATATCCCACAAAGAACTACCACACTGGGTTATGCTGTGTGAAGCACAGGGACACTTTTGGGACTTGTAGCCAAACAACCGCCAGGACAACACTGTCAGCCATCCTGTCAGCACAGGCACACTACCCCACAGGGAAGCAGAGTCAAAAGGAAGGAAGTATGGGCATGCTGGGAAGGGGGGTGTAGGCAATAGCATGATGGGAGTGGTAGTCACAGCTCAACATCCCCCACCCACATGGCCCAGCAAGCTCACACTGAAGCATGCACACCTCACAGGGAGTGAAAAGCCACTTCAAAGATGTCTGACAATGGTGCACTGTTGTGGGAGGTACCAGGCCCTGCTGGGAACTGGGCACCAACCAACAGCAGGACACCACTGACTGACATCCTGAGAGTCAACCTGCACCCACTGCAAGGGTTGCATGCTTCATGGTGGGATAACTGGGCTGGGGGAGAAGGAGGTCCGGATGTCAACCAAATACCACCAATGCTGGTCATGCACACACCTCAACAGCCACATTGAAATGCATCAGATTGGCAGGACAATGAGCCACACCAATATCAACCTCTGACTGTGACAACTTAGGACAATGCAATGTACAGGGCCGCATCCAGAGGTACAGTCACAACTGTCATGTGTTTCAACCATTGATGCCTGCAGAAACATAACATACATTGTGTGTCTCTTCCAAAAACAGGTGATGATGGGGACACAGCAGCAGATGAGGAGGAGTCCCTGTCCCAGGCTCCGGGGGACCCTGAGCTCTCTGATATGGAACAGCCTCTGCCCTCATCGGATGGTGAAGACCAACCTGGCACCTCCGGTGTGAGTCATCATGCAGCACCAGCAGGACCACCATCTGCACCCCCTGCACCCATTCCTCCAACATCTGCCAACACACAGACCACCCCCGCCGACACAGACAGACCATGGACACTGGATTACAACAGCACAGGGACCCCAGCCCACCGTGAAGCAACGGACAACAACCCCAGTACCAACCCCCAAGGGGGCCTAGGGTCACCTGTGCGTGCCACCGCCGGTCCCGCACGTGTCGCCAGGGGTGGTGGGAGGGGTGGTAGGCAGAGGTCGCTGTTTGCAGAGGGGTCTGGACTGCATGATGACCCACAACTGGCACGCATTGCTGATGCGTACCAGAATAGCACTGGAGAGGTCAGCCAGGTAGTGGAGATCCTCAAGGACATTTAACAGCAGCAGGCTGCCCATCATGCCCGCTTGGACTCCCACATGTCCTGTGTGGAGACACACATGTCCCGTGTGGAGACACACATGTCTGGCATGGAGTCCAAGTGGGACACATTGGAAGAACTGACAGCGGTGCAGAGGGACATATTGACATGCCTCCGCCAGATTAGCACCAACATGTCCACACCTCCCTGTGTGCCCACAACATCTGGTGCCGCAACAACTGCAACTGCCACAGGGAGGGAGGATGACTCTGGTGGAGAGTCCTCTGCACCGCAACGGCCTGCAGATGAGGGTCCCCCAAGAAAGAAGAGGGGTCGTCCGAGGAAGGACAACTGAGAGGCCGATGGCTATGTACATCCCCCAGGAACCCAACACCTGTTCTGGAAATTCTCCTTTGTGTGCAAACTGTTCACCCTGTCGAATGCAACACAACTCTCCCACATGACATGGGGAGTTTAAGTTGGACTAATGTATCAGATGACTGTGGACTTTACTCAGGACATTTCTGCTACCAACACTTCCAACTCATCTGGGAACTTTGGATTCCAATCCCAATGTACAGCACCCCCCATCCTGTGCACTATCCTCACACATGTATGTAAATAAACTCACTAATACACCATACTTGCCTCTGTTGTGATTCCAACGTTGTTTTTGTCATGGAGATGATGATCTGATAAATGACACTGTGCATGCTAGCTGCCACAGCAAGTTCAACACCGTCATGTGAGTCATGGCGACGTGACACATATGAGGGAGACACACCACTAGGGCTACACAACACATAGACACCAGGGCCATCTGACTCATCGCCTACACTGATGTTGCCAGGAAATACAGTGGAATGCACAGACACCACACCTATTCAGAGTCTGTGTGAACTAGCCTACAGGTGCAGTAAGCAAATGTCAGTGAGATGTGTGACCACAGACAACACACATCCCAAAGTGAAGCACAGGTTTGTTACACATTTGTAACATGTTGTTTCCACTACAAATGCAAGGTAATCCCACGTGGCAGTGGCCACACAGTCAACAAGTGTAGAAGAAATAAAGTCCAGGGTTGTGTGGCACATCACCTGTAGGGAAACGACTGCTTCCACCCTGAAAGCTGAATCATGGTGTCGGGGGATCCGAGTTGACCAAACAACTCTGAAAGTACCCTGTGAAGGACAGACATGACACACAGTCAAAAGCACTGAAGAACAGGACAGACCTGCAATACTCATGCCCAATACATGTCACAAGATACCTACACAAAACCAAGTTAGCATGTCAACACTGTTGGGGAGTACAGACTACCTGTAAGGACACATCGCTTCACGCATCCAGTCAAGTAGCACATGGCCACACTCAAACAGCACCAGAGCACCACCCACACATATCATGCAAACTCACATCATTGACATGACATCTCTGGATACTCACATTCAGCTGAAGAAGTTGGTGATGAGCTGTGTGCGGACATCACCCTCATCATCATCATCATCATCACTGGCATCGTGGCCCAGTTCAGGATCCTCCACAGGTGGCGGATGTTGGTCATCGTCATCCAGGATGAGAGGCAACTCCTTCCGCACTGCCAGGTTGTGTAGCATGCAGCAGACGATGACAATCTTGCACACCTTTGCTGGGGCATATGGGAGGGCTCCTCCTGTCTTGTCTAGGCAGCGGAAGCGGCTCTTCAGGAGACCAAATGTCCGCTCGATCACTCTCCTGGTCCGACCATGTGCCTCATTGTAGCGCATCTGGGCTGGTGTCACAGGGTTCCTGAGGGGTGTCAGCAACCACGTCATGTTGGGGTATCCGGAGTCACCTACATACAGACAATTGCACATTAGCTGAGTTGGAAAAGAGGGTGGAATACAACATTGCAGAACACACACAATGGTACAAAGTCAGTACACACCGACAAGCCAGGCATGCTGGTTCAGCATCTGTGACATCATCCTCGGGATGCGACTACTCCTCATCACGTAGGCATCGTGTGCAGAACCGGGGAAACGGGCACACACGTGTGAGATGCTCATATCTGCAAGACATACCACCAGAGCATTGATCGAATGGTAATGTTTCCTGTTCCTGTATGCCTGCTCATGTGCCTGTGGTGGTACCAAAGCCACATGTGTCCCATCAATGGAGCCAATGACATGTGGCATCCTCCCCAGGGCATAGAAGTCACTCTTCACGTCAGTGAGTTGTTGACGTTTAGGGAAATAGATGTACTGGTTCAGGTATCTCAACATTGCCTCCAAAACATCGCGTAGCACACGGCTGAACATGGTCTGTGACATCCCACCAGCAGACGCCACAGTGTGTTGAAAGGTACCGGTGGCAAAGAAGTGTAGGGCTGCCATCACCTTCACCTTGGGGGTCAGCACTGTAGGGTATGGCCGGCCAGGTTCCAAATGTGGGGCCAACCGCACCACCAATTCCTCAATCAGCGGCCTGTTGAAGCGGTACCGTCGGATGCAGTCACGTTCAACCATCGTTTCAAGGTCAGGGAATGGTCTATGGACAGCTGGTGCCCTGCAGTGCATAGGTGAAGAAAGAAAGATTGTCAGTCACCCCACATATGTGGCATAGACCATACTCAATATCACATGATACATCATTACGAGACACAAGTACCTGATGTGTGTGCCGTTCTGTAAGGACATGTATGGCACCTACATGGCCAACATCTAACATCACAGTTCAACATGTGTTGACAAAAAGTTCCAGGTTGTGCTATGGGATATCATTAGGCTGTGTCACAGTACCCATGTACTGCTGTCACGTTCCAAACACACACCACAGTGACATGTGAGGACAGATGTGCCTCAGGCATCACAGCTCATTGACAGGTAGATTCCCAGGGACCCTGTATTGCCACATGGACACTGGCATGACATGGCATATCATGTACACGTCAGCAAAACAACCATGACTCCCACAGGTAGTGGCCCCTGTTGCCTCTGCAGCACAGACATGGACGTCTGTGACACACACACGCACAACATCAAAGTCCATGCACAAACATCGTGGATGTGGAGACTGTCTCCCATTGTGCACATGGAATCAGAGACATCGGAAACACAACATGCGCACAGACTGTGGAGGGCCATCACTATTGTGGCAATGGGTCACCCTGTGACGTACATACCTTCCCACATGGGACTCAGGGGGTATGTGACATGACATACACATACACAACCTGGAAATGTGACCATGCCACATGCTCTGAAATGAACAGTTGCACACCACAGTGGTCATGTGCACAACACACAAAGGATTCTGTCCCCATGAACACGTGCACAGCCTGGGAGTGGCTGCCCCCAAGTGCCACCCAAAAAACCACATGTTGACCCCCATACACAGAAAAGGTAATGCAGCCTTACATGCCTTAGGATACAGTGTGGACAGGCTGTGGTGTTGTAGGTGTGCCCCTGAGTCCCTGGCAAGTAAATGTGGCTGGCATACGTTCACCAGTGACAACCATGGTGACATATGCGAGTGACTTGTACAGGGACGCGTCGTACAGCAATGGACCGATCGGTGCGCACGCATTGGACATTGCATATGATGTGAACGGATACGCGTTGTACAGCAATGGACCGATCGGTGCGCACGCATTGGACATTGCATATGATGTGAACGGATACGCGTTGTACAGCAATGGACCGATCGGTGCGCACGCATTGGACATTGCATATGATGTGAACGGATACGCGTTGTACAGCAATGGACCGATCGGTGCGCACGCATTGGACATTGCATATGATGCGAACGGATACGCGTTGTACAGGAATGGACCGATCGGTGCGCACGCATTGGACATTGCATATGATGTGAACGGATGCGTGTTGTTTTTCGAAATACGCGTTGTACAGCAATGGACCGATCGGTGCGCACGCATTGGCTTTGGCCTGACATGCTAACGGACGCGTTTTCGAAGCTTTAACGAGTCGGATGCAGTGAATTCAGTTGGCCAGCCACAACAATGTTGCAAATTCATGGGTGTCATGAAGTTGAACTTTTGAATGATGCTGTGGGCGTGTATAAGTGGTGCAATTCCATGGATTGGCCAGATTCAGAAGATGCAAACGACTTGGACCTATCACTTTGGACACATGGGACAGTATCTGCCTCTGCAGCACACATATAATGCTGGCTGTTCCCCTGAGAGCTCACTTGCCTGCACTACATGCTCCAGGACGACATCTGCCACCACCACTGCTGCTGTCTCTGCATCCTCTGGCTACTGCAAAGGCACGTACTGTGGATAGAGCCCCAGCCTTCAGCACTGAGGAGAACCAGGCCCTGCTGGACAGCCTCCTTCCACAGTGCAGCAAGCTGTATGGGAAACCAGGGGAGCAGGTGAGTGTGCTGTCCACTGCCTTACTAATTGTGCATGTTGTCTGACTAGCAAGATGTACAGTGTGTACACCAGTGGGTAGCATGCTCACTGAGTAGTTGTCACCCCCCAAAGTGTGTAGTCACATGCACTGAACAGGTATAGTGCAGTAACAGTGCATTCCAACAAGGTTTTACTTCCCAGGCAATGATACCATGTAGTAACTGCTGGCAAACTGTTCATAGCCATAGTTGCACTACCTGTGTAGATCATATGCCCCTGTGATTGAGACATGTATATCCAACTGTGTGATGCACGGAAATGTTGCATGTGTAGTAATGGCCTTTTCACTTTGTCATCCTCACAGGTTGATGCCCACCAGAAGCAGGAGATCTGGCTGACCATCGTCCGGGCAGTGCGATCTGTGGGGGTCTACAGGTGCAGGATCCGCAACTGCCAGAAGAGGTGGCAGGACCTTCGGGGCTGGACCCGGAGGATCGCAAGGGTCCAGCTGAAGCTGTTGCCTCCTCGCAGGAGGGGCGGACACCGGACCCTAGCCTCCCACATGCTCCGGATCCTGGCGGTGGTCTTCCCTGACCTGGATGGGCAGCTGAAGGCCAGACAGCAGCAAGGAGGGGTAAGTGCTAGCCTCAACTGTGTACTATGACTGACATGCTCTATGCACTCCTTTAGCCTGGTTCCACTTTCACAGTACAACTGTCATGTCGTCCTGGACTCATGTCCCTCACTTGTGTCATGCCCCCTCCTCATCTGATACACAGGTGTGGCCCTTACAGTCTGTGACTTAGGTCACTTGGGTACTGTGTACTTCCAGTTACCTGTGGTTCAAGTTGGGGACAGCATCAGTTACAGGAACTTTGTGGTGGGCTGCATGGGTGGTACAATTGCTCACAATGCCTGTGATCTGACATGTACTCTGGGTATGGCTTTAATATGTGTTCCAATTGCTGCTCTGACTCACCACATGTCTGGGGTATGTGCCACACACCCATGCTGCTGCAGAGACCAAGGTAGGAGCCTCAGAAGTATGTAGATCATGTGCGTGACACATGCATAGCCACCTGCCTAGTGTTCAGGGTAATACCATGTTGCACATGGACTAGGACTGTAATGCCTACTCCGTACATCGAAGGCACTCTGTTCTCCCACTCCCGTGTGTCAGCATACATATTGGGCATTGTGAAGAGTGCACTCAGGTGTGTGCCTCTGTGTCACCGTGGTGTGGCCTTGCTATTTGGACTCCTGGAGTTTTTAACAATTTGGGGTGGCCAGCCATCTGAGTTATGACTATGGGATCTGCACATAGGTCAATGCATAGGTCTCTGATCCCTTGACTGTGCACAATGTTGTATGAAACATTGAGGTGCAGGCAGCTTTGGTTCATTCTCATCAGACGGTGAAGTGCTCATGTGTATGGATTTGTGTTTGCAGTCACTCAAATGTCTCATTTGATTGACGTGGGATTATCTCAGTCCTCATGATGTGGGTGGCCAGGGGTGCACATGTGCACCTGTCAGCTACAGGGCTTACATTTCTAAAACTCCCCTGATTGTGACACAGTGCAGACTGGGGTTGTGTGTATGCACTGCCCCTGTGACAGGAGACAGTTATGACTGACTTGCCAGACAGGCCTGTGCCATGACATTCCAATCGCAAAGGGTGATCCAGCAGTGGTGTGATATGTCCTGCATGCACACCATTGTTGCATTGTCTATCAGGACATGAGGACATCGTTGTGTCTGGTGATGGAAGCAAAACCCGCATATCAACAGAGACTTTGCCCATCACTTTTCCTGACACATGTACTGAGTCAGTGGCAGGAGATGGCATGTGTTTGGAGTGACACATTTCCATATATACTCTTGGATGTCCAACAACTGTGTATGTGGTGCATGTGTGCACATATGATTAGTCGCATACAACAGGCAGCAGACAGATGGGTGCATGGACAGGTAGGATATGTGTGGCATGACTGACTGTCAGGCAGACAATGGGCTTCTTCAAATCCGTGTCAGCCCTAATTGCAATGTCTAGCAAATGATGACAGGGCTTGCTCTGTGATGTGCTGTACTTACTGTGGTGTGTGTGGTCAGTACAGGTGACTAATGTTGCTCTGTTTATCCTGATTGTTTGAAGATACATCCACGGCCACAGGAGGAGACAGCTCCATGGACCAAGAGGAGCGGCAGAGCCAGACTGGGTCCACTGCAGGGGAGAGCGAGGGACCCAGTGGCACGGAGGGCGAGGGGAGCCACACTGAGGAGACCTCAGCTACGACCACCTCGGCTGGGGAAAACAGCACTTCCAGTGAGGACTCCCTTGTGGAGGCGGGTGTCAGCAGACCTGAGGCAACAGCAAACAAGTCTGTCCCCGCCACCACCACCATCTCCACCCTCCCATCTGCTCCCATCCCACATGTCCGTGGAGGCTCCCGTGTAGGGGAGCATGTCTCCTTCATGCCAGGCACCGCACCCCCTGCCTCTGTCCCCCCTGCTGCCCTGAGTGTGGAGTCTGTGGACTTACTTAAGCAGATCCATGTAGGGCAGACATCAATGTTGAGTGTCCTCCATGCACACACGGGTCTTTTGACACAACTGGTGTCATTCATGGAGGGCATGTCATCTGGCATGTCTGCCCTACATCGGACCAATCTGTCCCTGGCCTCCTCACTGATGGCAGCAGTGTCCCTCCTGCAACAGTCCCTCACCCCTCCTACCTCTGCCCCATCCACAATCCCCAGCACCCTACCTGTCCCAAGCACACACACACCGGCACGCACCAGCACAGACACAAGCGGCACACAGACACACAAGCCAAAATCCAGACGCACACGCACGCACAGTCAGGGGACTGATACCTCACTCACAGGGGATGGGGCCCAGACACACACACACGCATCGACGAGCACTGCGCAGTCCTCAGATACCTCTCCCTCCAAAAGCCCTTCCCTTGCCTCACCTGCAACCCCCCCCTCCCAGAAGCTCTTCCTCTGTGAGCTTGGCCTCTTCCCCACAGATACACCTGACACGGAGTCCAGGTGGAAGAGACGACCACCACACACAGAGGGGAGTGCCCCTCACACCCGGACACCCTCCCCCATGCACAGGCAGACAGAGGACCCCATTCGTAAGTCCCCCCGGACCAGGAAGGGCAAGATCCCACCACCACCACCACGCAGCTCCACCACACAGTCTCTCTCCTCCATCCCCCAGGCCACCACTGCACAGGTTCCACCGCCACACCCTGCCCCAGGTTCCCCCACACACCGATACCGCATCCCCAAACTGCTTAGGCCCTCCCCCCCTACCACTTGCTCTTCCACCCCCAAACCAGACGCTCTGTCTGTTTGTGCCACTGGTGTGGAGACCGGGTCCCCCACCTCTGTCCTGCCCACCTCATCTGCCCCCCCTTCCACTCCCTTGGAGTTATGCACTGCAGTGGAGTCCACAACCACCCCGTCTGACTCGGGCACTGCAGTGGGGACCCAGTCCACTCCGTCTGACCCGCCCACTGCGGTGGTTGCAGCACCCACACCATCTGAGTTGTGCCCTACAGTGGTGCCAGCCCCCACTGAGTCAGACACCTCCACTGCAGTTGCCAGTGACACTCCTGCACCCACCACCCCTTCACTGCCTCCTTCTGGCATCCCCTGATCCTGTCCCTGCGGTGCCTGGCCTGCCCCTTGTATGCCCCTCAGAGGGGGATGTCCCCTGTCCGTACCAGTGCAGGCAAGCAATGGGTGACAGGTTGTCACGTATCACCCTGTTGGGACTGTGTATTTTGACTGGCCATTGGCCTTAGTTTCTTTTGGACTTCAAGTTTTAATTTAACATTTGCTGAATAAAGCCTCTTTTTGTTTACTTGTGGTTTTTCTTTGGATGTACATGATGTAGATGAGTATCATCATGCATTTGCAGTTGTAATAGTGTTCAGATCATGAAAATGAAGTGTTGCTGTGATGGACTCCATGTGGTCCATGGGATATGTGTCCTAATGTAGTCTGGATCTATAGCATCCTTTGCTGCAGTCTGAGGGTGTAATGTTCAGCAATTGACACAGGGATGTACGTTTTGCATTTGTAAATTAACATCTTTGACTTACACTGATGCACATCTGGTGGGCTTACCACTGTTCAATGTTTCTATTTCCCTGACTGTGTGCCCATCTCCACTGGACATGCAGTTTGGCACATCAATGTTGAAGGACTCATCTGTGTATACAGTGCAACTTGCTTGACACGTGTTTAGGGTGTATGCAGATGACTGACGTGACACTCCCGTACCCAGGCTGATGTGAGCAGAGCCTTCAGTGTGTTGTAGTTGTTGATTCACTGACCGAGTGTTCTGCTGACATGTTTGAGTCGTGCACAGACAAGGTTTGGCACAGCAGACCTTCCACAGGAGTGGAGTGCCCTCATGGCAGTGTGTAATCCCGTGACATTGCCTGGGCCCGTGTTGTGTGTTGTGTGTTGTGTGAGCATGTCTGTGTGTATTCCCTTCCCTTTTCCTACACAGGCTGTGTCCCTAGGGATGTTCCTGTTTGTGATGCTTGCTGAGTTGTCCTGTGTTCATCCAGCATCTTGGACCTGGTTTGTCCGGGATGTGGGTGCATGGCAAACTAATGTTCATCAGGTTGTCATCCCTAGTTGTCTTTGTTGTCAGGGCTGGGGATGTGGGCCAACGCAGATGGGACACAGTCAGGATTCCCCTTGGCACTTGTTGGTTACACAAGTCATGTAATTTACAGTTTGTGGTAGCTTTCAGTGATTGTGACACGTTGTGTGTGTGACTGCTGCCACTCCTCAGGGTCAGAGCTGCAATGTTGGAAGTTGTCTATGTGTGTTCTTTGTGGGTGACCTTGGCTTCTCCATTGGTGTGTGACTGTGGCCGGGATCCCATTGATTGGGGTGGATTTCACGTCATGCCCATGTACGGCATACTGTGCAGTGTGTCAGACATTCACGAGTCTTGTTGACTGGCCATGTGTGATGGGTTTCGCACCTTAGTTCCCACCACCCCCCCTGGGATTGTCATGGGTGCATGTGCAATGTCACCAGTCCATGTGAGCTTCACAGCTGCACATTGTTGGAGATCAAGGTGTGTGGTGTTGAGTGTGTGCAAATGTGAGTTGTTGCACGGCTAGACCCCTACCTCCATATTGGCCTTGGCTGACAGGCCGTGCTGATTGATTTGTGCTTGTGTAGGTGTGATGGTAGTTAGTTGCTCAGGACACATGGCTGTGGTTCACAGTGTGAACGACATCTACCTTTGTCATCACAGTGGGATTATCATGCAGGCTAGTGTCACCACAATGTGGGGTCCCTGGGAGTAGTGCTGTGGTGGGTCTGTCTCTTGCTGTGTTAGTTGCTGTTCCTACAAGCTTGTGTGACATGTGTTATTTGGGCTCCCTCTCATCTAACAATGCCTGATTGCCCACATAGGGGAATCCGATCCATGAGTTACTTTTGTGTGGCACTGTATACACATCTGTGTAATTGTGATTCAGGCCTCCTCATGTGTTGTGTGGTTGCCTGGGGACTCTGGCACACACCCCCATCACCTGTTGTGTTTGATATGCAGTGTGAGGCTGCCTGTTTGTGTTTGTGCATCTGCACCACTGCATTGGCATATCTTTAGTGTGCCATTGGCTGTATGTTGTTTGGTGGATTTCCCCTGCTGTCCCTGGGACTCCTAGGTCATCGGTCAGCACAATGATCAGGGTTTGTATGTTCCATTGCTGCCATGGTATGGTATTTGTTCACCTCACATCTACAGTCTCCACAGGATATCTACATTTGTGTGTCCATTGGTGCAGATATGTGGGTCTGCATTATGATGGTCACTTCTGTCATTGTGTAATTGATAAATGTTGACAATGTCAGCCCCCATGGGTGATGTTTGTCTGCACATGGCCAAAGGTATGTCTTATTTGCACTGCACTGTTTGCCTCACCCAATCTATGTTGCTATGGGACACAAGCACTACTTTGCCACTGATGTGTTTGTTGTTGTGTGACCAGGAATCATCCATGCTGTTTGGCAGTTGCAGCTTTTTCCATGACAACACTTACCTTTTGGTCACTGTGATGATGGGGGTTTAGACCCCATTGCCACAATGTTCAATATGTGCTTCAGCTATGGACCCCACACTTACCTTTTGGTCACTGTAATGATGGGGGTTTAGACCCCATTGCCACAATGTTCAATTGGGCTTCAGCTATGGACACCACACTTACATTTTGGTCACTGTGATGATGGGGGTTTAGACACCATTGCCACAATGTTCAAAATGTGCTTCAGCTATGGACCCCACACTTACCTTTTGGTCACTGTGATGATGGGGGTTTAGACCCCATTGCCACAATGTTCAATTGGGCTTCAGCTATGGACACCACACTTATATTTTGGTCACTGTGATGATGGGGGTTTAGACCCCATTGCCACAGTGGTCATGGTCTGCTTGCATTGTGGAGGCCACACACATTTATGTGTGACACATGTGATAGGGGTCACATTGTATGTTCATTGTCATGTTCAGTGTTGTAGGCATTTGACACAGACTACACACGCTTGTCATGATGTTGGGGTGATGTCTTTTTCTGACATTCCTTAGTATGCTGGTTGTGTCATGCATTGTCCATCCTATGAGTGGGGATGGTAGTGGTGGTAGGCATCCAGGCCCCCATGAGTAGGGGTGTTGGTAGTGGTAGGCATCCAGGCCCCCCTGAGTAGGGGTGGTGTTAGTGGTAGGCATCCATCACCCTATGAGTGGGGATGGTAGTAGTGACAGGCATCCAGGCCCCCCTGAGTAGGGGTGGTGGTAGTGGTAGGCATCCATCCCCCTATGGGTGTGTATGGCATTGGTGATAGCCATTCCGCCCCTATGGTTCTGCTGTTGCTAGTGTACGTCATTTCTGCATCCCTATGTGTGTGTGACATATGTCGGGTACGTGTCGTTTGTTTGTGTTGTGGGTGTTTGACTTACTGTCTGCGCCGTATGCGTCCATACCGGTCCCGGTAATAGATGTAGAGTATTGGTAGGACCTGCGCGATGGGATTCATGGTTTGGTCGTCTCGTTTGGGTTTCTCGTGGCTTCGACTCGTATTCGTCGCTGGCTTGTTCGTCTCGTTGCCGTGGTTCGTCTTGTGGCGCGAATCGGAGTTTATGTGCAGCTCTCCCGGATGCTCTGACGTGCCGGATGTAGCGACAGGTTCGGCGCGTACAGAAGGCGCATCGTACTAGTCCGGCCGGAAGGTGCTGTGTATTTGCTGCCGTGCGACTCGATTCGGCGTTTATGGATCCGGCTCGGGCGGGGAACAGGAGCTGGAATGGGTAAGTATGGCTCGCTCGGAATCTGAACAGTTATGCGCATCGTACTTGCTCGTTCGGACGACTGTTCGAATCGGTCGGGAAACATGCATTCGGCTTGGTTTTTTTCCGGACGAATAGTGTTAGGTGCGCTTCCGGCCGGGATCGGAATTGACCCCATAGTGTCCAGATGTTGTAGTAGGTCCATCATGAAAAATCATAGCCACTGCTTTAAAGGTTCTTCCTGAAATTGATACTTGACTTGCCACAAAATTTTTAATTTTGGTTTCCAATTTTCTTCCATCTGCTCTACAACGTTGTAGCATTAAAATGACATATTGTCCAAATCTGTCTATAAATAATGTTGACAACATTTGTGATTTTCAATGAGAACATTTCATATCTTGATTAGCTGTTTTTACTAATTTGTTAAAAGACACTGTTTTGCAATCTGGTATCGTTACATATATGAATCGTTCAGTGTCTATTTCAGTGGTAGAAGAAAATGAACACTCTTCACATTTATGATCCCATCTGTAACTTAGTCCAAACAAATTTTCAATTTCTATTCCTTCATCTTCCAATACTGCAAGCATAAACATCAGAAATTCTTGTGCATCTTGTGCATTAAATGTAAATTGCAATGAACCAGTACATATATCCAAAAGATGCCATATGCCAGAAGCAGTATGGATTTTAGTTCTATCAGTTACCAACTTTTGAAAAATATAATGTAATAAAGAACAGAATCTTTTTTCTCGATTTTCAATAATTTGATGTTGCAGATCTTCTAGATTAAACACAACATTCACAATTACATTAGCATAGCAGTTGATACCTGAACTATTTTCTAACTGGTATCCTACAATATCATCAACAGTGTCCATTTTCATTTTCTTTGCAGCTTCATCATTCTCTTGAATTGTTTTCTTTTTTTCAACCTCACTAGAATGTTTGTCATATTGTCGTTTTGGACATACTACACGTTTTTCATATACGGGATATTCACCTAAGTTAGGAGCATACAGTCTTAACCGATTATACTCTCTTATACAATTTGCATCAGCACTAACCTTTTTCTCATCAAAATCAATCAAATACAAACCAGATAATGTTCTTACTCGAGACAATGCAACGTATGCCATACCTTCTTTAAACACTGTATTTCTAATATTTACCAAAGCACTGTCTACACTTAAACCTTGAGATTTATGAATGGTTACTGCATATGCTAAAGAAAGAGGAAACTGTTTTCTACGAACATACAAGTCTTTTACAAGCAAAAAACGAACAGCACAACGTCCAATCTGTTTTACTTCTTCAATCTGATCAAATTTAATCTTCAAAAATTCAATTCCATCTCTGTTCTGATAATTAACAAAATCAACAACTTTTCCCATTGCTCCATTTACTAAACCTTTTTCTACATCCAAATTACGCCGTAAAATTACCCGACAGTTTACACATACATATAAAGTCTTTTCTAAATCAGCAGTCTTAGATACAGACTTCTCCAAAGAATCCAATTTTGACTGTAATTTCTCTGAAAAAATGTATTTTCAATTCCTCACTGGAGGGGGTTGACTTACTGATGGGTTGGACTTAAATATGCAGGCGAGGGAGGAGCCAGAGCTCTCACCATGGGAGTTAAGAATATAGAGATATAGGTCCAGTGATTACACATTGTATCCCTATAAATTTCTGCAGGCCAAGCTGCAGATGGAAAATCCAAGGTGTTGGTTCATTTGGAGTATCCCATTCACTATGTATATATCTAAGGGTTAAGGAGGGCAAAAGAAAGAAAAGGGAAAAATGAAAACATTAAGAATAATTAAAGCATCCTTATCCAGGTCCAGCTTCGGATCTTGTTGAACCATTTCTTTATCTCCATGCATTGCTTGAACAAACTGTACTTCCCACACCCACCGAAAAGGGTGTAGAAAAAGCCTTTAGCTACACATCAACTCAAAGGCCTCATTGAACCTTTCATAGGGTGCACTCTCAGCAATAGCACTGCAAACTAAGCACTCACTTTACACCCAATTGCATTACTGCTGCCCCCACTACTCTGCTGCTTTCACTCTGCAGCAACAGAATTGCTCGCTTTTAGTTTCCTTTCAACAGTCCCATAGAAACAAAGCAGGTGGAAGAAGTCAAGCAGGGTACAGCCCGTCTGATCAACCCTTAGGTTTCAACCCACCCACACAGACTGTGTGAGACATAGAACACTCTTGCATTCATGGTCAACTGACTGAACCAATGGGTTGTAACCACCTTGATTTCTTTCTACTGCTGCAGAGCTCTGTTTTTGGACTCATAATATACCTTCCTGGTCAGTGTCACTGCTCTCCCATGTGCAGCTCCACCGTTAAGGGTCTGCCCTTAAGCCTGAAACCTGAGCTCCTTATAGGTAGGTGTTTGAGGCCCTCCTCCACCCGCAGGCTCCTGCCTGTGCCTCATCCCTGGTGGTCTAGTGGAAGAGCACCCTGCTCTTCTGCTATTCCGCTCTGTGTCCTCTGTTTTCTCTTGCCTCTTTTCTCTTTTCTTCGCCTCTTTTCTCTCTCTTGCCTCTTTTCTCTATTTCTTTGCCTCTTCTTTTTTTCTTTGCCTTTTTTTCTCTTTGCCCAGTTCTCTTTCGTTTGCCTCTTTTCTCTATCTTTGCCACTTTCTCTTTTCCCTCTGCTCGCCCCCTCTTCCCGTGCTCCCTGCTGCAGCTGCCCCCACGGCCCCTCCTCCCCAGCGTGTCTCTCCCGCCTCCAAGCTGATTGCCCTACCCCCGAACCCTACTTAATGGCAGCCTAAGTCGTGCCAAAGGCAAGCCCGTCTGCGCCTGTCCACGACCAGACCGTGACCAGTGCCAGGGACCCTGGTCCCCTGACCCCCCACCATTATGACCCCAGCACCCTCCATGCTCTCAACCCCAGATGCAGCAACAACTGCCAGCTCTCAACACCGAACAACACCCAAGGCCCATTCTCCTGCCGTCACTGCCACCGCACCTTCACCCACCCCCGGAGCAACAGTCCCCAGCCTACCAGATGCCAGCGTACACAAGCCACTGAACTGCATCCTCCTCAAAGTACGCTCCCTGCACAGACACGCCGTAGAAATCTGGGACCTCCTCAACACTCACATGCCCGACGTCGCCTTCCTCACAGAGACCTGGACAAACGCCAGCTCCGCACCCGCCATTCCCAACGGATATAAGATCCTGAGAAAAGACCGCCCCACCCACCCAGGAGGAGGCCTCGCCATCATCCACAAAAGCTTCATTTGATTGACAACCACCGACTCGGACGACGCCTCGCCTCCCATGAAACAGATTCCGACCAACCCCAGAACGATGCATCACGGAACACTCGTCTACAAACCGCCTGGCCCCCATGCTCCATTCACCAACACCATCCCTGACCTCATCGCACCCCATGCCCTCGCCTCCACAGACTACATACTACTCGGAGACCTAAACATCCACCTGGACAACCACATCGACCCCAACACCACCGCCCTCTTAGAGAACCTACCCAACATAGGGCTGAAGCAACTTGTCTCCACCCCCACTCACACAGCAGGACACACACTCGACCCCATCTTTACTGGATGAAACAGCATCTTCTTCAGCCACACCACAGAACTGCTCTGGTCTGACCACCACGGCATCCGTTTCTCCTTCACTAAACCCACCACACACAAGCACTTGCGCCAACTCCCACGCAGAATCTGGAACAAAGTCTACGAAGAACACCTCACCTCTGCCCTCACCTGCACTCCACCCTCAACTACCACAGACGCCATCACAGCGGCAAGCAACCTCCACCAATGGATCACCAACTGCGCCAACACACTCGCCCTCTCCAGAACACCATGAGACGACACAACAAGAAAGCTAACTGGTTAACCATGGCACTACAAGAATCCAATCGCTCCTGTCATGACTGGAAAAGACGTGGAGAAACAGCAAAACTCCGGAAGCATGCTCTGCATACAAAACAGCCACCACACACACCACCAACTCTTCAAATCCACAAAAAAAAACATCCTCGAAGACAGAATACTCTCCAACGCCCATAACACCAAGGAACTCTTCGCCATCATACAGGAATTTGCCATACCCAACAGCGAAACAACTGATGTCCCTCCCCCCCAAGATCTCTGAAACAGACTCAGCTCCTTCTTTCACCTCAAGATCAAGATGGTCTATGACAACTTCGACAACCAAGACCTCTGCACCGCCCCAACCCCCCACCCCCAGTGATGCCACCCAACAGACCCTTCTTACCTGGACCCCACTCATGACAGAAGACACCCTAAAGACCATGAAGAGCATCCTTCTGACCCCTGCCCGTCGCACATCTTCGGCAGGCCTGCCACAGCCATCGCACCCGAGATACATCAAACCATCAACTCCTCCCTTGAGACCGCCACATTCCCCGACAACTGGTAGCACGCCAAAGTCAATCCCCTCTCTAGACCCGACGGCCCTCAAGAACTTCAGACTCATCTCAATGGTCCCTTTCACAGCCAAGGTCATCGAAAGGCCATCAACACCCAGCGAGCACACTTCATTAAAACCAACAACATCCTAGACACCTCTCAATCCGGATTCCGCAGCAACCACAGCACCGAGATTGCCCTCCTTGTCGCCACAGATTACATCCATGCCCTCCTCGACCAAGGCCAAATGGCAGCCATCATCCTCCTGGACCTATGAGCAGCCTACAACCCCGTCTCCCACCGCACACTAGCCACCAGAGTCCACGACACTGGCATCCAAGGAAAGGCCCTAGACTGGTTACGATCATTCCTCACAGGCAGAACACAGAGAATAAGACTCCCGCCCTTCCTCTCAGAACAGACAGAGATCAGATGCGGAGTACCCCAAGGATCCTCCCTAAGCCCCACCATATTCAATGTCTACATGGCCCCCCCTTGCAACCATTGTCAGAAACCATGGGCTCAACATCGTTTTCTACGCCGATGACACCCACCTCATTCTCCCCCTCACCAAGGAACCCAACACCACAAAGCACAACTTCCAAGAAGGGATGAAAGCTGTTGCAACCTGGATGAGGAACAGCTGCCCGAAATTCAACTTGGAGAAAACAGATTTCCTCATCCATGGCTCCACCCCTCCACATGGGCCCCCGCCCTCGGAAACCCACCCACCCCGACGGACTATGCACGTAACCTCAGCATCATACTGGACTCATCACTCACCATGAATCGCCAGATTAACGGCGTCTCCTCCACATGCTTCAACACCCTCTGCATACTACGCAAGACATTCAAGTGGATCCCCCTGACTCCAAGAAAATGGTCACTCATGCACTCATCACCAGCACACAGGACTACGGCAATGCCCTCTATGCCGGAATCAACCAAAAACTCCTCTGCAAACTCCAGACCGTCCAGAACGCCGCATTCAGACTAATCCTCGATATCCCACGGCACAACCACATCACCCAACACCTCCGGAACCTCCACTTGCTCTCCATCAAAAGAAGAATAACTTTCAAGCTGCTCACGCACGCCTACAAGGCCCTCCACAACACCGGACCCCAATACCTCAACGACCGCATCTCCTGCCATGCCCCCAAGAGAAACCTCCACTCAGCCGACCTCTCCATAACCACCGTCCCAAGCTTCTACAGGAACAAAGGAGGTGGAAGGTCCTTCTCCTACCTCGCAGCCAAGACCTGGAACGATCTCCCCCTTCACCTCCGGCGAAACCCGACACTGCATCAATTCAGGAAAGACCTCAAGACCCGGCTGTTCGAATGACCCCAACGGAGCTCTGCACACCCACCCCTCAGTGACTTGAGGCCCTAACGGGTGAGTAGTGTGCTTTACAAAGCCCTGATTGATTGATTGATTGATTGATTGAATATATATACTAACAAATTATTCACAACTCTTGAGGTGATGACTTGCCAGTCTGAATTTGAATAAGAAAAAACTGATCCATTTTGAGTTTTGGTCAACCTGCTCACAAGACTATGACCTCCCTTCTGCCTTGAGAAGCCATAGGCCTGCGCGTTGTCACAGGGCATAACACGTCCTGATCATGTGAAATTTGAGAAACAGAAGATTGATATGCCATAAATATTAATTAGAAATACAATTGAAAAACAGTTGTTTTCTTCGGCTTTGCTAGTAATTTAAACCTAACTATATACTATGTGTAAGATATTGGGTTACCGGCTGACTGGAATGTGAACCCTGATCAAGCAGCAATCAGAGTCCTTGTCAGGGTAAGGAACAAGCAAACCCCAAGTTAACCTGTGCTCAAACCCCTGGTAGCATGGCACAAATCATTCAGGTTTAACTTAGAGGTAATGCGTTCAGTATTTGTGCAACACTTTAACAGTAAAACTGTGAAAACACCACATAAAATAGCGCCTTAAAGCAGAAAGTGCCAACTGCTGCTCTCTGGCTGTGCTGGACTGGGTCAAAGCCAAACTTGAGGCCAACCACGATGGAGTGTGTGTCTGATACAATGCCAGATTAGCCCTCCTGAAGTTTTACCTTCTCAAGTTTTTTGTCGAGAGACCTGATCGCATTGGAGAGGGTTGAGAGAAGCAAGGAGCAAGGATTTTCAGTGTGAGCACCATGGTTTTAGTTCAAACTGGTCCGTTTGCGGTCACGGAGAGCCCATAAGCTTGATTTCAAGATCTTGAGAGTCACACCAAGGGTCCAGGACCTCAGAGGCACTGCTTGAGGGTCAGGCACCTCACTGAAGACAGGTCCAGGATCTGTTGGGGAGCCTTTTATGTCGCTGGAGTCCTGGGTTCAAGATGAAGTTGCAGATCCAGTTCTTCTTCCCCAGGCACGAGTGCAGCAGGTCAGCACAGCAGGGCAGCAGTTCCTTTAGAGCAGCAGTCCAGTAGAGTCGCAGTTCTTGTAGCAGCACAGCAGTCCTTCCTGGGCAGAGTATCCACAGGTCCAGATGTGTACTGAAGAGTTGATGTCTGAGGTCCTTCTTTTATACATAGTTATGCCTTTGAAGTGGGGAGAAGCTTCTAGAGGCATGCCTTTGAAGTGCACCGATGTCCTGCCTTCCCTGCCCTGGCTTCAAACTAAATACAGGGGGTATTCAGCCCTTACTGTACAAACAGGGCACAGCCATTTCAAGTGTAAGTGGGGCTGCGCCCAGCTCTTCCCTCCCATCCTGCCACTGATTGCCCATCCAGTCACACCTAAGCATGCATTGTGTGTGGCTGTCTAGGAGAAATACACAAAGCCCAACTGTCACCCATACCCAGTCATGTGACCCAGAGACATACTGGAGGCACAAAATGGCTAAGGTAAGAAAATGCCAACTTTCTAAAAATTGCATTTTCAGAATTGTAATTTAAAATCTGATTTTACTATAAGTTAGGATTTTAATTTAGGACTCCGGAGACGCCAAACATGAACTGGTTATCCCATCCCATTTGGAAATTACACTTACAAAATGTAATAAGGCAACTTCAATGTTATCCTATGGGTGAGATAGGCCGTGCAATAGTGAAAAATCAATTTAAGAGTTTTTCACTGCCAGGACATGCAATGGCAGATCTGGCACATGTTTAAAGTGCTACTTAAGTGAGTGGCACAACCAGTGCTGCAGACCCACTAGCAACATTTAACTTACAGTCCCTGGGCATATATAGTGCCACTTTACTAGGGACTTACAAGTAAATTAAATATGCCAATTTGGTATAGCCAAGTTTAGCATGTTTTAGGGAAAGAGGACAAGCACTGTTTAGCCGTGGTAAAGTGCTCAGAGTGCTAAGGCCAACAAAAATGAATTAATCAAAAGTAGGAGGAGTGAAGGGGAAATGCTTGGGTATGTCCCTGCAAAAGGACCAAATCCAACACTAAGTAAGATGCAACTGAGTGTTTATGCATCCTTTATGCAATGAATGACAAATATTTTGTGAAGGTGAAGTACAAAGGGATACAGTAGACATTAGTGTAAAAGGTGAGATTGTGGGATTTTTCACTGCACTGTTTCTGAGACCAATTGCTCTGTCAGAAATCTCTTTTAGCCTATCTTTGGTTTATGTTTGGCTCAAGGGGTTTATTGAAATCCTTGGTAGGTTGTTTGAATTGAAAGTGGAATCTGATGTTATTACTCCCACCATACAGATTCCTGGGGGGAGATTTTCAAAACTTTTGCGCTGGTTTAGCGTCACAAAAGTGACGCTAAACAGTGCTAATTTTTTTTTCTCCTATTTTCCTGGAAAGCACACTTTAAGTAGGGCAAAGCAGCACGAAACACTGCTTTGCGCCGAGGGGGCATTACATGGGTGGTGCATGGGCGTTCCCATGCAACCACCCATGCCTTTTGACGTAAAACCATATTTACAAATATCTGTAAACATGGTTTTGCGCCAAAAGTTAATGCCCCTTCAAAGGAGGCGCTAACAGGAGAAATGCTTTACTTTCTCTGTGCTTTTCCGACTTTCCATGCGTGTTGCACTGTGCAACACGTATGCAAAGTGGGAAAAGCTTTGCATCGTGCCTTGCATAGTATTTTGTACAGGAAGGGTACCCTTCCTTTACAAAACCTATGCTACACTCATGCACACACCCTAGCGCTGCAGCGCTAAGGTGTGTGCATGGCGCATGGCAGCTGAAATCAGCGCTGGCGCAAGGGAAAGGGGAGGAGAGAGCCATATCTCGGAAGATATGGCGCTCTCCTGCTCCCTCCATGTCGCGCAACGCGGCGCAGCCTCGCGGGGGGCTGCTCTGCGTTGCACAACTTTTTTGAAAATCTCCCCCTTGGTGGTCTAGTGTCACTCTTCATTGAAGGTACCATTCGATGATTCATATATTATTACTTGGGGTTATTTTTCATCTGAGCCACTTATTGTTCTTAAATGTTTCACTTCCGCTCTAAAAAACAATTTAATATAAAAAAGAAATATAAACTTCAAACCGTATTCTTGGAGTAAATGTGTGCAAAATGATACAAGTATTAATTCCTAGCTCATGCGATACAGAATACTCTCTATTTGCTTGAGACACTTTTTAGTTGCATCTCATTCTAATCGTATTTTTTTGCCTGTTTCGCTGATATTGTCAAACAGTGCAAATACAATATGACATACAGCTGTAATTGGCACGATTAAAAGAAAGCCGAAGGATCTAAAAGAAATGCTACAATAGAAATTGTCCTGACATTTTATCGGTCTGGCAATTTCCACATTTTAGAACATTTAAGCCCTGTATTTTAAGAGGAAGAAAATTGCATATTGCATAGAAATGAGAAACGGGATGGTTATCACAAGACACAAATCTTGGATGCGTTTCCTTTTATTGCTTCAGAATCAGAAATGCGGAGAGTTACGTTTTGCATAATTCTGCAAAGAAGGGTAATTCTGCACAATAAGGGATCAAAACAGGTCCTGCCTCTTTTCAAGTATCAGCACTGCAATTACCCCCACCTCTTGATTTTCCCTGGACCTCCTATTTAAGATATATTCATTCATCTTCTGCAATATTTTGTATTGCTTAGTTCTCTACCTAAAGCTGTACATTGATAGGATCCGTGTTTATCCTATTATTTTTATAAAGAGTCCTTCGTTTTCGTTATAAAATGCGAATGTTGAAGAGTTCTTTCAAAGTAAAACCTATGTAAATGAGTGTTGTAACATTACATGAATCTGACATCTTCATGTGTACGCAGCATAGTAACAGCTGCTTCAAAGCGCCTTTAAATCACTGGTCAGATCAAGGAAATTTACCACATGATGAATTACATTGTGTCAAACTATATGTCAACCAGTGCTTAATTTGTAAAATATTAAGTGCCAGGGCTCTGACCAGGAGGCCACTGCAGCTTGCACCACCCATCACCCTTGTCATCACTGCCAATACAACTACTAACCATCTCTCTTGCACGTAAATGCAACAGTTCAGATTATTCCAGGTCCCCAAAGCCAAAGGAATGGCTGGGGAGGCAGGTATTAGCAATTTTAATGTATATTGTATTCCTAAACTACAGTTGTTCTGCTCATCTCTAAATTAGATGAGCAGCGCCACCATGTGGTGGACTGTTCTAAGTATGGTGTTGACAATTAGGTGCCGGTGCCGAGCACCGGAAACCAATTAGGTGCCGGTGCTTAGCACCGGAAAGCCCCGGCTCAAATTAAGCACTGGTGTCAGCTATCAAAAAAAGTAAGCCACATCGCTCGCTCACTCTGCAGGCTGAAAGAGAAATAATTTTGCATAAGGAGTGTTAGACCTGTTAACCTTAGTGTAACCCCTAATCCCCCATTTTCCCACCCCTGGAACTCTCCTCCTGATCACCACCCTGCTAGCATCCTAGAGGCCCTCGGTCACATCACAGAACAAACTTTATGGCCCCTAGGAAAATCTTTGTGAGTACCCATGATCTAAAGCAAATGCTACAATAGAAATTGTCCTGACATTTTGTCAGTGTCTGGCAATCTCCACATTTTAGAACACGTCCTCATCCCTTTCTATAAAACCTGCCATTTAAGAGAAAGAAAATTGCATATTGCATAGAAATGAGAAAGGGGATGGTTATCATAAGACACAACTCTTGGATACTTTTTATTTCATTGCCTCAGAATCATAAATGCGGAGAGTTATGTTTTGCATAATTCTGCGAAGAAGGGTAATTCTGTAAAATAAGGGATCAAAACAGGCCCTGCCTCGTTTCAAGTATCAGCACTCCCATTACCTCAACCTCTGGATTTTTCCCTGGGTCTCTTTTTAAAAATATTCTTTTGTTTTCTACAATTTTTTGTATTGCTTCTCCACCTTAAACTGTTCATTGATAGGATCCATGTTCATCCTTTTTTTAGGCAGTCTCATTCATTTTCGTTATAAAATACAAATGTTGAAGAGTTCTTTCAAAGTAAAACATATTTAAATGAGCAATGTAACTTTACATGAATATGACATCTTCACATGTACACAGCATAGTAACAGCTGATTCAAAGTGCCTTTAAATCGCTAGTCATATCAAGGAAATTTACCACATGATGAATTACATTGTATCAAACCATGTGCCACCTATCAAAAAAATGTAAGCCACATCGCATGCTCACTCACTCTGCAGGCTAAAAAAAAAAAAATATGCATAAGGAGTGTTGGACCTGTCGGCCTCAGGGTGGTCATCCCCCAAACATTTTGCCTTCTTCCCTCCATTTTTGTGCTGAAATTCGCTTTTGTTGGCCTTAGGACTTTTACCACTGCTACCCATTGCTAAAGCGCTTGTGCTCACTCTTCTAAACATGGTTTAATTGGCTTACACCTGATTGGCATATTTAATGTACTTGTAAGTCCATTGTAGAGTGGTATATACCATATACCAAGAGACTGTAAATTAAATGCTGCTAGTGGTCCTGCAACACTTATTGTTCCACCCACTTAAGTAGCACCTTAAAACAAGTCCCATTGCAGCCTGATTGCAGGTTTAAACTGCCAATTCGACATGGCAATAAAACCTACGTGCTAAGCCTAAGACACACCTTTTATTGCATATAAGTCCCCCCACGGAAGGACCTAGGTAGCCCATAGGGCAGGGTGCATTGTAATTAAAAGGTTGGACATGTGCTTTTAAGTTTTACATTTCCTGGTGGTGAACAAATCCTAAATTAGTTTTTCACTACTGTGAGGCCTACCTGTCTCATAGGATATTATTGGGTTGCCTTATTTCATTTAATAAATGCTAGGTGGGACCCGGTATTCAGTTCATGTTTGGTGTCTATGAAATTGTAATAAAAATATTCTTTATTGGTAAAGACGGATTTTTAATTACAATTTGGAAAATGCCACTTTTAGAAAGTTGAACTTTTTCTGCCATTTTGTGCCTGCAGTCTGTCTTGGGTCACATGACTGGGTGTAAATGACAGTTAGACTTTGTGAATTCCTCCCAGACAGTCATACAATTGAGGGATTAGGTGTGCATGAATGGGCCATCTGCTGGCAGGGTGGAGCTGAGCACAGCCCCACTTACAACTGAATAGGATGTGCTCTTTCTTCACACAAAGGACCTATCACCTCCAAGTTGTCACTGCAGCCAGCTTGAAGCCAGGGCAGGGGATTCAGGAAATTCTGTGTACTTCAAAGAACCTTTCTAGAGGCTTCTCCCGCCTTCCAGAGAAAGGGCACCAGGGTATAAATATAGGACCTTCAGACCCACTGTTCAGTTCAATCCTGAACCTGTGGAAGGACTCTTAGATGACTGCCTGCTGCTGTGACCTGCTGTGCACTCTTCAAGACTGCTTTGCTATACCTGGAAGGACTGCTTTGCTGCCTGGAGACTGCCTTGAACCGTCAGAGCCTGCCAGCCCTGCTGTTCAGCTCTGCGCTTTCACCTAAAACCAAGGCTGCCAGAGTGACTCCAAGGTCTAGTTTGCTGGCCTCCTGTTTGGAGCCACAGGGACACAAAAGACTCCCATCATCTTGAACCCGCAGCAGCACCCAGCCTGGGTGAGTCCTGGACCCCCAAGTGGTGTTCCACCAGAACAGGGAGAGAATGTGGCCTACCGGCTAGGGCGGTCGACCTCGGAGCTGGGGAACCGGGTTCGAGTCTCGGCAGGGACACTCAATATTCTGTGATTCTAGGCAAATCACTTAATCTCCCCATGCCCAACAAAAATAAATGTGTCTGTCTGTAACGTAAGTGGTGCTCATGTAAAGAGCTCTGACACCTTCGTGTCTAGTTCGTGCTATATAAAACTCCCAAAACAAACAAAAACAAAAAAACCTGTCCTAGACCCTTGGCTGTGGTGCTGAAGGAGTCCAGATGGCCAAATCCTAAAACTGAGGAAGAATTTTGACCAAAAACAGTTTTTAGAACCAGAAGAAGGCCGGGTCCAACCTGCTTGCCTATCTGCCCGAGTTTCATCCCCGGTCAGATTGACTTTGTGGTTTCCCCCGCTTCGTTAGTCTCCGCAAACCAATCAATAAAGGGTTCTGGCCCATAATCAGTAAGGCTGGACCTAACTATAAACCAAACAACAGACACATTGCCAGTACTGATAATTTCTGTATCAACTCACTCCAAAACAATCACCAGTGTCACTCAAAGTGATTGAAAAATTAATAAATATTTTTATTTTTTATCTTAGATGAAATTCATTTTTAGAAAAAGAAAGAAAGGGGAATCTTTTAGTTCATGCTATTATTTTCATGAGCTTTGTCCATATAGTTCATTTACCGAACCACAACAACTTATACAACCATAAAACAATACTTAACATTCATAACAAAGACATAATAATATAATACATGAATTTAAATGAGCTCAAATTCCACAACATTTAGAAAAAGAAAAGAGAAAGAATGAAAAACCCAAGGGAAAGGTTAAAAAAGGAAAAGAGAATACATTATCAATTGGTAACACAGACCCAGGGGAAATTTTGGCTAAACAGTATTTGTATTCAGGTCATGAAAAGGTGAAATTTCAATACTACTAATACATTGCAAATGGCCTGATACCTCTTCTATATACAAAACAAAACTTGTTTAGGCACAAACAAAAGTCTAAGCGTTTCAAACCCAATGTTTTATTTTAAGGGTTTTCCTCAGGACCTGGAATGAGAGCTGTAAAAAACAAAAAAGGGTGCAGTGTTTACCATTACTTCAAACTTTCAACCACTCTAGCTTACCTCTAAAATTGTCAATCTGTTACAACAACATTACCTCGTGTTATCTTATTATTGCCACTCGTTGTAACCAAATGCGTTTACACGCATTAATGCACTAATTTCGTACCGCTAAAAAGAAGAAGAAAAAGAGACGACTTCACCAACAAGCTCTACTTCGTATCATGCATTTATGAGTAATAATTTCTGCCGTCAGTTTGTTACCTCGCTAGCGCCGGCTTTTGCCTATCCTTTTATTTACGGGCACCCCAGCTCCGCTGCGATCTCCAGCTGCAAGAGCAAAGCACTCCTTTAAAACATGCTCTTTTTTCGGAAAAACCATTCCGATCACAAATGTATGGTGAAGAATAATGGTAATAATAATCGGCATACCGTAATTGGTGCCGCAACCGCATCAAGGCATTTCTTAAATAAAAGGATAGGCAAAAGCCGGCGCTAGCGAGGTAACAAACTGACGGCAGAAATTATTACTCATAAATGCATGATACGAAGTAGAGCTTGTTGGTGAAGTCGTCTCTTTTTCTTCTTCTTTTTTAGCGGTACGAAATTAGTGCATTAATGCGTGTAAACGCATTTGGTTACAACGAGTGGCAATAATAAGATAACACGAGGTAATGTTGTTGTAACAGATTGACAATTTTAGAGGTAAGCTAGAGTGGTTGAAAGTTTGAAGTAATGGTAAACACTGCACCCTTTTTGTTTTTACAGCTCTCATTCCAGGTCCTGAGGAAAACCCTTAAAATAAAACATTGGGTTTGAAACGCGTAGACTTTTTGTTTGTGCCTAAACAAGTTTTGTTTTGTATATAGAAGCGGTATCAGGCCATTTGCAATGTATTAGTAGTATTGAAATTTCACCTTTTCATGACCTGAATACAAATACTGTTTAGCCAAAATTTCCCCCTGGGTCTGTGTTACCAATTGATAATGTATTCTCTTTTCCTTTTTAACCTTTCCCTTGGGTTTTTTCATTCTTTCTCTTTCTTTTTCTAAATGTTGTGGAATTTGAGCTCATTTAAATTCATGTATTATATTATTATGTCTTTGTTATGAATGTTAAGTATTGTTTTATGGTTGTATAAGTTGTTGTGGTTCGGTAAATGAACTATATGGACAAAGCTCATGAAAATAATAGCATGAACTAAAAGATTCCCCTTTCTTTCTTTTTCTAAAAAATGAATTTCATCTAAGATAAAAAATAAAAATATTTATTAATTTTTCAATCACTTTGAGTGATTGTTTTGGAGTGAGTTGATACAGAAATTATCAGTACTGGCAATGTGTCTGTTGTTTAGTCTCCGCAGCAGCTAAATGCTTTCAGCTGTCCATCACCAAAGGGGTATCCAGCCTTGTGGAACTGTCTTCAACTACAGCCCTCTGCTTCGTCCCGCTGGAGATTTTCATCTTCCAAAAAAGAGACTAAGGGGTCGATTCCGATTCGGGCCGGAAAAAGCACCGACCGACTCGGATCCGGAAAAAATACCGACCGACACGTACCCGTGGCGCACGACACGCCAAGTACGATGCAAGGCGCGAAAAATCCGACCGACACGTACCGAAACCAAGTCGACCGACCGAGCCGCACGGAAAACAGCAATCCGGCCGGAAAAACACGCGAATCCAACCGACCGACACGCACCCGGAACAAATCCGACCGAAACGTACACGCTAACTCCAAACCGCAAAGTACGATGCAAGGCGCGAAAACCACGAGCGAGTCGGACGGAGGACAAGCCGTACGGCCGACACGCATACAAAACCGAGCCGAAGCAACACAATACACCGCGACCGACGCGTATGCAGCATAGAAAACTGCACAAACACAGCGTGAACGAAACGGAGAACACCGTACGAGACAAATGCAGGGTCCGACTCGGTCACAAGAACGTTTCCAACATACACAAACAGCACAAAGGAAAAATCACCCAAAAAAGGCCAAACAAGCAATTACCAAGCCAATAAATACTGGGGGGTGGGGACAGAGAACAAAGACACACCCACAACTCCACCTATATAAAGGACACAAATCACTACCATGAGCCTTTGCAAATGCCATTCCACTGCCAGCACCCAAGAGAAAGCAACCACACACCCACAGCTCATCCCTCACACAAGCCACACACCATCAGCACACCAACAAATACCTACCTCACATACACCCAGCAAAACACACACTCACACACCCTCACCTGCACACCAACACACACATCACCCACCATCACCACCCATCACCATGCCCCCCAAGAAGAATCCCAAGTTCCTAGATTGTGAATTGGAAGTCCTGGTAGACGAGATCCTCAGGGTAGAGCCACAGCTGTTTGGCACATTGGTCCAACAGACCCCCATGTCGCAGAAAACCAAGATGTGGGAGAGGATCATCAACAGGGTGAACGCCCAATCACCATGTCGGCGCACAAAGACCTACATCCAGAACAGGTGGTATGACGTGCGCAGGAGGGTACGGAAACTGCTGAAGCAAGACTACATCAACAGCCAACACACCGGCAGTGGCCCTCCTGCCAAGCCAATATACCTCAGGCCCTGGGAGGAGAAGGTGCGGGCCATCCTTCCGCCAGTGAGCGTATATGGACTAGAGGACATCCCAGAGCCTGGTGAGTACACAACAAATGTACACAATATACTGCCACAAAACACACACACATCACTGTCAAGGGAGAGTCAAACCATGCACTCATAGCAATTACACAGCAACCAGAACAGAATCATCCCAAAATGTGTATGTCAGTCAGATAAACACAACACATGCCATCAAAAAAGTCACATCCAACTGTGCCAACACATGTACAAACACAACCACAACTACAGCTAGGCAGTGGCACAAATAGAACTAACAAACACATCCACACATGTAGCCACCACAACAACACCAACACACAGTGAAGACCACTCAAAGGAAGGAATTCTGTGTATGCTGGCCAAGTCAGTGTAGCCAATAGCATCATGGGAGTCGCAGTCACACATATTGCCCCCCACAACTGTCCCATCAACACCACCATGAACCATGCGCACATCACAGGGAGTGGAGAAGGACTCACAAGATGGCTGACACTGGCTACTGCTGTGGGAAGCACAAGGCCCTGCTGGCAACTGTGCACCAACAAACAGCAGGACACCACTGACTGACATCCTGAGAGACAACTTCCACTCCCTGCAATGCAAGCACGTTCCATGGTGGGAAATCTGGCTAGCTGGGTGGGAAGGGGGACTTGCAGCACTGACCATAGTCACAAGCACCGCCCCTCACACACCCCCAACACAAACTCCACAGAACCCACCTGGTAGAATGCAATGCCCCCATCCTAACACAAGATCCCACAAAGAACCACCACCCTGGGTTATGTTGTGTGAAGCACAGGGACACTCTTGGGACTCTTAGCCAAACAACTGCCAGGACAACACTCCCAGCCATCCTGTCAGCACAGCCAGCCCACCCCACAGGGAAGCAGATTCAAAAGGAAGGAAGCATGGGCATGCTGGGAAGGGGGTGGAGGCAATAGCATGATGGGAGTCGTAGTCACTGATATTGGTCACCCCCACAACTGTCCCATCAACACCACCATGAACCATGCTCACATCACAGGGAGTGGAGAAGGACTCACAAGATGGCTGACACTGGCTACTGCTGTGGGGAGCACAAGGCCCTGCTGGCAACTGTGCACCAACAAACAGCAGGACACCACTGACTGACATCCTGAGAGACAACTTCCACTCCCTGCAATGCAAGCACGTTCCATGGTGGGATATCTGGCTAGCTGGGTGGGAAGGGGGACTTGCAGCACTGACCATAGTCACAAGCACCTCCCCTCACACACACCCCAACACAAACTCCACAGAACCCACCTGGTAGAATGCAATGCCCCCATCCTAACACAAGATCCCACAAAGCACCACCACCCTGGGTTATGTTGTGTGAAGCACAGGGACACTCTTGGGACTCTTAGCCAAACAACTGCCAGGACAACACACCCAGCCATCCTGTCAGCACAGCCAGCCCACCCTACAGGGAAGCAGAGTCAAAAGGAAGGAAGCATGGGCAAGCTGGGAAGGGGGGAGGAGGCAATTACATGATGGGAGTCGTAGTCACAGCTCTACATCCCCCACCACATGGCCCAGCAAGCTCACACTCACGCATGCACATCCCACAGAGAGTGGAAAGGCCCATCAAAGATGTCTGACACTGTTGCTGTGTCGTGGGGAGCACAAGGGCATGCTGGGTACTGCACACCAACCAACAGCAGGACACCACTGTCAGCCATCTTGCCATTGCTCTCACACCCACACACACTGAACTCCACACAAAAGCAAGTAAGTATGGGAATGCTGGGAAGTGGGGTGGAGGCAATGGCATGATGGGAGTCGTAGTCACAGACATAGCTCACCCCCACAACTGTCCCATCAACACCACCCTGAACCATGCTCACATCACAGGGAGTGGAGAAGGACTCAGAAGATGGCTGACACTGGCTACTGCTGTGGGGAGCACAAGGCCCTGCTGGCAAATGTGCACCAACAAACAGCAGGACACCACTGACTGACATCCTGAGAGACAACTTCCACTCCCTGCAATGCAAGCACAGTCCATGGTGGGATAACTGACTGGCTGGCTGGGTGGGAAGGAGGACTTGCAGCACTAACCATAGTCACAAGCACCTCCCTCACACACACCCCAACACAAACTCCACAGTACCCACCTGGTAGAATGCAATGCCCCCCATCCTAACACAAGATCCCACAAAGAACCACCACCCTGGGTTATGTTGTGTGAAGCACAGGGACACTCTTGGGACTCTTAGCCAAACAACTGCCAGGACAACACTCCCAGCCATCCTGTCAGCACAGCCAGCCCACCCCACAGGGAAGCAGATTCAAAAGGAAGGAAGCATGGGCATGCTGGGAAGGGGGTGGAGGCAATAGCATGATGGGAGTCGTAGTCACTGATGTTGGTCACCCCCACAACTGTCCCATCAACACCACCATGAACCATGCTCACATCACAGGGAGTGGAGAAGGACTCACAAGATGGCTGGCACTGGCTACTGCTGTGGGGAGCACAAGGCCCTGCTGGCAACTGTGCACCAACAAACAGCAGGACACCACTGACTGACATCCTGAGAGACAACTTACACTCCCTGCAATGCAAGCACAGTCCATGGTGGGATATCTGGCTAGCTGGGTGGGAAGGGGGACTTGCAGCACTGACCATAGTCACAAGCACCTCCCCTCACACACACCCCAACACAAACTCCACAGAACCCACCTGGTAGAATGCAATGCCCCCCATCCTAACACAAGATCCCACAAAGCACCACCACCCTGGGTTATGTTGTGTGAAGCACAGGGACACTCTTGGGACTCTTAGCCAAACAACTGCCAGGACAACACTCCCAGCCATCCTGTCAGCACAGCCAGCCCACCCCACAGGGAAGCAGAGTCAAAGGAAGGAAGCATGGGCATGCTGGGAAGGGGGTGGAGGCAATAGCATGATGGGAGTCGCAGTCACAGACATTGCTCAGCCTCACAACTGGCCCATCAACACCACCCTGAACCATGCTCACATCACAGGGAGTGGAGAAGGACTCACAAGATGGCTGACACTGGCTACTGCTGTGGGGAGCACAAGGCCCTGCTGCCAACTGTGCACCAACAAACAGCAGGACACCACTGACTGACATCCTGAGAGACAACTTACACTCCCTGCAACGCAAGCACGTTCCATGGTGGGATAACTGACTGGCTGGGTGGGTGGGAAGGAGGGCCGGCTGTCAACCAAACACAACCAATGCAGACCATGTTCACACCCCAGAAAATACATAGAAATGCCCAAATAATGCAGGACAATGTGCCACACCAATATCAACCCCTGACTGTGACGACTTAGGACAATGCAATGTACAGGCCCGCACCCAGAGGCACAGTCACAACTGTCATGTGTGTCAACCATTGATGCCTGCAGAAACATGACATACATTGTTTGTGTCTCCCAAAAACAGGTGATGATGGGGACACAGCAGCAGACGCTGAGGAGTCCCAGTCCCAGGCTCAAGAGGATGCCGAGCTCACTGGCGTCGTACAGCCTCTGTCCTCCTCGGACGATGAAGAACAACCTGGCACATCCGGTGCAAGTCAACATGCAGCACCAGCAGGACCACCAGCTGCAGCACCAGCAGGACCACCAGCTGCACCCCCTGCACCCACCCCTACAACGACTGTCACCACGAATACCATCACTGCCGACATGGACAGAATAAGGAGCAACACCAGCACAGTGACCCTGGACCAACCTGGGGCCATGGACACCACCACCACCACCAACCCCCAAGGTGGACCAGGGTTATCTGTGCGTGCCACTGCACACACTGCACATGTCAGCAGGGGTGGTGGGAGGGGTGGGAGACAGAGGTCGCTGCTTGCAGACGTTGCTGGTGTGCATGACGACCCACAACTGGTACGCATAGCTGATGCGTACCAGTCCAGCACCGGAGAGCTCAGCCAGGTAGTGGGGCTCCTCAGAGACATTAAACAGCAGCAGGCTGCCCATCATGCCCGCTTGGACTCCCACATGTCCCACGTGGAGTCACACATGTCCCGTGTGGACTCACACATGTCCCGCGTGGAGTCCAAGTGGGATGCACTGCATGAGATGACGGCGGTGCACAGGGACATTTTACAATGCCTCCGCCAGATGAACAGCAACCAGTCCACACCTCCCTGTGTGCCAACAACATCTGGTGCCGAACAAACTGCAACTGCCACAGGGAGGGAGGAGGACTCTGGCGGAGAGTCCCCTGCACCGCAGCAGCCTGCACTTGAGGGCCCCCCCAAGAAGAGGGGTCGTCCGAGGAGGGAAAAGTGAGAGGCCGATGGCCAAGCGCAACTCCCAGGAAGCCTGAACCTGTTCTGGATGTTCGCCTTTGTGCACAGACTGTTCACCCTGTTGACGGCAACACTACTCCCACACATTGCATGGGGAGTACAAGTTGGACCAATGTGTCAGACAACTGTGGCCCCGATACTGGGGATCCTGTCTACCCGGACTTTCTATTCACCTAGGAACTTCGGATTGCAAGATTCATGTACAGCACAACCCATCCTATGCACTATTAACACAAATGTATCACAATAAACACACTAATACACCATACTTGCCTCTGTCGTGATTCCAACGTGGGTGCTGTTATGGGGATGATGAACTGCAAAATTACACTGTGTATGCGAACAGCAACAGCAAGGACAACACAGGCATGTGAGTACAGGCAATGTGACACACATGAGGGAGACACACCGCCAGGGCTACACGACACATACACACCTAGGCCATCTGACTCATTGCCTACACTGATGTCGCCAGGGAAGACGGTGCAATGCACAGACACCACACCCATTCCCAGTTGTAGTCAAGTAGCCCACAGGTGCAGTAAGCAAGTGGCAGTCAAATGTGTGACCACAGACAACGCACATCACAAAGTGAAGCACAGGTTTATTACACAGTTGCAACATGCCGTAACCACTACAGATGCAAGGTAACCCCACCTGGCAGCGGGCACACAGTCAACAACTGTAGACGGAAGGAAGTCCATGGGTGTGGCGCACATCACCTGTAGGGACACAACAGCTACCAGCCTGGATGTGCAATCACGTCGTCGGTGGACACAGTTGACCAAACGAATCTGAAAGTACCCTGTGAAGGACAGAAATGACACACAGTCAAAAGCAATGGAGTACAGGACAGAACAGCAAAACTCATGCACAATACATGTTACAAGATACCCACCCAGAACCAAGTTAGCATGTCAACACTGTTGGGGAGTACAGCCCACCTGTCACCACACATCGCAACACACATCCAGTCAAGTAGCCCATGGACACACTCCAACAGCACCAGAGCACCACCCACACATCATGCCAACTCACATCATTGACATGACACCTCAGGATACTCACATTCAGCTAAAGAAGTTGGTGATGAGCTGTGTGCGGACATCACCATCACCATCATCATCATCATCGTCACTGGCATCATGGTCCAGGCCAGGATCCTCCACAGGTGGCGGATGTTGGTGATTGTCATCCTGGATGAGAGGCAACTCCTTCCGCACTGCCAGGTTGTGGAGCATGCAGCAGACGATGATAATCTTGCACACTTTCGCAGGGGCATATGGGAGGGACCCTCCGGTCTTGTCCAGGCAGCGGAAGCGGCTCTTCAGGAGACCAAAGGTCCGCTCAATCACTCTCCTGGTCCGACCATGTGCCTCATTGTAGCGCATCTGGGCAGGTGTCACAGGGTTCCTGAGGGGTGTCAGCAACCACGGCATGTTGGGGTATCCCGAGTCACCTATGGACAGACAAGTGCACATTAGCTGACTTGGAAAAGTGGGCGGAATACTACAGATCAGATCACACACAATGGTACAAAGTCAGTACACACCGACAAGCCAGGCACGCTGGTTCTGCATCTGTGCCATCATCCTGGGGATGCGACTACTCCTCATCACAAAGGCATCGTGTGCTGAACCAGGGAAACGGGCACACACGTGTGTGATGGTCATGTCTGCAAGACACACCACCAGTGCATTGACCGAGTGGTAGTGCTTGCGGTTCCTGTAGGCCTGCTCCTGGGCCTGTGGTGGTACCAAAGCCACATGTGTCCCATCAATGGAGCCAATGACATGCGGCATCCTCCCCAGGGCATAAAAGTCACTCTTCACGTCAGTGAGTCGTCGCAGTCTAGGGAAATAGATGTACCGGTTCAGGAAGAGCAACATTGCCGCCAAAACATCGCGGAGCACACGGCTGAACATGGTCTGTGACATCCCACCAGCAGTCGCCACAGTATGTTGGAAGGTACCAGTGGCAAAGAAGTGTAGGGCTGCCATCACCTTCACCTTGGGGGTCAGCGCTGTAGGATACGGCCGGCCAGGCTGCAAATGTGGGGACAACTGCACTGCCAAATCCTCAATCAGCTGCCTGGTGAAGCGGTACCGTCGGATGCTGTCCCGTTCCACCATCGTTGCCAGGTCTGGGAATGGCCGATGGACAGCAGGAGCCCTGCAGTGCAGAGGAGAAGTAAGCAAGATTGTCAGTCACCCCACATATGCGGCATTGAACACACTCAAGATCCCAACATACATCATTATGAGGCACAACTACATGAAGTGTGCAGTACCGGAAGGACATGTATGGTACATACATGGCCAACATCTGTCAACACGGTCCTACAGGTGGCATCAATTTGTCCCAGGTTGGCCCATTGGATATCATGAGGCCGTGTCACAGTTCCCATCTCCTGCTGCCGTGTCACAATAACCCCCACAGTGACATGTGAGGACAGATGGGCCCCAGGCACCACAGCTCAACGACAGGTACATTCCCAGGGACCCTGTAATGCCACATGGACACTGGCATTACATGGAGTATCATGTATACACCACAGCAAAACAACCATGAACCCCACAGGTAGTGGCCCCACTTGCCACGGCAGGACAGACATGGACGTCTGTGACACACACGCACAACATCAGAGTCCATGCACACACAACGTGGATGTGGAGACTGTCTCCCATTGTGCACATGAAATCAGAGACATTGTAAACACTACATGCACAAAGACTGTGGAGGACCATCACTATTGTGCCACTGGGACACCCTGGCTCAAACATACCATCCCACATGGGACTCACGGGGTATGTGACATGACATACACATACACCACTGTGAAATGTGACCATGGCACATGCACAGATATGAACAGTTGCACATCACAGTGGTCACGTACACGTAACACCCATGATCCTGTCCCCATGAACACGTGCACAGCCTGGGGGTGGCTGCCCACAGGTGACACCCACAGGACAACATGTACACCAACCTACACACAATAGGAAATGCAGCCTTACATGCCTTATGATAAGGTTTGGACAGGCTGTCGTGATGTAGGTGTGCCCCTCACTCCCTGGGAGCTATCTGTGGCTGGCATATGTCCATCTGAGACAGGCATGCTGACATATGCCAGTCACATGTACAGTGATGCGTTGAACAGCAATGGACCGATCGGTGCCTCCGGCCGGCCCATTGCTTTCAATGTGTGCGGGTACGCGTTGTACCCCTGTGCGCGTTGTACCGCAATGGACCGATCGGTGCCTCCGGCCGGCCCATTGCTTTCAATGTGTGCGGGTACGCGTTGTACCCCTGTGCGCGTTGAACTGCAATGGACCGATCGGTGCCTCCGGCCGGCCCATTGCTTTCAATGTGTGCGGGTACGCGTTGTACCCCTGTGCGCGTTGTACCGCAATGGACCGATCGGTGCCTCCGGCCGGCCCATTGCTTTCAATGTGTATGGGTACGCGTTGTACCCCTGTGCGCGTTGAACTGCAATGGACCGATCGGTGCCTCCGGCCGGCCCATTGCTTTCAATGTGTGCGGGTACGCGTTGTACCCCTGTGCGCGTTGAACAGCAATGGACCGATCGGTGCCTCCGGCCGGCCCATTGCTTTCAATGTGTGCGGGTACGCGTTGTACCCCTGTGCGCGTTGAACTGCAATGGACCGATCGGTGCCTCCGGCCGGCCCATTGCTTTCAATGTGTGCGGGTACGCGTTGTACCCCTGTGCGCGTTGAACAGCAATGGACCGATCGGTGCCTCCGGCCGGCCCATTGCTTTCAATGTGTGCGGGTACGCGTTGTACCCCTGTGCGCGTTGAACAGCAATGGACCGATCGGTGCCTCCGGCCGGCCCATTGCTTTCAATGTGTGCGGGTACGCGTTGTACCCCTGTGCGCGTTGAACAGCAATGGACCGATCGGTGCCTCCGGCCGGCCCATTGCTTTCAATGTGTGCGGGTACGCGTTGTACCCCTGTGCGCGTTGAACAGCAATGGACCGATCGGTGCCTCCGGCCGGCCCATTGCTTTCAATGTGTGCGGGTACGCGTTGTACCCCTGTGCGCGTTGTACCGCAATGGACCGATCGGTGCGCACCCATTGACAATGGGCTTGCCTGGCAACGGACGCGTTTTCGAATTTCGAACGATTCGGTTGCTGGAAAATCAGTTGGTCACCCACAACAATGTTGCAAAATCATGTATGTCATGAAGTTGAAGATTTGAAGGATGCTGTGGGCGTGTTTTGGTGCTGCTATTCCATGGATTGGCCAGATTCAGAAGATGCAAACGACTTGGACCTATCACTTTGGACACAAGGGACAGTATCTGCCTCTCCAGCACATATATATTGCTGGCTGTTCCCCTGAGAGCCCACTTGCCTGCACTACATGCTCCAAGACGACATCTGCCACTGCACTGCTGCTGTCTCTGCCCCTCTAGACCCTGCAATGGCACGTACTGTGGAGAGAGCCCCAGCCTTCAGCCTTGAAGAGAACCAGGCCCTGCTGGACAGCCTACTTCCACAGTACAGCAAGCTGTATGGGACACCAGGGGAGCAGGTGAGTGTTCTGTGCACTGCCTTTCTGAATGTGCATTTTGTGTGACTAGCAAGGCTGAGAGTCTGCACGCCACTGGCTAGCAGGCTCACTGAGTAGTTGTCACCCCCCATAGTGTGTAGTGACTTGCACTGGACAGGTATGGTGCAGTGACAGTGCATTTGAACATGGTTTTACTTCCCATGCAATGATACCATGTAGTGACGTCTGGCAAACTGTCCATGGTCAGCTTTGCACTGCCTGTGTACATCATGTGCCCCTGTGTTTGAGACATGTATATACGACTGTGTCATGCACGGATATGTTGCATGTGTGGTAATGACCTTTTCACTTTGTCATCCTCACAGGTTAATGCCCATCGGAAGCAGGAAATCTGGAAGGACATCGTCCGGGCTGTCCGGTCCGTGGGGGTCTACAAGCGCCGGATCCGCAACTGCCAGAAGAGGTGGCAGGACCTTCGGGGTTGGACCCGGAGGATTGCACGGGTCCAGCTGAAGCTGTCGCCTCCTCGCAGGAGGGGCGGAACACGGACCCTGACCCCCACATGCTCCAGATCCTGGCGGTGGTCTTTCCAGACCTGGATGGGCAGCTGAAGGCCAGACAGCAGCAAGGAGGGGTGAGTCAAAGACTGCACTGTGAACTCTGTATTACATGCTTTGTGCCCTCCTCTAGCCTGGTTCAACTGCCACAGTGCAGCAGTCATGTTGTCCAGGAGCCATGTCCCTCTATTGTGCACTGCCCACTGCTCATCTGATACCCAGGTGTGGCCCTTACAGTCAGGGAATTGTGTCACTTGGGACTGTGTCCTTGCAGTTTGCTTCACTAAAGGTGGGAGACAGCATCTGTTTCCCTGACTCTGTTGTGGGCATCATGGGTGGGTCCATTGTTCACACAACACCTGGGTTTGGACATGTGATCTGCGTGTTGCTTTGATATGTGGTCCACTTGCTGAGCTGAGCCACCACATGTGCCTGGGGTATGTGGCACACGCCCATGCAGCGGGTGGGAACAATGTTTGTGCCCCAGGAGTGTGCAGATTACGTGTGTCACACATACATAGCCAGCTATCCACTGTCCAGGGCACATCCCTCATTCATGTGGAGCAGGACAGTCATGCCTACTCCAGGCCATGCAATGCACTCTGTACTCCCACTCCCGTGTATCAGCTGACACATTGTGCACAGTGATTTGACCCCTCCGGTGTCTGCCTCTGTGTCAGTGTGCTGTGGATTAGTTGCCAGGACTGCTGTGGTGTTTCTTGGTAGGGGCTCAGCATGCCCCTGGAGATGTGACCATAGGAGACGATACTTTGTGTGTCACATAGGTGTTTGATCAGCTGCCCGTGCAGACTGGGGTATGCGAATGTGAAGTTCAGGCAGCTGTTCCCCATTCACAGCAAATTGTGAGGGGCTCAGGTTCAGAGGGTAGTGTCACAGGTCTCCCATATGTCCAATAGGTGTGACCTGGACAGATGAGGGTTGAGATGATGTGTTGTGTGGGGGATGTACATGTGCACTTGTGCAGCTCCAGGACTTGCATTCCCCATGACCTACTATTGTGACACAGTGCATAGTGTTGTTGTCTGGCTGCCAAGTCATACATCACTGAGACAGTAATGTATGACTTAACAGTCATGCCTCTGCCATGGCATGTGTCAACTTATTTGTGGTCCTGCAGGGGAGTGACATGTGGTACATGCACACCATAGTGGCGCTGGCTATCAGGACATGGGTGCATCATGGTGTCTGTCGCTGGTATGCATCACATGCATTTCCTATTTGACTCTGGGCATCCCTTTCATCCGGAAACCTGTACTGACTCAGTGGCAAGAGCTGTGATGTGTCCACACCGTGTCCTCTGCACTGTCCAACTACTGTGTACTTGGTGCATGTGTCCACACTGGGGTGTTGCAATCCAACAGACACCAGACAGATGGGTGCAAGGCCATGTGGGATGTGAGTGCCATGCTTGGCATCAGACTGACAATTGGCTTCTCCTGTTCAGTTAGGGCACTTTTAGCAATGTACAACTAATGATGCCAGGGCTTGCTCTGTGATGTGCTGTGCTCACAGTGGTGTGTGCGTTTGGTGCAGGTGACTGATGTCTGTCTGTTTCCCCATTGTTTGCAGATACATCCACGGCCACGGAAGGGGACAGCTCCACGGACCAGGAGGAGCCAGAGAGCCAGACTGGGTCAGCAGCCGAGGAGTGGTCGGAGGGACCCAGTGGCACGGAGGGCGAGGGGAGCCACACCGAGGAATCCTCAGCATTATCCACCTCAGCTGAGGACCAGAGCAACTCGGAGGATGACTCCCTTGTGGAGGCGGGTGTCAGCAGCCACCACACCCCAGCTAGTGTTGCTGTCCCCGCCACCACCAGCACCACCACCGCCCTCCCATCGGCTCCCATTCCCCAGGTCCGTGGAGGCTCCCATGTTCGGGAGCGTGTCTCCTTTGGCCCAGGCACCGCACCCCCTGCCCCTGTGTCCCCTGCTGCCCTGAGTGAGGAGTCTGTGTACCTCCTTCGCCAGCTCCATGTAGGGCAGACAGCCATGCTGAGTGTCCTCCATGCGCACACCGCACTGTTGACTCAGCTGGTGTCGTTCATGGAGGGCATCTCATCGGGCATGTCTGACCTACAGAGGGGCAACAGGTCCATGGACTCCTCCCTGACGGCAGCAGTGTCCCTCCTCAGACAGTCCCTCACCCCTCCTGCCTCTGCTCCATCCACACTCCCCAGCACCTTGCCCGTCCCAAGCACACACACACCGGCACAGGCACACACCACCACACACACATCCAGCACACAGACACACACGCCACAGACTAAACGCACACGCACGCACAGTCAGGGGACTGAAACCAGACTCACAGGGGATGGGGCCCTGGTACACACACACGCATCCACGGGCACTGCGCAGTCCTCAGTTGCCTCTCCCTCCAAAGCACCCTCCCTTGCCTCACCTGCAACCCCAAAGACCCAGCGCCTCTTCCTCAGTGACCTCGGCCTCTTCCCCTCCGATCCAGCTGCCCCAGTATCCAGGGGGAAGAGGAAGCCCCCACACGGAGCAGAGTGCCCCTCGCCCCCGGACACCCTCCCCCAGGCGCAGACAGACTGAGGCCCCCACCCGCAAGTCCCCCGGAGTGGTAAGAGCAAGACCCCGCCGCCGCCCTGCAGCTCAAGCACCAGGTCACCTTCCTCCATCCCTCAGGCCCCCACTCCACAGGTGCCCCCGCCACACCCTGCCCCAGGTTCCCCACCCACAGATATACCATCCCCAAGAGGCTCCGGCCTTCTCCCCCTGCCACTTGCTCTCCCGGCACCACACCCCCGCTGCGCTTGTCTGTGCCACTGATGTGGTGAGGGTGTCCTCCCCCTCTGTCCAGCCCACCTTGCCTGTTCCCCATTCTCCTCCCCTGGTGGTAGGCACTGCAGTGAGTCCACTACCACCCTGTCTGACTTGGGCACTGCAGTGGCGGACCTGTCCACTCCATCTGCAGGGTCCACTGCAGTCGTGCCGGCACCCACAACATCTGAGCCATGCCCCCCAGTTGTGCCAGCACACACCATGTCAGACACCTCCACTGCAGTTGTCAGTGGCTCTCCAGCACCCACCACCCCTTCCCTGCTTCCTCCTGGTGAGCCCTGATCCTGTCCCTGCAGTGCCTGGCCTACCCCCCCGGTTGACCCTCCTAGTGGATTGTACCTGGTTTTGTGCAGGCATGTGTAGGGTGGCATCTGCCACTGTCACCCACTTGTGACTTTGTTGATGGACTGGCCATTTGCCTTTGTTTATGTTCTACCGGACTTCTACTTTTAATGCCACATATGCTGAATAAAGCAACTTTCTGTTCTCTAGTGCTTTTGCTTCTGATGTACATGATGTTGATGATGCTAACAATGCCCTTGCTGCAGTGATGGTGATATTTGGTCTCATGATAATGAAGTGTTACTGTGCAGGAACCCATGTGGTCCAGGGGTTATGTGTCCTATCCTGTGGTGTATCCATGTCATCCATAGCAGCATCTGAGGGTGTCATGTGTTCAGTATTTGGCAATGAGATTTCCTACTTAGATTGGCAACTTCACATCTGTGGCTTCCACCCCTGCACATCTGTTGTGCCTGCCATTGTTCTATTCGTCTACTTCCCTGACCGTGTGGCCATCTCCAGTGAACATGCAGGTTTGGGCATCAATGGGGAAGGACTCATCTGTGTTGTCAGTGCAACATTGCTATACAAGTGTGTTGGATCTGTGCTGATGATTCCGTTGGCACTTCCATGACCAGGCTGATGGGACGGGAGCCCTCATTTGTTGCTAATTGTTGATTGTGTGTCCCATTGCTGCCATGGTATGGTATCTGTTCGCCTCACATCTGCAGCCTCCACAGGGTATCTGCATGTGTGTGCCCATTGGTGCAAATATGTGGGTCTGCATTCGGATGGTCACTTCTGTCATTGTGTCATTGATGATTGTTGACGGTGTCAGCCCCCATGGGTGTTGTTTGTCTGCCCATGGCCAAAGTTATGTTTTATTTGCACTGCAGGATTTGGCTCCCCCAATTTATGTTGCAATGGGACACATACACTACTTTGCCACTGATGTGTTTGTTGTTCTGTGACCAGGAATCATCCATGCAGTTTGGCAGTTGCACCTCTTACTTTGTCAACACTTGCCTTTTGGTCACTGTGATGATGGGGGTTTGGACCCCATTGCCACAATGTTCAAGATGTGCTGCAGCTATGGACCCCACACTTGCCTTTTGGTCACTGTGATGATGGGGGTTTGGACCCCATTGCCACAATGTTCAAAATGTGCTTCAGCTATGGACCCCACACTTACCTTTTGGTCACTGTGATGATGGGGTTTGGACCCCATTGCCACAATGTTCAAAATGTGCTTCTGCTATGGACCCCACACTTACCTTTTGGTCACTGTGATGATGGGGGTTTGGACCCCATTGCCACAATGTTCAAAATGTGCTTCTGCTATGGACCCCACACTTACATTTTGGTCACTGTGATGATGGGGGTTTGGACCCCATTGCCACAATGTTCAAAATGTGCTTCAGCTATGGACCCCACACTTACCTTTTGGTCACTGTGATGATGGGGGTTTGGACCCCATTGCCACAATGTTCAAAATGTGCTTCAGCTATGGACCCCACACTTACCTTTTGGTCACTGTGATGATGGGGGTTTGGACCCCATTGCCACAATGTTCAAAATGTGCTTCTGCTATGGACCCCACACTTACCTTTTGGTCACTGTGATGATGGGGTTTGGACCCCATTGCCACAATGTTCAAAATGTGCTTCAGCTATGGACCCCACACTTACCTTTTGGTCACTGTGATGATGGGGGTTTGGACCCCATTGCCACAATGTTCAAAATGTGCTTCAGCTATGGACCCCACACTTACCTTTTGGTCACTGTGATGATGGGGTTTGGACCCCATTGCCACAATGTTCAAAATGTGCTTCTGCTATGGACCCCACACTTACCTTTTGGTCACTGTGATGATGGGGGTTTGGACCCCATTGCCACAATGTTCAAAATGTGCTTCTGCTATGGACCCCACACTTACATTTTGGTCACTGTGATGATGGGGGTTTGGACCCCATTGCCACAATGTTCAAAATGTGCTTCAGCTATGGACCCCACACTTACCCTTTGGTCACTGTGATGATGGGGGTTTGGACCCCATTACCACAATGTTCAAAATGTGCTTCAGCTATGGACCCCACACTTACCTTTTGGTCACTGTGATGATGGGGGTTTGGACCCCATTGCCACAATGGTCATGGCCTGCTTGCATTGTGGGTGCCACACACATATATGTGTGGCACATGTGCTAGGGGGTCACATTGTATGTTCAAAGTCATGTTCGGTGTTGTAGGCATTTGACACAGTCTACACACGCTTGTCATGGTGTTGGGGGATGTCTTCTTCTTGCATTCCCTAGTTTGTGGTGTGCTGGTTGTGTCATGCATTGTCCATCCTATGAGTGGGGGTGGTAGTAGTGGTAGGCATCCTGCCCCCTGGCTAAGGGTGGTGGTAGGCATCCAGCCCCCCTGGGTGAGGGTGGTAGTAGTGGTAGGCATCCTGCCCCCCTGGGTGAGGGTGGTAGTAGTGGTAGGCATCCTGCCCCCCTGGGTGATGGTGGTAGTAGTGGTAGGCATCCTGCCCCCTGTGTAAGGGTGGTAGTAGTGGTAGGCATCCTGCCCCCTGGGTGAGGGTGGTAGTAGTGGTGGGCATCCTGCCCCCCTGGCTAAGGGTGGTAGTAGTGGTAGGCATCCTGCCCCCCTGGGTGAGGGTGGTAGTAGTGGTAGGCATCCTGCCCCCCTGGGTGAGGGTGGTAGTAGTGGTGGGCATCCTGCCCCCTGGGTAAGGGTGGTAGTAGTGGTAGGCATCCTGCCCCCCTGGGTAAGGGTGGTAGTAGTGGTAGGCATCCTGCCCCCCTGGGTGATGGTGGTAGTAGTGGTAGGCATCCTGCCCCCTGTGTAAGGGTGGTAGTAGTGGTAGGCATCCTGCCCCCCTGGGTGAGGGTGGTAGTAGTGGTGGGCATCCTGCCCCCTGGCTAAGGGTGGTAGTAGTGGTAGGCATCCTGCCCCCTGGGTGAGGGTGGTAGTAGTGGTAGGCATCCTGCCCCCCTGGGTAAGGGTGGTAGTAGTGGTAGGCATCATGCCCCCCTGGGTGATGGTGGTAGTAGTGGTAGGGCATCCTGCCCCCTGTGTAAGGGTGGTAGTAGTGGTAGGCATCCTGCCCCCCTGGGTGAGGGTGGTAGTAGTGGTAGGCATCCTGCCCCCTGGGTGAGGGTGGTAGTAGTGGTAGGCATCCTACCCCCCTGGGTGAGGGTGGTAGTAGTGGTAGGCATCCTGCCCCCTGGGTAAGGGTGGTAGTAGTGGTAGGCATCCTGCCCCCCTGGGTGAGGGTGGTAGTAGTGGTGGGCATCCTGCCCCCCTGGCTAAGGGTGGTAGTAGTGGTAGGCATCCTGCCCCCCTGGGTGAGGGTGGTAGTAGTGGTGGGCATCCTGCCCCCTGGGTAAGGGTGGTAGTAGTGGTAGGCATCCTGCCCCCTGGGTAAGGGTGGTAGTAGTGGTAGGCATCCTGCCCCCCTGGGTGATGGTGGTAGTAGTGGTAAGCATCCTGCCCCCTGTGTAAGGGTGGTAGTAGTGGTAGGCATCCTGCCCCCCTGGGTGAGGGTGGTAGTAGTGGTGGGCATCCTGCCCCCCTGGCTAAGGGTGGTAGTAGTGGTAGGCATCCTGCCCCCCTGGGTGATGGTGGTAGTAGTGGTAGGCATCCTGCCCCCTGGGTGATGGTGGTAGTAGTGGTAGGCATCCTGCCCCCCTGGGTGAGGGTGGTAGTAGTGGTAGGCATCCTGCCCCCCTGGGTGAGGGTGGTAGTAGTGGTAGGCATCCTGCCCCCTGGGTAAGGGTGGTAGTAGTGGTAGGCATCCTGCCCCCCTGGGTGAGGGTGGTAGTAGTGGTGGGCATCCTGCCCCCTGGCTAAGGGTGGTAGTAGTGGTAGGCATCCTGCCCCCCTGGGTGAGGGTGGTAGTAGTGGTGGGCATCCTGCCCCCCTGGCTAAGGTTGGTAGTAGTGGTAGGCATCCTGCCCCCTGGGTGAGGGTGGTAGTAGTGGTAGGCATCCTGCCCCCCTGGGTAAGGGTGGTAGTAGTGGTAGGCATCCTGCCCCCCTGGGTGATGGTGGTAGTAGTGGTAGGCATCCTGCCCCCCTGTGTAAGGGTGGTAGTAGTGGTAGGCATCCTGCCCCCCTGGCTAAGGGTGGTGGTAGGCCTCCAGCCCCCTGGGTGAGGGTGGTAGTAGTGGTGGGCATCCTGCCCCCTGGCTGAGGGTGGTAGTAGTGGTAGGCATCCTGCCCCCTGGGTGAGGGTGGTAGTAGTGGTAGGCATCCTGCCCCCTGGGTGAGGGTGGTAGTAGTGGTAGGCATCCTGCCCCCTGGGTGAGGGTGGTTGTGGTGGTGGGCATCATGCCACCCCTGGGTGAGGGTGGTAGTGGTGGTAGGCATCATGCCACCCCTGGGTAGGGGTGGTGGTGCGCATTCAGGCCCCTGTGTGCATATGTGGCATTGGTGATGGGCATCCCGCCCCTATGGTGCTGCTGTTGCTGGTGTAAGTATATTCAGCATCCCCGTGTGTGTGTGTGATGTGTCGTGTACGTGTTGTATGTGTTTTGTGGTTGGTGTCTGGCTTACCTTCTGCACCGTACGCGTCCGTGCCTGTTCCGGTAGTAAATGTAGAATATTGGTATGATCGGGACGAAGGGATTCATGGTTGGTTCGTGTCGTTCGTCCTTCTCGTTGCTTCGCGTCGTCCTCGTCGCTTCGCCTCGTCCTCGTCGCTGGCGTGTTCGCCTCGTAGCCGTGGATCGTGTTGTGGCGCGAATCGGAGCTTATGTGCGCCTCTCCCGGATGCTTTGACGTGCCGTGCGTAGCGACGGGTTCGGCGCGTACGGAAAGCGCATCGTACTTGTCCGGCCGGACGGGGCTGCATTTTTCCTTCCGTGCGACTCGATTCGGCGTTTCCGGATTCGCCTCGGTCGGAGAACAGGACCTGGTTTGGGTGAGTACGGCTCGGCCGGATTTTTGCTGTTGTGCGCATCGTACTTGCTCGTTCGGTGTACTGTACGGATCGGTCGGGAAACAGGCTTTCGCATGGCTTTTTTCCCGACCGAATGGTATTGGGTGCGCCTCCGACCGAGATCGGAATCGGCCCCAGAGTCCAAACATAGAAATCTTCACAGTGGCTTTGACCAAAGGCTCCCCGACGATGACAATCCCTCCTCTGACACCTCCTGCAGCCTTGCCCCGCTAAACTTAACCTTCTCAGAACATTTTTCTCAAAATGTCTTCTAAGTCCGAAGGTAAGCACTGACCCAGCCCTATACACTTCTTGTATCCGAACCGCACTCCATCACTGTCGGCTATATTTTGTGAATTTGACCTGGTTTCACACAACTAGATGTCCGCGGTTGGAGCTTTAATTTTTTAGGTGCTAGCTATTACTAAAATTTTAAAAATTCATAACTGAAGTTCTTCTGATTGGATTTTTGTCATTTTATTGTCAAATAATTAATAACATTTTACCTTTTGTTTTTCAAAATTTGTGTGAGATTTTTATTGTGTTGTGTATTAATTTTATTACTGTTTGTGTACTGCATAAATACTTTACACATTGCCGCTAAGTTAAGCCTGAATGCTTTTTGTGCCAAGCTACTCTGGGTTAAGCACTGGTTAATTTTGTGACTTTTTGTGGTTCACCCTGCAAGGAATTCTGACTGTTTTCTGACCAGGGCTCGCACCCCAGTGAACCAACAACCCTATTTCTCACAAGGAGGTTGATGCTACCATTATTCGTCAATTGAAAAAACTCACAGTGATGCATCCTAATAATGGCTGAAGGTCAGGCCGTTAACTTTGATCCAAGTCTTGATTAGAAATCGCTAGCATCTTTTCTATTTTCAGACACCAGGTGAAACAGAGCCTTGAAATTCATTCCTTATGGATGATAACTCATTGACTTGAAAAGTAATTGCATTGTGATAGATGGGTACTTTGACCATCCCACTATGCACAGCGACTTCACCCCTATCTGGCAAACGATTCAGACATAAGGCACAAGAGGTGTGGGGTGCCATTGCAGCTATTCACAACCTCCAACAGGTTATGGGCGCTGTTAAAGCACCCATAGATAACCTGGTAGTCTCTATGTGAGATTTTGAAAGTCTCACAAGACTGCAAAAATATTGGCAGTCAATTTCACAGCAATAGGTATAAACAAGGACACACCCTTTGCTGCACTGTGGTCGGAGCTAGCTAGAGCGGAAATTCAAGGGGGAGTAAGAGGTCAACCAATGAAGATAAGGCTAATACTTCAACCAATGGGACGGAGCTATCCTTAGAGTCAGTACAAAAAAAATGAGCAATACATTGTGCATTTTAGACATATTGGTTAAAATACATAAGATTATAACAAACATATTTTAAGAGATGGTTTTTACAATGTTTATAGACTAGTGACAGAGATCTTTATAAAGAGGAATTGGTGATTTGACAATTAAAAAGCAGCTCCTACAGACATGAAAATTTGTTCTATTTTGGTTGTTCCTAACTTTTTCTTTTGATTACAGCAGCTATTAGCCTGTCCTAGGTAGAGGAAGGGAAATCCTTGAATGGGGCACAAGAGAGACACTAGGCAAACTGTATGGTTACCGATTTGTTATGTAACACTTGAACTTGTAGTGCACAAATTAGTGTGTTCATTGTGCATTGACTTTGCATTGCCATTGTATTATACATATTATCAGAGTTATGCAGCATGGCTAGCTGGACTGCAGAATAAGGTTTCACAAGCCGTTTGATACCAAACTACACTAGTTTGAAGAGGCAAGACACCGCAATGCAATGCCTAAACAAGGGGGAGTGCTGGTGTACCACCTCTACATAGACACCACCCTGGAAAAAAAGCACACAAGGAATACATTAAAGCAAATTCTACATCGGTCTTACAATGCACTCTGAAAATCTACTCATAGAGAGGTTCACTTTAGGTGGCAGAGGAATCCCTCTGGTTAGACATAAATAATATCATCAGGGCAAATAAAGTTGAGCATCGATCAAATATGGCATTTAGGGCCCCATGCATCAAACTAAATACTGGTCGCAAACGGGCAGATTCTCAGAATCTGCCCCTTTGCGACCGGTATTTTAGCATTTGGGATGCATCATCCCAAATGCAAAACTCGCAAATTAGCGATTGCATTTAAGGAATCGCAAATTGCGATTCCTTAAATGCAATGCTAGAAGCAATTTAAAATAGCGATTTCGCTATTAGGGCTCGTAAATTACCGAAAAATAAAACTGGTCGGTAATTTGCAAAAACTTGAAAAAAGCACTAAAGTGCATTTTTCAAAGTTATATATTACACACACACATGCCCTTGGGGCATGTGTGTGCGCAACATGGGTTCACATTACAATTTCAGGGGTGCAACAGGGTGTCCTTTTGGCACCCTTGCACCCTTGAAATTGCATGCTCAATTTGCGAGTACCTATTTGGTACTCGCAAATTGCGCATGCAATTTCCATTCGTCCTATGGGCCTGTAGGCCCATAGGAATGAATGGAAAGGCATTCCTTATTTGCGACTCGCAATTTGCGAGTCGCAATTAAGGAATGTTTAGGAATCGCTATTTTTTTAGCGATTACTACATGCATAGGCTTTTGCGATTCCTTAATTGCGATTCCTTAATAATTGCAATTAAGGAATCGCAAAAGCCTTCCTTGATGCATGTGCCAGTTAGTTTCTTAGTTTTACCCATTGCGAAACCGGTCCCTCAGTTGCATCAGATCCTTATATCTCCTGCTGACATGAATACTTCATCCAGGGTCGGCTATTATGCCTCCATCGATGGTACCTTGATGGTGTACTTTCCCCGGTGCTCTTGCTAAAGATCTCCAGCAACTCTATTTGCACTGATGAAGTTCACAAGTGTGAACGAAACATTTTGGATGTCTGTTGCTATCATCAATGTATAATGAAGACGTTCTGGATTATATACAACCTGAAATTCGACTTGTGTAGAAATGGCATTGAACTTTGCTGTGCACCACCATTTGGGGCATATTTACGTTCCCTGGCGCATCCCTGCATATCAGCAGGGATGCGCCAGGGAAAATGCGTCACGCAAGTTTACCCTTGCGCCACGTCCGATGCGCCGCATTTACAATGCGGCGCATCGTGGCGCAAGGATAAGCAGATGCGTGACGCATCTGCCGGCGGAAGGTTGGCGCAGTGCTGAAGTTGTGTCGCAAGCGCGTCGCAACTCCAGCACTGTTCCAACCTTCCCTATCCCTAACATGGTGCGTCAATCCTTACGCCTGCTTGAAGCAGGCGTAAGGATTTGACGCACCAGCGCCGGAAAAGTGACTGCGTGAAATCTTGTAGATTTCACTACGTCACTTTTCCGAGGCGTTCCTGCTCCGGAACGCCCCCTGCGCCGGTACGCCCACATGAAACCTGACGCAGGTTTCATGTGGCACAGGGGTTTACTACGTGACGCATCTCCCTAGATGCGTCACGTTGTAAATATAGCGCAACGCGGCGCATGGTTTGCATCGCCGCTGCGTCACATGCGTGACGCAACGGCAGCGCAAAAGTGGCGCAAGGGGCTTGTAAACATGCCCCATTTATGTTTTGGATTCTGTCTGACCCTCTGGTCACACCTTGGGAGCGGCATGTGCTTTGGTTTGGTGCACGCAGTAAAATTGAATCATTTGACAGATTGGGACTAGACGGAGGTACGGTGACCTGGGTGACTTGCTGCTCTATTGTGTGTGTGTTAAGACATAAATGATATGTTCAGGCTTCGCATAGCTGAGCTACTTCTCTGTCTGTCCATAAATTGGGTCCTAGAGAACTGAGCAGTCCCTCAGGTGATAATCCTCCATCAAACGACAAGAGCCACAAACCATAATTTCTGCTCTATTTCTTCTAAAATTGCCACCGGTCCCGTTTTTAGGGCCTGAGAGCACCCACTAAATATATTAAATACCTAATCATGCAGCCATATTCTGACTGCCTTGAAGTTTAGAAATAGTAGACTTGAGAGACTTGGGAAAGCCAATGTAGCAAGCTTTGCCATAGTTCAATCCAGTAAAGATAAGAGCATTAAAATTAGTTTTCAAGTGGCACAGAATAAAGAGAGGATCTTTGTTCAAGATCATCATTTTAAGGTAACAGAACGTGCAACAGCAGGATGAGCCAGGTGGAAATGCCGTAATTGTAATCTTGCCTGACATCATTCAATAGAGTCACAGGGACAGTCTCAGCACATAAACTAGTCCATTTGGTTGCTTTTAATAACTAGCACTCTTCAAGATGTTAAGAAAGCTGGTGAGACACAATAACTAATTTTAGTGACTACAAGCAAAAGAAAAATTTAGCCATAGTTAGTTTCTTCCCTGGGGTCCATGTTTGACTTCCTTAACAGGGGTGTTGTAATTTGGCAGCATTTAAGTTAAGCATTAACTGAAGACAGCCTGTATTTAGAGGCTAAATTGTCCGCTTTGTGGAATCCATTTTGTATTTCTGTCAGCCATTTTGGCTGCCATGTGCTACCATGTGCTCGCCATGTGCTCTGTCCTACCTTCCTGTCAACTGCTCTTGAAATCTGCCTAGAGACAAGTTATATTTAGTTCCTCTTGCTTTGCACATGCTCAGTTGAGCTTGCAGCTGTTCCGAGTTTATAAATGTCAGGATGTGTCTGCTAAAAGTAGAAACTGTTAGCTCCACCCACTTGTCGACTGTGCATTCTCTGTATGACCTTATATGTACCTAAAACCAGCATTTGTGTTAGTACCGCCTTCATTTGAGCCCCTGTGTGGGTATAAAAGGACCAGGATCCTGCCATTCAGCGTGCTACTTCATGCATTACTGAAGGGTGATGTGTGAATGTTAGCTCCACCTCATGAGGTTTAATAAACTCTGTCTTTTATATTTCCAGTTTCTGTGCCAACTTCTTCCTAAGTGTCTGAGGACTCTGTGCAGAGAAGGGAGAACCCCTAAGCACTGGTAGGCCTTGCTGAGGCTAACTACAACAAATTGGCGCTTCCAACGTGGGGCTCATCAACGACTCGGATGCCCGAAGGACTGGTCGCGACGAAGGATTGGAATCTCGCTTTTGGACGCGATCGCTGCCTGAGGAGACACCAGAGTCTTGGCACCCACGGCGTTTTTCCTTTCTTTCTGATCTGACCATCCCGGCGGCGCCGGTCCTTGACTGAGATCTCTTCTGTTGATTCGCCGTGCAGTGACCATTTGGTCGATTTGAGAACTTGGCAGTTGGAACCTGGACACCATTTGATTGGTAAGAGCCGTTTTGCGGCACTTGCTGTTGGTTTGATGCCTTTGATTGGTAAGGTAGTTTTAGTAACACTTACTGTGGCTTTGTTTGTATAATTGGCCAATTTTGGAATTTGTTTTGTAAGTTATATATGCATTGCAATTCATATAGGCAGGTAATGAGGAGAATTTTCTCTATTTAAAATTGTTTGAACAGCGCAACGTATGAAGAGTACCTTAAGCGCTACTTTGATTATAATACTGCATATTTTGCACTATTTTTTGGCATGCCTGTTTTCAGCACACTTCGTAGGATGTGTTGCTTTTGTAGTGGTACCAATTTGAGACTTGACGAAGCACAACCAGCCTCCCGGAGGGGACGCCTAATAGGGATATGTATATTAAGTATGGTATTTCTTCTATAATGTACTGCACGTTATGGAACAAATATACTAGTAAAGATCCTGAGTTGCGTTGGCCTATGTATGGGTCATTTGATTTGCGAAAAATTCAGTATGTGGAACAATGTATGTTTAAACGAAAGACTAGGCAAGATATGTTTGATTGTGTGCGAATGTGGGAGAAAGAAGTGCGTGAGCGAATGAAGCGTGAACAAGCCTTGATTGATAAAGAACAGCGAAAGACCATTTATGCGAAAGCATTAGAGTTAAAAAACAAGGAGATGAGAGAAATTAAAGAGAGGGAAGATAGGGAACGCCATTTACAGGTAACTGGCCAATATGCTGTTAGGCAGCCCCTTTATCCTATCCTTAATAAACCGCAAGATGATTTCCTGTTATTAGATCGTTCTCCACCTCCGTATATTTTTTCTTCTGCTCCTCATGAGTCAGATGAGGACTCTTTTTCAGACCAGGACAAAGCTCGAGAAACTCGTTCCATGCTATCTGCTGAGCGTGCATCTGACATTAGATCTACTGCGCGTAAAGCCGTTCGTAGTACTACCACTGCCTCTGAACTTTTAGATAGTATAAAAGGATGGCAGGAAAGGGAGCAAATATATTTTACCGATACATTTGCTGCAGAGGTTATTGAACAATTTAGGAAGTATTCGGTAGAAGTGGAGCCCAATGATGTAGCAGCTGATTGTAAACAATTACGTGACGGTCTTTTTGTCTTCTCCCAGGTGGCTGACACGATCAGACGCTTGGTTAAACTGCGTGTTGAAGCAGCCCGTTTGCGAGAGGAGAAAAAGGCAGCAGAAACAGCTGCACCAGCATCTCAGATCAGCATGGCACGAACTTCTACTCCTGAAACAGATAAGAATGTTGTAATTCATGTGAAACCCATGCGGGAAGCCGCGCCTTTATATGTTCCTCCTAAAGGAACGGGTACAGAGGATGATAAGACTTCTCTTAATGCGAAAGGGTACTTTATTTATAATTGGGTTTACACTCCTTGGAATAGAGCAGATGTTATGGCCCTTAAAAATGCATTGCCTGACCCGCGAAAGAATCCAGCAGCCTTTTATGAGGAAGTTGAGGGTGCAATCAGCTCTTGTACTATGACTCTGTCTGATATTGATTTGTTTTTGGATTAATATTACCACCTGATATGTGGAGAACTGTGCGTAAAATAGATGATAATGCGACATTTGGAGCATTGTGGAAAGATTTAGAGCGGTTAGATGAAGATAGAGAACCTGCACAGAAACCGTGTCAGTTAATTTTAAATCTTCCGGCAGCTATATTAGTTAAGTTAAAGACGATCATTCCCCCTAAAAAGATAGATTGGACAGTGCTAGCGTCTTGCAAGCAAAAGGTAGATGAATCAGTTTCTGACTTCTTCACACGCTTTGAAGAAGCATTTCACGATTTTAGTGGCCAGTCATTGACAGATGACACGGGTAGGCATCTGTTTGTCGATAAATATGTCGCAAACCTTTTGCCAGGAATAGCTAGTCGCTTAAAGGCCAGTGAGAGTTCATGGACTACATCTTCTCCGGTTTCTCTTTTAACTATGGCCCAGTATTATGAGCGGCAAGAATTAGAAGCCAAAGGTAATGAGGACAAAAAGTCTAAAGAGTTGAAAACAAAGGTTATGTTGGCTCAAGCTTATGGTCCGCCTTCTAGAGGTAATGATAGAGGTGGACGTGGATCTTATGGTTCGTCCTTTCCTTCCTCTGCCCGTTCGAATTTGTCTGTTGATCAGTGTGCGTACTGCAAAAAATTTGGACATTGGCTTTCTGATTGTCCAGTGCTGCGTGCTCAGCAGAATCTACGTGGTCGGGGACAAATGAGAAATCGTTCAGGATATCAAGGGCCTAGAGGAAGCGCGAATGATCGTGCTCGGTTTGATGCTAATACACGTGGGCAGAATGGGTTTAACACTTTTGATAGAAGGAACCAATATCAAATGTCTGACTATGTGCCCTCTGATTTTCAAGATTCTGCTTATGCATAGGATTGCCTAGGACGGGGTAAGGAATCAATTGAAGTTCCAGTAGATCAGAGGGGTCCCTATGTTACAGCACATGTTTTGGGTTCTACTGATCAGTTTCTGGTTGATACAGGAGCTACTCGTAGCGCCTTGTCTAAACAATTGGTTCCAAGGGCTCCCCTGTCTGGCTTAACCATTACATCGATAGGTTTCGATGGAACACCTTCCCTTAGCCCATTGTCACAACCACTTGCATTTGATATTGATAAGTTTACTGCTCCATGTCCGTTTTTGCTTTCTCCAAACACACCAGACAATATTGTGGGTCTTGATATGCTTAAATATTTTAGGGCTACGATACGGTGTTCTCCGGAAGGAGTACGGGTTATTTTGAATGACAACTACCCTATGATTGAGAGATCTTGTATTGTTAAAGAGGACATTGCACTAGCCTCACTCCCTAGTACTTTGTGGGCTACTTCGGACACTGATGTAGGGCAAATGGTTATTCCACCAGTACATATTAGTGTCAAGGAGGGCGCTTTATTGCCAAGACTGCCTCAGTATAAAATTTCTCGAGAAGGAGAAGAAGCACTCACACGTATTGTACATGACTTAATTAAGGTGGGGGTTGTGGAAGAAGTTCCTTACAATATTTGCAATAGTCCGATTCTTCCCATTTTGAAAAAAGATACTGACACTAGGATTTATAGATTTATTATCGATTTGAGAGAAGTCAACAAGATTGTAGTACCACAGTACCCTGTAGTATCTGACATAACGACATTGCTTACCTTGGTCCCTCCAACAGCAACTACATTTTCTGTAATTGATCTGAAGAACGCTTTCTTCTCGATTCCTATTCATCCTGATAGCCGATATTTGTTTGGTTTCACTTTGAATAATAGATCATACAGATTTTGTAGAGTTCCTCAAGGCTATACTGAGAGTCCTAGTATTTACAGTCAAGCATTGAAGAGACAGCTTGATTCCTTTACCTTGCCTAAAGGAGTGGCTCTCATACAATATGTCGATGACATCTTGTTGGCAGCCGATACACCTGAGCAGTGTGAGAAATGCACTTTGTCTTTGCTTTCTTTTCTTGCTACACACCACCATAAAGTATCACGAAAGAAATTGCAATATTGTAGACCGAAGGTGACCTATTTAGGACACCTTCTGTCTAAGGAGGGCCGTGCACTGACACCAGATCGCATTCAAGCAATTTTAGACACCCCAGTACCTTCCACGCAGAAAGATGTCCGTGCATTCATTGGTCTGACTTCGTTTTGCAGGCAATGGATATTGGGTTTTTCACACATTGTTAAACCCTTGCTAGCACTTTTGACTAAAAACACTCCGATCCCCCTTCCATGGACAGATGAATGTCAAAATGCTTTTTGTCAGTTGAGACAAGCTCTTTGCTCTGCACCAGTGTTAGGCACACCAGATTACACGAAGGCTTTTACACTCTATGTACATGAGAAAGAAGGATGTGCATTGTCAGTTTTAGTACAGACACACGGGGACAAACAGCGTCCTTGTGCATACCTTTCTGCAGTTCTTGACCCTGTTGCTCGTGCATTGCCTGGGTGTTTCCGTTCAGTTGCAGCGACGGCTGTGTCCATACGTCAGAGTGAAGGGATAGTTTTGTCACACAAACTGTTGGTGCTAGTACCCCATGCAGTAGATGCCCTTTTGAATCAGACTAAGACTCAGCACTTAACTAGTGCTCGTTTGACAGGATACGAATTGACACTGCTAGCACCTCATATTACCTTGAAGAGATGTGCGACACTGAACCCCGCCACTTTGTTGCCATATCCTGCGACTCAGTCTCAGTCAAAGGAGCCTCACGATTGTATATTCCTTACTGAGGAACAGACAAAGGGTCGCATCGATTTGCAAGATACGCCCCTTCCAGATGTAGATGGGGAACTGTGGGTTGATGGGTCCTGTTTGAAGTTACCAGATGGCACGACTTCAGCTGCTTATGCAATTACCACGCTTGAGACAGTAGTGGAAACAGCTCGCATACCTCAGAAGTCAGCTCAAGCAGCTGAACTAATAGCTTTGACACGAGCATGTGAGCTTAGCACTGACTTGTGTGTGAACATTTACTCGGATAGCCGCTATGCTTTTGGAGTGGTTCATGATTTTGGCCTACTCTGGAAGGAAAGAGGCTTTCTTACATCCCATGGGATGCAGATAATGCACGGAGAGTTAGTGCATAATCTCTTGACTGCACTTACATACCCAAAGAAAGTTGCTATTATGAAGTGTAGCGCACACAAGAAAGTGACTGACAAAATAGGACAAGGCAATGCCTTTGCAGACCGCGTAGCCCGTGAGACTGCGATGCAGCGAAGCACTACACCCATGTACGTAGTGAAATCACAAGCTGAGCGTTGGCATGATGCTAGAGAGGAAGTATTGGATATACAGAGATCTGCTTCTGTGGAAGAGCTTGAGCAATGGTCTAAAGAAGGAATATTAGATGATGAGGGTTGTTGGCGTAACAAAGAAATGAATAAGTGGAAATTGCCTGCGGCCTATTTACAACCTATGGTTCAAATGGCACATGGGCTGGCACATGTTGGAGCTCTAGCAATAACTACATTGCTTACACAAGTTTGGGAGCATCCTGAAATTGCTAGCACAGCCAAAAGGGTAGTACAGTCCTGTTTGATCTGTTGGCAGTATAATCCTGGAAAAGGGACACGAACTCCTACAGGAGGGTTTGCTACACCAACCGCACCTTTTGAAGTTTTGCAGATGGATTACATCCAACTCGAACGCTGCAATAATTTGAAATATGTCCTAGTGGTGGTATGTGCCTTTAGCAAATGGATAGAGGCATACCCTACGAAGGATAATACTGCTCTCACCACAGCAAAGGTGCTTCTAAAGGAGTTTTTCCCTAGATACGGTGTTTGTAAACTTTTGTGGAGTGACAATGGACCTCATTTTATTGGGCAAGTTGTTGAGCATGTCCTGAAAGGATTAGGGATCAAACAGAAATTCCATACAGTTTTCCACCCGCAATCAGCAGGTTTGGTGGAAAGGTATAACGCTACTTTAAAAACAAAGTTGGCGAAAATACTGGCTTCCACGTCTCTAAAGTGGCCAGATGCACTACCTTTGGCATTACTATCCGTAAGATCGGTGCCACATTCACGATCAGGTCTTACCCCCTATGAGGTGGTGTTTGGGAGACCAATGAACATTTGGGGAATTCCTAAGCCACGCCCCATACATGATGTTCCTTGTGTTCTGATGAATGATTATTTGGCACAGTTAACTGACAGTTTGATTTCTATTCATCAACAGGTTCGAGAAGCTCTTCCTGACAGATCTACAGGTGAGGCCCACGAACTCCGTCCTGGTGACCATGTAATGGTCAAGGTCTTTGACAGATCGAACAGCTTGGAGCCAAGGTGGCGAGGACCAGAGCAGGTGCTCCTTGCGACAAGGACAGCAGTTCGAGTGACAAACAGAAAGAATTGGATCCACAGCACACACTGCAAACGCGTGTCGCCTGCCTTGGTGGAACCTGCTGTGTTGACCGACCATCGAGAGATTCTGGAGACGGAGAAAGGCCAAGCTATCTCACCTGACGAATCTGCGGAAGTCTTCCCGGACCACACGATCACTGGAGTATCCAGATATCAATTGAGACCGAGGAAAGGATCTGCAGTTTTGAAAAAGACTGGTTGAGCTACCACCCTGGGTTAGTGAAACGGAGAGCCATTGTGGCAAGGGGAGGGGGATCAGCCCTGTATTAGTGTAGTGACACCTACTTTGGCCCATGGTGAAGAAATCAGCGGCTGCCCAGGGAGAAGAGCTCCAACGACTGTTTTCAACAAGTTTTCAGAAAGATCAATCATTACTGCTGCTAAAATGAAAAAACAAATCATTTGTGCTGTAGGGTTTGTTGTTGCTATGGTGGCTATGGCAGCAATTACATGGTACATCGAGAAGGTGGCTCCTGTTCGACAGCTTTTTGTTGCCACTACGCCAGTACCCGTGGAACACCACTACTTTACTCTTCCTTACCATGAGCAAAAGCATCGACAAGCCTACCTGAACAATACTTTTATCCAGATGTTGCACCATACTCACAATGCTACGAATACTACCAACTGTTGGGTGTGTGGGATGATACCTGCACATCAAAAGAAAGGAGGAACACCTTTTATTCCTCTTCCATTTTCTCACAATGGTTCTTGTCAAGCTTGGTATGCGCTTTTGTTTGCATATGGAAAGCCTTCAGTAGGTGGGATTATTTTTCAACTTAATAAAGTGTGTTATCAAAATAAAGAAGGTTATCCACAAGCCAAAGGGACTAAATGGGAATGGGAAGAGTATCAACCGGACAATATTTCAACACCATATGTTTTCACAAATGTGAGAATAATAAAGAACATTGGACCTTTTGTGATTTCTGTGACAAAAGCTAAAGCAGATTTGTGTATTTGTAGTGTTGGAAGAATTCCAGTGGGGAGGAGCGAGTGTACTGTAATCCTGACCATTGAAGGTGCCAATAAGAGCACTTTCACAGCCTCGCATAATACGTATTTTGTGTGCGGAAATAACGGATATTATCAATTACCTGTTGGGTGGTCAGGAATCTGCTATGTATCTTTTCTGTTGCCCCCTGTGTTTCTGGCACCTGCATTGTATCACCGTGATTTTAAACTGTACAATGACATTTCCACAAACAGAAATAAGAGGACAATAAGTATGGATGAAGTTGACCAAACCGACACTACCCTACAACAATATGTTGATTTCAATTTGGGCTTATTTTTCTTTGTGGGTGCTGCATTAAATAGCAGGAAGATTAGGCGACTGACTCGTGTTGTGGAAGCTGTTACTAATCAGACAGCTATGGCACTTGGGAACATTACAGAGGAACTTCAGATTGCAAGGATTGTAGCACTCCAGAATAGGATGGTGCTAGACGTAATTTTGGCTGATCGAGGTGGTGCATGTCGCATCATCGGTAGCAGCTGTTGTGTATTCATACCAGATCACTCACCTTCAGTATATGACGCAATATCAAAACTGCATAAGATTGCTGCAGAAATTCATCCAGAGACTGGAACTTGGACTTTTGCTGGATGGTTTTGGACTCTTGTTTCTGCTTGGGGCTGGAAGCTACTGACTATCCTATGTGTAATAATTACAATATTCTTTACATGCTGCGTATGTATCCAATGTGGTCCAATGCTTTGCTCCATTTGCATCTCTGCTTGTATACCTGCCAGAGGGAACATTGCTGAAACAAAGGCCCAACAAATGTTGAATAAAGAGGTGGCCGAAATAATGTTAATAGATGTACGGGATGAATATCTAGATTACCCCAGATAAACGAATGTCTTCAGCCAATGCTGAAAGGGTCGTCTGTTGTAATTTGGCAGCATTTAAGTTAAGCATTAACTGAAGACAGCCTGTATTTAGAGGCTAAATTGTCCGCTTTGTGGAATCCATTTTGTATTTCTGTCAGCCATTTTGGCTGCCATGTGCTACCATGTGCTCGCCATGTGCTCTGTCCTACCTTCCTGTCAACTGCTCTTGAAATCTGCCTAGAGACAAGTTATATTTAGTTCCTCTTGCTTTGCACATGCTCAGTTGAGCTTGCAGCTGTTCCGAGTTTATAAATGTCAGGATGTGTCTGCTAAAAGTAGAAACTGTTAGCTCCACCCACTTGTCGACTGTGCATTCTCTGTATGACCTTATATGTACCTAAAACCAGCATTTGTGTTAGTACCGCCTTCATTTGAGCCCCTGTGTGGGTATAAAAGGACCAGGATCCTGCCATTCAGTGTGCTACTTCATGCATTACTGAAGGGTGATGTGTGAATGTTAGCTCCACCTCATGAGGTTTAATAAACTCTGTCTTTTATATTTCCAGTTTCTGTGCCAACTTCTTCCTAAGTGTCTGAGGACTCTGTGCAGAGAAGGGAGAACCCCTAAGCACTGGTAGGCCTTGCTGAGGCTAACTACAACAGGGGTGTGATGACCCTTTTCTTCCATCCATTAGGGACACTGCCAGATGAAAACAGGTGCTTAGTATGAAGGGAAAAACAAGTGTAGTGCCGGCAGATAATGATTCTAGAGTCCTAAAAGGACACATATCAACTGAGGAGCGTGACATTAGTGAGGTAACCAAGAAGGACACCTCCTCCTTGTACGTAATCATCAGAGAGCTGTGAGTGGAGTGAAAAAAGGGTGAAGGATTGTAAACATGCTGCACATGACAGGATGAAACTAGAAACTGTGAAATACAATGCTGGTCAAAACCTTCGATCTTGCGGCCCATCTGCCAAGGGCTGTGAATTCTCAATAATAGTAGTCCAACCCTCCAGAAGGCAGTACTACCATCACTCATTATCCCCACCTGAGACATGGTAGATACAAGCAGGATGGTCCCACACACAAGGAGAAAGCTTCCTGTAAGTAAGTCCATCTGTGTTTTGTATTGAGAAAACAAAGTCCTGCTTTGAGAGTTTGTTTACTCTATACAAAGATGCTTGCCAAGTGGGTGTTTTATAAATGGTGCTCACTGAGCAAGCCTGAAGTGCTCTGAAGGAAGTGTATCAGAGGTGGCTGCACAACAGCACAGAAATCCCAGCTAGGCAGGTGGTGATCTCTATATTGGATGGACGGTCCTGAGTGGCAGAGGGCATGGGCTTATACACAAATACACATCCACATACCACACCCCACTCCCCCTTCTTTGTTTATAGTTCATAATTTTATTGTCAGGGCAAGGACAAAAGTGGAGGTTTTTTAGAGGCTATGAGATTGGAGCAGGTAGAAATAAAGGGCAAATGAGGTGGACTTGGCGACCCCCAAGCTGAGACGTAAATTGCAAGCTTTATAACTGTATGGATATAAGCATGATAGAAGCATAGAATCAGATTTGGAGGCCAAGGCCATGGTTCCAAGTTATATAGAAATCAGGAGATAATTACTGCACATGGCAACTGACACTACCCAGGCATGGAGTAAATAATGGGTTACATAATTACCTTCTTATGAGTTACCCACCTCAGAATGAACCCTAATATCTAGAAACAGTTTTTAACAGACCAATTGCTGCATATTTTGCATTTATGTATTAGGAATTTATCCTGATACACTATCTCTGGCTCTTGCTGGTGAAATCTGTAAGGAGAAAATTGCAGAATAGGGTAATAATTGATACACAACTCAGAATTCTGATCTGTGGGAAAACATCAATTTGCCCGCGTATATGAACTTTAAACACAACTTTGACTTAGGTTTTAAGTAAAGTCTGGTCATTCATAGAAGGCAGGGGTAGGTTATATCAAAAGGGATTTGTCTAGCTACGTATTGCCATAATTGTGGTCTAGAAGTGCTATAGGGTATGAGTGCATATTGCACTATTTATACAGTACTTCATACTCTTAACATGGCACCAAAGCTCATTTTCAGACGACTAACACACTACTCTGTGGTTTGTTATAGATGTAACTGTGCATGTTAGACGTGCAGCCTTAATGGGGAGTGTTTTGTTGTCATATTGTCATGTGTAAGGATCAAAGTTATGCTCTTGTTAATTCTTGTTGCTATACCTCTGCATGACATTGAAGAGAAAATGACTGAGATGAAGTTTGCTTAAGCATTCAAATCTATCTGATGGACAGACATGTGTAAGTGCAGTCTGGCCTATGTTTGAAGTGCTTTGGTGTGTAGATATGGCTGAAACTATGCCATAAATAAGCTTGTAACTTCACTTACTCATGGGTGTAGGAGAGAAGAGTGAGGATAGATGCTGCTGCACAAGCCAATATCTGCCATCTATGGAGTGGTCTGTGTATATACAGTTTGAAACACATAGAATACAGGGCTAAGAATCTGCACTGGGATGAAGGCAGCTACCATTGGGAGGTTTAAACTCAGGAATTGAGGCAGTTATGAGACCCATGAGTGCCTCCAATCTGCTCCAAAACAGGAAAGGAAAAACCCATATGAACTTCATAGTACAACAGGGCCTACAACACCACAATGTGCTTTGCTTAAGGGACAATTACCTGAGATCAGAAAAGTGTTCAGGCTTTGGCAGCCTGATGCATTAATTTGAATATTTGCCTAAACCTGACGACAAAATATTATTATTTTTATACAGTTTCTTTTTACATTGTACCTGATGTTATGAATGAATTCAAAGAATTAAGAAGCTAAAGCAAAGCAAAATTACTGCCAGAAATGCTCTTGGAGCCACTCCAGGGCTAGGAAAGTGCTATACAAATGGCAAATGTTTGTTATAGTTAAATTGTGGTGAAGTATCCTGCTTTTTATTTGTAGATGTGGAGGGATGTGATAACTGGGCCTTTCATACTTGTTGATCCAGTCCCAGGCACTTTAAGTAGCTCATGAGGGATCTGATTACAAGGTGCATGGTGCTGATAGGGAGAATATTCTGCACCAATAATTACCAGAACATGCTGCAAAAACACAAAAGTGCTGTGCAATTACATGTTAAACCCAATGGAATGGAGAATTACTGTGCTGACATGGATTTACCAGGTTGTATTCAACATGGTATTCCCTTTCTTGTTGGATTTAATGTACCCATTTACTACCTGCTCTCATCAGGTGTTGAAAGTGTGCGGGGGCTGTTGTAAGGTGGGATGGAGTTGAGGAGGGTCAAGGACGAAGCAGAGAATGCTGGCTGGTGAGGGGTAGCACATGATATTCCATGTGTTATGTCTGAGGTTTGGCAGGGGCTTTTGAAGGGGCCCGTACTACAATGCAATATTTATCATCAGTGATTTTACCTGCTGGATTTTCCGACTTGTAAATTCTGGTTTGTTGTTCTTGCACCAGTAAATCTGGGTGCAGGAATACTGGACCTCACGGAATTCCACACTGGAATTCCACTCCACACAGTGGCCAAAATGTCCGATGTCTTTTATGGGTGCATTTCAAATGGGCTGCTTAGTTAGAGAGAGAGCAACATCATGAAGCACAAGAAACAATGAAAAAACAAAGCTTCCTCTACAGGCAAATGACTTTTGAATGACCTCAGTGGTTGACGTGGATGAGATCTATGGCCAACAATGTTCCCAACTTTTTAATTTTACAATAATAGTTCCCATATGTTTTCTAAACATACAACCATTCCAGAATGGATATTGGCAACCTTCAGATGCCTCTAGCTGAAAGGAAAGGGAGAGGGTCTCTAGTTTTGTGCAGCTAAAGGATAGGCACACAGTGAAAGCATAAGCAAGTCTGCTACCTAGAACAAATGTAAGTGTGTTCCATTGGTTTATGAGCAAGTCTAAAGGCTGCTTGGGAGCCAAAATATGGCTTTGAGTTTTTGGAGTCATTAAGGGTTCTTGGTGACCAGTGGCGTAACATTAGCCCCGCAATTTGGGGGGCCATGTGCTCTAGGGGGCCTCCTCTGGTACTGTGCACCGGTGGTGGGCCCCTGGCCTGAGAGCTCCTGACTCGGTCCAGAGCGTAGGCCCCCCCCTCCCCCCAATGTACCTTGCAGGGGGGCACGTTCAAGTTTTGTTACGCCACTGATGGTGACAAAGATTTATATTTTTTTGATAGCAATGCAAGGTTGTTTTCAGCTCAGTTTCAATTGCAGTGGAATCTGACTGTTTGAAGAAGACAAAGATATGGAGAGCTCTGCAGTGCTCAATCAAGTTATTCCAAAAACACGTCTTTAACTTCAGAGCTCCAGAGATTGAGAAGTATTTCCTACTTAAGTCACTGTAGGAGAAATGTGGTTATTTGGAAATGATATGAGAGTGGTATACTAGATCTGATAAAGGAAAGAGCATGGAACATTTAGGGGTCAGCCCAATCAAGCAAGTGCATTTTACATTTTCTAAGAAAGGTGCACAGAAATCAAGAACTAAGCAATTGACCATATCCTTGACTGTGCTGAAAGGTGTTGAAAGAGGTCAAGGAAAGAAGTAAAGATATTCCTGGCATTTACATTTGTGTTTATTGATCTCTAAGACTCCAGAAAAGTTAACTGTTGATCACAGGGGCCCCACAAATTCTCAGTAAAAAGGGAAAGAATACAAGTTTCGTGTTACTGAAATGATAATGGATGGATTAGTCCTTTTTCTGGAGTAATAAGGGAAGCAACAGAGATAGATGTAGGTCTTTTTTCTACTTTTATACTGAAGTTGGTGTGAGTTTAAGTGTAAATAAAGATTATGAACTTTGAAATATGCAAAGGTCAATGTTTTATGATGCCGAAAAGACAATCTGGCACAGGGGATGAAATTGTACACGTCGCACAAAACCTAACCATTGATAAAAACGAATGGTTATTCACTGCGCTGGTCGATCCCCTAGAAATTTTAAAACATGTGATAACTAGGTGTAAATTAGCCTTTGAAGTCTGTTTGAGCGATATAGCTCCACCTGACAGTGTTTTAACTTCTTTCCAAGAAATATCGGGAGCCATAAAGGAGGCCCTAGTTGTCCAGAATAGCAAAAAAGGAAAACAACAGGGGTGGTTTGACTCTAAGTGTACACAAGCCTATGCCAATCTAAAGCATGAAATACATAAGACTCCAAGAAATCCAAGTAATATCAGACAGGCCAGAGGGGCTTATAGGCTAGCGCTTGAGGAACGTAAAGTATCTCTGAGAAATGACGCTTGGATAGCATTGCATGATGCCTCTTATCCAAAGATAGCTCGGCCTTCTGGAAAACAGTGAAAACCCCCTTTTTGACACCTGGAGATGGCCCGACCATTGAAATAGCCATCACAGAAGAACAATGGATTGAGCACTTCTCCACGATGTATAATGGTGATGTCAGTGCCGATTCTTTAGGCATCCAACTTTATGGGGATGATGCCCTGGTACCCCTGACACAATATACTGATCTCCAGTTTTCCCTGGACGAAGTAAATCGAGCCATCTTAGCACGTTTGGGGGTAAGGCTCCTGGGCTTGACGGGGTACCAGCAGACTTATATAAGTCAAATATGACATTATTGGGCCTGCTAATAACCCAGGTAATCACTGCAAGTTGTTCTTCTCCTTTTTTAACAAGCTGGTCGCAATTGATCATTGTGCCTATTTTTAAAAAGGGGATCGTCAGGATCCTGAATGTTACAGGCCAATATCATTATTAGACTCCCTGGTAAAAGAGGCAGGCCGAATTATTTTAGAACGACTACAGGACTGGGCAGAGGATAATAAGGTTATCTCTGATATTCAGTACGGTTTTCGTGAGGGCTTAGGAACAGTCGAACAGAGTCTAAACTTAACCATTATTATAGGGAAGTACATTCGGGCCAAGAAGGGTAGGATGTTTTTAGCATTTGTGGACCTCACATCAGCTTTTGACTACGTCAGGCATAGCAAGCTCTGAAAGATCCTCGAAGATCTGGTTATGTAGTGGTTATATAGTGATGCGAAGGCCAGAGTGCGGTACGGTGTAAATGGTGAATGCTCTGCCCCATTTCCAATAAGGAGGGGGGTAAGGCAAGGCTGCGTGCTAGCCCCCTTACTTTTTAATCTTTATATTAATGGCTTGGGCGAAGCATTGGTTAAGGATTGTAAGGATCTCCCACAAATTGGTGGACGCCAAATACCAGCTCTCCTATATGCGGATGACGCAATCCTGATGTCGCGCACCCAAGTGGGATTGCAAAGGGTTTTAAACAGCTTTTCAGCTTTTATGTGCAACCTAGGTCTTAGGGTGAATACGTCAAAAACGTTTATTATGAGATGTGGTAATGGCAGCAAAAAGTGCAGGGATATGTATATAGATAAACAAAAGATAGAGTTCACTAAGAGATTTTCATATCTTGGTATACTTTTTGATCAGAATGACTCCTGGTCCCAAGCGGTGCTAGCTCAAAAACTGGCTTTTTTGAAGACCACAGCTGCCCTTGCTAACTTTTCAAGAAAGTTGGATAGGAGGCCGCCGGTGGAGCTTATACAGATTTATAAGGCAAAATGTGTCTCCACGGCGATGTATGGGGCTGGGGTTTGGGGTTTTGTTGACGTGCACCCCTTACAAATTGTGGAAAATGCGTTTTTAAGGTACATCCTGGCAGTCCTGAATAGCATATCGTCGCACGTTTGCCATTCTGAATTGGGTATGCCATACATTGCAGATCTCATAAAAATGGAACCCATTCTCTTATGGCATAGGATATGGTCGTCGACAAAAACCATGCTTAATCAGGATATCTTAAAGGACAGCTTAAAACTGGATGGGGCTCTAACTATTCCGTGGTTAAGGTATGTTCGGGATTTCATGTGTGACCTTGGCCATTTAAACTACTACACTGAGCCTAGTACTATGTCTACCATCAAAAGAGTTAAAAAAAGAGGGCCTAATGTTACTAGAAACACTTAGACGATCGGTAGGGATCACAAAGCCCACTGTGCTGTCCAACCAACTGATTTTAACAACTTTTAGCATTCAACCATATCTAAAAACGGCACCTGGTGGCTATGATAGGTTTTCATTGACCAGATTCAGACTTGGGATTCTTCATAGACTTATAAGTTTCCCAAAAATGAATGACTGGTCTCGAGTAATGCATTTGTGTCCCTGCGATAATCACTCAGAACAATCCACCATACATGTTGCTCTATTTTGTAGATTTCATGACGAATTAAGGAAAACGTGGATTGTTCCAATTTTAAAACCTTTGGGCATCAGACAATGTCGTCCTGCGTTCGTTGTGTTACAATTTTTGGAAAACGAACACATAGTTTGGAGGGCAGCAATGTTCTTAAAGAGTGTACTAAGACACAGGAAATGCATTGTAATAGAAACGTCTAGCCTACCATGAAAAAAGGGACAGTAATTAAATTAATTAATTTTATACTCAATATTTTTAATTTTACTGTGTATTGTATTGGTGTTTTTATGTGCTTTTATGATTGTCTAAAACAGCAATCGAATAAAGTTTTCTATGACTATGACTATGATGGTCATTTTTTCTTTTGCAGTAACCACATAGCAGGTTAAACAAAAGGCCTATAAATAATTGCATAGGTTGGGTGCTAAGCAAAGGTTAGAGGTAGGCCAATAAGTGGAACCTTTGACTGATCATCTGGTACATTCATTATAGGTTTCCTTCCCTGATGTAATCCCCAATTAAACCCTTTCCTTCGTCTAGCCACTGTAAAACTCTGATAAGTAAAAACTACAGAGTTGGTGCTGCTGGAAGGTGAGCTTCGGGAGGGGGTGCTCCCAAGGAACACAATTTTGATCTGTGTGTGTAAAGTAAGACTTCATCTACACTGTCACAGGTGAGAGTACACCACGTACCTATGTGTAGGTTACATGTCCACCACAGCCTCCATACAATGGCTCAAATCAATGCTGCAGCAACACTAGATACCAGAAGCATGCATAGCACACAGACCTGCAAGTTGACCTTTAGAAGGTGAGCCCTGCATTTGCCTGACAGCAGCCATATCCTGACACATATCAATGGACTCCAGGCCTTTAAAATCAGCTTGTACGTTGACCTTGCAAGGTGCATGGACAGGGCCTGCATTCTACAAGGTAAAATACAAAGACAAGCATCAGAGAGGATGTGAAAGAAAGATGGAGGAAAAAAACAGAGAGAGAAGAGGGCAAGATGTAAGGAACTGTGAAGAAGAAAATAGAAAGTTAAGTAGAATTGAGCATAAGAGATTAAATGCAGTTGCTTTGTTTTCATAACTTGCTTTCCTTTCTCCCCTTCCAACCTGACATGTGTGTAATTTTTTAGAAATGACCAGATAGGGAATATTGAGGCACCCAGTAGCAGCCGTTTGTGAAGTATCATGCTTTTTGTCATCCTTGCAGGTATCTTAAAGGTGAAGGAGACTTGCATAGTGACTATGTAGATTTATTTTAGTAAAAGAGGTGTTGTAACAATTTCAAATCCCACCAATCTGGAGAATCTTACCAGTCTGCTTTAAGGGACATACTGTGCAGACAGAATGAGAATTCAGACATTCACATGTCTAGTGTGCTCTTGGCAGACTATGTCCACTAGAGAACAAGGCTTATGATCACAGCTCCGATTAGATACATTTTCTACATTTCTCATAGTTTTTAACAGAGATCCTCAATCCTCCCACTACTACCTGGAAACACTACAGACTTGTGGAAAGTCTAAATTTCAAGGGCCTGACTCTCAAAGGTAAATTATGCATTTGAGTACTTTACTCCTTTTGGTTATTCACAAAATCCGAGTGTAAGTTACTACAAAAAATAATAATTAAAAATCAGTAGTAAGTCCAGCACCACACATGGCCAACCACGTGTACTGCAATACCCTCCATAGAAGATGGGAGGTAGGGAATTAAAATAAATCCCACTAGGAAAGAATGTTAACACCTTGACCGCGGCGCGAATTCCGCCACGGTGCTGGTGATTTATTGAGTGGGCGGGGTTCGGACGGCCCCCGGCCGTCCTCCGCACACGCCCACTGTGACGTCGGACGGCCGGGGGCCGTCCGATGCATCGAAGGGGTTAAATTAAATAAATTATTTAAAATAGGTTCAAATATAAATAAGTATAAATGAATATCAAAAATATATAAAATAGTACAAATCTATTATTTAATTATAAAATATTTTAACAACCTATTTTGAATGTAAACATTAATATAACAATAAATATTATTTAAAAAATAATGACGATAATTTTAAATATTTTAAACCCAATATGTTACTTTTAATCATTATTATTGCATATTAAAAAAAGATTTTTTTTCTTTAGGTGGGAATTCATTTTTTTATTTAAACTTCAGAATGATTATTTTAATTTAATTTAATATATTTACATTAATGAATGTTTTTAATTCAAAATTATATTAACAATGCTGTAACATATTGTTAGACTTGGCATCTTTTGGCGTGTTTCCCCTGACTTTTTGCTTTCTGACCTCCTGGTTTTGACTCTGTTTTTGCTGGTGTAATGATTCTGCGCACTTTCCTCACTGCTGTCCAGATGGTTGATGCAAATGAGGGGTGAGAATCCAAAACTGCTGAGGTGGTCCATCTCCCTACAGGGAATGGACTTTACGGTGGAACACCGTCCTGGTACAGAACACGCCAACGCAGATGGTCTGTCCAGGTTCTTCCGCCTTAGTGAAGAGAACTCCAATGGGGTTGGGTAGTTCTCCCTACTTTCAGCTGGAGAGGACATGTGTAAGACTTGGCATCTTTTGGGGTGTTTCCCCTGACTTTTTGCTTTCTGACCTCCTGGTTTTGACTCTGTTTTTGCTGGTGTAATGATTCTGCGCACTTTCCTCACTGCTGTCCAGTGGGAAAGTGCAAGTGCTCCTGTATAAAATGTGTTATGGATTGGTGTTTCCATGATTGGCCTATTTGATTTATGTGTCAGTCCCTTGTCAAGTGCACTGAGAGTGCCAGGGCCTATAGATCAAATGCTGTTGGTGGGCTGCAGCACTGGATTGTGCCACCCACGCAAACAGCCCGTAAAGTGTAACTCTGGCCTGCCATTGCAGAGCCTGTGTGCAGCCTGGGGGTGCCATGTCGACTTGGCAAGTGCACACACTTGCAAGTCCCTAAACCTTCCCTTTTCTACATGTTAGTCACCCCTAAGGTAGGCCCAAGGTACCCCTGTGGGCAGGGTGCATTGTATGTGAAAGGTAGGACATGCCCTGGTGTGTGTGGCATGTCCTGATAGTGAATTACAGCCTATTTCGTTTTTCACTATTGCAAGGCTACCTGTTCCCCATAGGCCAGAATGGGCAGTTCTGATTATTACAGCTTATAATCCTAACTGACCCAGGGAACATGGTAGAAATTCGAGTTTAGTATGCCTGGACTCAGAATGATAAAATGCATCTTTTAGTGAAGTTGGTTTTAACATTCTGTGTTTGAAAATACCACTTTTAGAAAGTGGGTATTTTCTTGTCTAACCATCCAAGCCTGCCTCTGCTAGGTTGTGTATTCCTTGTCTGGAGTGTAAGTGACAGGGGCTGGGGGATGCCAGGAGACAGGGTGAGTCAGCACAGGGCTGAATAGCAAGATCTACATGTAGATGGGTGGGAGGAGATGCACCTGGGACCTGAATAGGGCTGGGCCTTCCCTCCACAATGCTGGCTCCACCTCCTGTGGTGCGTCTGATGTCCCTGGCCTGCACTGTGAAAAGAAAGAAGGAGACTTGTCAACAAAGTGCTCCAGGACTGACCAGAACTGGTTTGGACTAGGCAAAGGCCTCTCTGCCTTCAGAGAACAAAGAGAAATTGAGGATAAAAAGGGGGACCCAAACCCCAGAAAATTGGATCTCGCTGGAATCAAGGAACCTGCCAAGAAGAAGAGCTGGAGAGCTGCTAGGAGGAGTACTGCCCCTTTGCTGAGTTATTGCCTTGTTGGGTTGGCCTGCAGTTGCTGCTTCTGCCTTGGGCAGTGAAAGGACTGGACTGAACTTTCTATTACTTGTGCTGAGAATCTCCAAGGGCCCGAAACCGAGCTGGCCTCCTGTTAAGAAGTCTCAGGGACTGCAAAGGCTTCACCACCCTCTGGGTACCGCTTCTGGAACCGCTGTTTCAGTTGCCACAGAGGAGAGGGAACCGCAACCGACTCCGTCAACCGACTCCATTGCTGGCCCGGTGTCCTGTTTGCACCGCAGACCGCACCGTCCGCATCTCGCACCGCAACCCTGGTCTCACCGACGACGACGTCCGACGCCATCGCCACCGAGCCGCTGCTTGCACCGTGACCTGTGGGCACCGCAGTTCGCATCGCATCGCTTCACTGTGCCAGCCGGACCAGACCGACGCCGTCGCTGCAACTGGCTCAACAATCGGGACCGCGATCGCAGTTGGGGCACCGCTCGCACGCTTCGCGACGCACCGCTCTGACTCGCACCGCTGTCCGACGCCAGCTCCCGCACTCCGGCTTGGTCGCCTGCATTGCAACCTGCCAGCACCGCATCGAGCACCGTCTTGCCCTGCCCCGCACGCCTTGGACTCACCGACTCCGTCTGCACGATTGTCACCGTGCCGCTGCCTGCACCGCATCGAGAGGACACCGCGCCCTGCACCGCTTCCATCTTGCACCGCAACCGCGACGTACGCCGACCGGCTCGCACACTCCGTGCCCGCCACAACGAGAAAAGGTACTGTGACCGAGTCTGTTCACGACTCTGCTGGCCCGTATCGACGCGGTCAGCTGGAACTGTTAGATTCTGTGGTTGTCAGCATCGCGGTAGACTCGGACGGAGCTACCGACTCGTACGAACTTTGTTTTTGAACTATTCCTACAAAGAAGAAGTTGTCTTGCAACGTAATCACTTTTAAAGTACTGTATTGTGGGTTTTTATCGTATTTGGTCTCATCTTGAGTATGTAAAAATATTGGTTATTTTTCTAAACTGGTGTGGTGTCCTTTTGTAGTGCTTACATTATATTACTGTTGGTTATGTGCAAATGCTTTACACACTGCCTCTAAGATAAGCCTGACTGCTCGTGCCAAGCTACCAAGGGGGTGAGCAGGGGTTATTTTAGGAGTGTAACTCCCTTATCCTGACTAGAGTGGTGGTTTCTGCCTGGCTTTGGCACATGCACTAGCCTACCAAAAATCCAATTTCTAACATTGGTTGTCAGCGGTGAGGATAGGACTTGTGTTTGCACTTGACTTACAGTGATTGGTGTGCAGTACTACCATATCGCAGACCATTACGTACCACTTACAGGCTCTTTTTCTTTTTGGCCTATTTTTGATCTTGCCAGTTTGAACTTGCTACTTCAACATGCCTGAATCTATAGTATCATCAATTGCATCAGTAGAAATTGCCTTTGAGGAGGATCGATTGGAAGCCTACAATGTCAAGGAGTTAAAATCGATTTGCAAGAACCTGAAAGTCCAGGTCAGAGGCCTCACCAGGAAGGATGAGCTACAAAAGGTGCTGAGGGCCTGGGTAGCAGCCAGAGGTGCCAGTGGGCAATCTGGCGATCTCAATGGAGAGGTGGAGGAGCCTGTTCCTAGGGTGGATGTGCTTTTGGGAGGGGGGGGAACCCTCCAGGCCAGGCAGCAGTAGTTTGTCCCCAGAGGAGCTGGAGGACAGGCGGGAAATAAGGAGGTTTGAATTGGAGAAACTCAGAATAGAAAGTGAGAGGGAAGAGAAAAGAATAGCCATGGAGGAAAGGAAAATGATACTAGATCATGAGAGAATGATCAAGGAGCTGGAGCTAAAGAGTAGATCCGGTTCAGATGGTGGCAGCAATTCTTCAGCACACACAGACAGGATTGTACACATCCCCAAGAATGTAGGTAAAGAGTACAAAAAGGGTGATGACATACAAAGGTGGTTTCAAGGGTACGAGTCGTCTATTCATATGAATGGGGTCCCTGAAAGGAACTGGGGAGCGGGGTTGTGGCCTCTCTTTCCAGAGGAAGCTAGGGATACTCTGATAGCTTTGGGTAAGGGGCAGGACCTCACCTATGCTGACATGAAAGACGCTCTCCTCACTAGGTATGGGCTCACTCCTGAGAAGTACAGGGATCAGTTTAGGTCCAGTAAAAGTCTGAGGCCAACACTTGGTTGGAATGTGTGGATATGTTCTGTAGGTCGCTGGATGGTTGGGTGAAGGGCAGTAATGTAACAGATTTTCAGGGGCTCTACAATTTGATTGCATTGGAGCACTTGTCTAGTCTATGTTTTGCAGATCTGCGCCAACACCTAGTTGATAGTAAGCTAACTGACCCCAGGAAGCTTGCTATGGAGGCGGACCGCTGGGTGAGTACCAGGGTCCACAAGAAAGCGTTTGGGGGAGACTCAGCCAAAGGTGGGCAGGGTCCCCAGCAGAAAGGCGGGGGGACAAGGGTAAAGCACAGGAGTTCTCAAAAGGGCCCCAAACTAGTACCCAGGGTAAAGGTTCCCAGCCCCCGGTGATAAGAAGAAAGGGGTCTCTACAGGAAGCCTGTTGAGACCGGCCCCACGCAAGTGTTATGCATGTGACCAGGTAGGTCACTTTAAGGGGACCCCAAGTGCCCAAAGGGGACACAGCCACCCACTGGTGGACAGTCCAAAGTGTTGGCTAGTGTAGCGCTTGGGGAGGAGGGGTGCCCACAGGAGGGTGGGGATCCCGCAGAAATGACCCTTGTCTCACTAGGGGACAGTGAGATGGTCCCAGGAAACCAGGTGCCCCCTAACACAAAGAAATATAGCACCTGGGTGACCATTAATGGGAACAGGGTAGAGGCTCTCAGAGATACTGGAGCCAGTGTGACCTCAGTCCGGTGTCACCTGGTCTCTGAGAAGCAGGTAGTCCCAGGGGCATTCCACCAAGTAGTTGCTGTAGACAACTCTGAGCGCCAGTGTATGGTGGCGCAGGTTCCCTTTGAATGGGGGGTCTCAGGTCCCTTGAGGGTGGTTGTGAGCCCTACCATGCCTGTAGATTGTCTGCTAGGTAACGACCTGGAGCAGTCCTTATGGAAGGATGTTGAGCTCAGGTCTCACTTGGAGATGCTTGGGTTGCCAGAGTGGGCATGCGTGTCTACTCGGTCAATGGCAGCCAGAAAGGGTGATCAAGAGGACTTGGAGCCTGGAACAATGGCCCAAGTCCCTGCCAAGAGGAAGGGCAGGGGTGCGGGAAACCGGCCCCCGAAGTTCCCACGGACCGGGAGGAGGCGGACCTCGAGGGGACGCCCGGTGCCTACAGGGGAGCAGGTAGCCGAACTGGGAGACATCTCTGAGCTGACCCATTGGCAGCAAGAAGGGGGTCCCACCAGGGAGGAGTTCTGCAGGGAGCAGAACGAGTGCCCTACTCTGGAGGGTCTGCGGCGGCAGGCTGCAGACCAGGCAGCTGGTAATCAGTCCGGGTCACATCTGATCTACTGGGAGAATGGTCTCCTATACAGTGAGCCTAAGGTTGCTGAGCCTGGGTCAGCCCGTGTGCTGGTGGTACCCCAGCGCTTCAGGACCTTCCTACTGGGTCTGGCTCATGACGTGCCTTTGGCAGGACATTTGGGGCAGGACAAGACCTTTGACAGGCTTGTCACCCACTTCTTTGGCCCCAAATGCGAAGGCAGTCAGATGCACACTGTAGGTCTTGCCAAACTTGCCAGGCAAGTGGTAAGAGTGGGAGGAAGGTCAAAGCTCCTCTCCAACCTTTTCCTGTTGTGGGAACACCCTTTGAAAGGGTAGGGATGGATATTGTGGGGCCACTGGATCCCAAGACAGCCATGGGCAACAGGTACATCCTGGTCTTGGTGGACCATGCCACCCGGTACCCGGAGGCAATCCCTCTCAGGACAACGACGGCGCCAGTGGTGGGCCGGGCGTTAATGGGGATCTTTTCCCGTGTGGGATTCCCCAGAGAGGCGGTTTCTGATAGGGGACCAATTTCATATCCAAGTATATGACATCCCTGTGGAAGGAGTGTGGTGTAACCTACAAGTTCACCACTCCTTACCACCCACAAGGAAACGGTCTGGTGGAGAGATTCAACCAGACCTTGAAAGGCATGATCAAGGGTCTAACAGAACCCATGAGGCGTAAGTGGGACGTCCTCTTGCCATGCCTACTCTTTGCATACAGGGAGGTGCCTCAGAAGTCTCTTGGGTACAGCCCCTTTGAGCTCCTGTATGGCCACCCTGTCAGAGGACCTCTGAGTTTGGTAAAGGAAGGCTGGGAGGCAGCTCCCAGGAAAACTCCCCAGGATGTGTTTAGCTACATGCTGGCCTTTAGAAACCAAGCTGCCCGCTTCAGGAAACTCACTCAGGCGAACCTAGAAGCAAGCCAGGAAGAAATGAAAAGGTGGTATGACCAGAATGCCACTCTGGTCGAATTTCAACCTGGGCAAAAAGTGTGGGTCATGGCCCCAGTGGAACCTTGTGCCTTGCAGGACAAGTGGACTGGGCCATATGAGGTGGTGGAGCGCAAAGTGACGTCACCTACCTGGTGGATTTGCAGGTTCCAAGGAACCCTTTGAGGGTCCTTCACGTGAACCGCCTCAAGCCCCACTTCGAGAGGTCCGAAGTGAGTATGCTCTTGGCGACAGATGATGGGGTGGAAGAGGAGAGTGAGCCTCTCCCTGACCTCCTGTCTACCAAGGAGCATGATGGGTCAGTAGAGGGGTGATCCTCTCCCTACTCTGACTCAGGAGCAGCAGGGGACTGTCACCAGTTGTTGGGACAGTTCGCCCCACTGTTCTCTCTGACCCCCGGTGTTACTCACTGGTGTACCCATGACGTGGACACTGGTGACAGCCCTCCTGTAAAGCACAACATTTACAGGTTGACTGACCGGGTCAGGGCCAGCATCAAGGAGGAGGTCTCTAAGATGTTGGCGTTAGGGGTGATTGAGCCCTCCAACAGTCCTTGGGCCTGCCCAGTGGTCTTGGTCCCAAAGGCTGCTGCACCCGTTGCCACTCCAGAAATGCGGTTTTGTGTGGACTACCGTGGGCTCAACGCCGTCACCAGGACTGACGCGCACCCCAACCCCAGAGCTGATGAACTCATTGATCGGTTGGGAGCTGCCCGGTTCCTCAGCACGTTTGATTTAACGTCTGGGTACTGGCAGATTGCCTTAACCGATGGGGCCAAGGAGAGATCAGCATTCTCAACCCCAGAAGGTCATTACCAATTCCGGTGATGCCCTTTGGGTTGAAGAATGCCCCTGCCACATTTCAGAGGTTGGTCAATCAGGTGTTGGCTGGGCTGGAGGATTTCAGTGCCGCCTACCTGGATGACATTGCTGTGTTCAGTTCCAGCTGGGAAGAACATTTACAGCACCTTGAGAAAGTGTTGAGGGCTCTGCAAGGTGCAGGCCTCACGATCAAGGCCAGTAAGTGCCAGATCGGGCAGGGTTCTGTGGTGTACTTGGGACACCAGGTAGGAAGCGGCCAGCTGGCGCCCCTACAACCCAAGATTGACACCATTCTGGCTTGGGAGCCCCCCAAGACCCAGACAGAGGTGAGGTCCTTCTTAGGACTCACCGGCTACTATAGGAGATGTGTTAAGGGCTATGGCACCATCGTTGCCCCCTTAACAGAGCTGACTTCTAAGAAGCAGCCCAGGAAAGTGATCTGGACTGAGTCCTGCCAGAAAGCTTTTGATGCCCTGAAGGCAGCCATGTGCACGGTGCCCGTGCTCAAGGCACCTGACTTCTCCAAGGAATTCGTCGTGCAGACTGACGCTTCAGAGCATGGTGTGGGAGCGGTGCTCTCACAACTGAACGAAGAGGGCCTGGATCAGCCTGTAGTCTTCCTTAGCAGGAGACTACTCCCCAGGGAACAGAGGTGGAGTGCCATAGAAAGGGAAGCTTTTGCTGTGGTCTGGGCACTGAAGAAGCTGAGACCATACCTGTTTGGGACTCACTTCCGGGTTCAGACGGACCACAGGCCCCTCAGATGGTTGATGCAAATGAGGGGTGAGAATCCAAAACTGCTGAGGTGGTCCATCTCCCTACAGGGAATGGACTTTACGGTGGAACACCGTCCTGGTACAGAACACGCCAACGCAGATGGTCTGTCCAGGTTCTTCCGCCTTAGTGAAGAGAACTCCAATGGGGTTGGGTAGTTCTCCCTACTTTCAGCTGGAGAGGACATGTGTAAGACTTGGCATCTTTTGGGGTGTTTCCCTGACTTTTTGCTTTCTGACCTCCTGGTTTTGACTCTGTTTTTGCTGGTGTAATGATTCTGCGCACTTTCCTCACTGCTGTCCAGTGGGAAAGTGCAAGTGCTCCTGTATAAAATGTGTTATGGATTGGTGTTTCCATGATTGGCCTATTTGATTTATGTGTCAGTCCCTTGTAAAGTGCACTGAGAGTGCCAGGGCCTATAGATCAAATGCTGTTGGTGGGCTGCAGCACTGGATTGTGCCACCCACGCAAACAGCCCGTAAAGTGTAACTCTGGCCTGCCATTGCAGAGCCTGTGTGCAGCCTGGGGCTGCCATGTTGACTTGGCAAGTGCACACACTTGCAAGTCCCTAAACCTTCCCTTTTCTACATGTTAGTCACCCCTAAGGTAGGCCCAAGGTACCCCTGTGGGCAGGGTGCATTGTATGTGAAAGGTAGGACATGCCCTGGTGTGTGTGGCATGTCCTGATATTGAATTACAGCCTATTTCGTTTTTCACTATTGCAAGGCTACCTGTTCAACCATTGGCCAGAATGGGCAGTTCTGATTATTACAGCTTATAATCCTAACTGACCCAGGGAACATGGTAGAAATTCGAGTTTAGTATGCCTGGACTCAGAATGATAAAATGCATCTTTTAGTGAAGTTGGTTTTAACATTCTGTGTTTGAAAATACCACTTTTAGAAAGTGGGTATTTTCTTGTCTAACCATCCAAGCCTGCCTCTGCTAGGTTGTGTATTCCTTGTCTGGAGTGTGAGTGACAGGGTCTGGGGGATGCCAGGAGACAGGGTGAGTCAGCACAGGGCTGAATAGCAAGATCTACATGTAGATGGGTGGGAGGAGATGCACCTGGGACCTGAATAGGGCTGGGCCTTCCCTCCACAATGCTGGCTCCACCTCCTGTGGTGCGTCTGATGTCCCTGGCCTGCACTGTGAAAAGAAAGAAGGAGACTTGTCAACAAAGTGCTCCAGGACTGACCAGAACTGGTTTGGACTAGGCAAAGGCCTCTCTGCCTTCAGAGAACAAAGAGAAATTGAGGATAAAAAGGGGGACCCAAACCCCAGAAAATTGGATCTCGCTGGAATCAAGGAACCTGCCAAGAAGAAGAGCTGGAGAGCTGCTAGGAGGAGTACTGCCCCTTTGCTGAGTTATTGCCTTGTTGGGTTGGCCTGCAGTTGCTGCTTCTGCCTTGGGCAGTGAAAGGACTTGACTGAATTTTCTATTACTTGTGCTGTGAATCTCCAAGGGCCCGAAACCGAGCTGTCCTCCTGTTAAGAAGTCTCAGGGACTGCAAAGACTTCACCACCCTCTGGGTACCGCTTCTGGAACCGCTGTTTCAGTTGACACAGAGGAGAGGGAACCGCAACCGACTCCGTCAACCGACTCCATCGCTGGCCCGGTGTCCTGTTTGCACCGCAGACCGCACCGTCCGCATCTCGCACCGCAACCCTGGTCTCACCGACGACGACGTCCGACGCCATCGCCACTGAGCCGCTGCTTGCACCGTGACCTGTGGGCACCGCAGTTCGCATCGCATCGCTTCACTGTGCCAGCCGGACCAGACCGACGCCGTCGCTGCAACTGGCTCAACAATCGGGACCGCATCGCAGTTGGGGCACCGCTCGCACGCTTCACGACGCACCGCTCCGACTCGCACCGCTGTCCGACGCCAGCTCCCGCACTCCGGCTTGGTCGCCTGCATCGCAACCTGCCAGCACCTCATCGAGCACCGTCTCGCCCTGCCCCGCACGCCTTGGACTCACTGACTCCGTCTGCACGATTGTCACCGAGCCGCTGCATGCACCGCATCGAGAGGACACCGCGCCCTGCACCGCTTCCATCTTGCACCGCAACCGCGACGTACGCCGACCGGCTCGCACACTCCGTGCCCGCCACAACGAGAAAAGGTACTGTGACCGAGTCTGTTCACGACTCTGCTGGCCCGTATCGACGCGGTCAGCTGGAACTGTTAGATTCTGTGGTTTTCAGCATCGCGGTAGACTCGGACGGAGCTACCGACTCGTACGAACTTTGTTTTTGAACTATTCCTACAAAGAAGAAGTTATCTTGCAACGTAATCACTTTTAAAGTACTGTATTGTGGGTTTTTATCGTATTTGGTCTCATCTTGAGTATATGAAAATATTGGTTATTTTTCTAAACTGGTGTGGTGTCCTTTTGTAGTGCTTACATTATATTACTGTTGGTTATGTGCAAATGCTTTACACACTGCCTCTAAGATAAGCCTGACTGCTCGTGCCAAGCTACCAAGGGGGTGAGCAGGGGTTATTTTAGGAGTGTAACTCCCTTATCCTGACTAGAGTGGTGGTTTCTGCCTGGCTTTGGCACATGCCCTAGCCAGCAAAAATCCCATTTCTAACACATATTTTTTATTGTGTTCTAGATTTTTTAAAAATATATCAAATGAATTTACCTTAATATTTGAAGTACAATTTTTTTTATATTTCTTTGCATCTTACATATACTTGTTTATTTTTCCCTGTCATTCACCATTTGGAGATCTCTGCCCTGACTGCTAATAACCAGTACAGTAGTAAGTATAATCTAGTGTACACTGAATCAAACAATGCTTATCCTGTGGCAGGAATGTCTTTTGACAATTCAGTCTTTCTTCCCCTCCCCACACATTTTCTAAAAGGCACGCATGTAATTCAATATTGCAAAACAATGGTTCTTTGTACTGTAGCAGATCCTTTATGAGTAGATATCCCATGATTTCCTTTTCAGAGCTGGTTGTAAAATGCTAAGGATATCTAGCCCAGTTTCTTGGACAGTTCTGGGGTTAAGATATACTTTTTAATCCATTTTATTTTAAAACTTGGTTGTTACCCACCTCCTATCCCCTAAACAAGATGGGTTAGTGAGTCTCACTTACTGCTTAGTTGCAATATGGGGATGTCTGATGATTTCCCATTCAGTATTGACACACAACATCTCTACTTTTGTCACTCAATGAAAATGAAGTACAGAAAGAGATAGTGTCTTACCTAGTATCACACAATTTGATGAAGGACAGAAGGGATTTGAATTCAGGTTTTATAGTTTTGCAATTTGTAGCTAAGCTGCTAGTCTACATCCAGTCTGTGTGACCAACTTGTATAGGAGTTGCATAGAGGAGGTACCACTCAAAGTATTTTGCGTTGTTACAAAAATGATGTACGGATGCTGACAAATACACAGAAGGAAAAAGGTAAACCTGTTGTAAATCAACAGGTTAAATATTATGCTAAAGAACATTTAGGCCCTCATTTTGAGTTAAGGGCTAAATACCGTTCCCTGTGCAAACTTGTTTGCAAGTGGATCGGCATTACGAGTTGTGTGATAGTTATCACGTTTTTCCCTGATAAATTCAAGTAGGTCAAACCTGTCAAAATGTATCGAGGGAAAAGGCCCAGAAAAAAATCTAAATTTGTAGAATTTGGTGTGTTAAAAACAGATTCTGTAAGTTATGCCAATTTTTCCTTTTACACGTGGTAAATATGTCTCACCATGGGATTAATGGCAAACTCATAATGAGGGTCTTAGGGATATATTTATGAGCCCAGTTGCGCTGCTCTTGCACCACGCAACATGGTGCAAGAGAGATGCAACTAAAAACTTAGATTTATGAAGCCATGCAAGGCCACTTTGCATGGCCCTGAGTGGCTTCATAAACCTGGAGTAATGCAACGCAGCGCAAATCGCTGCGTTGCATGACTCTGCCCTGGAAAGGTGTTCCATGGGTGTTGTGTAGGTGTTCCCACACAACTCCCATGGTTTTTTGACACATTCCCAGATTTACCAAATGTGGTAGACCTGGGAATGCAATAAAAAGATAGGCCTTCTCACGGGAGGTGTAACAAGGAGGAATATCTTTATTTCTACTCATTACTTCCTCTTTCTATTTGTGCTGCATTCTGCAGCATGCATAGAAAGAGGAATGTGCCTCTCAGAATTGCTATTTTGCAGGAAAGTGTCCCTTCCTGCACAAAAACAATCCTGCATGCAATGCAGGCACCCTTGCAGCAAGGTGCAAGGTTGCCTGCATTGGCGCTATGCAGCCCATTGTGCACCGGTGCATGGGAAAGGACAGGAATGTGCCGTTTTGGGATAAATACGGCTCATTTCTGTCCTTACCCTCTGATGCAGCACAGCAAGATGACTTGCTGCACTTCACCACTTTCACATAAATGTGACTCTTAGGGGAATATTCACAAGGACTTATCGCCGAGTTATCGCCACCTTAACGCATCAAAAGTGGAGATAGATTTAACGCCCCATTCACAAGCGGGTGCAAACTGCAGACATCACCAGTATTCCCGCGATAACTGCCTCAAAATTTATCTCCACGGGTGACACCACCAACTAACCCTAATGAGATGCAGAGTAGGCGTTCCCGTGCAAAAACTCACGAAAACAACACTACACTACTTTCACAACGAACTGCCAGACCTGCGATGCAAACCAAAAACAGGCGATAAGCCGCGGTAGCAGCAGGGAATTAACACCTGCCTTTTGCTGGTGTTAAGCAGGCCGACTACCTGCAGCATGAAAGGGATCCCAGTCAAGAGCCACATCTGAAGACCCACAGATGCCATGGAGCCAATGATCATGCAGCTCGGAGATCCATGAGGGCCACAACACCCACCGCCACCATCCCCAGGCCCGCCACCACCCCCAGGTCCCGCCCCGCCCCCCCAGACCACCACAGAGGCAGCGTACACAAAGACAGCGGACCCACCGTAAACGCACCAGCCGCACAGACCTTACGCCAGAGGAGGACATTGCCCACTACAGGCCCAAAAGAACAACCATCCCCCGCATCCTGACCCACAGCGCCCACCGGCTGACGGTACCAACACAGCGGACAACCAACATTCCTCCGCAGACAAAGCTGCCGGCTGTGCTGCACATGTTGGCCTCTGGTACCTTCCAACCCACAACTGCCAGAGTCGGAGGAGTCTCACAGCCAGCCCTATCCAAGTTCATCACACCTGTCCTGGATGCCATCATCAGCCTGGTACCCCAGCACCTCCACTTCACCCACACTGCGCAGGAGCAGCTGGAGACCAAGCAAGGCTTCTACGCCATAGCTGGTTTCCCTCACGTGTTGGGGGCAATGAACTGCACACATGTACCCCTCGTGCCCCCTGCAGACACTGCACACAACTACAGCAACAGAAAGCACACGCATTCCATCAATGTGCAGGCAATAGTGGACCACCGGGGACTCCTCAACAATGTTGTGGCCAACTCCCCAGGCAGTGTGCATGATTCATACATCTCCCGACAGTCCATCATCAACCAGCGCTCCCAGGATGGCACCTATGGAAATGCATTGCTCGTTGGTAAGTACCAAATGAACACACCACACACCTCCACTCCACAGTCATGCAACTCATGACACTGGCAATGGGCACGCAGCAAAACTACATGCAACATGCCACACAACATGCCAACCGACCAGACATGACAACACGACTCCATTGGGAACCTGGGCTTGCCATGCATACAACCCAGCCACGGCATGGCACCACAGCCACACAGTAGCAGAATGTGAGGAGAGGCTTGGAGCAGGCATGCGCAAGAGGGGCAAGTGACTAATGAATGAGAACCTATCCAATGCCAGGTGAGGCGTGGATGTGCTGGACAGACTTCAGTGTGCAAACCATGGAAATGGCCATGTGGACATTAACTGCTGGTGCATGGAGTGTAGTGGCCAGTGGACGCTACCATGTCCCCACAGGCTGTAAGGCAGAATGCGGAAATGTCACTTGTTACGTCCCCCCCTGTATGCGCGTGCAGAGTGGGTTGGCCCTGCGTACGCCAGAACTGCGTAGGGGTGTGAATGAAAAGCCCGTCGCACTGGGCGTGGTTCTCATTCGGAATGGCCAACGTGTCTGCCAGGGCGGCACCTCTCAGCCTGCCACGAGGGCGGCGCCGTGCACGGCAGGGCCTGCGACCCTGTGCGCTTGCTGCACCCCGGGCCCCTGGTCCCCAGACCCGTCATGCCTGCCCCAGCACACCAAGGAGGCTCCGCTCACCTGCCGACACCGGCGTGTGTCAAAGAGGGCCCACCATGTGCCGGTGCAAGCTCCAAGCCCCAGTCCCGCGACCTTTGCAGCCTCTGCAGACCATCGCTGGCCTCCACGACGCTGGCCCACAGTACTCCTTTTTCATTGACATACTCCACCGGCCTACTCTTCGGCCCAGTTGTTGGCACATGTTGTACTGAGTCGTGAGTTTTGAATGGCAGTGACCCCAAGTCTGTGGCAGTGTCCACATCACTATACTCCCTCCGATCAGTGAAGACAAAGTCTGCATCGCAAGCCTGCGACACGTGGTGCCACTAACCCTGTTCAACGCAAGCCGGCGACACTTGGATGAGGGCTCAGGCCTACACCACGGTCCAGTAGGTCCCACATGTGGAACTGTGTCTTGAGTTCAGAATGGCAGTGACCAAATGTTAATTGCCGCGTTTATATCACTGAATTCCCTTCGATCAGTGTCCCAAACCCTGCATCACAAGCACACGACACATGGCTGTGGGCCCATGCTGACCGCTGCCCCCGGCCTACACTGCGGTCCAGTAGGTCCCACATCCAGCACTTAGTCGTGATTCATGAATGACAGAGTCCATACCAGTGAACGCATGGAGAGGAGTAAGAGGAAGATGCGGTTCAGTCTGGATGAAAGCCGGATCCTCGTTACGGAGGTGACCGAACACTAGCAACAACTGACCTGGTGCCACTAACCCTGTTCACCGCAAGTCCGCGTCCCGTGGTGCCACTGAACCTGAACTACGCAGGCCGGTGGGACCATCCAACGTAAGCCGGCGACACTTGGATGAGGGCCCCTGCTGACCGCTGCCTCAGGCCTACACTGCGGTCCAGTAGGTCCCACATGTGGAACTGTGTGTTATGGAAGAGTTCACACCATTGGACACGCCTCATCGCAGGCGGCATCCCCTATCAGCACTGGTGCCACCAACTCTGTGCGCAATGAGTCATGGGTACTGTCTTGTTGAACTTTGGTGGCGTCTGAGTCCATGGCCTGTGGGTTGTCTGCATCATCATCTGGCTGGGACGGACTTGGTGTTCGACATGTGTCTGTTCCATTCATCTCCACCATAGTGACTGTTTCAGCGTGGTTCTGCCCTCTGCATCATGCCCTGGGGGTACACCTTCCACTGTCCACCTAAACACTCTGCGACACCCCCCTTTGACATCTACGAGAACCTGCTCTGCTCTCGTGACCCTGCCCCAGTGCACCGCAAGTCAGCGTCCCGTGGTGGTAGGCCTGTGCCGGATGCTGTGCATCTGGGGCCACTAACTCTGTGCAGCTCAAGTCATGGGGCCTTTATGGTTGAATGGTTGTGTCTTTTATGATGTACACTGTTGTAGATCTTTGACTGCACCAAGCACTCCATGACGGCTGGTGTACACACACCCCACACACATCCAACACAGGTGTCACTCGACATGTGAGCCTGCTAATAAAAGTGGCTGGGCGCACGTGCCCGTAGCCATTCACACCATCTAAGCAAGTGTGTCCGTGTGGTCATTATGTCAGCATGACGGACCCGAGCCCTGCAACATCGCAGTGTGCTGTGTTCAGTGGACGATACCATGTCACCTCAGCAGTGGCTAAGACCATGGACATGTAGCTTCATCCGCCCCCCCCCTGCATGCACAAGCGGCGTGTGCTGGGCCGGTGTACGCCAGGTCAGCGCTGGGGTCGGCTGATTTGGCAGGGGGCTCAGGGCGTGGCTCTGGTCTGGCCTTGAGCAGGAAGTGCGGTAAGTGTGTCTCTGTGTTGGAGTGTTGTCGCCACCAGGGCCACAGTCAAAGATGTTGCAATGTAGCATGCACCCGGAGGGCGGGGCCGCATGTACGGGGAGATGTAGGAGAGCAAGTCCGCTCGGGGTCTTGGCTCATACATGCCAAGTGTTGTGTGTATCAGTCCTGCGGCTGCATGAGTCAGATGCCTAGCCTCAATCGCAGCGCGATCACAGCCAGCCATGGACTGTACACCTGTGTCCGCCCTGTCCAGACCATTTGCCTACACTCACATGGCCGCACACCCTCAACGGCCAGCATCACGGTGTTGTTGGCATGCCGCTGGACATGCGCAGACAGGCATGACAATGGTGTGCCGTAGGAGTGCATGTGATGCAACCGCGCAGTGCACACAAGTGTGGGGGCTCGTGGGAGGGAGGAGCAGCTGTGAGGCAATGTAACACACAGTGAGGCCGCTCATGTGCCACGTGCTCGGCATATCATCCATGACTCCCTGGGTCGCAGACATCCCACCCCACCCACGACAGGCCTCTGCACATCTCCTGTATGCAAGCAGATGGTAAACTGACTGTAGGGATGAAAGGTCCTTTGTCTGGACTATCATGCGGAAGCACATCTGCAGCTCCGAGCTGGGACTTGCATGTGCCCAGCACCCCCTGACAGATACGATAGCATTTGCTGACGACTCCCACACTACGCACTGCCCGACGTGAGACCAACGTGTACACATCCCACGCACAGAAGTCCTTGTGTCATAGTTAGCGTGCGTGAAATGGCCTTCACACGTACTCCCACCCCATCCCAGGCCTGCACCCGTTGCACACAGACACTGCTCATTGATCCGAGCTGTGGCATTTCATCCACAGGACTGGCGCGAGTCAGCACAGTGCCGCTTCAAGCAGAGCCACTGACACAATGGCAGACCATCCCGGACACATGCACAACCCCAGTCACGTGGACCGGTAACGTGTACGTCTGCTGCATGTACTGGGGGCACTGCCATTGGCAGTGCTGCGGATCAGTTACCGGTTAAGCTTCCGCCTTGCCAACGTCAACTGCGTTCAGCCTGTGTTGCATTGTCACTCGTGCATATTCGAGTGGACCATGGATGTCTGCCTCTCCAACGTAACGGTAGCTGAACTGGATTTCGACGTGTGTGTGCGCCCCCTGTTGGCCCACGACCAGGAGTGTCACCGTGATGCCCGTTTATGGCATGCCTGGATGATTGGCATGTATGCTGGCAACTGGACCTGGGAGATTGCACGAGTCGTCGTGTGCAGTGACCACATTGAGCCGCTCCCCTATTGGGCTTTAGTGCCAATTGGGGCCAGGGGTTGGAGTCAGCACATCTGTCCAGGACAGCTGATGGGTTACGTCGCCGACATGTTAGATCTAGTCGACAATGAGCTCTTAGTGGAAGTGTTGGCCTACGCTGCTGCACTCGTGTTCATGGGCAAGTGACAACGTACCTGCAGCCACAACTGAATGTGATCCATTGCACATGTCCCGATGCCTGGTTGCATGTTGGGGATCTGGTCACATGTCCCAAGACGACAGTGGACATGGCTGCATTGGCCTGGACTCCGGATACATGCGCGGACAACCAACGCGTGTTGGCACTGACTTGTGTGGGTGATGGACTCCCCCGGGGTGGACATAGGCGCTTTGCAACGTTCCTCATTCAGACATGCTGTTGCATTGGTCTGCATGTTGTGGCACTTCTCTTGGCCGTACTGACACGCAATTGTTGATGAAGTTTCCGCACCTTCACTTGTCTCCAACTGTGATGAGTGTTGATATGTATGCAAATGTGTGTGTCACGGCCTATCTGGGTCCCTGCCATACATGCATTGCTACCCCATCAGGGTTGTGGGTTGGTACTTGTGCATTATCATGTCCCTGTTTCGTGCTTTGCTAGATGCGTATGGCCATTTACCGGCCACAAGCGGGTGCACTTGTGTCCTGTGTTCGGTTGTGCAAATGTTGGTGTTTGTACCACTTTGTGTTCGATGTTGGGGTGCTCTGCTTCCTGTGTGTGTGTGCTGCATTGTGTGTGAGATGGCCCTTCAGCTCTGATTTGGCTCACCCTTCTCCCTTTCAGGCAGTGTGGTTTTCACTTCTGTGCTTGTTCAGTGGTGTGATATTGCCGACTTGTGTGACTTGTGCTCTTGGTTGGTGTTGTTACTCTTGGGCATGGTTTGTCTGCAGTTGTGCTGTGCTTAATTGTGCTTAATTGTGCATGTGTGCCATTGTGCCCATCTCCCCCCGTCCCCCCAGTCCCTGGTCGTTCCTCTCACTGTTGCTGTTGTGTCTGTTGATTTTGAGCAGTTTCTGGTCCCCGACTCCTGCCACCATCTCCAGACTGATGTGGTGGACACCATTTCCTCCATGTCATCCAGCTCCTGGTGTGGCGCTAGACTCCCACCTCCGGTGTGCATTGCTGCCTTCTGGTTGTTGGCGTGTTTCTGCTTGTTTTTGCGTTTCGCATCATTCCAGCTGTTCTGGTTTTCTTCCATGTTCCTCCTCCGCTCTCCGGCTGCATTCACCTTGTCCATGATGGACTGCCATGTACAATGTTTTGTTGCCAATGTGGCTTGTGAGGTTGTGTACTTGCTCCGACTGCCTCCATTGTGCTTCGCTGTTGTTTTCTGTTTGGTTTGTCTTCCTTTTTCCTGCTTTTGTTGTGCTTAATCCCGCCTGCTGTGTGTGTGTCGCGGGCCTGGCACTGCTTATCGCTGCTTTCCTCATCGCGAATGGGCTCATCGCACGTTTTTTTGCATTGAGGTTTGTGTTTTTATCTCCGTCGCAGTGGTTGTATCGCGGACATTGGCCGTGTTTTCGGCAAACTATCGCATGGTACCGCCGTGTTGTGAATTCCACGTTAACACGGGGTTATTTTCCCGCGATAGACTGCGATGTGTAAAGTTGCGTTAACATTTTTTGGAGATGTTTAGCGCACGTTATTGTGAATATACCCCTTAGTCTTTGTAGTGTCTTGTGAGTTGGAGATGCCGTAGAACAGTGACATAAGTGCTTGGGTGTGGTGATAGAATGCATGCTGTAGAATGTTTGGTTAACCCTTACTTGCTGAGGAATTAAGACGTGTAATACCAAGCTCCATGGGTGGTGTAGTCATTTACATGTATCCAGGCTGGGCAGGATGCTACAACTGGTGATGAGATAAAGGATTGAATAAACCCCCAACCCAAAGAACCAAGAGTGCTCTCCCAGAGAGTTTGCTGTGGTCCAGCAAACTGCTCGTGCGTGACACATGACGTCAGTTGAAGTGAAAATCGACAGTTGGCGTATGTGGAGTCAAAGCACCACTCCAGTCAGTGAAAGGCCTTTGAAGAAAGTGAAACTTTACAGTAAATTAGTTGTGGTCGGCTAGAAATTTGCTGGTAAGGTTGAGAAAAGAGGCGCTGTGCCACCACATAAGAGAGTCGTTATTCATACAGTTTGAGGATGGTAAAGACAGCGACAACCAGATACAGAGAAGCACTGAAGGCAGTGATCGCTGAAAGCAAGGAAGTACTCAAAGCAGAAAACATTTCAAACACAAAGACATGCTAAAAGCAGTAACAACCAGGTACAGAAGTGCAACGAGTGGTGACAGCCAGGTGCAAGAGAACCCTGTGATTGGAAGCAGATAAATGCAGAGAAAAATTAGAGGAGGTAACAACCAGAGATATAGAGACTATGATCACACTTACCTGAACCTGAGTAAAGACAGCCATCGGACCTCCGCACCGGGTGCCACAACTCAAGCAAAAGCAAAAAGGGAGGTGGTAGTTTTAAGAAGACAGAGGCATCATAACCAGTTATGGTCCTTACTGATGAGAGTATATGCTGTCCACCTGGACTTGCACCATTCATACTATCTGTAAGTCCTTGCAACATGCTGGCTTCAGGATCATCATGGCCAATCTGAACTGGTATGACTTCTTCCGGTGTGGCCATTTGAAAAAAATAAATTTACTATCCAGACCCAGGGGCGTAACACAGGCCCCCGCAGTGCGGGGGGGCCCCGCGCTCCAGGGGCCCCCTCCGCGGCTCTGCATCCTTCTCCGATGCTGGGACTTAGGTAACTTAGGTTACGCTCGCCGTAGTTGCAAGCGCAGCCGCCTCATCATAAATTAAACGGTGCGCGTGCGCAGCCGCATCTGCGCGGTCTTCACCGTTAGAGGGTGGAGCATACAATGGTCATTGATTCTCATGCGCATATGCGCCACTTTGCTCAATTTAAAGTGCGCGTGACGGCGTGAGGTGAGGCGGCTGAGAGGGACCGTGCGGCCCAGGTGAGTCAGGAAGGTAAACAACCGTGCAGGCAGAAAATGCGACAGGCCGAACGAGGACAAGTAATTAAAATCACCGAGGACATGCAAAAAAAGTCTATTAATAACAAAAGGAATTGAATCAATATTTCTTTTAACAAGAGAGCTTTGAGGCCTTGTCCCAGTCTCCCCTGAGCGCGTCAGGCCCGGTATCATTTAAACGCAGCACTGGAAGGCGCCTCAGTCCCTCAATGCAGCTGCTTCGCGAGAAGGCGCCAGTTCTTTAGCCAAAAGCTCGTCCAAGCATTTCTCCAAATGGTAACCTTGGCAAATTCCTTTTGTGGGACATGATGAGGTGTGAATGCAATCTCCAAGCTCACCTCTCTCCTTTAATTTTCGTGAGCAAAATTTGCCAGCTGTGCCATGCCACATCAGAAACGCCGGTGGGCCAGTATCAATGACAAATGCTCTCCGGGTGCGGAAACTGGAGGCCCAAAACTAATTTCAGGGGTCAACTTCATTTTGACTTCATTTTGGTTCATATCATCAACTGGGTGTGCAAATTAATCATGCAATAGCTGCTTGTTTAAACAACAGCGCGCGCCGAAGGAGATTATTGTTAAGCAAAGGTAATATTTCGGTGTTCTTTCCACCTTACAATCATTTCATATTTTAGCAAAATTCAAAAAGGGAATCGCAAACCCAGATAGTGCCCCAAAATACTTTATTTTTACTGGGTGAGTAACATCAAGCGCAGTCAATTTAACTTCATCAAACGGTTGACACAGGAACTGATAAAAGGATGGAAAAATGTAAGAAGCAAGAGCAGCCAAAATCGCATGGCTTATATCTGCATTAAAACCAGATGTTTCGCTAATGGCTCAGTTTGATAAAGCTGCAGACATAGTACTCAGTACTTTCCGCTGCTCGCTTTTTCAGCTTGCTGCAGTATTCACAAACGTTTCTTTATTTCATTCTTTAAATCAGAAAGCATTTTCTTCTTGGAAAGCAGCGAATTCATATATTTTTCGCATTGACTTGCTTTCCTGCGGTGTCTTCCATTTTCTAAAATACAGATCTAACTGCTTACGCCCCAGGACGGACTGGTGCGGCCTTAATTTAAATATTGCCAATGCTAACCTTGCCGGCCTTCTGCCGCACGCTCGCGCCTGCCACTGAAGCTGCAGGCCATGCCTCAGGTGAGTCAGTCTGTCGCCTACACATTCTCAAGTTTGAAAAGTTGTCTCACACAGCATAATTTTCAACCTCCATGTCTTCAATGGAATGTGTGTGTATTTGTATGAAAACAGATGGGAGTCAGGTGCCTGCTGCCAGGGGAGGCACGGGTCAGGCTCCAAAGGCAGGCCATGCAGGCGCTCCAGGTGACTGAGCCCAGGAGCGCAGGCAGCTGCCGCCGCCATTGGCAGGATATCCCTCACTTGAAAATCGCTAGGGGACTCAGGAAATCGCTTGTTAGCAGGGTGTGTGCTTAACAGGCATCTTCTGTTACTTCTGGCCGCCTTGTTTTTAGGTCTCGCCTGACCCAGCGCATGCGCTGGACTGGCGAGACTTTTAGTAAGGGCTTCAAAAAATGCTACCATGGCTGGCCTACAGCTTGCGTGCATGTGCGCGGGCGCGCGCTTACGAGCAGAGGCGCCCTATAGCTTTCCTCGTCATGCTCATTAAGCGCATCGCTCGCCGCGCTTGATCGCGATCACGATCACTTTCACTTTCGCGGCCGCTTTGATGTTCTCAGTGAGCCAGTATTTTCACGGCCGCGCGGCCCCGTTACTTTTACTGTTATGCAGACCGCCCGATACGTCTGTGCTTGGTGGTTTAAAAGTGTTTACTATGGGTTCTCCTCTACTGTTCCTGAGTAGTTGCCCTGTAATTCTCCTTGGTGGTTTGAAAGTGTCTCTAAAAGAGTTGCTTCTCTATCACTCTTGTGTAGACTCCGGTGGTACTCCTTAGGGGTTTAAAAGTGCCTCCAATGTTTTGCTCCTCTATCACTCCTGGGTAGGCTCTGTATAATGCTCCCGATTACTTGTGAGTGCCTCCAACTGTTTGGTTCCATAGATACTATTGTGTAGACTGCATTTAGTAGTGCTTGTTTTTTAACAGTGCCTCCAGTTGGGTGTTCCTCTGTTGGTCCTCTGTAGTTCCTGGGTGAACTCCATATAAATCTCCTTGGTAGTTTAACAGTGCCTCCCATGGGTTGTTCCTCTATTGCTGCTTTTTTAGAATCCTTATAGTGGTTTAACAGTGGAGTCACGAAGGAGTCTCTGACACTTTTAATTGGCCGGGTGAAATCAGGCTCACCGGCAGACCCTTGCCCGCCAAAGATCTTTAAGATGGCCCTCCCCGGAATTGATAGCGAGGTGCTCTCGCTTCTCAATGGGTCCCTGGAAGCAGGGCTTGTCCCTGCTAGCTTTAAGGAGGCCCGGGTCATTCCGCTCCTAAAAAAACCTGGGGCAGACACCAAGAATCTAAAACAATTTAGGCCAATCTCGCAGCTACCTTTCCTTGCTAAAGTACTAGAACAACATGTACTACATTCCTTTTCATGCCATCTTGAAAAAAATCACCTCCTTGAATTTAATCAGGCCGGGTTCAGGGCTCACCACAGCACGGAATTGGTTATGCCATCTGTGCTGGATGAATTAAGACTAAGGGCAGATAAGAAAAAGCCATGTGCCCTGGTTTTACTGGACTTATCCGCAGCATTTGACACAGTCAATCATGACCAATTATTGTCGCGGATCTCTGATCTGGGAATCCAGGGTACGGCCCTGGCCTGGCTTTCATCCTTTCTTAAGGATCGCTCACAGAGAGTTCAGCTAGCTGATCTGGTATCAGACCCAGGCACACTCTCCTGTGGGGTACCTCAGGGCTCGGCATTGTCACCCCCTCCTTTTTAACGCCTACCTCCAGCCCTTGATATCCGCACTAAACCAGATGGAGTGCCGGATCTTTAACTATGCCGATGACACCCAAATCATCATCCAGATCGACAGTTCGCCGACGGCCCATCTAAGGATGCAAAATATTTTAAAATTCACTGTTAATTGGATGACGGCCAATTCCTTAAAATTAATCCAGACAAGACTGAGTTACTGGCCATCACCACAGCATCCAATCCATGGAACGATCTCTTTTGGCCACAAGAACTTGGCCCTTTTCCGGAACCGGCCGTGGCCGTGAAAAGCCTGGGCATCAAAATTGATGCCAAGCTATCCATGATACAACAGGTGTCGGCAGTAGTGGGAACCTGTGTCGGCCTGCTGAGACAGTTGCGGAAACTGGCCCCTCTTCTCACCTTCTCCACACCCAGACGGGCGGTCTCAGCAATAATACTGTCGCGTCTGGACTATGGGAACTCCCTGTATATCGGCCTCCCGCAAAAACTGTTGGCCAGACTACAGGTTGTTATGAATGACGCGGCTAGATTAATTTTCAGAATGCCGAGACGAGCACATGCCACCTCTCTGCTACATGAGCTACATTGGCTCCCGGTCAGGCAGAGAATTAAGTTTAAAGGTCTCTGCATTGCTCATAAATCCATGTATGGTCAAGCCCCAAGTTATATCAAAGACCGTCTAGCTAACTACGTCCCTAGTAGGGTGCTCCGGTCAGCAGAGGCCTGCCTATTGGTCTGCCCATGTTTCAGCCTGTCTTCCGTAGGAGGAAGAGCCTTCTCAACATCAATCCCTCAGCTTTGGAATAATCTCCCGGTAAATCTACGCAAGGAAGTGAACTTCCTCCCCTTTAGAAAGAAGCTGAAGACAGTACTTTTCTTAGAAGCCTGGGGCATCATTTAACATCTGCTACTCCTCTACTAACATGGATAGGTGCCCCCTCTGGTAGCGCTTAGAGACCTGCTGGTGATAATGCGCTTGATAAATATAAATTACATTACATTACATTACAGTGCTCCTACTGGGTTGCTGTACTGCTGCTTTCCTGTTGCTATTGGTAGACTTAATATAATACGCGTTGGTGGTTTAACAGTGCTTCCAGTGGGTTGCTTCTCTGTTGCTCCTGTCGCCCCTGGATAGACTCCATATAAAACTCCTTGGTAGCTTAACAGCGCATCCAGTGGGGTGCTCCTCTGTTGTTCCGCTGTATTTCTTGGGTCGACTCCATATAAAACTCCTTGGTAGTTTAACAGTGCCTCCCACAGGTTATTCCTCTATTGCTTTTGGGTAGAATCCTTGCTTGGTGTTTTAACAGTGCCTCCAATGATCCTCTCCTGTAGCCCTGGATAGACTTTATATATTACTTGTTATTGGTTTAACTATGCTACCAATGGGTGATTTCTCTGTTAATCCTGGATATACTCCATATAATGATACTTTGTGGTTTAACAGTGCCTCCCATGGGTAGTTCCTGTATTGCTCCTGAGTAGAATACTTATAGAGGTGCTTGGTGGGTTAACAGTGCTTCCAATGGCTCCTCTTCTATCACGCCTATGAAGCTCCTCTCTTCCTCCTGATTAGATTCCTTATAATACTTCTTAGTGGTTTGACTGTGCTTCCAAAGGGTGATTTCTCTGTTGCTCCTGGATAGACTCCATATAATGATACTTGGTTTAACATTTCTTCCAATGTCTTGGTTCCTTTAATGCCACTGGGTGAGCTCCATATACCACAATCAACCCCACTGATGCACATCAACAGTGGTTTGTATATATGACACTGCTCACCCCAAAAGATGAACCTGCATGTACTGCCGCATCTATTTCACACTCCTTGCAGCACCCATTCTTATGTACAACAACACTGCACAATATGCACCCACCACGTACTCACACCTGATGCAACCGTACCAACCCATTCCAGATAGGAGAAATCATAAGGAACCCCTTTCAACCATGCACTCTGAAACCCCATGCAAATCAGAGCGCTAGATGACCTTGCAAGAGGTATGAGCAGTGCCACTGGAATTATACGATTGTGCCACTGCAGCGTTTTTTCTCATAATTGTCGATTTGCCACATAATCCATCATCAGCTGTGTAGTCTGCAGATTTTAACAAAAAAATGTTTCTAGCTTAAACGGTTCAAAAGTTACTAAAAACTCAGTGACACGTGTTGCCGCCCAGTGAAAGGTCCTTTGCAAAGGTTGACTGGTCACTTTTCTGTTGCTTATTTCTATATTTTGGTGTTAAACTGGTATCATTGAGGTGCAACCAAATGCCCAGACAGTGTTAACAAGAGTAACAAGCATTGGCATAGCCAATAGGTCTCGCTTTGGGACCTTATAAGTATTTAGTTTTGCAGCACAATATCCTTGGTGCAACAACATCAGCTGTTGCATGGCTAAACCTTGTACTTTATAGTAGTTTAGCCATGCACAGTTGATGTTGTTGCACCAAGTGATATTGTGCTGAAGTTATCCAGCACAATATCCTTGGTGCAACAACATCAAGTGTTGCATGGCTAAACACTTATAAGGTCCCAAAGGCGAGACCTATTGGCTATGCCAATGCTTGTTTTTAAGCTTCTCAACAGTCTCTCTGCCTGTCCCATGTGAAAGTGTGGCATTTCCTGACAGTCTGGTGCATTTGAAATGGCTGTAGTGCTGGGATGTCATTCACAAGGGGAACACAGCATCTGGCGCGGCCTTTCCAGATGCACAGCCTGTCGGTAAATCTTCCACTTTCTCTGAGTGCCATTCCTCTACCATCAAGTGGGAAATCACCCCCTCCCCCCACAGACGCTTGACTTCTTTCATGTGCTCTTTATTTGCTGGCACTCTAGAAGCAGAGAGAAGTTGTGATAGCAAAGGGTGCCTGGGCGCAGGGAGTGTAAGGCCACAGGCAGAAAGTGGGATGTCCCTCCGATTAAATGGTGCATCGCATAGTATGCAAGATAGCATAGTACATGCATACCAAACAAGGATCCATGCTGGTGGTGGGTAGGGCTTTGTCAGATTTTCAAAGTATATATACATTAAAAACATTTCTGAGTATTCCATTTGAACAGGAATAATTTGAATTGTATGTGATTAGCCTGGAAATAAGGAAGTCTCAAGTTATCTAGGCTTGGTGAAGTGTACCAATTGCACCTACCCCTTTTTTGGCACCCATGTTACCTTTAACTTCTTTCAATGGGTTCTGGGGCCGACTTCCCCCCGGAGGGGACTGCCTGTGTGGTCATTGCAAAGAAAAGGTTGTCCTCGAAAATCTGGCATCGGTCCTTCCCTCGTGGACAGAAACTGGACACTCCTGAGAAAAGCAAGCGTAGCAGTGATACGAGTACGTTTTCATCCTCAGTGCACCATGAGAAGTGACCCTTCAAGGCACTAATTATAGTGCCCGGGTATTGTGGCTATTGCACATAACATAAAATAACATACCGTGTATTTGTACAGCGCAGGTTTTTCAATACTTTGAATCTGATTCCTGTGTCACCTGGCATAAATGAAGGAAAGAGGGCCCTATATCTATTTTTTTTTCACCCGGGTCCCACGATATATTTTGACAAGCCTGGGATCCCACGGCTTTGCAGCATTCAAGTGATTCCACACTTCACTTCCACTGCACCCAGGGGTTCCCTTCACCACTCTCAGTTCCTTTGCCTCTAACTCCTCTCTTTCATGCTATGGCTTCTATCAATTGTGTATTTTCTGTTCCAGACTGCTAGTCCACTTGGGAAGTCTCGAATGTCATACATAGGACCAAAGTGAATATTTGTGGACTAAAACATTTGAAAAAAAACCCAGCACTTTCAAACACTAAAAACAGTTTTTTACTGGTATGAGGACCTGTCCTTGAAGCCCACTGATATATTGTCAACTCATGCACACAATCCAGCACTGTGAGGACCAAAGTCAAAACGTTGTGCATGTGCCTAGGCCGTGACACTTGCACTCTGGGGATGACCCCTGTGCTCAGCGTCTAGTTGGCCACTCTCCCAGCATGTGTCTGGCCGGTACGACAGCCCCGTTCTGCAATTCCAGTACAGAGATCCACTCAAAGTTGCATATGTGCACACTCATTTCTGATCTGCAGCTGGCACTTCTAGCCCAGTACTGGGGCACCTCACTCACTGATGCACCTCTACCCAAAAGTGCAGTGGCATAGAGTAGAGTGACGTAGAGTTCGGGCCATCAGCGCAGTAGTTGTAGCGCGCAGCTGCAGCATGGGTGCACCAGTTGCCTCATATCAGTCCTGTGGCCAGGCGGCCTGCCTCATAAATTAAATGATGCGCTTCTTAGCCTCTCAATAGTGAAGATGGGTTGGCCCTCTCTCCTGTTTACCAGCCCAGCATCATCGTCTTTGTTGTAGCACATTCTGATGACCAAGTTATAGATAGAGCTACACAACTATAGGGGCAGCAATTACATGTTATGGTACGTTATTTATGTTTTCAATAATGCATTCTATGGAAAATATGGCCCACGGCCCAAATGCCATGTCTGTGCTTAGTTAGATGTAAGCAAAATGTTCTATTTAATGTGTTGTGTTGGAAGTTTGTGTGTGTTCCATGCTATTGAAAAGTGCTCTTCGGGGCCACATTGCAGCCAGCTGTATAGTATATCTCCGCTATGTGGGGTGTATGCAAGGTCTGTCCAGAGCGTTCTGTTCGATGCTTGCGTGTGTTTTAAACTACTTACAATGCTCTTGGGAGCTGCGTGCCATCTATCTATATGGTATTTCTGAGCTATGTGCTATATAAGCTCTACCCAGTGAGCGCTATTACATGTCGGCGTGTGATGTACATTATTGAAAAGTGTTGTTGGATGCTACAGTGCACCACAACAGTCAGCTGTACGCTTTATCTGAGGTGCACAGTCAACATACCTTTGTAAACTGGTTACCAAGGCTTAGTTTTTTTCTGGTTCCAGTAACCCCTGGGCCCCCACTCTGCCTATTCCTTGCATTTGAAATGTACATTTACTGCTGTGGGCTTGGCTGGACAGTGTCTGGAGTCTTATCTCCGGCACGCCCTAGTTTTTCACAGGTCTTTAAAGACCATTTGCATATTTACATGCCTTTGTAAACTGGTTACAGAGGCTTAGTTTTTTTCTGGTTTCAGTACCCCTGGGCCCCCACTCTGCCTATTCCTCACATTGTATTTTACATTTACTGCCGTAGTGTGAGAATGCATTTCATGAAAAGGAATATAAAGTAGGGTTGCCAAAAGAAAAATGCCAGCCATGTGTTTAAAGAGCCTGGAAAGACCTCGGCTTGGCACTAAATAGGGTTATAAATAAAAAGTATGTATTCATTTGTAATGTGACTTTTCTGTCTTTGTTCCTTTAATTATCAGTCATGGATCTCATCATTCAGGCAGCCCTAGAACACAATTAAAGTGCATTCTATTTATATTTGCTGTTCGAAGTATGCACAGATAAGTGCTGAAAATACGGCTTAGGTGACTGCTTATTTTTGAAGGTGAGGCAAAGTGGTAGGTGGTGGGCCGCGCCGCTGGGGGGGCCCCCTCATTGTGATTTGCAGGGGGGCCCCCTCAAGTTTCGTTACGCCACTGTCCAGACCGACGCTCACGGCCTTTGTGTCAGTCCAACATTACTCACCAGCCTCGTAAGCACAACCCCATGCTTTTGCTTGAGTTGAATTGAACTGAAGAAAGACTTGACTTGCTCTTCAAGCATTGCAAGTTCAACGAGTTCAACGATGAAGAGGTCATGCGTCTCAGAGTAATAGATGGTTGCCTCCCTGATTCCTTCACATGGCGAATGCTGAAAGAGAACCTCAGCTTGGAGTGAATTCTCATGGCTGCTAGAGCGTTAGAAAGAGCTGACAAACAAGCAGCTAATATGGAGGCTGGAAAGGGCCAAAGTTAATCAACTCTGAGGGGCTTATTACGATGTTGGTCAGAGTTGCCTCCGACCGAAACCATCTCGGTCTCTGGACCAACCGACCTCTGGTCGGTGGTTCTGCCCGCCTGATTATGATGCGACCAAACACTGTACGGTCGGATATTCACATTTCTCTATGGGAGCCTGTGTTACGGCTGTAAACCAGCCGTAATACAGGCTCCCATAAAGAAATTGGGGGGTGTAAAACCCCACACCGTGTGGCAGGCACCCCATGGTGACTGCCACACTATGCATGGATTTACAGGGGGGGCACCCTATGTACCACCTTGGCCACCAACCACAGGCCACGGAGGCCTTGCTAGGGGCCCCCAAAGACGCTTTCCGACAGTCTTTCCATGTCGGAAAGGCCGGCACAGAAAGGCTGTGGGAAAATGACATTGTAATCCCAATGGCAGAAACGCCGTCCATAGGGGATTGCGGTGCAGTTCCGACCGGCCGGAAGACTCCGAGAGCCGGTCAGAACCCCGTCGGAATGACCGAATGGGTTATGCTCCAACCGGCGACATTGTAATTCGGTGGTTGGACAGCAAACCAACCATGTTGGTCGGAAAGCCTCCGACCGCGGTCAGAAAGCTTCGGACTAGCAGTCGGAGGCTTTCTACATCGTAATCGGCCCCTGAGTGTGAAAAGCAAGCTGAAACACAAGGTAGAAGGCCATAAGGTGATGCCTCCAAGAAAAAAGAAGTTGTGTTTTCGATGTAAATTTTCCTTTACACATGAAGGTAAATGTCCCACCATTGGACAGATATGCAAAGGCTGCAGGAAGGAGAACCATTTTGTAATGGTTTGCAAAGCGAGGGAAAGATCAAGTGCATCACGTCAAGAAAATAAAATGGAGGAAAGATCAAGTGCATCACAAAATAGATGCCAGAAAGTTTCAGAGACATTCCAACCACACACACAAGGAAAAGTGGCAACATCAATTGAGGCAATTAGAAACTGAACAACGTTGATTGTCGTTAAATTGCTCATCAAAAAGTTTGTCATTGTCAAGCGACAGTGAGAAGATCGGTGTGCGATGTCAGTGTTGACCACAGAAATATGTGCGCATGTAGGTTTAGCTTCTTGCAAGGAAGAGTGTGAGGCAAAACAATATCGACAAGAGAAAGTGCAAAATTCATTTGGACATTGTTATAAAATCACACTGAAGCTGAGTCTATGCTGCAAGACCAAATCGCTTATTCTTTTTAAAGCACTAGTTTTATAATTACGTATTTATTTTAAATACTATTTTGGGAGGCAATGAACTGATTGATTACCTGGAAAGTTACTTTGAATTTGACTGTTGCTCGCTAATTGATTTGAGTTCCTTATTTTATAGACACTTTGCCCTTGCGTTTTTAAATTCTTGTTCTAGTATTCATTGCACATCACACTTTGGTCCTCCAATTACGGGAGGAGGAAGGTCCGTTCGGAGCAGTCATCTTGGTGCTGCAGCACTCTAGGGTTTGGTAGGCACCAGTGTTTAATGGGCCTACCACTGCAGACGCGCAGCGGAGAAGCTGAGTCTATGCTGCATGACCGAATCGCTTACTCTTTTTAAAGCACTAATTTTATAATTACGTATTCATTTTAAATACTGTTTTGGGGGGAAATTAACTGATTGATTACCTGGAAAGTTACTTTGAATTTGACTGTTGCTTGCTAATTGCTCATAGTTCCTCGTTTTAAAGACACTTTGCTTTTGCATTATTAAATTCTTGTTCTAGTATTCATTGCACATTGCACTTTGGTTCTCCCCTTCCGGGTGGTGGAAGGCTCATTCGGAGCAGCCACCTTGGTACTGCAGCACTCTAGGGGTTGGCAGGCAGCAGTATTTAATGGGCCTGCCACCGCAGACGTGCAGTGGACATGCGCAGCGGGTGCTCCAAACGCAAGCCATCCTGCGCCCGTCCACGTCCGGAACACGCCCAGTGCCAGCCATGCTGCTCGAACTTTTTCAGGTACCTCTATGTCGTCATATTTTTTGAAAGCTTTAAATACTGTCCAGAAATGTGATAAGTGTTTGCTACCCAGTAAAATGAAGGGCCCCTAACTTGTTTTAACCGCAAAACAGAATTTAAGTTCTTTGCTATTAGCTCAACCTCCTCCATTAACTCTCCTTCTGATAAACTGTTAAAGGGGACTCATTCACGCCCGCTCTCTTTGCAAACACACCCAAGACATTAATGAGATGATTATCAAATCGCAGTTGGATTTTCATCTCATCACTGAATCATGGCTTAAGTAATGGTGCAACCCCGACATTGCACTAGCCCTTCCACCTACTTATACCATCTGCAGACAAGATAGAAATGAGACAAGAGGAGAGGGACTGGCTATTATCTATCGTGATTCTTTTCAATGTGCTAACTTCGACCTTCCCTCCTTGAAAGGGACGGAAAGCCTGGGTTTTAGTTTTAAACTCAGTTGCTCCTCTTCCTTTGCAGAAGGATTGATATATTGTCCCCCTGGCTCTAGCATCAAGTTTGTAGAAACTTTAGGAGATACATTAGGCCACCTTATTCTTCGATATTCAAACTTTACCCTCCTAGGAGATTTTATTCTCCATTTAGAATGCCGGAAAGAACCAGGAGTAGACAACTTTCTTGAAATGTTAGAAACCTTTGGAATCTACCTGTTGGTTTCGGCCCCTACACATCAGGCTGGACAACCCTAGATGGGGTTTGCTCCATTCTCTCTTCCCTAACATTTAATACTCCTGTCTCTCAAATTCGGTCAGACCTTATGTTAATTCCGTTTAACATCAATCTTTCTTGTACAAATCACTCCCATAATCAAAATCAACTTCATTACCATGCCGTAAATGGGCCAAAATGATAGCGAAGCCAGAGTTGTGTCACATAGCACTAGCATCTACACCCATTCTATCAGGAAATATGCTGGATGACTTCCTGCACTTTGACGCATGGATTACAACGATCAGCAATGAATTAGCTCCCATAGTTCAGTCTATGAATAAACCAATACCTAAAACTTCGGCTCCCTGGTACATGCCGACATTAGCAGATCTCCACCTCCAGTGCAAGCAATTAGAACGGAAGAGGAGAAGAGTCTACAAAGTAGAAGAATTAAACCCTTTTAAAACAGCTAGGAAAAAATATCATCTACAAATTAAGCTAGCAAAAAATGAGTATTTTAAAAAAAAATAATAGATGCTTATCAGGATCAGAAAATGATTTTTACAATTGTAAAATCCTTTACCAATCCAAAATGTTAGTTAAGGATATCCCTCCATCACAGACCCTATGTGATCAGATCTCCGTTTTTTTAGGAGAAAATTCATAATATCCAAAAAGAATTAAATGCCTTACACATGCCCTTCCAAGATCTAGAGCCTGATCCCACCCACAGAGGACCATCTCTCCAGGTTCTTGACAGGATTACATTAGAACAGTCGGACCAAGCTATTCTTTCATGTAAATCTGGGTCTCCCTTTGATGCATGTCCTCCTGCTGTACTTCATAGGATTATAGACATTGTCAGCCCAGTAATTAACAACATAATAAATTTGTCACTGGCCACAGCGACGGTCCCCGTAGAATGGAAATTGGCAGTTGTCAAACCACTCCAGAAAAAACAGGTTATGGATCCTTCTACGCTTTCTGACCTCCCCACTATTTCGTTATTACCCACTCTTGGTAAAATTGTAGAAAGACTGGTCAATAACCAGCTTACTATCTTCCTAGAAGAGGCCAGGATATTGCACCCCCGCCAATCAGGTTTCTGTCCTAAGCACTCAACTGAATCTGCACTTTTGGAAATGGTGGATATATTGAAATTAACCTTAGATAGAGGAAAGAATGTGGTGCTGATCTTATTAGATCTGTCTTCCATGTTCGATACCCTTTCCCATGACATTCTTCTATCCTGAATAAAAAGCTGCGGCATATCCTGAACCGTCTTAGCCTGGATATAATCCTTTCTTACCAACTGCAGACAAACAGTTGCCCTACGACCGTTCCTCTCAACTGAATGCTATATCACCTTAGGCGTACCACATGGCTCTTCTCTTAGTCCGCTTTTGTTCAACATCTATATGGCCCCGCTTATCTTGTTAATATCCTCATTTGACATCGAAACAACCTCCTATGTGGATGACACGCAATTGATCTTAGTCTTAGACAAAGACTCTATTGAATCTGAGCTTAACTTCAAGCAATGTCTAACAGAGGTCATCCGATGGATGAGACTCAATCATCTTAAATGCAATATGGATAAGACCAAGATAATGTTAATAGGCAAAGATAATCCCTTCAATCTGGTCCTATGGTGGCTAGAAGATGCTCCTGCCCCACCTAATACAGTAGAAGTAGTTAAGAATCTCAGGGTAAAATTTGAGGCCTCTCACTCTTTCCGGCCACAGGCCCTTGCAGTGGCAGGGATGTGCTTCAATTTAATTAAATCACTCAAAACGTTTTTCGATCTCATCCCTTACTCTGCAAGAAAGGCAGTAGCAGTAGCACTTATTCTATCTAGACTAGACTACTGCAACAGCCTGTTTGCAGGGGTAAACAAGCAAGTGCTAAAAAAGTTTCAGATGGTACAACATGAGGCTGCCTGCCTGTTCTTGAAATTGCCCCGCCGCTCTTCGGCCTCTGCAGCCCGTAAAACCATTCATTGGCTACCTATCCAAAAAAGAATTTTATTCAAGCTTTTTTTAATCACTTTTAGAGCCTTTAGAGAATCAGGGCCTAAATACCTAGCTGTCAGGGTCACACCGTATGTCACTGCCAGGACACTTAGGTCCTCCTCAGCAAACTTGCTAAAAAAAAACACATTTAGAAACAAAAGCAAAGGAAGAAAATCCTTGGCAACTCTGGGAACCAGAGCATGGAACCTTATTCCTATACAGCTAATACTGATGGAATCAGAAACTCAATTCAGGAAATCCTTGAACCTGGATTTTTGCAGCCTTCAAAGCACTCTGTTCCTCACTTGTCTAGATTACGAGACAAACCATGCCTGTTTGGATCTCTCTTTTCATTTCCGCTGAGCACCAGGATTCTCCCTTCAGAGTGACAGTTGCGCTTTACAAATACATAAATCAAATCAAATCATATCATTTATCATAGACAGTGGCGTGTCAATAAACATTATATCAGTGGAAACGTTAAATGAACTGTTTCCAGTGCCCCGTTTAACCCTGTCAAAAACCAAAGTGTATACATGGGCTGCTTCGACCCCACTGCAAAGTCAAGGTTCATTTGTATTTATGTTCATCTGTGTAACATAAAAAGAGGAAAGTACAAGCACCAATTCATATTCTGCCAGAGACTGTGTTGAGTGTGTGTTTACTCAGTTTCATCACTGCTGCTGACATACGGCTATTTTCTGTAAACTACAACGTCAATGCCTATCATGAGGTAGGCAGTCAGTTTCCATCATTGTTTCATGGACTAGGAAACTTAGGACAATGAAATGCACCTTCACATAAATGAGGACATCCATCCTGTTGCTCAATGAGATAGTTGAATTGCAGTTCATTTACAAGAGGATGTTGAGAAAGAGATTGAGACATTATTGAAACATGACATCATTGAGCGATCCACTGGTCCGATACCATGGGTGCCCCCCATAGTGGTAGTGCTGAAAAAGGATTGTGGAGGCTCCGTACGGATCAGCATTGATATGCGCCAAGCGAACAAGGTGATTGAAAGGGAACGACATCCAGGTCTGCACATTGCTGACATGATTACACAGCTGAATGAAGACAAAGTCTTTTCCTGCCTCAATTTGAATGAAGGATATCACCAACTCGAACTGGAAGAAAATTGCAGGTACATTACTAACATTTCGACTCATGTTGGGTTGTGTAGATATAAGAGGCTAAGGGCCAGATGTACGACCATGGCACTTTGCGAGTCGCAAATTGCGCTCGATTGCGAGTCGCAAATTGCCATGTACAACAGTGTCTGAGACACTGTTTGCGATTCCCAATGGGGTCACAAATTGCATGCCTCATGAATATTCATGAGGCACTCGCAATTTGCAACCCCATTGGGAATGGCTGGCCCTCCCAGGGATGGTGGCCTGCTGGGCTCAGCAGACCTCCATGTCTGGGACTGCTTTCAATCAATCAATCAATCACGGCATTTATAGAGCGCGCTACTCACCCGGGAGGGTCTCAAGGCGCTGGGGGAGGGGGTAAGTTACTGCTCGAACAGCCAGGTCTTGAGCTGCTTCCTGAAGGAGAGATGGTCCTGGGTTCGCCGAAGGTGAGTGGGGAGGGAGTTCCAGGTCTTGGCTGCCAGGTAGGAGAAGGATCTTCCTCCGGCGGTGGCTCTGCGGATGCGTGGTACGGTGGCGAGGGCGTGGCTGGTTGATCGTAGCTGGCGGGTGGGCGTGTAGAAGGTCATGCGGTCGTTGAGGTACTTGGGGCCCAGGTCGTGGAGGGCCTTGTGTGCGTGGGTGAGGAGTCTGAACGTGATTCTCTTGCTGACGGGGAGCCAGTGCAGGTCTTTCAGGTGTCCGGTGATGTGGCTGTGTCGGGGATGTCCAGGATGAGTCGTGCGGAGGCGTTCTGGATGCGCTGGAGTCTTTTTGAAGTTTGGCTGTGGTTCCGGCGTAGAGGGTGTTCCCATAGTCCAGTCGGCTGGTGACGAGTGCCTGGGTGACGGTCTTCCTGGTTTCAGTGGGGATCCATCTGAAGATCTTGCGGAGCATGCGCAGGGTGTTGAAGCACGAAGATGAGACGGCGTTGACTTGTCTGGTCATCGACAGGGAGGAGTCCAGGATGAAGCCCAGGTTGCGTGCGTGGTCCGTTGGCTTGGGCGCGGTGCCCAGGGCCGGGGGCCACCAAGAGTCGTCCCAGGCGGAGGGTGATGAGCCCAGGATGAGGACTTCCGTCTTGTCTGAGTTCAGTTTAAGGTGGCTGTTCCTCATCCAGTCGGCGACGTCTCTCATCCCGTCGTGTAGGTTGGCTCTGGCGGTGGTGGGGTCGTTGGTGAGGGAGAGGATCAGCTGGGTGTCGCCGGCGTAGGAGATGATGTTGAGGTTGTGTTGGCGTGCGATGGCTGCGAGGGGGCTCATGTAGACGTTGAAGAGGGTTGGACTGAGTGAAGATCCTTGTGGAACGCCGCAGATGACTTCGGTGGCCTCGGATCTGAACGGGGGAGGCGGACTCTCTGGGTTCTTCCGGCGAGGAACGAGATGATCCATTCCAGTGCTTTCTCTCGGATTCCGATGTTGCTGAGGCGCTTCACTAGGGTGCGGTGGCAGACGGTGTCGAACGCCGCGGAGAGGTCCAAGAGGATGAGGGCTGCTGTTTCCCCGTTGTCGGTTAGGGTTCTGATGTCGTCGGTGGCTGCGATAAGGGCGGTCTCGGTGCTGTGGTTGGCCCGAAACCCGGACTGCGAGGGGTCGAGGGATCCATTCGTCTCGAGGAAGGCGGCAAGCTGTCTGTTGACGGTCTTCTCGATGACTTTGGCCGGAAACGGAAGGAGCGAGATGGGACGGTAGTTCTTGAGGTCGGTGGGGTCCGCCGTTGGTTTCTTCAGGAGGGCGGTAAGCTCGGCATGCTTCCAGCTCTCCGGGAAGGTGGCGGTGTGGAAGGAGGAGTTGATGATGTCCCGGAGATGGGGTGCGATGGTGGCGTCGGCTTTGTTGAAGACGTGGTGTGGGCAGGGGTCGGTTGGTGATCCGGAGTGGATGGAGTTCATCGTGCGGGTGGTGTCTTCGGTGCTGATCGGGGTCCAGTTGCAGAGGGTGGTGGTGGCGGGCGTTGGTTCGGCGGTAGGGTGCGTGGTCTGTGCGTCGAAGCTGTTATGTATGTCGGTGATCTTGCGGTGGAAGAACGCGGCGAGTGAGTTGCAGAGGTCTTGCGAGGGGTGATGTCGTTGTTTCCGGCGCTGGGGTTGGAGAACTCTTTGACGATGCTGAAAAGTTCCTTGCTGTCGTGGGCGTTGTTGTCCAGTCGTTCTTTGAGTGCCGACTTCTTGGTGGCACGGATCAGCTGGTGGTGTTTGCGGGTGGCGTGCTTGAGGGCGGTCCTGTTGTCTGTGGTCTGGTCGAGTCGCCAGGCTTTCTCGAGAGTGCGGCAGTTCTTCTTGGATTCCTTGAGTTCGTTGGTGAACCAAGGGGTTTTCTTGCTTCCGGGTCTGCTGGGAGGGTTTTTAGTGGTGCGAGGTCGTCGGCGCAGGCGGTCAGCCACTTGGCGAGGTTGCTGGCTGCTTCGTTTGGGTCCGTTGTGTTGGTGGGTGTGTTCTGGCTGAGGGAGGCGGTGAGCTGCTCGGCGGTGATCTTGCTCCAGCTCCGGCGGGAGCCTGTTGCGGGTGGTGGTGGGTCGCAGTCTTTCTGAAGCTGAAGTGGACGCAGCTATGGTCGGTCCAGTGGAGTCCGGTGGCGTGGCTGAAGGAGATATGCTTGCTGGAAGAGAAGACGGGGTCAAGCGTGTGGCCGGCGTAGTGGGTGGGCGTGTTCACCAGTTGCTTGAGTCCGAGGTTGGCGAGGTTGTCCAGCAGGGCGGTGGTGTTTCTGTCGTTGTTGTTCTCCAGGTGGAAGTTGAGGTCCCCTAGGAGGATGTAGTCGGCGGAGGGCATGGCGTGCGGGCTGATGAAGTCTGCGATGTCTTCGCTGAATAGTGTGCGTGGTCCCGGGGGTCTGTAGATGAGGGTGCCTCGGAGGGTGGTCTTGGGGTCAGTGTGTATCTGGAAGTGTAGGTGTTCGGCGGCGGTGAAGGTCTCGTTTGAGTTAGTCGAGATGCGGATGGTGTTCTTGTGTACGATGGCGATGCCTCCTCCCGTCTGGTTGACGCGGTCCTTCCGGGTGATCTTGTATCCGTCCGGGATGGCTATGGCGATGTCGGGCGCTGAGGAGGCGTTCATCCAGGTTTCGGTGAGGAAGGCGACGTCCGGTGCTTTCAAATAAATCAGTTTTTTTTAAAATGCAGCCTCTTTTCCTTAATGGAAAATGGGATGCATTTCAAAAAAGAAAAATGAAAGGTTTTCGTTTCATTTTTTAAGGGCAGGCAGTGGTCCCAGTGACCACTGCCTGCTCTTAAAAAATGTTTGCACATGCATTCCCAAAGGGTAAGGGGTCCCCTGGGGACCCCTTCCCATTTGCGAGTGCTTTACCACCCTCTTGAAGAGGGTGGTAAACTGCAGGTGTTTTGCAACCGCAATTGTGGTCGCAAAACATTCTTACATGGCTTGTGAGGTCGTTATTAGGAAGGGAACGCCCCTTCCTAATAGCAAGTTGCAAAACACTATTTTGCGAGTCGCAAATTATTTGCAACTCGCAAAATAGTGGTAGTACATGGCCCAGAGGATTTTTGCATGCGCAAACGGGTCGCAAACCCGTTTGCGCATGCAATTTTCCGTTGTACATCTGGACCTAAGTTTTGGAGTGTCATCAGCTGCAGAACTCTTTCAGGATGTCATTTGTCTCATAATACAGCCAGTTACAAACGCTTTCAATTACAGTGATGACATACTAGTTTTTGGGGCCACACAAATAGAACATGATAAAGCTCTTACACAAGTGTGTCTTATACTTGCTGATGCTGGACTGACTTTAAATGCCAAAAAGTGAGTTTCTTAGACCAAAATTCAAGTTTTTTGGTCATATCTTTTTTGATGGGTGAATGACTCCAGATCCAAGAAAAGTATAAGCCTTGTCATCTTCTTCTCCCCCACAAGATGTAACTACGCTGCTATCCTTCCTTGGTATGGCTATATACTGTTCAAGGTATATACGTGACTTAGCCACTGTGAGTCCTCCATTGAGAGACTTAACTAAACGAAATGTTCCATTCCGATGTTCACGCAACTGTGAACAAAGCTTCATTAAAATCAAACATGCAATTGAGAACGCCACCGAAATGGCATATTTTGATCCAAAATCACAAACTGAGGTCGTTGTTGATGAGAGCCCAGTGGATTTGTGTGCCATTCTTGCCCAGCATACTGGACATCCAAATGCATGACAATGCAGTGTAGCATATGCTAGCAGGAGTTTGTCATCGACAGAACGTGCCTATTCACAACTGAAAAAGAAAGCCTAGATGTGTTGTGGGCTTGTGAACATTTTCATGTGTTCCTGTATGGGACGCATTTCACGGTTGTGACTGATCACCAAGCATTGCTCACCATTTTCGGCAATCCTAAAGCCAAGGTGCCCCCTTGCATTGAGAAGTGAGAGTTGTGACTGCAGGATTATGATTATACGATTGTTCATTGTCCAGGAAAAGATCAAAATCATGCTGACTACTTCTCACATTTACCCATACCGTATCATGGCATCACTTCTAAAGCAGCTGATGCTTATCTTAACTTCATCATGAAATTCAGTAACCTGCTGCCATGTCAGTAGAACCAAGAATTCCTGCCACGAACACTGACAGAAATTTGCAAACCATCAAAGACATTATTACTCATCACTCATGGAAAAAGCATGCTCGATCTCTTCATGATGACTTAGAATATCAGAAATTTAAAAATGTGCATGAAGAACTTTCAGGTCACTCCAGTAGGCATCATCTTACAAGGGTCGAGAATTGTCGTATCTGAAAGACTGAAACAGCAAGTCATTGAAGTGGCACATGAGGGACATTGTGGAATGTTGCTACTAAACAAGCTCTTCAGACCAAGTATGGTTCCCTAGTCTTGATAAAAGAGTTGAAAAAGAATTAAGGGCCTGTCATTTGTGGAACTGTGAACTGATGCAGCGGTAATTTCACGGTAATTTCTCAATACAAAACCTCATTTACCTTCTAATTTACCGCTGCAAAGGTACTGGACCCTTGCCACTGTATATTACCTTCAGGAGACCTTACATAAACATGAAAAATCAAAAATGCAATTAATATTTAAGCCAATAAAGAGAGTTGTTGAGTATTTTAAAGGGTTTTATTTTCTAGTTAAAAGTTAAGGTTCGCTGACCCTTTATTCATTAGTCAAATATCAATCAGGTTACAGAATTGAAAATAGGAAAAATAGAATTAATACAAAACATATTATAGGTTGCATACAAAAACATTCCATAAAGGAAGAGAATGAGGAATCAAATGTCAATCAGAGTTCTTTAAAGAGTTCAGGAAATATAATTCAAGAGTGAATTATGCAAGGCTAATCAATAATTAATAATTGGCAAAAATCTCCCATAAAGAGAAATAAATGCATAAGACAAATAAATCTTTTCAAAACTAATTAATTAGTCAAAGCATGAACTTAAAAGTTTTAGCATCAAAATCTAATCCTGTTCTATCCAGTTGCACCCTCTGCCCTGGTCTGTTCATCTGTCCTCTCTGTGTTCACAGAGAGACGCTGCTCCTGAAAAGGCCCCTCCTTCACAGACCACAGAGGAATGTGATCTGCCTTGCCAAAAATATGACCTGCAAGGACTCTCTAAAAAAAATATGAGCAAGAACCCCCACCTCCATCTGTCTCTCCTCAGACGCAATCTGCTCTCAGACTGCACCCGCTAAAGCTTCTAAAGCCTCTAAAAAAAAAACCCAAGCCCCCTAAAGAGGTCATTATTTATACTCTAATTCTTGGCTGACTATACTAATAAGGTTGCAATTTTCAGTAAAGCTTGTACCCTGATTGGATAGCTTAGATGACGAGGGTCTCACCATCCTGTTCTCATTGGCAAATCCAACCCACACCAGTTTTAACAAAAGAAGCGTTAATGATTAATACAATTATATGTTTTAGCAACATTTACTAGGAAAAAATGTTTCAGTCTATTTCCTCCTTCCTGTCACATCGCACGCAGGAAGGACACATTCCACAAACACTGATACATTGGCAGGGTAACAAGAATGTACAGTTCATGGTGGCCTTGAACCAGGTCTTCACTTGAGGCACTTGGCAGTATGTAGCTGGTATAATCTGCGCATGCGTTTTTCAGCACGATTCTCAGCCATGCTGGATTCTTAGGCAGCCATTTAATGGTGGGCCCATAAACAAAACAAACACAAAAATAGTATTAATATACGAAATAAAACCCATTATGTTTTACCTTCCCCATACTAATACCCTGTATAAATGATTACCTAGCAAAAGCTATTAGATTAAAGCAGCTTTTCTTATTATTTGTGCACAACATGCAAAAATGTGCAATGTACAACATAGCATAAAACATGCACTAGTGTAAATTTTGAAAGCGCACACAGTTAATACATACTCATAGCAACATGCTCTAATGTTTTAGAAAGCTTTTCATGCCAAATGCGTTTGCCCCATGTGTTGTGTTGGTGCATGGTTAATTAATACACATTATAAAAAGATGTGATATGAACTGAATATATATTGTCTAAATATGCAACAAAGCCAAAGTCTCTTGAGACAGGAACAGGAGTGTAGATTATAAGGGAAAAGAAACTGGGAAGAGAGAACACATTCCATGATTCAAAGCTAAAGAGGCCACTGCAATCACGAGTTTTCTCTACACTGCAAAAACACATGTTAATTCAGCACAAGCATTTCAGACTGAAAGCATTTATGACCAAGCCTCATTTTATGTTTTTCACTTTGCATGCACCAAAAGTGCCACTTTTAAAAAAACTTTTGACTAGGCATGTGCCGTGTGTTTTCACTTGCACCAAAATTTGTGTGCCATTTTAAATGCAGTCTGTCTGAAACATAAAAATAAAGCAATGCTTAATTTGAGAAATCTAGCTCTATCAACTGCTTGTCATCCAAAACTACCCTGCATCCCTTAAACATGTCTGCTCTCCCAAAGCATGCCTGGGAAAAGATTGCAATTAATTTCTTTGGATTCCTTGACAATGGACATAGTCATTGTTGATGAATGCTCCCGTTGAGAGATTAGAAAGAAATGTCCGCCTTTCTATAGTAGAGAATTTAAAGATTTTCTCACTCATCTGAATGCCAAGCATCAGAAAAGCACACCTCTGGCCACAAGCTAATGGTGCTACCTATAGGTTCATAGGCACCCTCAAGAAGACCATCCAGCACGCTGTGCTAGAAAAGCTTGACCTCAAATCAGTTGTTCAGTCTACTCACCATTCTACCACAGGTTAATGCCCTGCCACCTTAATGTTTGGGAGAGCCATAGGCACCAAGTTGCCCCAATGTACAGTTGAACAATCTTTTGACATTGATAAACTTTATGCTATTGATTCATCTCATAAACAAAGAATGAAGACCTATGCAGATAGGTGCCACTGTGGTAGGAGCACTGTGTTCAAAAGAAGAGATCATGTCATCGTCAGGCAGAAACGAGAATGCAAGTCTGATGCTCCTTTTGATGTTGACCAATTGAGGGTTGTGACTAGTAAAGGACACATGGTGACTGCTCACCGTCCCAGGACTTCCACTATGTGAGACTCTTCGTATTGCAAGCACCTGCCTCTACCTTCACCAACTCTAGATGTTAGAAGTGAGACTTGTCCAACTGAGAATCCTGTGAACCCAATAACTGTACACATTTCTCGGTCACCAGTGCCGGTCATCGACACTTCTCTTGTATTTTCACAACCTCACACGACAATGTGCGGGCGATTGATTCGAGCACCAAAAGAACTTATTGAAGAGTTGTGATGTACATATGTATTATTTTTATTTAACGAATTGGGAGACGTAGTGTCTTGTGAGTTAGAGATGATGGGACCCTTTTGGTCCCTGGCGGACTCCAGAGAACAGTGATGTAAGTGATTGGGTGTGAGGGTAGAATACATACTGTTAAATGTTTGGTTAATGGTTACACACTGAGGAATAAAGACGTGTAATACCAAACTCCGTGTGTGGCGTAGTCATTTACATGTGCCCGGGCTGGGGAGGACGCTACAGTTTTTATGTTTGGTGTAAACATTTTATTTACAACTACATCTGCAAAGCCCTTTCAGGGCAGATTTGATATATTTTTTTGTGAGGTGAGGAGCACCTAATTTTATAAATCATAATGGATTGTTTCCAGTGTCTGTAAGATGAGATACACTTACAGACAACCCTTAAGCCCCATACTTTAAATCAGACATAATAACTCTTGATTCTCAATGCCTTCTGTTGCATCTGTCATAGCTCAAAAGCATGTTGAGTCCATATGGTTGCCTCTTTCCTCTTTGAAGCCAATCGTATTATATCACTGAATGTTCTGCTGATATAATGGATGCTGGTGGCAGTGGTGAAGTATTTTGCACATTACAAGTGGCATGATATGGCTATCAGGGCAGGATTTCATTATAATTATTTAGTTTTGAGCTTTATACCACATTTCTGGTTTTTGTAAATGCTGCAGATATCAGCTCTTACTATTAATACATTTATGGTACTCAATTTTTCCCGGATTTAAACTTGTGGATGCTAAACGTCTGTCTGAGGGTCTGGTCAGGACACGAGAGCCCAGAGACTCTTTCTCTTGGGAGGAGGAGGCCTGGAAAATGTGGCCTCTAGCACATATAGCGCAACATCGTACCCCTTGGTGCAGGACACTAAGCTGCTGCTAGAAGGTCTGGCCAGGTCTCCAGAGCCCTGAGGCTCCTTCTTCTGAGAGAAGGAGGCCTGGTGAAGGTGGGCTCCAGCTCTTATAGCACAGCATCTTTCCTAGTGGCACGGAACACTAAGCTGCTGATGGAGGGTCTTGGCAGGATTCCAGAGACCCTTACTCCTGGGGAAGGTGGACTTTGCACTTATTGCGTGGCTTTATTCCTTGCAGCGCATAACGCTTTGCTGCTGCTGGAGGGTGAAGATCAGGCCAAGAGCAGGTCCATCTGCGCCAGTCAGAGCCCAGAAGCAGATGGACTGGGCCCACTGCCTTTATTGTGCCACTGCAAGTCCCTGCAAGCTAGGGAAAATGAAAGTAAGAGTTAATTCACTTACTGTAGATACAACCTCGACAAATTAATGGCTTGCTTGCTTGTGCTGTGGGGTTATCAGTAAAGAAAAAGAACCCGCTGAAAGTAGACTTTCATTTGATGATGAGTGTTACAACCACAGACACTTTATTGTTAGCAAGCCATGTTTTTGGAGTCTCAGAATGGGGAACAAGTTCATCCAGGCATCACGTGCTTGAAGAAAAGCCTTAGTTCCCCCATTTTAGAGACTACAGCTAAACGGACGCAGAGTGGCACAAAGCTTCCTTTGTGATAAAGGTGTAAATACTGAGGACTTGTTTGAGACCGCTCAAGTTGAGTTCCTTATTTGTGAAATTTGCACTATTGATTGCACAACATTTTAAACACCTACATGATTGGTTGGATTGAATTGAGAGGTTATTGAATGCTGGTTTAGGTGAGTCCACTAATCCTACATTATCAGGAATGGCTGTCTGCCAATTCCATTTATCCAATTTATCAGCTTTTTCTTCAATGGATCATGGGCCTAAACAAGTAAATAATGTTCAGGGCACACCGTCTTGTGTGGAGCACCCCTCTCCAAAGGTTGTTGGTGGCCTGTCCAAATCGGTATATGGAACTGACTACATTGCTTCAGTGGTTCAGTCTCCAAGCTCTTGCTGCAAAAGTATTCTGGATGGTAATCCTCCATCTTATCATCAATCACTTCCGACTTTGAGGCTCCCACTGGCTGCCTGCCCATATGTTATCATTTTAGCTAATGTCCCCACTCTGAGTAGACAAGCAGGAGAGTCAGATTCTCAGCTAAAAAAAAAAAAGTTATTCACTGGCTGTCGAGACTTTTACATTTGACCACTTTTACCTCTATCTATATTTTCTCAGTGAGAAGAGTCCATGGATTGGACCCTTACAGAAAATGCTTGAAGGAGACTGTATAGTTGTTAATTTTAGTAAACCTAGCTTTGTTTGCAATCTACTTGCTACTGGGCCTAGTCCTGAGGTAAAGCACAGTTGTATCCAGGTCTTGCCTTCAGGCTTAACAGGCCCATACATTCTCAGATATTCACTTGTCAGTTCAGTTCAGTTCCTAAACTTTATTCGGCTGGAGAGAAATACAGCCATAAAAGTGCATAAATAAAAATGCATACATATACATGGGACAAAAACAATAAAATATCCCCCAATCACATCATTAAAAAACTCGATTATACAGAACATAAAACATAGTAGTATATACAATGCCTGCCCTATTGCAACATTATACCAATTAAAAGGTACTATCAAGGTCACCTAGAAATTCATACTTTCATTATTTAATCTAATATTCTATACATCAGTCACTAGTTTAGGTAAATCCGCTAAAAATCAGATAAATTTACAAAACAATGAGAAGTACATAGTACTCTATTTCCTTAAGAGTTGCAATATGCTTTCCTTATTTTATGTTTCCGGTCCAGGGAGGACCTGGCCTGGCAGTTCGGTCTGGACTGTTCCCATGGGGCACAGGGTCAAGACTGATTTGCATATGGCTGGGTCCAAACTGGGGTGGCGTAGTGGGCAAAAGAACGATGGATTTAACCCAGATCTTTTGACTGGGGGAGAATGTTTGCATTGTCAGCATTCCGTCCATCATTTGTTTGCTGTAACACTTTTCGCCCTAAGTGGGATGGGAATGCCCAGACGTGGGTCCCGTGCTCACTGTGCCACTGGATTCAAGCTAGCCTGGCTGAAGAAGGGTGACATACTCTGAAACCGGTCCCAGGATGCTTGTTTCCGGTCCAGGGAGGACCTGGCCTGGCAGTTCGGTCTGGACTGTTCCCATGGGCCACAGGGTCATGACTGATTTGCATATGGCTGGGTCCAAACTGGGGTGGCGTAGTGGGCAAAAGAACGATGGATTTAACCCAGATCTTTTGACTGGGGGAGAATGTTTGCATTGTCAGCATTCCGTCCATCATTTGTTTGCTGTAACACTTTTCGCTCTAAGTGGGATGGGCATGCCCAGACGTGGGTCCCGTGCTCACTGTGCCACTGGATTCAAGCTAGCCTGGCTGAAGAAGGGTGACATACTCTGAAACCGGTCCCAGGATGCTTGTTTCCGGTCCAGGGAGGACCTGGCCTGGCAGTTCGGTCTGGACTGTTCCCATGGGGCACAGGGTCAAGACTGATTTGCATATGGCTGGGTCCAAACTGGGGTGGCGTAGTGGGCAAAAGAACAATGGATTTAACCCAGATCTTTTGACTGGGGGAGAATGTTTGCATTGTCAGCATTCCGTCCATCATTTGTTTGCTGTAACACTTTTCGCCCTAAGTGGGATGGAAATGCCCAGACGTGGGTCCCGTGCTCACTGTGACACTGGATTCAAGCTAGCCTGGCTGAAGAAGGGTGACATACTCTGAAACCGGTCCCAGGATGCTTGTTTCCGGTCCAGGGACGACCTGGCCTGGCAGTTCGGTCTGGACTGTTCCCATGGGGCACAGGGTCAAGACTGATTTGCATATGGCTGGGTCCAAACTGGGGTGGCGTAGTGGGCAAAAGAACGATGGATTTAACCTAGATCTTTTGACTGGGGGAGAATGTTTGCATTGTCAGCATTCCGTCCATCATTTGTTTGCTGTAACACTTTTCGCCCTAAGTGGGATGGGTATGCCCAGACTTGGGTAGCGTGCTCACTGTGCCACTGGATTCAAGCTAGCCTGGCTGAAGAAGGGTGACATACTCTGAAACCGGTCCCAGGATGCTTGTTTCCGGTCCAGGGAGGACCTGGCCTGGCAGTTCGGTCTGGACTGTTCCCATGGGGCACAGGGTCAAGACTGATTTGCATATGGCTGGGTCCAAACTGGGGTGGCGTAGTGGGCAAAAGAACGATGGATTTAACCCAGATCTTTTGACTGGGGGAGAATGTTTGCATTGTCAGCATTCCGTCCATCATTTGTTTGCTGTAACACTTTTCGCCCTAAGTGGGATGGGTATGCCCAGACGTGGGTCCCGTGCTCACAGTGCCACTGGATTCAAGCTAGCCTGGCTGAAGAAGGGTGACATACTCTGAAACCGGTCCCAGGATGCTTGTTTCAGGTCCAGGGAGGACCTGGCCTGGCAGTTCGGTCTGGTCTGCTAACATGGGGCACAGGGTCAAGACTGATTTGCATATGGCTGGGTCCAAACTGGGGTGGCGTAGTGGGCAAAAGAACGATGGATTTAACCCAGATCTTTTGACTGGGGGAGAATGTTTGCATTGTCAGCATTCCGTCCATCATTTGTTGCTGTAACACTTTTCGTCCTAAGTGGGATGGGTATGCCCAGACGTGGGTCCCGTGCTCACTGTGCCACTGGATTCAAGCTAGCCTGGCTGAAGAAGGGTGACATACTCTGAAACCGGTCCCAGGATGCTTGTTTCCGGTCCAGGGAGGACCTGGCCTGGCAGTTCGGTCTGGACTGTTCCCATGGGGCACAGGGTCAAGACTGATTTGCATATGGCTGGGTCCAAACTGGGGTGGCGTAGTGGGCAAAAGAACGATGGATTTAACCCAGATCTTTTGACTGGGGGAGAATGTTTGCATTGTCAGCATTCCGTCCATCATTTGTTTGCTGTAACACTTTTCGCCCTAAGTGGGATGGGTATGCCCAGACGTGGGTCCCGTGCTCACTGTGCCACTGGATTCAAGCTAGCCTGGCTGAAGAAGGGTGACATACTCTGAAACCGGTCCCAGGATGCTTGTTTCAGGTCCAGGGAGAACCTGGCCTGGCAGTTCGGTCTGGTATGTTACCATGGGGCACAGGGTCAAGACTGATTTGCATATGGCTGGGTCCAAACTGGGGTGGCGTAGTGGGCAAAAGAACGATGGATTTCACCCAGATCTTTTGACAGGGGGTGAATGTTTGCATTGTCAGCATTCCGTCCATCATTTGTTTGCTGTAACACTTTTCGCCCTAAGTGGGATGTGTATGCCCAGACATGGGTCCTGTGCTCACTGTGCTACTGGATTCAAGCTAGCCTGGCTGAAGAAGAGTGACATACTCTGAAACCGGTCCCAGGATGCTTGTTTCCGGTCCAGGGAGGACCTGGCCTGGCAGTTCGGTCTGGACTGTTCCCATGGGGCACAGGGTCAAGACTGATTTGCATATGGCTGGGTCCAAACTGGGGTGGCGTAGTGGGCAAAAGAACGATGGATTTAACCCAGATGTTTTGACTGGGGGAGAATGTTTGCATTGTCAGCATTCCGTCCATCATTTGTTTGCTGTAACACTTTTCGCCCTAAGTGGGATGGGAATGCCCAGACGTGGGTCCCGTGCTCACTGTGCCACTGGATTCAAGCTAGCCTGGCAGAAGGGTGACATACTCTGAAACTGGTCCCAGGATGCTTGTTTCCGGTCCAGGGAGGACCTGGCCTGGCAGTTCGGTCTGGACTGATCCCATGGGGCACAGGGTCAAGACTGATTTGCATATGGCTTTGTCCAAACTGGGGTGGCGTAGTGGGCAAAAGAACGATGGATTTAATCCAGATCTTTTGACTGGGGGAGAATGTTTGCATTGTCAGCATTCCGTCCATCATTTGTTTGCTGTAACACTTTTCGCCCTAAGTGGGATGGGTATGCCCAGACATGGGTCCTGTGCTCACTGTGCCACTGGATTCAAGCTAGCCTGGCTGAAGAAGGGTGACATACTCTGAAACCGGTCCCAGGATGCTTGTTTCCGGTCCAGGGAGGACCTGGCCTGGCAGTTCGGTCTGGACTGTTCCCATGGGGCACAGGGACAAGACTGATTTGCATATGGCTGGGTCCAAACTGGGGTGGCGTAGTGGGCAAAAGAACGATGGATTTAACCCAGATCTTTTGACTGGGGGAGAATGTTTGCATTGTCAGCATTCCGTCCATCATTTGTTTGCTGTAACACTTTTCGCCCTAAGTGGGATGGGTATGCCTAGACGTGGGTCCCGTGCTCACTGTGCCACTGGATTCAAGCTAGCCTGGCTGAAGAAGGGTGACATCCTCTGAAACCGGTCCCAGGATGCTTGTTTCAGGTCCAGGGAGGACCTGGCCTGGCAGTTCGGTCTTGTCTGTTACCATGGGGCACAGGGTCAAGACTGATTTGCATATGGCTGGGTCCAAACTGGGGTGGCGTAGTGGGCAAAAGAACGATGGATTTAACCCAGATCTTTTGACTGGGGGAGAATGTTTGCATTGTCAGCATTCCGTCCATTATTTGTTTGCTGTAACACTTTTCGTCCTAAGTGGGATGGGTATGCCCAGACGTGGGTCCCGTGCTCACTGTGCCACTGGATTCAAGCTAGCCTGGCTGAAGAAGGGTGACATACTCTGAAACCGGTCCCAGGATGCTTGTTTCCGGTCCAGGGAGGACCTGGCCTGGCAGTTCGGTCTGGACTGTTCCCATGGGGCACAGGGTCAAGACTGATTTGCATATGGCTGGGTCCAAACTGGGGTGGCGTAGTGGGCAAAAGAACGATGGATTTAACCCAGATCTTTTGACTGGGGGAGAATGTTTGCATTGTCAGCATTCCGTCCATCATTTGTTTGCTGTAACACTTTTCGCCCTAAGTGGGATGGGTATGCCCAGACGTGGGTCCCGTGCTCACTGTGCCACTGGATTCAAGCTAGCCTGGCTGAAGAAGGGTGACATACTCTGAAACCGGTCCCAGGATGCTTGTTTCCGGTCCAGGGAGGACCTGGCCTTGCAGTTCGGTCTGGACTGTTCCCATGGGGCACAGGGTCAAGACTGATTTGCATATGGCTGGGTCCAAACTGGGGTGGCGTAGTGGGCAAAAGAACGATGGATTTAACCCAGATCTTTTGACGGGGGGAGAATGTTTGCATTGTCAGCATTCTGTCCATCATTTGTTTGCTGTAACACTTTTCGCCCTAAGTGGGATGTGTATGCCCAGACATGGGTCCTGTGCTCACTGTGCCACTGGATTCAAGCTAGCCTGGCTGAAGAAGGGTGACATACTCTGAAACCGGTCCCAGGATGCTTGTTTCCGGTCCAGGGAGGACCTGGCCTGGCAGTTCGGTCTGGACTGTTCCCATGGGGCACAGGGTCAAGACTGATTTGCATATGGCTGGGTCCAAACTGGGGTGGCGTAGTGGGCAAAAGAACGATGGATTTCACCCAGATCTTTTGACTGGGGGAGAATGTTTGCATTGTCAGCATTCCGTCCATCATTTGTTTGCTGTAACACTTTTCACCCTAAGTGGGATGGGTATGCCCAGACGTGGGTCCCGTGCTCACTGTGCCACTGGATTCAGGCTAGCCTGGCTGAAGAAGGGTGACATACTCTGAAACCGGTCCCAGGATGCTTGTTTCCGGTCCAGGGAGGACCTGGCCTGGCAGTTCGGTCTGGACTGTTCCCATGGGGCACAGGGTCAAGACTGATTTGCATATGGCTGGGTCCAAACTGGGGTGGTGTAGTGGGCAAAAGAATGATGGATTAAACCCAGATCTATTGACTGGGGGAGAATGTTTGCATTGTCAGCATTCCGTCCATCATTTGTTTGCTGTAACACTTTCCTTATTTTAATGGCATTCAATATGAAAAGGGAAGCATTATGACACGCAAAGGGGTCACTTAGCGTCACCAAGTATTTCATAGCAACTTCATGAGATCTAATATTCTGGGCAACAAACATGGGTTTCAGATAAAAAAATCCTAAAATTCTGATACAATTTGCAGAACAATAAAACGTGCAGTGTGCTGTGTTTACATTGGCCATCAAAGGGTCGTTTTGGGGGGGGGCAAGACCTCATGTTAGGAATAGCAACTAGATGATGCACAATGCTGCATCTCAGTCTTACCAGCACAAAACTGAGCTGCATATTTGTTACGTATAATAGATAATTATTGCCACCCTCCACCTGGCCAAAGGACTTGTAGAAAATTACTGACGATTTTTTTCCATCCTCTAGCTCACATTTATCCAATCTGTATTGTAAGAAAGTATCTATAATCCTATTCTTGGTTAGAGATGTAATCTGTGTAGGGTCTGACCAGATTGAGAGATTAAACAGATTGCCAAAAAGGGAGTTAATATAGGGTAGCCAAGGAATACTTAAAACCTTATCCAAGACTAAGCAGTCCAGGATAATAGTTCTGGTAAATCTAGTTTCTTCCTTTGCCCATAGTGATAAAAGCAAATGTCTCACCAAAAGGTGGACTCCTAGGAATTGCAGGCCATCCTCTTTATGAACAATAGTATTTGGGGCAGAGGGTGGCAAACATAAAAGCTGTTTATAAAAATTATTTTCCTCTATTTGCAAAGTACAGCCATTAGCATAGCCCCAGAGGCCTTCCCCATAAGTGGCAGTGGTCACTCCCATAGCTTTATATATAGCAACCATTTTCTTGATGGGTTAGCTGCTCAGTTTAGAGGAAAACTTGAAAATTCCCTGGGATACACTACTCATTTTAGCTCTGGTATTCAATACATGATGTCCATGAGCCATTACCCGCAAATAGGATCCCCAGATAGCAGAAAGAGTTTACTTAGACTGTTGGGGTGATATCAATAAAAAGGTTCTACATGGCTTCCGCGTTGGACCACAGACCATGGTAATTGTTTTAGTTTTATTAATGTGACCATTTTCTTGGGTGCCATGAATTCACCAAAGGCATTCATCACTCTCTGCAAGCCCACTGGTGTTTCTTGCTAAAACTACTGCATCATCAGCATAAAGCAGCACTGGTATTGGGTGTCATGCAGCCTTAGGGGCATCGGCCTGCAGGGACTGTAGATGACTGTCCATCACAGTAATGAAAAGTGAAAAAAGTGATGGGGCCAGTACACAGACCTGACTAATTCCACACCCCACTTTGAATCTTGGAGTATATTCCCCTTGGGGGCCAAAGCAAACTTGGCTGGATAGGTCCTCATAGAGGAGTGAAAGAAACCCAACAATTGGTCTAGGTGCACCTGAACAGATTAATGATGCCCAAAGTAGATTGTGGTCGACTAAATCTAAATCACTGTTCAAGTCAGCAAAAATATAGGTATAAGGAACCCGCCTTAGCCCTAGTATATTTGCCAATAAAAAACTTGAGATTAACGCATTGTTCGACAGTCCCCAACTGCTTCCTAAAGCCAAACTGTACCGGGGTAATGATGGTTTGCTCATATGCCCATTTCGCCAGTCTTGACAATAGGACTCTACTCATTACTTTTATTGGGAACCTATCTGTTGATATTGCATGAAATACCCTGGTCAAAATAGGCCCCTCGAAGTCTGGGGCAGATTTAAATACATCTACTGCTACTCCATCTGGTTCAGGGGCCGTCCCCCAGCACTGGCCTGTATGGCCAGCATAACTTCTTTATTTGTAATTTCCAGCCTTATGGGTCCCTAGTCACATACCTACCCCCACGGATGCCCTGTGGCAACCTCGTTATTCTGTCTAAACATTTCAGAAAAGTGTGACACCCAGCTGCCACGGGGAAAAAAGTAGTTGAACTCAGGGATATGATCATTTTTAAAAAAGTGTTCTTAGTCTACACTGCAAGGGCAACATTTTCCCATGCTTTATTCTGAAGCGTTATTATCCTTGTGTCCCTGGCCTGTTTGTATTGAGTCCGCAAGGTCTTAATAGCCAAAGTATCCAGTGGGGAGCTACTCATAGCATGTTTAAGGGACTAGAGGGCTTTAGTGCAGGCGTTGTCAAACCATCTCCTTTTATTATTCCCTAATGTAGTAGGATAGCTAGTCAAGAGTAATTTTATAGAGCTAATATTATGATTAAAATTTTTAACTAACAAATTTGGTACAATAGCCTCCTGTAGGCAGAAAACGATTTCCCTGTGATTTGTCACTCCCACTTAATTCTTACATGATTAGTCCAGTTTGGGGTAATATTATTCACTGTAGGGAAAAAGTCATACCTCTTGCCCCAAAAATAAAATGATAATAAGATCAAATTATGATCACTTAGAGCCGCTGGTACTGTGATAGGTGTACCACACATACCATTTACTGACGCAGATATCAATACATGGTCAATAATTGTGGCCGCATTTCTACCAATATATGTTGGAACTAGCTCCCCATTAGTATCGCAGACACAACTTAATAGCTGCAAATCATATTTGTAAATAGTAAAATTAAAGGCTTCTCCATATTCATTATGGCAGAAATGTTCGTTTCCCGCCCCATCCTGATCAGTGCTGCCACATGCCTGTGTATCAGATACTGCACAGGCCTGTATATTAAAGACACCTGCCCATAATAATACAAAGTTTGTATGGATGGAGCTTAAAAAAAGTTCCAGGCTGTGGTCAAGTGCCATTGCCACCCTACTGCGTGTAGAATCAAAAACGTTACAGAAGTTTATTATGACCAAATCTTTCACCCCCTTTTTCTTCAGCCACAGTAGTTGGGAGTGTGGACCCGCTGTTGAGAACTTTTTAGCAGTCACCAAGATTTTATTTGAAATAAGGGTCAAGAGCCCCCCATTTGCTCTCCCAGCTTGTGATGCTATTGTTTCTAAGAAGTATGAGGAAAACCCTTCAACATATACATGGTTAGTACACCTGGGGGCCTATTAGCAATAACCAGCGATAATTATCGCTAAGCGCAGTTAGCGCTAGGATAATTATCGCCGGCTATCGCAGGTTTCTATCGCGGAGATAGCGTGCTATCAGCAACGCTTATCTCCAAAGCGATAGAAACCCTGGAGAACAGTGTGAATATCGCTTGAAAACAAGCGATATTCACACTGTGACCAGTGTTAGCTTGGCGATAGGGCGAGGGGGATTTACCCATGTAATCCACCTCCCATTGGATTACATGGCTAAGTCAGGTTTAGACCAGGCGTTAACAAACCAGCGCTAAACGTGTTTAGCGCTGGTTCGTTAATCACCTCCTGCTCTGCTAATAGGCGATAGCGACCTTAGCGACTGTTTCCAGTCGCTTTAGGTTGGGAACGCCTACTTTGCATGCCATTAGCGATAAATATCGCTGGCATGCAAAGTGGCACCCAACCCGGTCGCTATCGCTTAAAAGCTGTCGCTAACAGCAGTTAGCGACAGCTTGCTAATAGGGCGTTTGAATTATCGCCGCTTTAGCGGGAAAAAGTTCCGCTAAAGCGGCGATAGAGCCCTTGATAATATGCCCCCAGGTTTCTTGCATGCATATAACATCGAAGCCGGATATGGTATTAATCCAGTCGATATTCTCTATTTTATTCATGAGCCCATTCACATTCCATGTGGCAAACTTAAATCTTCCTCCTAAATATTCGTCAGTTGGTTTTGTAATTGGGGCAACAGTTAATGAGCCACTGGAATTAAGTCGATTATCTCATTTAGTGTTATCAGACTTAGATATCTCCCCTGTATGCTTGGTTACCATGCCAGGTGCATAATTAACAACATTAAAGGACAGATTATGCTCCTGGCCCTTAGATACGCCTTCACTGCAGTTTACTCATTAATTCATTTACAATAACTGTTAATTTGTCCCAAAACGGTTTCCACGAAGGTTTGTCCATATCATTAACATGATCAATGGGCCCTTGGAAAACTGATGGGTCAGAAAGGCTCCCATTTAGAGTTACATTGTTTCTGGACTTCCTTTTACATTTTGCTGCAGGTGGAAGTTCTGGAGTCATGGGAGTCTGACATTGTGGTGGGGAGAGTACCCTCCCAACCCTCAATGGACCCATTTCTCAGGCATTCCTGATCCTTAGGTACCCTAGGATCTTGCTCCATGGTAGGTGCCACAGATACGCCTTCCCCATTTGTCCATTTCTTCTAGGTACACTCAGTGATAAGCGCCGCTCAGCCAAGTCTTTCTCCTTTGTTAAGGCTCCCACCGCAAGTGCTAAAAAAGAGTCTATGGTAGTCCGCTTAGGAGCAGTACTTGGTTCAACAGAAGGTTTAGTACCTCCAGCCTTACGTTTAACCATTCTACTTCTGTGAGCTAAGTCTCCAGTACACCTAATAAAATGTCAGCAGCAATAAGACACTTACTACCTTGCTGGTTCACTCGGCGATCGGCCGCGCTGGGTTCCCTCCGACATACTTAGCCCAGGTCCAGGGATCACCGGAATCAGGCCAAGAGTGTGAGCCCAGCCCAGCCTCTTCCTGCCGCTGACAGGCGCAGTGGGGCCCACTCTTGGCCCGGAACAATAGGCACCTCCGTCCGCAAACTACCCTCAGAGTCTACATTTAAAGTATTGCAAATCGGTGCCCCTTTTAACAGGCTTTCTTGTTTACAAAGTACTTAGGAAGTGGACTGACACCCATATTGTTGACTGACATCTCTGAATCCTTGTCTGCTAATTCCCGGGATATGCTACTTAATCACCCATTCAACCGCAAGCTTTTTGGGACTCCTCCATCAAAATCTTTAATTGGGACATTGCTGGATTTGCATCAAAGTTATTCAACAAAGAACGGCTTTCCCTCAGTAGCACCTGTAACACTGCGGCATTACAGGAGACCTGGGAGCATATTGACAAGGGGTTCTCGCCACCACAATGTCACATTTAGCAAAGTTCTGGAGGCGATATCCCCTTCTCTTTATTTACAAAGCAGCGTTAAGCCACTTAAGGTGGCTTAAGGCCACCTTGTAACAAAGGCCCTTTTTGACGCTTCACTTAGCGTGAAAGGGGCATGTAATGGGTGTTGCAGTGGGTGTTCCGCAGCAACACTCATTGCTTTTTGACGCTGCCCCATATTTACAATTCTGGGGCAGCGCCCAAAACTAAGACCAAGGAATACCTGGTCTTAGACTGGCAATATGAGGAGAAATTATTAATTTCGCCTCGGTTTTTACTCTTTCCATGTGTGTTGCATTCTGCAGCACATATAGAAAGAGCAAATCGCCTTTCAAGATTGTTTATTTGCAGGAAGGTGCCCCTTCCTGCACATAAACAACCACATCTGCAGCGCAGGCGCCCTTGCAACATGGCGCAAGGGTGCCTGCCCCGGCACTAGTCAGCATTATTAGCACCAGCGCTAGGGGAAACACAGGGGTGCAACGTATTTTTGTAAATACGACACATCCTTGCATTTTAACCCCTTGACCGCGATCGGAATTCCGCTCGTGTGCTGGACATTCCGATCGCGGGTGGGGTCGTGACGAGCTCAGCTCGTCATGCGCACAGCGCAACCGCGCAGCATGACGAGCTGAGCTCGTCACGAGCACCGAAGGGGTTAAAAATGTTGGAGTGCAGCGTTACCTATTTTGGCGTGACACCGCGCTCCGACATTTTGCTGTAAATCTCCCCTGGGTCTGTTACTGACATTTTCTGTGATGAGTACACTTGCTTCTCAGTCCCCTCCACCAAGGGGTATATCTGGAAGGGCTGTGGGAGGGCCTCATAATATGGTTTAAGTAGCACTCAACCTGAGCTTCAGTAATATTCCTGTGAACAACGAGGGGAATTAACATTTTCTGTATCGACTGTGGAAAGAAGTTAGGGGGCATATTAGCAACGTGATTATCGCCGCTTTAGCGGGACTTTTTCCTGCTAAAGCGGCGATAATTCAATCGCCTCTATTAGCAAGCTGTCGCTAACTGCTGTTAGCGACAGCTTTAGGCGATAGCGATCGGGTTGGGTGCCACTTTGCATGCCAGCGATATTTATCGCTAATGGCATGCAAAGTAGGCGTTCTCAACCTAAAAGCGACTGGAAACAGTCGCTAAGGTCGCTATCGCCTATTAGCGAGGCAGGGGAGGTGATTATCTAACCAGCGCTAAACATGTTTAGCGCTTGTTTGTTAACGCCTGGTCCAAACCTGACTTAGCCATGTAATCCAATGGGAGGTGGATTACATGGCTAAATCCCCTCGCCCTATTACCAAGCTAACACTGGTCACAGTGCGAATATCGCTTGTTTTCAAGCGATATTCACACTAGCTTCTTCAGGGTTTCTATCGCTTGGAGATAAGCGTTGCTGATAGCACGCTATCTCCGCGATAGAAACTCAGGATAGCCGGCGATAATTATCCTAGCGCTAACTGCGCTTAGCGATAATTATCGCCGGTTATTGCTAATAGGCCCCTTGATTTTTAAAATAATGAGATCACTAATTCTAAAATTACGAATTTTCAAGCTGTGTTCGCTTTTATAGAGAACATGCTGGTCACACCGAGGTTCTCTTCAAGTGCCCACAATAGGATAATCTATGGGGATTTTAGTGTCCAGTTACTCCAAAATGTAACTACTTTGCAGCACTCACTCATGTTACAACTTACTGTGGGAGTCAATTCTTGCCCTATTATCAAACAGGTTGAAATAAGCAGATATATTTCTGATTTCGAATTGGTTAATATCCATTAATGGCATGACTTGCACAAGCCATTTGTTCATACCTTTTTGGTAGGGAGTGTGCAACTATCATTTACTATATCTTTATTTTCTAGGAGCCTTCTGTGTGCATGGATTTGTTATGATATGTTAAGTCCCAGAGACAGCAGTTTTGTCATCTCCCTAAGTTTGGAAGTCAAGTCGCGTACAGCACGTATTGGACTGCGCCCTGCAAAACAAAAGCTGCATGTTGCTTGGAAATGAAGAGCCAAATTGCACTTTTTAGAAACCCTGGTTACACTGAAGCTCAGCCAATTTAAAATGTGTTTATCTACTTTGAAAGGGGGAGATCATATTATGTCTGGCTATGAGGATGTTTGTGGTGCAACTCAAAGCCTCTCTGGGGGGCCTATTGTTCAGAGCAAAGATCAATCTCCGAGATGGTTTGATGACACTTATTCAATAGCAAACAGACATTTGAAGAATGCCCTAGCTGAGAAACACAGGGACTCAAATTGAGTTGTTATTCAATGTCTTGAATACAAAACAGCCCTTTGTGTCAGAAGAAGATGATCAAAGAGAGTAATTATGACCAATTAATTTTAGCTTCTAAACATTAGAACACTAGGGGGCATATTAGCAAGGGCACTATTGCCGCTTTAGCTGCACTTTTTGCCGCTAAAGCGGCGATATTCTTATATATCAGCAAACTGTCTCTAACAGCAGTTAGCGACAGTTTTCGGGCATTAGCGCCCGTGTTTTTACCGCTTTGCATGTCAGCAATATTTATCGCTAATGACATGCAAAGTGGGCGTTCCCGACGAACAAACCTGGGAAACACCCGCTAACAGGCCTATCGCCTATTAGCAAGGTGTCCATGGCCCCAGTTAGCGACGTGAAAAGTCGCGCTAACCGGGGTCATCGCCATTTATTTAACACCTGCAATTAGCAGGTGTTAGCCATATCTAACATGGGGTGGTGGATTATGCTGATACGACCACAGGGTCGTATCAGCAAGGTTATCGCTGCTTTCCATGAAACATCGCTGGAAAACCAGCGATGTTTCATGGAAAACACCGCTATGGCTGGAATAAATATCGCCATAGCGCTAAATGTCGCTAATACAGCGTTAGCATGGCAAATTATTCCGACGATAGCCGGCGATAAAAAGTGCTCGCTAAACACGCTTTGCGATGTTTAGCGCACTTTTTAGATAATATGCCCCTAGGTCTTTTTGAGAAAAAAATTTGAATATGACCAGAAACGGTACATCCCATAAGCCTAGTATTAGCTTCCATATATCTGCCATGAAGTGGATCGCTTCTCTAGAATCTAGTCCTTGCCGACTACTGTAGTGTCATCAGGGGAGCATTTGGGAGGAAATGTGGCCCTGTTTATATTGGAGGCTCAGCTTCAAGAAGTTATCGCTGCTCTTTCTGCATGTTCCCCAAGCAAGGCCCTGGGCCCGGATGGAATTCCAATGGACCTTTTCAAACGTAGCATTGATTTATGGGCCCCTCGGCTTACTAATGTTTTTAGTGGTTTACGTTTCATGAATTTACCTGGTTCCTGATCAATTTCAATAATTGTACACATTTTTAAAAAAAAGGTAACTTACAGATCCAAGCAGTTACACGCATATTTCTTTAATTCATTTGAAAATAAAAGTCCTGGTTACGGTTATATTCAATAGGATTAACCTTTGGACAAGAGAACATGGTATTCTGAGTTCTTGCCAATATGGGTTAAGGGAGGGGCTAGGTACAAAGGAGCAGTACCTTAACTTTCATAGGCAAATATGCCTTTGCTAGGCACTGCCTTCTTTACCTGGTCTTCATGGACCTCTCTAGCACTTTCGAACCAGTAAATTGGTCTAAGCTATGTGTGATGCTATCCCACAGAGGGTTAGATTTATCACTGGTGATGTTTTTATTTGTGTTACATAATGACCTGGTAAAGTTAGGTTTGGATCCTTGGAGAATGCACTGAACCTTTTAGACTGGGGAGAGGACTACGTGAGGGCAGCATCCTGGACCCCATGCTGTTTATACTCTAAGGGCATATTCACAATGACTTATCGCCGAGTTATCGTCACCTTAACGCATCAAAATTGGAGATAGATTTACCGCCCCATTCGCAAGCGGGTGCAAACTGCAGACATCGCCAGTATTCCCGCGATAACTGCCACAAATTTTATCCCCACGGGTGACACCACCAACTAACCCTAATGAGATGCAGAGTAGGCGTTCCCGTGCAAAAACACACGAAAACACCACTACAACACTTTCACAACGAACTGCCAGATCTGCGATGCGAACCAAAACCACACGATAAGCCGCGGTAGCAGCAGCTATTTAACACCTGCCTCTTGCTGGTGTTAAGCAGGACGACTATCTGCTCTAGGCAACGGAGCCCCGCACACAGCCACAGCCGAAGAACAACCGACGCCATGGAACTACTCATCATGCAGCTCGGAGCCCCAACAGGGCCACAACACCCACCGCCACCACCCCCAGGACCGCCACCACCCCCAGGACCCGGCCCGGCATCCCTCCTGGGCCACCACAGAGGCAGCGCAGAGTAAGACAGCGGACCTACCGAAAACGCACCAGTCTCACAGACCTAACGCCGAGGAAGTCATTGCCCACTACAGGCTCAAAAGAACAACCATCCTCCGCATCATGACCCACATCGGCCACAGGCTGACGGTCCCAACACAGCGGACAACCAACATCCCTCCGCAGACAAAGCTGCTGGCTGTGCTGCACACGTTGGCCTCTGGTACCTTCCAACCAACAACGGCCAGAGTCGGAGGAGTCTCACAGCCAGCCCTATCAAAGGCCATCACACCTGTCCTGGATGCCATCATCAGCTTCATACCCCAGTACCTTCACTTCCCCCACACTGCGCAGGAACAGCTGGAGACCAAGCAAGGCTTCTACGCCATTGCTAGCTTCCCACATGTGTTGGGGGCCATTGACTGTACACATGTCCCACTTGTGCCCCCTGTGGACACTGCACACATCTACTGCAACAGAAAGCACACGCATTCCATCAATGTGCAGGCAATAGTGGACCGCCGGGGAATGTTCACCAATGTGGTCGCAAACTACCCAGGCAGTGTGCACAATTCCTACATCTTCCGACAGTCCATCATCAGCCAGCGCTTCCAGGATGGCATCTATGGAACTGGACTGCTCGTTGGTAAGCACCAAATCAACACACCACACACCTCAAAGCCACCATCACACAACGCACAGCTGTGGGAATGCACACGTGACCAAACCACATACAACATGTCAATCAACATGCCCACCTACCAGACACGACAACACAACTCCATTGGGATACTGGGCTTCCCATGTACACAAGCCAGCTATATCATGGCACCACAGCCACACAACAGCTGAACGTGTGGAGAGGCGGAAAGCAGGCATGTGCGAAGGATGCAAGTGACCCATGAATGGAAATGTACACAACGATAAGTGTGGGTGAATGTGCTGGACAGACCTGGTTATGCAAACCACAGATATGTCCATGCAGACATTAACTGCTGGTGTCTGGGGAGTAGTGAACAGTGGACGCAACTATGTCACCCCAGGCTGTGGGTTAGATCGCGGAAATGTCGCTCGCTGCGTCCCCCCCTGTGTGCGTGAGCGCAGTGGGTTGGCCCGGCTTACGCCAGGCCTGCGCAGGGGTGTGGATGGAAACACCGTTGCACTGAGCGTGGTGCTCTCCCAGAATGGCCAACGTCACTGCCAGGGTGGCACCTCTCAGCCCGCCACGAGGCCGACACCGTGAGGAGAGGGGCCTGTGAGCCTGTGCGCCTGCTGTACCCCAGGCCGCTGATACCCAGACCCGGTTTGCCTGCCCCAGCGCTCCAAGGCCGCACTGCTCACCTGCCGACACCGTCCTGTGTCAAAGAGGGCCCACCACATGCCGGTGCTAGCTCCAAGACCCATGCCCGAGCTTGGCAGCCTCCTCAGACCATCGGTGTCCTCCGTGACACAGGCCCTCAGGAGTCCACATTCGTTGACATACCCCACCGCTGCAGCCGGCCTACAGTGCAGTCCAGTATGTCCCACATCTAGAACTGAGTCTTCATTAATCAATGGCAGAGTTCATGCCAGTGAACGCAGGGAGAGGAGTGAGAGACAGATGCGTTTCAGTCCGGTGGGAACACGGATCACCGTTACGGAGGAGGTCAACCACTCGCAAGGACTGACCTGGTGCCACTAACCCTGTGCGCCGTGAGTCACCGTCAGCCTCCGGCAGAACATTGTTGGTGTCTGAGCCTGTGGCCTGGGGGTTGTCATCAGCAACTGGCAGGTACGGACTTGGGGGCTTATTTACAAGCCTCTTGCGCCACTTTTGTGTCATTTTTAACATGGGAAAAGTGACGTACGGGTGGCGCAAGGGGCTTGTAAATAAGCCCCTTGGTGTTTGGCATGAGTCTGTGGCATTCATATACGCCATGTTGCCGGACACAGCTGGTATGTGCCCTCTGCCCCATGCCCTGGGGGTACACCTCAAACTCACCTCCGAGACACTCAGCGAAAACCACCTTTGATACATCAGAGACCCTGCTCTGCCCTCATGTCCCTACCCCAGTCTCCCGCAAGTCAGCGTCCCGTGGCGGTAGGCCCGTGTGGGCCGCTGTGCATCTGGGGCCACTAACTCTGTGCAACTCAAGTCATGCTCCCTAGCTGTTCGTACATTGCATTCCTGAGTGCCTGATGACTGTTGAAGTTGTTGCCAGCACCAGCTACTCCCTGAGGGCTGGCTTACACACACCCCACACACAGCCAGCACAGGCATCACTGTACTAGTGGGCCTGCCAACACATCATGCCGAACCAAGTATTGACTCTTATCTCTTTGCACTGTCACAGGTGATCAAGGATATGCACTCTGCCCTTGGAGGATGACACCCCTCCGAGACCCGAACACACCCGCCCAGAGGCAGTACAATGCGGCCCACATACGCACCAGGGGCATTGTGGAATGCACATTTGGCGTGTTGAAGTCAAGTTTCAGGTGCCTGGACATCAGAGGTGGAAGGCTCCTGTACAGCCCAGACATCGTGTGCAAGATGATCGTTGCATGTTGTGTGTTGCACAACATCTGTGTACGCACCAATGCCCCATGGATCCAAGTTCCAGAGGTACCGGACGATGATGAGGACAATGGGGCAGGTGGCCCACATGCTACTGCAGCTGCGGCAGGAATAGCCCATGGGAACAACCTCATTGCCAATTTCTTCTCATGAGCACGTCACATTGTGGCCGTCCTTGGCAATCATGGGACAGTACTAAATGTCCACAAGCACGGCATGTGTGAATAATAAATATTTGCAGGTTACAGGTTGTACTTGTACATTGTCATGTCACAGTTTCCTACTGTGCCAGATGTGATTGGCCATGCTGTGCACATATGCGGCACCAGTTGTGTCCTGTGTTCTGTTGTGGAGGTGTTGCTGTTTGTCCCAGGATGTTGTCAATGTCGAGGTGCACTTATTCTTATGTGCGTATGCTGCACGGTTGGTGAGTCGCTCCTGCGGCTCTGATTTGGCTGCCACTTATCCCTTTCATGCGGTGTGCTTTTCATTTCTGTGCTTCAACAGTGCTGAGATGTTGCAGACTTGGGTTACTTGTGCTCTTTGTCGAGTTGTGACTCTTGGGCATGGCTTGTCCGCAGATGTGTCGTTGATGTCAGGGGTTGTTTGTGCAGGTGGTTGTGTTCGAGTGTGACCTGCTCCTTTCCGGTTGTGGTCTGCACTCAGCCACCTCAGTGTCGTGCCGTGTACATTGTCATGATGATTGGACTGCAGCCATGCTACTCGTCATGTGGTGTCTCTTGCATTGTCAGTGTGGTTGACGTATATGCATGTTTGCTGTGTTTCGCACGTGTGCATGTGTTGGTTGTGTGATTGTTGATATGTTGGGTGGGTGCCCCTTTGGGCACATGGTGTACGTGGGACTACTTGGTGTTTGTGTGTGTGCTGAAGTGTTCCCATGGGATAAGGGACATGATCCTGAGTTATTGTGGGTGTGCAGTGTGCTCTGCTTAATTGTGCATGTGTGCCATTGTGCCCATTTCCCCCCGTCCCCCCACTCCCTGGTCGGTACGCACCCTGTTGATGTGGTATCGGGTCATGTTGGGCAGTGTCCGGATCCCCGACTCCTGTCACCGTCTCCCGACTGATGACTGTGGCCACCATCTTCTCCATGTCATTCAGTTCCTGGTGTTCTGCTGGCACCCCTCCTCCGAAGTGCGTTGCTGCTTTCGTGTTGGCAGCTTGTTTCTGCTTGGTTTTGCCATTCACATCACTCCAGCGCCTCTTGTCCTCTTCCATTGTCCTCCTTGGTGCTGCGACGGCATTCACATGGTCCGAGATGGTGTGCCATCTTTGCCTCTTTGTTGCCAATGACACGTTGGAGGTGACGTACAGTTGGTGGGGGTGTTCTATCTCATCCGTGACGATAATCGTGTTTTCCTGCAGACTGTACCCCGTCTTCCTCTTCCTCTTCTCATTGCCCTTCCACGAGCCCTGGATTCCTGGGTGTTCCTCCATGCGGATTGTGGGGTTCATGTTGTCCTCTGCAGTCGGTCAGGGTGCATCCGTGGTACTCCGCAGTTCATTTCCTTTTTGGTGGCTGTTGGAAAACGAGGCAGCATCTGTGAGGCCTGCACAATTAACATGACTACATTTGTCCTTCACTGGGAACCAAACACCCAATTGTAGCGCCTGACTCTCAGAGGGTAGCGTTGCAGAGCAGTCTGAGGCTTACTCAAGGGAGGTGGTGTGGGCTAGTAATCGCCATTTGCAGGTGCGCAGAAATAACACTCAATAATTGATTGTCCAGCCTGTACTTTGCTTTATAAAAGTAAGAGTACATTTATTAAACACACACACTACTCAATACTATGCACCAATTTACAAATATACATAAGCTGTTGGAATTACTTTGTGACATTACGTAACATCTCCACCCCTCCCAAAAGGGGGTGGGGTCTAGTACCACCACTCCCATGTATGCACATCATCTTGCCCCCTAATGCAGTGTGTTGAGCATAACCTGGAGCGAGGGCCCTGCGCACTGGCACCATCCCAGTGGCGACCCACCCCATTACCTCAACACGCATTAAAAATAGGTTCACCTGCCCTAGTGACACATAACCCTGACTGAGCATCTTATATTGACCATACAGTATGCACCCCTACATATTCAGGGCTAACAGTCTGGGTTGTTCCTCACTTAAGCGCAGCAGCAAAAATACATGTTTACGCACACTTTAGAATGACAGTACTCAGCACGTTTGTGGATCAATAGAATGCATTGCAATTACAGCCCCTAAAGGCATCACAGATGAAATCACCGGATTACGCATATACAGCCAGACACCCTAGCAGGAATGTCTGGCAACATAACCCCCTTTGCTTATGACATCATCTTACACAGGTACTTCACATTACATATGTGACCTTCAGTCCCTCTAAAAAGGAATAACCGTTAGTAAATGCAGTTCTGGTACAATTACACCTCTTCACCTCCAGGGGATGCCCTTCTCCAGACATCCCAACTCAGCCCTTTACTCCTTGAGGCACTTCTCAAAACACCCTGGCCAGCACCTTCGCGTGCTGCCGAGGGAGCCGGCAACGCAGTTCTGGTCTGCCCGCTCCGGCAGGACTTCTCCAGCTCCTCCGGTCCCCGGGGGAGTGCGACACGCACTCCCCCCACGCCAGCCTGCACTTCGGGGCCCGGGGATGGGGTCCTGGGCCCCTCTTCATTTTCACGGCGAGCGCGACGGCGCTCCCCGACTTTGCTTGTCTTCGGGGACCGGAGATGGGGTCCCGGCCCCTCGAGACCACTTCGCGGGGGCACGACGGCGCTCCCCGCCTCCTCCTCTTCACGGGGGAGCGTGCCGCACTCCCCATCTTTACTCACTCGCGGGGTACAGGGTGGGCTCCTGGCTCCCCCGCCTTCCTCCTCTTCACGGGGGCGCAACAGCATCCCCCGGCTTTACTTCGGGGCCCGGGGATGGGGTCCCGGTCCCCTGGGGGCCTCTTCACGGGGAGCGCAATGGCGCTCCCCGACTTTGCTTCGGGGCCCGAGGATGGGGTCCCAGGCCCCTCGAGACCTCCTCGCGGGGGGCGCGCCGGCGCTCCCCTGCCTCCATCTTTGGTGGGGGCCATGGTGTGCTCCTGGCCCCCTTGCAGGGCACCTTCGCGGGGAGCGCGACGGCGCTCCCCGGCTTCCCTTCTCCTTGGGGGCAGCCCCCGGGACCTGACCCACCCCGGGGGCATCTCATGGACCGGTGGCGGAGCCCCACGTGCTTCGTCGTCGGTCTTCTTAGGGGTCAAAGGTCGCTCCCCTTCCGGGGGCCATATCTCAGCCCGTGGGGGTCCGATCTGCCCCATTTTCGCGTCTTCTTGCTTCTGGTGGTGCCCCCCAGCCACTGGAAGCACTCTCCTTCACCCTCCGGGTCTCCAAGAGGGTGAATTCTGCAGGGAGCGGTCTTCACTGGCTCCCTGCGCCAGACTTTCGCCTTGCTCTCCTCCTGGGCCTCTCTTCTCCCTGCGCAGAGGCCCCTGCTTCTGCGCACCGGTCCTGGGCTCTTCTTCTGGCCCTGTTAGAGGCCTGGGGGCAGTCAGGGGTACCTACTTCCAACTGCCCATTGCCAGGCTCCAGCACCTTCCGCCTCAGCAGACCACACCCCAGAGAGAGCTTCTCTTCCTGTTCAAGCACTTTTTAAAAGTTGGGTAGGGGGCTGGCAGGAAGTCTCTGTTTGTCCTATCAAACAGCGACACATCACTTCCCTGCCCCTGCTCCCTCCTTCTTGTCCAGCCTCTGGGCTGGTTCAAAATGGCGTCGTCCAGGGTCTCTGGCGACATGGTCTCTGAAACAAGAGCCCTTCCCTCCTTGGTGCAGCCTGGTGCCTGGCACCAGTGATAGCTGCTGATGGATGGGCCTGTAGCCCCACCCATCTTCTCTTCGTGGAGAGGAGGCCTTAGCTTGTGGAAAAAAGGTTAGCAATCCAGCCAGCTGAGGTCAGCCCTCAGCCTGGCCCTGGTTATGACTGACTCAGAGAAATGTGACATTTCTGGATGACCCAAAAGCAGTACAAATATGACTTCGGACTCCGCAGAATACTTCTTCTCACACCCGTTACAGTGGACTTTAGTGCGTGTCTGGAATCTGTAGGCTTTAGGAAAGTGACACTAGCCCAGGGGCTCCACTTCCCCATAGGGGAATAATGAAGTGAAAAACACAGTAAAGCACACTGACTTTCCCTGGCATGTTTCTTCCCAGTGTATAAAGCCTATTCCATGTCACCACCCAATTCTGCATAAGTCCTGCCACACCATTCACTCTGTAGCTGCTCCTGGACTGCGCACGCCAGGAATCTCCCCCGCGCAGCCCCTACACGTGTGCACACTCATGTACACAGGTGTCTGCATGTAACCAGCCCGGTGCCCCATACTCCAGCTGCTGCGCAGCGGCCTAGTCAAGCCAGGGGGACACCAGTAAAATCCACATGCAGTCTCTTTCATCATGAGTTCACTGTGGATGAGTCCCAATTCATGAGGCTCTCCCACAGTAAAAGCTCAACACATAGGTGCTCAAAAAGCGATAAATCCGGGCGGCCCATAGTGTCAGAACCACCTTCTAACACACGCCGCGCCCAGCTGATTCCTACAGGGAAGAAGTAGCCACTCTACATGGGTATTCTTCCCGTAGTCAGCGATAACTAGTTAGAAAGGGTTCTGACCAGACCCCCCTTACTCACCAGTTATCCGCTCAGACCACCTACTCCTCCCATCCATGAAATCTCCACCCATGACAGGGATCCCAGACTACCCTAAGAACCCTCCGGGCTCTAGGTTAGATACCTCTAGGTCACTCATGGTCTACATTGACTTGGCCTCACTAGGCCCACCTTTGCCCTTGGGCATGCAACACTATGCCTACCCCTTCTCTGGACAAGGGTCCAGTGCCTCAGCACCGATGCGGTCTTCTGGGATAGGTCTACATCCCATCCCCTGGGTCACTAGCTGGTCTCCTTCTGGAGTTTGTTCCAACCAGTACCCTCTCTCCGTTTGGTCCTTGCACCCCAAAGATGCAACCTCTCTGGACCCTCACCCTCAGCCTGCCACTGAGGTCATTCTGCTGCCACCACCCTTTCGGGATGACTGGCTTTCCTAAAGAAAGCACAGCCACTTGTGCTTTCCCCACACAGAAAAGCACCCTTTGGCCCCTGGCCTGGCTCCCTGATAGGACCTCAGACCGGCCTCACCACCACACTGGCAGTGCCAGGGAGGAACACTGAGGGTGCCTCGTCAGACATCCTACAGCTCATTCCCCCCGTCAGTAGCTCCACACGGAAACTACCCCAGGAACCTAGACCCCTTCTTGGTTCTCCGCTGCGAGAACAGGGCCTATGCACCCTTCCCTCCGAGAGGCGCGCTCTCCTCCCGGAGTACCCTTAGAGAGCCTGTGGGCCCGAGTTAGCTAGACCCAGGCCCACCTCTCATGGCTCTCCCCGGTCTCCCAGCAGTGCCTTGGGAGACCGCCCAGGGACCTACATGGTCCCTGGATGGCCTGCACCACCCCTTATGAAGAGCAGGGTCCCTTCACTTAAGATAGGCCCCACCTGCCTTCAGGGTAGTACTACCACCCCAAGCCAGGGACCCTAAAGATCCCGGCTAGGCCTGCACCACCCCTTTGCGAAACACAGGATCCCTTCACTTAAGATAGGCCCCACCTGTGTTCAGGGTGGTGCTACCTTGCAGAAGTCCACCTCCTGCCTCGAGCTAGGGAACACCCTCATGCTTCCGGTCCTGGGATACAAGTCCCCTAGGACCTACCTGACTGGTCACCTGGCCAGGCATCGCCCCAGCCACCACCTCAGGCTCACCACACTAGCTCCAGGGTGACATCCCAGCTCGACAACTACCCCTCCTTTGGGGCCACCCATCACCATGGGCCACCCCGGGTAACCACTCACCGGACCCTGACACCTCAGGGTCCGCCACTAACCCTTCACCTGGAAACCAGGAGTACATCAGCCCCACTCAGATCTCCACTGGATCAGTTACCTAGCCCACCTAGGGTACCTAGGGGCTACCACTACACACCATCATTCAAGAACTACCCTCCTTTGGGGCCACCCACTACCAGGGGCCACCCCTGGGTCGCTCACCTCCCCACCAGTTAACCTGGGGGCCTGCCGGACACCCAACTCTACCACACCCTCCTCCCACCGTGGGAAAAGTTCCTGGGGGTCCCCCACCATGGGAACCCCTGGGGCGTTACTACCCAGGGTAAAGAAACCTCCTGCCCCACCTTTCCAGTGGTTTTGGCCTGCGCCAATGGCAAGTAAACTTTCAGCGGGGGAAGGATACCTGGGGCCCCTTCTGTGGAAACCTTCCCTGCCCTTAAAAGCGCGGGAATCTCCCAGGACCCCTCTCTCTCCTGTCCCCCACAAAGGTCAATCCACCCCTACACCCCCACCTGTGATGTAGGTATCAGTTGCTGTCCCTATCTCTTGAGGAGACACCCTCCTCATGCAGGTGTAGTGCGTGTAGTGTTAGGGTTCAAAGGTGTACAATATGGCTTAGAACATTTGTATGCAATCATTTCCTGGAAAGCACCATCCCGCTAGCACATGATAATCAACATAGCGCGGTCATATCAATACAGTTCACATTTAAACCATAATCTCTTCACATGACACATATGTGCGCGGGGCTTTCCTTTCCCATACTTTTAGTTCACCTAACCAAAACTTTGAACCCTTTTCAGAGCCTTGCGCTCTTCCATTTGCTCATTACTGCATAGGTAATGTGTGGCAAAACTGGACTTATCAAATGCTATAAATGCGCACCAGAATGGGATACTATGTTTCCCGCCGCTAGACACCAATGTTGGAAAACGAGGCAGCATCTGTGAGGCCTGCACAAATAACATGACTACATTTGTCCTTCACTGGGAACCAAACACCCAATTGTAGCGCCTGACTCTCAGAGGGTAGCGTTGCAGAGCAGTCTGAGGCTTACTCAAGGGAGGTGGTGTGGGCTAGTAATCGCCATTTGCAGGTGCGCAGAAATAACACTCAATAATTGATTGTCCAGCCTGTACTTTGCTTTATAAAAGTAAGAGTACATTTATTAAACACACACACTACTCAATACTATGCACCAATTTATAAATATACATAAGCTGTTGGAATTACTTTGTGACATTGCGTAACATTTCCACCCCTCCCAAAAGGGGGGGTGGGGTCTAGTACCACCACTCCCATGTATGCACATCATCTTGCCCCCTAATGCAGTGTGTTGAGCATAACCTGGAGCGAGGGCCCTGCGCACTGGCACCATCCCAGTGGCGACCCACCCCATTACCTCAACACGCATTAAAAATAGGTTCACCTGCACTAGTGACACATAACCCTGACTGAGCATCTTATATTGACCATACAGTATGCACCCCTACATATTCAGGGCTAACAGTCTGGGTTGTTCCTCACTTAAGCGCAGCAGCAAAAATACATGTTTACGCACACTTTAGAATGACAGTACTCAGCACGTGTGTGGATCATTAGAATGCATTGCAATTTCAGCCCCTAAAGGCATCACAGATGAAATCACCAGATTACGCATATACAGCCAGACACCCTAGCAGGAATGTCTGGCAACATAACCCCCTTTGCTAATGACATCACCTTACACAAGTACTTCACATTACATATGTGACCTTCAGTCCCTCTAAAAAGGAATAACCATTAGTAAATGCAGTTCTGGTGCAATTACACCTCTTCACCTCGAGGGAATGCCCTTCTCCAGACATCCCAACTCAGCCCTTTACTCCTTGAGGCACTTCTCAAAACACCCTCAGCTGTAGAACAAAAGTTCCAGCCTAGAAAGTGTTAAATACCAGCTGAGCCCTTGAGGGGTTATTCTTTTAAAATCCCTATGACACTTAGGGTGAGACTTTTCTTCATGCTGGGGGGCAGACTGCACTTCTCCAGCAGCTCCCCCCAGCACCTTTTCACACTTGAAGGTGACCCCCCTCCTCTGGGGGCCACCAGGCGCCACAAACGATACTTTCCCCATGCCTTACAAGGCATTATGGGGCGCTTCCAGCTCCTTTCAGTGAATATTCGATTAGCGGCTCTCCCGTTGTGCCGGGGAGAGCCGCGAGTCAGCCTGCGGCCTTCCGCCTCTTCTTCCAGCCTCGGTGGGGGGCCCGGTCCCACCCGGACCCCCAGGTGAGAGTAACGGCTTGGGAGCCCACCCCCGGCCGCCCCTTCTATTTTTCGGGGCCCGGTCCCAGCCGGGCCCCTCACACCTCTCCGGCTCTGGTTGGGGGCCCCGGTCCCACCCGGGACCCCCGCATGCCCACTCGTTGGAGGGCTGCCCGGGGAGCCCACCCCCGGCTGCCCCCGCCGGCTCCCCGCCCGGCCAGCACCTTCGCGTGCTGCCGAGGGAGCCGGCAACACAGTTCTGGTCTGCCCGCTCCGGCGGGCAGACGTGCAGGACTTCTCCGGCTCCTCCGGTCCCCGGGGGAGTGCGACACGCACTCCCCCCACGCCAGCCTGCACTTCGGGGCCCGGGGATGGGGTCCCGGGCCCCTCTTCATTTTCACGGGGAGCGCGATGGCGCTCCCTGACTTTGCTTGGCTTCAGGGCCTGGAGATGGGTTCCCGGGCCCCTCGAGACCACTTGGCAGGGGCGCGACGGCGCTCCCCGCCTCCTCCTCTTCACGGGGGAGCACGCCGCGCTCCCCGTCTTTACTCGCTCGCGGGGTCCAGGGTGGGCTCCTGGCTCCCCCGCCTTCCTCCTCTTCATGGGGGGCGCGACGGCGTCCCCCGGCTTTACTTCGGGGCCCGGGGATGGGGTCGCGGGTCCCTGGGGGCCTCTTCACGGGGAGCGCGACGGCGCTCCCCGACTTTGGTTCGGGGCCCGGGGATGGGGTCCCAGGCCCCTCGAGACCTCCTCGCGGGGGGCGCGCCGGCGCTCCCCCGCCTCCATCTTTGGTGGGGGCCAGGGTGGGCTCCTGGCCCCCTTGCAGGGCATCTTCACGGGGAGCGCAACGGTGCTCCCCGGCTTCCCTTCTCCTTGGGGGCAGCCCCCGGGACCTGACCCACCCCAGGGGCATCTCTTGGACCGGCGGCGGAGCCGCACGTGCTTCGTCGTCGGTCTTCTTAGGGGTCAAAGGTCGCTCCCCTTCCGGGGGCCATATCTCAGCCCGTGGGGGTCCGATCTGCCCCATTTTCGCGTCTTCTTGCTTCTGGTGGTGCCCCCCAGCCACTGGGAGCACTCTCCTTCACCCTCCGGGTCTCCAAGAGGGTGCATTCTGCAGGGAGCGGTCTTCACTGGCTCCCTGCACCAGACTTTCGCCTGGCTCTCCTCCTGGGCCATTCTTCTCCCTGCGCAGAGGCCCCTGCTTCTGCGCACCGGTCCTGGGCTCTTCTTCTGGTGCTGTTAGAGGCCTGGGGGACAGTCAGGGGATACCTCCTTCCAACTGCCCATTGCCAGGCTCCAGCACCTTCCGCCTCAGCAGACCACAGCCCAGAGAGATCTTCTCTTCCTGTTCAAGCACTTTTTAAAAGTTGGGTAGGGGGCTGGCAGGAAGTCTCTGTTTGTCCTATCAAACAGCGACACATCACTTCCCTGCCCCTGCTCCCTCCTTCTTGTCCAGCCTCTGGGCTGGTTCAAAATGGCGTCGTCCAGGGTCTCTGGCCACATGGTCTCTGAAACAAGAGCCCTTCCCTCCTTGGTGCAGCCTGGTGCCTGGCACCAGTGATAGCTGCTGATGGATGGGCCTGAAGCCCCACCCATCTTCTCTTCGTGGAGAGGAGGCCTTAGCTTGTGGAAAAAAAAGGTTATCAATCCAGCCAGCTGAGGTCAGCCCTCAGCCTGGCCCTGGTTATGACTGACTCAGAGAAATGTGACATTTCTGGATGACCCAAAAGCAGTACAAATATGACTTCGGACTCTGCACAATACTTCTTCTCACACCCGTTACAGTGGACTTTAGTGCGTGTCTGGAATCTGTAATCTGTAGGCTTTAGGAAAGTGACACTAGCCCAGGGGCTCCATTGCCCCATAGGGGAATAATGAAGTGAAAAACACAGTAAAGCACACTGACTTTCCCTGGCATATTTTTTTCCCAGTGTATAAAGCCTATTCCATGTCACCACCCAATTCTGCATAAGTCCTGCCACACCATTCACTCTGTAGCTGCTCCTGGACTGCGAACGCCAGGAATCTCCCCCGCGCAGCCCCTACACGTGTGCACACGCATGTACACAGGTGTCTGCATGTAACCAGCCCGGTGCCCCGTACTCCAGCTGCTGCGCAGCGGCCTAGTCAAGTCAGGGGGACACCAGTAAAATCCACATGCAGTCTCTTTCATCATGAGTTCACTGTGGATGAGTCCCAATTTATGAGGCTCTCCCACAGTAAAAGCTCAACACACAGGTGCTCAAAAAGCGAAAAATCCGGGCGGCCCATAGTGTCAGAACCACCTTCTAACAGTGGCATTTTCCGTATGCTGTTCTTGTGCTTTTTCCAGCATTACGCGTGGGTATTGCTGGCCTTTTGCTGGTTATCACTGTTTTCTTATCGCGTTTGGGCCCATCGCGTCTTTTTACGCGTTGGGGTTTGTGTTTTTATCGCCGTCGCGGTGGTTGTATCGTGGATATTGGCCGCGGTTTCGGGAGGCTATCGCATGGTACCGCCGTGTTGTGAATTCCACGTTAGCACAGGGTTATTTTCCCGCGATAGACTGCGATGTGTAAAGTTGCATTAACATTTTTTGGAGGTGTTTAGCACACGTTCTTGTGAATATCCCCCTATATCAATAGCCTTAATTCATCACTTGTGTGGCAGAGTCTAGATGTTCCCCCTGTAAATTCTGTACATACCCCTACATTATTGTATGCTGACAACTCTCTGCTGTTGGCTTGCATCCCTGTCAGCTTATCAAAATTGGTACCTACCTTGAATTCATTTATGTCCGATCTAGATCTGGAAATTAACTATTCGAATTCACAGACTGTAGCCCGTGGCAAAAGCAACATTATTCCTATGCGCCCTATCTCAGTGAAGGGTTTCTAGTTTTCCTTATCTATGGGTTATCTTTGGCATATTAACTACGAGAAGACAAAAGTGATCTCAATCTGTTGAGGCTTTATTTATTTACTTATTTTTTTTTGCAGCATTTATTTATTTATTGGGCAAACAGGGAACAGTGCAAGAGATGTTATACGGGTAACAACACTTTACATAACTTCCTGGGCAATTATGGCCTTCCAAGAGGCAGTACAGAAAGTGGATGAACAAGACTTGGATGGAACAAACTACCAGCATGTAAGAGTCTAGCACCCTGAAAAAGAGAACAGAACGTAAACCCTTCCCACCTCTATGGAGCGATTATGGAGAAAGTACGGAGGGAAAGCACTGTGGGAAGGGTACCAGGGCAGGACAAAAGTGGGGTATTAGGGGTGAGGTACTGCATCTATCAGGAATCAACTAGGTTGTTAGAGGGGTAAAAAGGTGATTTGTCAACAGCCGAACAAGACATCACGTCGTGTTGTGGTCATGGGGGTGATCAGCACCCAGCAGCATATCATAAACGGTTGCCCCTTTGTTACTTGGACTATCAGTGTGGCTGAATGAGAGTGCATCTTTCAATGGTGAAGTTATCAAAAACTTTTTAAAATGCAATTGCTGGTTTTATATTCCTTGGCTGAACTAGGTATGGCAGGTGTTTAATTCTATCAGTTGAACTGGGCTTTTTGAATGTTCTTCTAGCATCACAAAGAATGATATTCAATGGACAATTAACACCTTCTCATCCTTGAGACAAACTACAGTTGGTACCATGGAATTTAGAAAATCTAGAATTAGGCAATACTTAGGGATGAAGACTTCCCCTTTTACTGAGCCTTACCTTTTGCGTAACACTAGCCATTGGGCGCAAGCTCTGTTGTTCAGATTTAGATCTGGCACTATTGACTAATCTATCCATGTTATTTTTCCCTCTGAGCCAGTATGGAAATAATATAATTGTATTTGTCCATGTGAAGAGGTTTCGAAACAGACGTTGCTACATTTTACCTTTTTCTGTACATTTTATGTTTTGTATACTAAAAGGTTTGTATTTCTACTTTTAAGGTTACAAAATTTAAAAAACACTTTTTACATTAATCAACGAGGAGGAAGTGTGTTAGGCTGTTGGTTCCTTTTAAACATGTGCTTTATGAGATAGGAGTTCCATGCTTCATTAACTCATATGTATTTTTGAAGTACTTCAATGATTTTATGGTTTTAAGATTTTTGTATGTACTTCTGTGATTATCTGAGTAGTACATACAGATTTATGATGATTGATGATGATAAGGAAAATGATTTAAACTTTTGAACTTCAGATCTCTTCCTTTGACAGGCAGCACATTTTCAACGAATTGAGCCATCCTCCCATTTAAATGAATGCTGCTGAGATGTGTACATCAAGACCACAGGACTGAAACACAGGGGCGTGTTTACCCTCTGTTACTCCTGTCTCTCAACATGCCATGGAGCCTATGCATTTGTAAGTATCAGGAATGTGCCAAATTGTTACCAATGCTGATGTGGAAAATTATTTTCTATTAGAAAAACAATCCATAATATAGGTTTGGGCCAATTAGCATATCCAGGCCGTACTAGGCTGCATTGATGAGAGTGCTTGTTCAAATGTAATGCAGGCACATTGTTTGCCATTCTCTTTCAGAAAATCATTGAAATTCAAGCATCAGTCGTGATCTTTCTCTGCATGTTCAAAGAAAGTATCTTTTCTCTAGCGTCCTTCGCTGAAGTTATGTGTTTGACATATTTGCGAGGTTATTTTGCTAAACCTCCATTGCTATGTTTGTTGTTATGACTGGGCAGAAAAGTCTATTAAGTTTAATTTCTATTGCTGTATAATTGAAACTCGTGATTTCTTCCAAAGCCAATGACAATTGTTTGGAAGTAGGCGTTGTTTTGGGACGGTTTGGAAACGAAGAGCTTGATTGGTGTGCTATGCAAGTAACATTTTAGTACTACCTCTTTGTGTAATCTTATGTCATGAAATTATGTGCTTTCATTGTCTTTAACATTATAAAAAAGATTTGTTGGCATTGTGTCGTAAGCATTCGGGGCATTCATTTTTCACGTTTCATCATTTAGAGCATTTATCGCATTTGCTTTTTTTTCATTGAGAAATATGACCACATGGGGCGTGGCTTGGACGGCAGTGAGGATGGCTGCCTGAATTCGTCACTCCGTCGGACCGGAGGTTAAACGCTGTCTTTCCCGAGCCCTGTGATCAGCTGGTCGTATTTCTAGACCGGAATAGCGCTTTGGAACGTGTCTGGCACTGGATGGGTCCTCCATATTCGACTGCGGACGCGAATAATCTCTTTTTCGGAGGTTTCTAATCGTGACGCGCTATGAGGGGAAACAACAAAATGGCGCCCACCCGAAGATCTCGATGAATTGGTCCCGTTGGGCTGATCCGACGTCTTCTGCAAGGCTATAACCTTCTGCGGCGCCTAGCTGATCGCTCGCAATGATGTCAAGGTACTTTCAGCAACTTCAGTAACCCTTGGCGAGCTTTTTGTTAGTTTATCAGTGTGCCTGACCCTAAGATGGCGGCGTTACCGAAGGACTTTAAGCACCAACGTTAAAAGACACTCTGTCCTCCCAAAACTATCGTCTGCCCTAGAGAGACCAGCGCGCGTCATGAGGCTGCCTGGGTGTCGTTCTGGAGTCGTTTTGGTGTCCTTCTACGGCGCTGCCTTTGTCAGCATATAAATGTCATTTAATTATGCATGGCTCCTGTTTTCACAACTGGCAGTGTCCTTGGCATTCCTGTTCAGCCATTCTGCTGGGGGCCAGTCTTTGTGACCTGATGCTCAGGTGTGCACATGTGTTGTGGGCCTAGTGTAACATTGCTTCCTATGTAAGTTCCCTGGACAGTGCTGCAGCCATAAGTGGAACACCGGTTTAGCCAGTGTGTGTCTCTACGGGCGGTCTGTGTAGTGTGGGAGCTGCACACCGCGCTGTGATCAGGATTGTTTTGTGCAAGCAGCCATAGTATCGGCTACCACCTGCTACCTACTTGGGTCACTATCTTTTACCTGCTACACGCTGCTACACGCTGTTACACTGCCATCTGTCAGCAAGTACTATCACACCTGGGCAAGTCAATGCAAATTGGCATATGTGTTATGGCCATCTGGAGCTCCCTGAATATCCACATAACGGCCGAGCCTCGCTACAGGGAACTGTTGCTCTCTTTGTAGGGGTCCTTTTTTGGTGCTTTCTTTTTCTCCCCTCACGGCACGTTCGGGGGGTCTCTAGGCAAGTTTCACTAACCAAGCAGACAATTAAGGAGTTACAACGTCCCAGGCTCTGCAATCATCTTAAGCGTCTTTCGACGATACCATTTTAGGGTTACAATCTCTCTCAAAGGAAGCCACTCTGTAACAAGTGTTACCCATCAATCTATCTATTCATCACTACAAATTCATGATCATGGCGGACAGAGACTCCAAACTCCTAAACAAAAGAAACAAAGGTGAACCCTCGTTGTCAGACTCGCCCATCAAAGTCAAAGCTGACATCAATAGCACGCTTGACATGATCCTTAAGAAATTGGCTGATGTCCATGAGTTGGCCAAGTCCACCAAGCAAGCTACAGACGCTATCCAGCTGGAAATCACAACCATTAGAGCAGATATGAATACTGTGAACAACAGGCTGACTGTAGCGGAACAAAGGATCAGTGACGTGGAGGACATTTCAACTAAATCCTGTAATGAAATAAAGACCCTAAGGAATGCGACATCTATGCTTCTTAAACAGACGGCTGAGCTCGAAGATCGTAATCGCAGAGGGAACATCCGCATTCTTGGTGTCCCGGAGGGCTCGTAAGACACCTCGGGTTCGTGCTTAGCCTTTTTAGAAGAGTGGATTCCTAAGTTCACTGGCTTAACCTTCGACCAACGGTTCGAGCTGGATCGGGCTCACAGGATACCAACCTTCAAGTCCTCCTCAAGACAAATGGTCCGCCCTATTATATGCAAGCCTCTAAGGTACCAGCATACAGAGGCTATCCTTGCTCATGCTCGCAAGTCTCGTCAACTCACTTGGAACGGCCACAAAATTATTCTCGCACAAGATTATTCTAAGGCTACAGTAGACATTAGGAAGGGTTTCCTTGCCCTACGCGACAGATTGAGGAACAAAAACATCCAGTTCTCCTTCGTTGGCCCTACTAAGTTTAGAATCATTGACAGTGGCAGACATCTTTACTTCAATGACCCTAGAGACCTTTCGTCCTATCTGGATGGCCCTTCGACCCAAGACATGGATTCTTCACAATCTCTTTCTAGCAAAAGGAAGTCATCACCGGACCCAATCTGAAGTTGGGTTTGCCTGCTCTGGGTTACATGTAGAATCTTAGCTCTTGCTCACAGACACTGCCAGGTCCAGAGGTTGTATTCTGTTTTTGCTGTTTGCTATGTTCTTCAACTGATTTACATCTCTGTGATATTGTCTTACCCCTCAGATCGGTTGATTTCAGGTTTATACGGTTTTGAAACATGTTTTGGAATATGCTTAATCCTCTTTTGATGACATAGTTCTCCACTCAGCCCCAATGAGTCTGATACTGTCAGGGTTTTGCCGCTATCACTGGCCTTTTTAGAAGGGCCACCTTAGTGTTGTTAGAGGTTTATTGTACACTCATGTCATTTTGGGAAATATGCGTGAGAATGAAGTTCACTCAATTCCTCCGGGGGATGGTTTGACGTTCCTGCCGTCGCACCTCCTATATGCGAATTTCTCAGGGGAGCGAGGGGTGGGAGGGTGATGAGGGGGGGTGGGATGAGAACACCCAGGAAGTGCAAAATTATCTTTGCTTTCATGTATATTGTGTGTTGGGTGCTCTCCTTTTTCTATGACTTTCTTATCCTCTTCTGCTTCTCTCTTTCTACTCTGGCTTATTGTTCTTTCACTGTTCTCCTTGCAAGAGTATAGGTTTCTTCTTGCTCTCCTTGATATAATTTACCTTGGTACAGGTCACGTGCTAATTGTCACTCTGAAAATGCACATTGTGTCCCAGTGCTGTGTTCTTCTCCGGGTGTCTGGCTCTTGGCTTCCGGTGTTTGGTTTTGTTGTACAGCCTATATACATCCCCACATGATGGCTCACAATAGTTCACATACTTTATCAGAAGATCTTAAGATAGTGTCTTTGAATGTTAAAGGCCTCAATCATCCCATCAAACGCCGTAAAATTCTTGACTATCTGGCTAAAACAAAAGGAGATGTTATATTATTGCAGGAAACAAAACTGTCTGAAGAGGATACTAAACTTATTAGATGCAATTGGATTTCACAAATGGCCTGCTCTCCAGCTGTTAAAAAGAAACGGGGTGTGATTACTCTAATATCAAAGAATTCGAATATTTCTTTAGAATCTCAAACACACGACAATGAGGGCAGACTGTTGGTTACTTGTTTGAAGAAGGGTGAGGATTTAATCCATGTGGTAAATATATATGGGCCTAACTCTGATGACCCGAATTTTTGGTCCGGGGTAGCAAGCACCTTGGAGGGTCTCCCTCAGGAAGAACTCATGGTAGTGGCGGGGGATTTCAGCATCCCACTAGACCCGATTATCGATAGACAATCCAACTGTCATTATAAAGCAACGAGCTCGAATGCCATACTCCAATCGATTTGCTCCAAATTCAACCTGAAAGACTCTTGGCGTCTCCAACATCCAGATACCAGGGACTTCACCTTTTACTCTACCCCTCACAATTCCTACACCAGGATAGACTATATTCTGGTCTCTGGTTCTTTCACTAGGTTAATCGAACATACAGATATTGCCCCTAGGCTGGTATCTGACCACTCATGTATTAGCCTTAAACTGGTGGGTTGCCATAACGAACCTGTGCCTAAGAGATGGCGGTTTAATGATGAGGCCCTATCTGATCCGGTGGACAAGAAAAGGATTGAGGAGGCCATTGTGGATTACCTCAGACATAATAACATCTCTGAAACCAACATAAATAATCACTGGGATGCCTTAAAAGCCACTATTAGGGTATTGTTAATTGAAATTAAAACAAAAATAAATAGACGTATAAATTTAGGCCTAACCCAATTAGAACAGGAGATTAAAAGTCTAGAATCAGCTCATTCGAATGCTTTACACAACTCTAATATACTAACTACCTTAATGCAGAAGAAATATGAATACAATAAGATATTAAGTGAACGTGCGGGGGTGTGGGTCAATAAATTCAAAGCTTTGAACTTATGTGAAGCCAATAAGGCAGGTAAATTGCTCGCATCCTACCTTAAACACAAACAGAATCAACAGGTTATCTCATCTATTAAAGACTCTAAAGATCAAATCCATACCAAACATAAGGACATCCTCAATACTTTTAAATCGTTTTACCCTCAGCTATATAACAATAACCAAACTTTCAACACAAAGGAGTGTACCAAATACCTGGATAGCCTCAAGTTACCGCAGCTTTCAGAAGAAAACAGATTCATGCTAGATCAAGAAATTAGTGAGTTAGAAATTGAACAGGCTGTAAAGTCATTGAAGAATAATAAAGCTCCCGGACCCAATGGCTTCTCTGCATCATTTTATAAGGCCTTCTTAGATTATTTAAAGCCAACCTTGAAACAAGTGTTTAACCATATTGCTTTCGATGGAACTCCTCCATACTCTATGCTTGAGGCTAATATATTAGTTATTCCAAAGGAAGGGAAAGATCCAACTATGCCAAAAAACTATAGACCTATCTCCCTTATCAATGTAGATTGTAAGATATATGCTAAGATTCTGGCCGCTAGATTCAATTTGGTTCTCCCTAAACTGATAAGTAGCTCCCAAGTTGGTTTCCTCCGCAATCGCATGTCGAATAATAACACACGACTGCTATGTCATGTTTTGGAAAATGCCGCTTCCAAACCTGAGCCATCAATCGCAATTACATTGGACGCTGAGAAGGCCTTTGATAGAGTCTTGTGGGCTTTCTTAGAACAGTGTATGCTCTCCTTCAACTTGGGGAAGACTTTCTCCTCTATGGTTCTGTCCCTCTATTCTAATCCATCGGCCCGTATTGCTGTCAATGGTTCTCTATCCGACCCCTTTTCTCTGCACCAGGGCACTCGACAGGGTTGCCCTTTATCCCCCTCACTGTTCCTGTTGGCGCTTGAACCCCTTATCCAGAGCATTAAACTAAACCCGAATATTAAAGGTGTGAACATCCATGGGATTCAAGTGAAATTAGCCGCATATGCGGACGACATTTTAATAGTGACAGAGCAACCGGGACCATCAATTGCTGCCCTGATGGATACAATAACAGAATATTCTGCTCATTCAGGTTATAAGCTCAACAGAGATAAATCTGAAGTTAAACCACTGAACGTGCACTGCACCAGAGAGATTCTGGGGGAATCGGGCCTGGCCTGGCAGTCTGGTTACATTAAATACCTAGGAGTTGAGTTTGATTATAACATTAAGAGTACGTTAATTCAGAACGAGAAAGTATTATTGGCAAAAATTTTAAAACTTCTGGTTTCCTGGTCCCCGAAGTTTATCACATGGTGGGGTAGGGTCGAAACAATAAAAATGATGGTCACCCCCCTAGTTAATAATCTCATAAATATGCTTCCACTTTTTTTGACAGATGATTTTCGCAAGAAACTGGACAATCTTTTATCAAACTTTCTCTGGCGGAACAAAAAAGCTAGGATTAGTATTAAAAAACTGAGACTTGATAAAATGCTAGGAGGTGTAAATCTTGCAGATTTTAGAATATACCAGTATGCTTTTTTGGCCAAACAAGGCTCATATTGGATCTCCGCGCCTGGCGATTATGTTCCTGTCTGGTTGGAGGTAGAGAGAGCTATTCTTAATAACCTGAATCCTTTCTCACTCCTCACAGCCAATGGCCTTAATCCCGCTTGCTCTAAGTCTATTTTTAGGAATACTAAAATAGCACTCTTGAAAATAGACCAAAAATTGGAGGTCAGTGTTAAGGGCTCCAAAATGGAATCATTATGGTATAATAATAAAGTACGCTACAAGGGCAAATGTTTGGACTTCGAGTCTTGGCTTAAGAGTGGGGTGTCTTTCCCTTGCCAATTGGAAAATGCCTCTTATCCAATAACGTTCTCAGATCTCCAAGCTAGGTACAATTTAGCCGATATTGAATTCTATAACTTTCTAAAAGTACGAGCTGCTATATCAAAATCCAAACTATCCTCTACCCTGCCTTCGCTGCCATTATTCGTGACTAAAATTAACAAGCTAGGCCATCAGGTTTCTCTGATATATAAACTCTTGCGCCCCAAAACCTCGAATCTTAATACTCACGTGGTTGAATTTTGGAACATGCATTCCTCTGTTCCTTTAACTGACACTTTGTGGACTAAACGATGGCACTCTGTGTCACGTAACAAGGTGTCTCCAGTACTTTCCCAGACCAAATACTGGCTATTACACAAGGCCTTTTGGACGCCTGCACGTTTATTTTCTTTGAATATAAGAGATGACGCACTGTGTTGGAATTGCAAACATGTAACAGGGGACTTAGCTCATCTTATTTTTCATTGCTCGGAAGTAGAATCCTTTTGGGATAAGGTCTTTGCATTTCTGTCAAAATTATTTAAATGTACATTGGTTAAAGAATTTTCCACCCTGACTATGGCATCTCTGAAGGTTGACCTTGACTCTGATGGCGACAAAGCTCTTCTGGACCTCCTGTTGACGGCAGCAGTGAAAATGGTCCTTGCTAATTGGAAGGACACAAGTAAGGCCTCCTACAAAGGATGGATAAACTGGGTTACTCACCTGAGAGGTGCGGACAATGTGGCCTTGCAAAATTCACCTTGGAGATCCCCTTGTAGACCAATGTGGTCCACTCTGGACAATTACTTCGATTCTCACAAACCCCCGTGAGCTTTCTTGCAATCCTATTGTATACCCTTGGTGTATTTCATAATGATGAGCTATGTGTGGTTTCCTTTATCTGCACAGGGTACATATGTTATTGCTGGATTATTCAGTTATCAAGAACTTCAAGGAAATTTCTTATGTACGATCTCTTGCTTCTCTTCTGCTCATATTTCTTTTCTTTCTTTCTATTCTTTCCTTTCCTCAACTTTCTTCTCTCTTTCAGGAACGATTGTTAGAAGTATTTTTCAGGTTTGAAATATGTGCAGCCAATGTATCTTTGATATTCCAATGTCGACCTTTTGAAGCACATACAACATGTCCTTACCTTATCATTGTTACACACCCATGTGTTGGTTCCTGTTTTCTCTCTTTATTTCAAAATAAATAAAGCATTTGAAATCAAAAAAAGAAATATGACCACATTGTATTTTGCACAGAGAACTGCTGCATGTTTGTCATTTTGGAGAAGAGTACATGAGATGAAATGGAGGATTTTAACAACATCTTTTACTTTTTGTAATGATAATTTGATATTTGAATAAATCTACAAAACTGAAAACTGGCAGTTTTAGTCATGTAAGTTTTCCTTAATGGTGCTGAATAAGCACATGAATACAGGAATCTCCCTTTCCTGTGAATCGACCCTCATTACATTATTTTAATTTCAGCGTCTTGCTGCACAGCTGTTCCAGTTTGTGGCCCTCTCAGAACACTTGTGTGTGTGCATCAAATATGGGTGTCATGACATTTGAGAAGAAGGCCATATCATTATTGGTAAAGAGTGACTGGAAATAGCTTTTAGTGATTATGGATTGATAGACCTGCTGGGTTGAACTTAAGGGTTCCAAATGCTTGTAAACCCATGCCACTTAAGGTTTTTCAGTGGAAAGATCTTTCTGTAATGGGCTTATAGTAAAATCCATTTCACTGCATGATACATTGTGCACATAAATTACCACCCACTCATCTGCGAACCATTACCAGAAAGAAACCTACCTGAGTGGCTGGCTGATAGATTGAATTTTACCAGGAATCTGTTAGCATTTACAGCCATCTCTTCTACGAATACATTTAAACTAATATGATTAACATGCGTCTAGTGTCAGAGTTGTTGCACTAAATCCATTTGACCAGGTTGAAAACGGAAACGATAAAAACCGATTCAATCACCGCCAACCTGTTGGAGAAAATAGTTCCCTGTTTTGACTGCACAACCTTCAGAAATTGAAATGTGGTCGTTTGACGGTTTGATAAGTACAGTAAAGCACACAGCCAGAATAGAATTTATTGTGGTTCGCATGATTGGAAAGCTTTCCTCAAGGGCAGGCAGCTATGGCATACTCTATACTGGCCCCAGGAGTGTCTGTCTTAAACGACCAATTCGATTGATTTATGTCTTCCTGTTTAACGAGAAAGAAGGTTTTATGATTTTTTTTGCATTGTCAAGAGAAGGGATCCATTTTGATTATGGCTAATATTTTGACTTTATAGCAAAATTGGGGTCTCTCACTATGATATAATGTTGTTCATAGCTAAAACAGCAGCAACTAATGCTGCCATCACTTGAAAGAAGACGACAAGGTTCTTTGTGTCCCATAAGGAAAGAAAAAAGGCCCATCTTCTGGTCACCCAGCCAATAATCTCTCTTTAAGGCATGCCTTGCCTCCTCCGGCTTTTCGCAGCCTTTCCTTTTGTACTGAACTTATACATAATCCTATATTTCTTTCCTTGTTACATTGTATTTAATATTGTTTAGATTAGAAGTAGTCAGCTGTTCCGCAGCCGTTCTACTAGTTTGCTTAATGACAAGCTCAGTGTGGGTGTCACTGTGCGTGATTTAAGCGTAATTTAAATTTTTGGCACTTGCTTTGCTCTTTGCCAAGGCTTTACTAAGGTAAGAATCTGATGATGTTTTATTATTATTGTTGTTGTTTGATTTCGAGGCTTCTACGGTGTAGCAAGATTTGGAGCAAGCAAGATTTTACGAACAGTGGGCAGAATTCTAAAAGGGGAGATCATACTATTGAGTACTGCAGAGTTCTCTGCAAAAGGTAACTAAAGGGTGTGGTAAATATCACACCCCAGCAATTTTTCCGACGTAAGTTACAGCAGATCAGACCTGCCAAGATTTGGTGGGGGAAATAGCCCAGTAATTACCAAGACATGCATTATTCAATGCAGTTCGCACAGTACTAGGAGGTGGTTACTGAACCACGTAAATTTCACACCCCGGCGGATCAACATTTACTGAGTCCAAAAACTATCACGACCCCTTCCGGGCACTTTTAATCAGGGTCATTATGTACTTGAATACTCCAGGAGAAGATCCCCTTCCCACCATAGGCCACTTGAGTGTTATTAACTGCCTAACTGGAATCCCTGCAGATGGCATCACACAAATTGGATTTAGTAAATAGTACACTAGACGAGACCTATCACAGCACCCTCCGAGAGAAGTAATGATTAAAGAATACTGCGTATTGAAATTACAAATCAAAGCAGCACCTGGTGGAAATACATTTACACCAGTTGAACTTTAGCCTCAGAGTCACACAAATGAGTAACAGGTAAAACTCAGGTTACCTTATTCTACATACTCAGTTAAACATGTAATCAGAAGTAATTTCTAACTGCAGCACTAAGCAGAAAGCTTAAGTGCAAGACAGCTAGGTCTTCACCTGAGACGCTGCAACTCCGTGGCATAGCAAGAGATGGTCGGTCCGCCCTGGGTGGCATGAGTTTGGGGGGCGGTGGCCTAACCCCCTACACCCCCGCTCCGCTCATACATGCAGCCGTCGCGGGCGGCAAAAAAAGGAATCACCAGCACCCCCGCTCTTACACGCAGTCGCTACTGGCGGCAATCGCAGGGACTGCCATGGGCGGCAAAAGGTCTTGCTACGCACCAGCTGCAACTGTTTCCCGTAGAAAACTACCAGGCCAGTGAGCACTCACAGATCATACATTTAATCAATACATTCCTCATCAAGGACAGAAACATTGGCACAAAGCTTATACTTCTGCACACAAAGTAAATCAAGATACAACATGTCTTTTTCCCCCAGAGTAGCTAACCATAAACAAAACTCACATCTTAAAATGATTATCTCATTCCTGTACTCACATATGAATTACACTCACAACGTTTCCACATCTGCAAAAATGCAAAAGGGTAAGACACAACTTCAACCTCACACGTCAGCCAGTCAAACTGACAAGCAACACCAGACTACACACTCAACATTGCTAAATACTTGATAAAGAAATTTGCTACTGTTTTAGAATTTACCATTCTGGTACATACTAAGGCCCTGATTATGAGTTTGGAGGTCCGACCGCAGTGGTCCCTAGAAGACCTCTGTGCCAGCAGTCTTCCACCTGCTATATTATGAGTAATGCCGCCTGAAATGCCGACCGCGTCGGCGGCGTGGTTCCAGCATTTGCCATGGCGGTCTCTAATGTTGGTGATTTGTACTCTGATGCCGTCAGGGCCACGGCTTTCCGCCGAGCCTATTTTGACAACACAGCTGTACTGGCTGTGACAGAGCGGCAGTTCCCCAACAGCGGGAGACTGCCGCGGTACGCTCGCAGCAAAGAACCACAAGAGTGCCCATTGGATGGATTCTAAAACTGCACAGCTGATGTCCTTTGGCAAGTGGGCATGCCTGCAAATCACACTATAAAACACTCCCCATCCCAGACCATGATCGTTTGTCTCTCCACTGCAGCACAGCAAGACAGAGAGGATACTTTTTTGTTGAGATAAGTCAAGCCTTTTTTCCCCTATCCCATTTAACACTCCCCACACACTTTTTTTGTTTTAGCCTATTCACTAATATCTCTGTTTTTTTTCATTTGTCACTCACTTTATTAAATAGTCACGAGTCCCCCCAAAAATCCACAACATTTTGGAGCCCAAGTCCTACATACTCCTCTCAGTAGGAAAACAGAATCGTGGAACAGGATAGTCGACAGAGTGAATGCTGTTGGCACCACCTTGCGCACACAGCAGGAAATTAGGAGGAGGTGGCATAACCTGAGGTTGAAGGTGCTTACCCTGGCCTCCAAGAAACACCTGGAGGCCCAGAGGACAGGCGGTGGCCCTCCCAGCAGTCCATTACACCTCTTTCCCTGGGAGGAGAAGGTATTGGCCATCCTGCATACTGAGAGCATGGCAGGAATACCTGGGGAGTGGAGTCTGGTAAGTTACACTTCAATAGCTGTCACAATATCTCAATGTCCAGTTGACTCTCAACTCTGCTATTGCTATTGTGTTGTCTATCTACTTTCCTAACATGCAATCCTCAAAGTATCAGAGATGTTGGTTTGTCAGTGTTTATGGGTAATGTTGCAAATAAGATCACATGTATCAATCTCCATTACATGCCACATGCTTGAATGCTGTCTGTAAGTGTAAACTTAGAAAAATATCATCCCAGGACCCATGATATGTGTAAAAATGGTACGGTATGGTCCATCCTAAATGCATGTTGCCAACAGGTATGTTACACTAACCATTTGTCAAATGTTGGTAAGTCGAGATAGAAATGACTACAACTACCATGAGGCCCTGTGACTGGAACTCTAATGAAGATGAAATAGTCCTTTTGCCCCTGCTCACTTGTCTGCCATGTTACAACTGATGTTCATTTATCATGCAGGTCACCATTTGTCAAGCGTTGGTAAGTTCAGATAGAAATGTCTACAAGTTCCATGAGGCCCTGTGACTGTAACTCTAACTAAGATGCAATAGTCCTTTTGCCCCTGCTCACTTGTTTGTCATGTTACAACTGATGTTCACTTTTGCAGGTCACCATTTGTCAAGTGTTGGTAAGTTGAGATAGAAATGTCTACAACTATCATGCGGCCTTGTGACTGTAACTCTAACCAAGATGCAATAGTCCTTTTGCCTTGCTCACGTATCTGCCATGTTACAACTGATGTTCACTTATCACAGACTGTGCAATGTACTTGTAATGCTCTACTCAGAGACATCTCTGACTACTTTTATAGATGGTGTCCTGGTCTCCTCAACTGAAACTATTGATGGCATGAGTGACACCATACTAAGTGAACACCTCAAATATATGTAAGCCATGAAGGTAACTCAGCTGATTAGAAGTGGCAGGTGAGCCATTGACTTTGTACTGCTCACATGATAAATAATGCTAAATATACACCCAAGGTGTGTGTTCCCTTGCAATCTAGACAACTAGACCTTTGAATGCTCAAATATACATGTCACTTCTACGCTGTGTTGGCTAAAATGTTTTAGAGATGTCATGTTTATCCCTAAATCCAAAATGATACATATCAGCACATCTAATGAGCTGCTCAATTCTACTACATGTATTGTTTGTCTCCAAATGTCTTCTAACCAACTTCAATACCACGCTAATAGATCACAATAGTAATCTCTACCTATCTTGTGTCATCCTAGGTCTCTACTTACTGTGAGACAAACGATGTGGATATAGATGCCACACTTCCACCAATAACAATGTTCTCTATTTATTCACAGGTGGATCTGGTAGAGCAGCTGGGCAGAGCTTGCCCACCGAACAGACTCCCACTCCATCCAAGGATCAAGCCCTCAGTGATGACCACACTCCTGGAGATGTGGACGTGGAAGACCTCCGTGGACATTCTGGTCAGACTGGGCAGACAACAACAGTAGGGCTCACTGTCTCCACAACAACACCTCTCACCGCAGCTGCAACAACACAGCCACCCTCTGCCCCCATACCTGTGTGTCTAGCACAGTCACCAACATCTTGTGCCCCCAAGTCTTGGATTCTGAGGTGGGAAACACTAACCCAGTCACAGAGGAACCAGGACCCAGTGGGAGGGTGCAGTCTGGGCCAAGGACACAGGCATGTGGGGGTAGGGTTCAGGTGTGGGTAACTGGGGCCACTGACACCCAGGCCACCCTCACCCAAGTCTTATGAGTCTATCAGGACTCCCAAGGCATGATGGGACAGGTACTTACAGAAATCTGGGAGTTGAAGCAGCCGCAGAGGGATACATGCCATGAGGTGGCTGACATCCTCACCGAGCTGGCCGGCATCAACACCAACAGGGCCTCCTTGGTTGGGGTGCTGCAGGACATCAACATAACCTTCTGCAAGGCTTTTCCACCTCCATCTACCCCTTCCTGTGGTCCAAGTACATCCAGGCCATCAACATCTGTGGCAGCCACAGGAAGAGAGATCCTGTCAGAGGAAGACACGTCTGCAGACACCCCTGCCTCAGCAGCAGTGGATCCCCTCCCCAAAAAGAGGAGACGTCCAACCAAAGATCCAGGAGATCGGGATGGCAAGACACCCACCACTGGCGTAAGAAACCTCACACCTAATTTCCTCTAGCGTGTGAAACACATTCACTTAGTTGACTATTTCTAGACACTATTCCATTTTTAATGGGAATAGTATGTTGGACTTAGGACTTCAGACATTTTGGCATCTACAACTATGGTTCCATTCACCATGACTGACTTCTTCACTTTTGGTTTTCCCTGTTTGGTTTTGCACATTGTTTATTTTTTCATTGGTCATCACAATAAATGCAGTAGTCACAAACTCATTGCCTCCTGTAGTATCTCTCACATCTATCTGTGTATATATACCAAATGTGTATTTGACAATGCTAAAACAAGCTACTTATGTAACATGGATATGTAGCAAGTATATAATGTGTCGGTCAGGATCTTAACCATGCCACACCAACATACACATACAAGTGTTTGGTCTTAGAGCATCTTTAGTCCATTGTTCCAAGCATATGCTGACATTATGTCAGAAACATAGCAAATCATACATGACTCAAACAATCTGTGTCAGTGTTCAGATTTACAGGTGTAGACCTTCACAACATGGAAGGAGGGGACACATCAGACAATTTCATATAGAATAAGAAACATTAAAATAGGTTTATGACATCAGTTGGAGTCAGTCAGTCAGTAAAATCTTTATTCGATCTCTTTGGCAGAGAACATAAAAGCACAGTTTCCTCACTTCCTAAAGCCATCCGAAACTAAACGGCATACATCCAATTTCGGAAATCTCTGAAGACTTGGCTCTTCAACCAGTAATCAACTTAGCTGCCTTTTGTTCTTCTGCTTCGCTCCACGCCGGGAAACCCTTTTTGGGTAGCTGCTGCGCCTTACAAGTTTAATAAATAAATAAAATAAATAAATAAAACAGGCACATTAAATATACAGGACAGGCAATATTATGAATCAAATAAAAACATTTAAAATCTTAGTAAAACTTTAGTTATTATTAGGCCAGGGACGCCTCATTTATATACATTAATTTCATGATTACAGTAATTAATTAAATTCTCGGGCCACCCTGGGCCTTTCTCTTTCTCATACAAGCCCACAGGAAGGTGGCTACAGAAAAACAAACAAAGGGGTCAGAAAGAGACTTTAAGAAATACAATGCGATCCTACATTGGAAAAAATTATGGCGCCTTAAAATTGGGAGAATAAAAGCTTCTCTTTCTGTGTGATAAAACTTGCAGAACAGTACAAGGTGAGGATCTGACTGGGGCGACTGATTATCACATGGGCATGGGATAAAATCTGAGTGTTTATATTGCTTCTCTGGGAACCCTAGCATCAGAGGGATAAGGTTCATGCGAAAGCGCAGGAGGATGTATCTATGCTGTGTAATCGTGATGCTAGATAGATATGAAAATCCTTCCCCTGTTCTTTGGGGGATAAGGTCATATGCAAGAGACACTTTTTGTTGCCGGTTCTTTTCTCTACGGTCAAAATTTGCCCTCTGCATAAATGCTTCAGTTATTTTCTGTTTGGAGACCCTCCACAGGATGCGGGTTCCCGAAATAATTCTCCCAGGCCTATTCCCCTCAGTTCTGCTTCTACATATCTGAGCCAGCCAATCTTGTTATAATGCTCCAACAGCAGGCAGTCTCCGATTATACCCTGCGTTTAGTTAATAGTGTCCCTGCGCCAAATAGAGATCCATAACAAAATTGGCGCCAATCTAATTGAGTCTGTCAAATAGGGGAGCCCTAATTCACTATGTAAAATATAATTGGAGAAGGACTGGGGGAGAGACACCCTATTTTTAAAAAAGCTGTCTTCTGTTATTTGGAGTTTCTCAATCTGAGCCATCCCCCAGACTCCTGCCCCGTAGGTTGCCGCTGCCTTTGTTTTTGCATGTTACATATTTTAGATAGGGTCCAGGGGACTTGCACCTAACTTCTTAGCAAAGCCCTTAATAGCTTGGAGACTTCTCTCCATGCCTAGGACTCTTGCAGTCACCAGGTTTGCCCAAGAGTGTTTTGTTTTTCAAATAAGACTCCCAGGTATGGAAAGGATTCTACTACCTCTATTTTCTTTGAACCCAGATGGAAATAAGGGGGTTTCGTGCCTTTGCCTGCTCCTGCTATAATGATGAAGGATTTTGATTCATTCACCCTTAAATCTAATGAGGCCATTAATGAAGCATATGATGTTATTAAGCTTTGCAGGGCTACCCGCCGCACACCATCGACCACGACACCCTGCCAGCCTGGGCCAGCGTGAACATCGATGACACCATCAAGACCATGAGCACAATACACTCCGGCTCCCCTTCAGACCCTTTCCCGCACCACATCTTCAACAAAGCCAGCAGCTCCATCGCACCCCACCTGTGCAACGTCATCAATCTCTCCTTCGAGACCGCGACCTTCCCAGAGAGCTGGAAACACGCAGAGATCAACGCCCTACTCAAAAAACCCAAGGCGGACCCGAGAGACCTCAAGAACTTCCGGCCCATCTCCCTGCTTCCGTTCCCAGCCAAGCTCATCGAGAAGATCGTCAACAAACAGCTAACCCGATACCTCGAATAAAACAGCATCCTGGACCCATCCCAATCGGGGTTCCGCAGCAACCACAGCACTGAGACTGCCCTCATCGCCGCCACCGGCGACATCAGGATCCTGCTGGACAACGGTGAGACCGCAGCCCTCATCCTGCTGGACCTCTCCGCCGCCTTCGACACTGTCTGCCACCGCACTCTACGCGCACGCCTCCACGACACAGGGATCCGAGACAAGGCCCTGGAATGGGCCACCTCCTTCCTCGCCGGCAGAACCCAGAGAGTCCGCCTTCCACCATTCCGATCCGAAGCCTCCGAGATCATCTGCGGCGTATCCCAGGGATCATCCCTCAGCCCAACACTGTTCAACATCTACAAGGCCCCGCTCACACGCATCGCCAGACAGCACGACCTCAACATAATCTCCTACGCCGACGACACTCAACTGATCCTCTCCCTCACCAAGGACCCCCTCGCCGCCAAATCCAACCTCCATGAAGGAATGAAGGCTGTCGCCGATTGGATGAAGATCAGCCGACTAAAACTGAACACGGACAAAACAGAGGTCCTCATCCTCGGCTCCAACCCCTCAGCCTGGGATGACTCCTGGTGGCCAACGACGCTGGGAGCAGCCCCGACACCCACCGACCACGCACACAACCTGGGAGTCATCCTCGACTCAACGCTCTCCATGGCCAAGCAAGTCAACGCAGTCTCCTCCTCCTGCTTCAACACCCTCCGCATGCTTCGCAAGATCTACAGGTGGATCCCGACAGATACAAGAAGAACAGTCACCCAGGCCCTCGTCAGTAGCAGACTTGACTATGGGAACGCTCTCTACGCGGGAGCCCCGGCCAAGCTCATCAAGTGACTGCAACGCATACAAAACGCCTCCGCACGCCTGATCCTCGATGTACCACGCCACAGCCACATCACCCCCCACCTGAGGAACCTGCACTGGCTCCCCGTCGACAGGAGAATCTCCTTCAAACTCCTCATCCACGCACACAAGGCACTCCACAAGACTGGCCCAGCCTACCTCAACAGACGACTCCTCTTCTACGTCCCCAACCGCCAGCTCCGCTCCGCTCCGCCGACCTCTCCCTCGCCACCGTCCCTCGCATTCGAAGAACTACCACCGGCGGCAGATCCTTCTCCCACCTCGCCGCCAAGACCTGGAACACCCTTCCACTAAGCCTACGACAGACCAAAGACCTGCTGACCTTCAGGAGGCTACTCAAGACCTGGTTGTTCGACCAGTAGCAGCACCCCCCCCCCTTTTTTCTCCCCAGCGCCTTGAGACCCTCGCGGGTAAGTAGTGCGCTCTACAAGTTCTGTGATTGATTGATTAATTGATTGTCCTGGCAATTAAGACTGCATCGTCAGCATACGCAAGTATTGGGAGGGGAGTGTTTTCAAATATGGGCACGTCCCGGGGGGAGCCAGTCAGGGCCGCCTCCACCCCGTTTGTGTAGATGGAAAAAAGAAACGGGGCGAGGACACAACCCTGTCTGACTCCTCTCTCGATCTTAAATGAATGTGTGCATTCCCCGTTAATGCCATACCGAACGCAGGCAGTGGCATTGGCGTATAGCTGACGGATGAAGTGAATTATCAGTGGGTCAATCCCCATCCCCTCCATCATGGGCCACAGCTTGTGATGGGACACACAGTCGAAGGCTGCTGACAGGTCCATAAAGGCCATGTAGATCTTCCCACCTTTAACTTTAGTGTATTTGTCAATGCAAAGTGAGAGGTTGAGGCATTGATCCACAGTCCCCTTCCCCCTCTGGAAACCATATTGTGCCTGCATCAGGATGTTGTGTTCCTGGGCCCAGTCCTCCAATCTGGCTAATAAACGACGGCCCATGAGCTTGGCCATGGTATCCAGTAGGGAGATGGGTCTATAGTTCTTTGGGCTGCCCCTATCCCCTTTCTTATAGATCAGCACTATTACACTATGCTTCCAGGACGGGGTAGGGCCCTCTATCACTATACTATTAAAGACGTTGGTTAATAGGGGTGCCCACAGATCATAGTTGTCCTGCAAGAGGTCAATCGGCACCCCGTTAGGCCCCGGTGCCTTCCCTGGGATGCAGGACCCCAACCCTCTTATGACTTTGCTAAGTGAAAATTTTAGAATACCTTGAGGTAAGTGACTTACTTCAGCGGGCAGGGAGACAAGAGGAATGTTAGAACCAAAGATGCCTTCAAAATGTCCCACCCATGAGTCCTCGCTTACATGTCATCCAAGGACGGATATTTAGGGTCTTTAAAATAGGGTGCGTTTATGACTTTCCAGAGCTCGCTGCTACGACCTGAGTTGGCTGCTTGCTGATGGTCGTACCAGGCTTTCTCGCTGATATCCTTCTCCCTTTTACTTCTAGTGGTCTTATACTCTCTACTTAACATTCTTATCTGTACTGGATCTCTCAGGTGGGTTTTTAGTAGGCCTGGGCGGTAAATTCCGTTCCGCTCGCGGAATTTGGGTAATTTCGCGTTCCGCGGAGAACGCGGAATTACCAAAAATTCCGCGATCCGCGGCTTCGCGGAATTTTTTGCTTGTTCGCGCTTTCAAAATGCGTGTTCGCGAGATATTTCTCCCCGAGCACGCAAACAGCGTTTGCGAACAGGAAAAAAGCATCGCGAACGGGCGGAACAAGCAATTCCGCGTGTTCACGGAACTTTTGCGTGCTCGCGGAGATTTTTTACCGTTTCGCGGAGCTTTGCGTAGCGCGACTACGCAAATTCCGCCCACCCCTAGTTTTTAGTGTGTTAACAAGGGCTCTTCTAGCTGTCGAGCTTTGTGAGTCAACCCATCCTCTAGCTGTTGGACAGTCTGCCAGCTTAGGCCGAGTCAGTGTCTCTTTTAATTTCTCTATAAGGGCTCTGAACTGGGAGACTAGTAATGCTGGAGAGGACTCCTCAGACAGACAGAATAAAATGTCATCTCTTGTTTGTGCTATAAATACAGGTGCCAGATTCTGCTTCACAACCTGCTCCCACTTTAGTTGATACCCATTTTTCCTGGTTAGCAAGATGTTTCCTACTGCCTGTTGTTGTTTGTTCAACTTGTAGGGGATGCTTAGTTGGTTAAGCAGGATTGCATGGTCACTGTAACATGTAAAAGTGGTGTCTATTTGAGAGACTTTCCCACTTATTGTAGAGGAGACTAAAATGAAATCAATCGTGGACTTCTAGTTGATCCACCTAAATGTTTTCCCTATATTTTTTGCACTTGTGTTCTTCTTTATCCCCATGCTTCTTGTATATAGGAGTCTATTAAGGCTGTCACCGTAATCGTTATGGGTGAAATGGAGAAGGGAATTGCCCTGATGTTCTTCGAGCCCGCACACCGTGGCCTCTTTGTATTTACAGAGGTGAGCGTTAAAATCCCCCACCCAATTACTATTTGGTGGGCCCTTTTTTATCAAAGAGTTTACTTTATCTAGCTCACTGTTCAGTAAATCTACCACTAGCTTCATGTGACCCCCAGTTTCATTATTATAGAAGTTAATTAAAAGCCAGGGTCTATCATTTGTGACCTCCAACAGAAGCATGTGGAAATGTTTGTAAGGGTAGCCCACTATCTTTATTTGTAGAAGGAGGGTGTTGGAAATTAAAGTTAATAGTCCCCCCTTCGCTCTACCTGACACTGAGGAGCATATTCACAAGGACTTATCGCCGAGTTATCGCCACCTTAGCGCATCAAAAGTGGAGACAGATTTATCGCCCCATTCACAAGCGGGTGCAAACTGCAGACATCGCCAGTATACCCGCGATAACTGCCGCAAATTTTATCCCCACGGGTGACACCACCAACTTACCCTAATGAGATGCAGAGTAGGCATTCCCGTGCAAAAACACACGAAAACACCACTACACCACTTTCACAATGAACTGCCAGATCCGCGATGCGAGTCAAAACCACGCGATAAGCCGCGGTAGCAGCTGGTATTTAACACCTGCCTCTTGCTGGTGTTAAGCAGGACGACTACCTGCAGTAAGCAACGGAGCCCTGCACACAGCCACACCCGAAGAACAACCGACACCATGGAGCTACTCATCATGCAGCTTGGAGCCCCAACAGGGCCACAACACCCACTGCCACCACCCCCAGGACCGCCACCACCCCCAGGACCCGGACCGGCACCCCCCCCGGACCACCACAGAGGCAGCACAGAGTAAGACAGCGGACTTACCAAAAACACACTAGTCTCACAGACCTAACGCCCGAGGAAGTCATTGCCCACTACAGGCTCAAAAGGACAACCATCCTCCGCATCAAGACCCACATCGGCCACAGGCTGACGGTCCCAACACAGTGGACAACCAACATCCCTCCGCAGACAAAGCTGCTGGCTGTGCTGCACATGTTGGCCTCTGGTACCTTCCAACCAACAACGGCCAGAGTCGGAGGAGTCTCACAGCCAGCCCTATCAAAGTTCCTCACACCTGTCCTGGATGCCATCATCAGCTTCATACCCCAGTACCTTCACTTCCCCCACACTGCGCAGGAACAGCTGGAGACCAAGCAAGGCTTCTATGCCATTGCTAGATTCCCACACGTGTTGGGGGCCATAGACTGCACACATGTCCTACTTGTGCCCCCTGCGGACACTGCACACATCTACCGCAACAGAAAGCACACGCATTCCATCAATGTGCAGGCAATAGTGGACCACCGTGGAATGTTCACCAATGTCGTCGCAAACTACCCAGGCAGTGTGCACAATTCCTACATCTTCCGACAGTCCATCATCAACCAGCGCTTCCAGGATGGCACCTATGGAAATGCACTGCTCGTTGGTAAGTACCAAATCAACACACCACACACCTCAAAGCCACCATCACACAACGCACAACTGTGGGAATGCACACGTGACCAAACCGCATACAACATGTCAATCAACATGCCCACCTACCAGACACGACAACACAACTCCATTGGGATCCTGGGCTTCCCATGTACACAAGCCAGCTATATCATGGCACCACAGCCACACAACAGCTGAACGTGTAGAGAGGCGGAAAGCAGGCATGTGCGAAGGAGGCAAGTGACCCATGAATGGGAATGTACACAACGACAAGTGTGGCGTGAATGTGCTGGACAGACCTGGGTATGCAAACCACAGATATGTCCATGCAGACATTGACTGCTGGTGTCTGGAGAGTAGTGAACAGAGGACGCAACCATGTCACCCCAGGCTGTGGGTTAGATCGCGGAAATGTCGCTCGCTGCGTCCCCCCCTGTGTGCGTGAGCGTAGTGGGTTGGCCCGGCTTACGCCAGGCCTGTGCAGGGGTGTGGATAAAAACACTGTGGCGCTGAGCGTGGTGTTCTCCCGGAATGGCCAACGTCACTGCCAGGGCGGCGCCTCTCAGCCCGCCACGAGGCCGACACCGTGAGCAGCGGGCCTGCGAGCCTGTGCGCCTGCTGCACCCCAGGCCGCTGATACCCAGACCCGGCTTGCCCGCCCCAGCGCTCCAAGGCGGCACTGCTCACCTGCCGACACCGTTGTGTGTCAAAGAGGGCCCACCACGTGCCCGTGCTAGCTCCAAGACCCATGCCCGTGACCTTGGCAGCCTCCTCAGACCATCGCTGTCCTCCGTGACACAGGCCCCCAGGAGTCCTCATTCATTGACATACTCCACCGCTGCAGCCGGCCTACACTGCAGTCCAGTATGTCCCACATCTAGAACTGAGTCTTCATTAATCAATGGCAGAGTTCATGCCAGTGAACGCAGGGAGAGGAGTGAGAGAAAGATGCATTTCAGTCCGGTGGAAACACGGATCACCGTTACGGAGGAGGTCGACCACTAGCAAGGACTGACCTGGTGCCACTAACCCTGTGTGTCGTGAGTCACCGTCAGCCTCCGGTAGAACATTGTTGGTGTCTGAGCCTGTGGCCTGGGGGTTGTCATCAGGAACTGGCAGGTACAGACTTGGTGTTTGGCATGAGTCTGTGGCATTCATATCCGCCATGTTGCCGGACACGTGTTACAGCAAACAAATGATGGACGGAATGCTGACAATGCAAACATTCTCCCCCAGTCAAAAGATCTGGGTTAAATCCATCGTTCTTTTGCCCACTACGCCACCCCAGTTTGGACCCAGCCATATGCAAATCAGTCTTGACCCTGTGCCCCATGGGAACAGTCCAGACCGAACTGCCAGGTCAGGTCCTCCCTGGACCGGAAACAAGCACCTTGGGACCGGTTTCAGGGTATGTCACCCTTCTTCAGCCAGGCTAGCTTGAATCCAGTGGCACAGTGAGCAAGGGACCCACATCTGGGCATACCCATCCCACGTAGGGCGAAAAGTGTTACAGCAAGCAAATGATGGACGGAATGATGACAATGCAAACATTATCCCCCAGTCAAAAGATCTGGGTTAAATCCATCGTTCTTTTGTCCAGTACGCCACCCCAGTTTGGACCCAGCCATATACAAATCAGTCTTGACCCTGTGCCCCATGGGAACAGTCCAGACCAAACTGCCAGACAAGGTCCTCCCTGGACCGGAAACAAGCATCCTGGGACCGGTTTCAGGGTATGTCACCCTTCTTCAGCCAGGCTAGCTTGAATCCAGTGGCACAGTGAGCAAGTGACCCACTTCTGGGCATACCCATCCCACTTAGGGCGAAAAGTGTTACAGCAAACAAATGATGGACGGAATGCTGACAATGCAAACATTCTCCCCCAGTCAAAAGATCTGGGTTAAATCCATCGTTATTTTGCCCATTGCGCGACCCCAGTTTGGACCCAGCCATATGCAAATCAGTCTTGACCCTGTGCCCCATGGGAACAGTCCAGACCGAACTGCCAGGCCAGGTCCTCCCTGGACCGGAAACAAGCATCCTGGGACCGGTTTCAGGGTATGTCACCCTTCTTCAGCCAGGCTAGCTTGAATCCAGTGGCACAGTGAGCAAGGGACCCATGTCTGGGCATACCCATCCCACTTAGGGCAAAAAGTGTTACAGCAAACAAATGATGGACGGAATGCTGACAATGCAAACATTCTCCCCCAGTCAAAAGATCTTGGTTAAATCCATCGTTCTTTTGCCCACTACGCCACCCCAGTTTGGACCCAGCCATATGCAAATCAGTCTTAATCCTGTGCCCCATGGGAACAGTCCAGACCAAACTGCCAGGCCAGGTCCTCCCTGAACCGGAAACAAGCATCCTGGGACCAGTTTCAGGGTATGTCACCCTTCTTCAGCCAGGCTAGCTTGAATCCAGTGGCACAGTGAGCAAGGGACCCATGTCTGGGCATACCCATCCCACTTAGGGCGAAAAGTGTTACAGCAAACAAATGATGGACGGAATGCTGACAATGCAAACATTCTCCCCAGTCAAAAGATCTGGGATAAATCCATTGTTCTTTTGCCCACTACGCCACCCCAGTTTGGACCCAGCCATATGCAAATCAGTCTTGACCCTGTGCCCCATGGGAACAGTCCAGACCGAACTGCCAGGCCAGGTACTCCCTGGACCGGAAACAAGCATCCTGGGACCGGTTTCAGGGTATGTCACCCTTCTTCAGCCAGGCTAGCTTGAATCCAGTGGCACAGTGAGCAAGGGACCCATGTCTGGGCATACCCATCCCACTTAGGGCGAAAAGTGTTACAGCAAACAAAAGATGGACAGAATGCTGACAATGCAAACATTCTCCTCCAGTCAAAAGATCTGGGTTAAATCCATCGTTCTTTTGCCCACTACGCCACCCCAGTTTGGACCCAGCCATATGCAAATCAGTCTTGACCCTGTGCCCCATGGGAACAGTACAGACCGAACTGCCAAGCCAGGTCCTCCCTGGACCGGTTTCAGGGTATGTCACCCTTCTTCAGCCAGGCTAGCTTGAATCCAGTGGCACAGTGAGTAAGGGACCCACGTCTGGGCATACCCATCCCACTTAGGGCGAAAAGTATTACAGCAAACAAATGATGGACGGAATGCTGACAATGCAAACATTCTCCCCAAGTCAAAAGATCTGGGTTAAATCCATCGTTCTTTTGCCCACTATGCCACCCCAGTTTGGACCCAGCCATATGCAAATCAGTCTTGACACTGTGCCCCATGGGAACAGTCCAGACTGAACTGCCAGACCAGGTCCTCCCTGGACTGGAAACAAGCATCCTGGGACCAGGTTTCAGGGTATGTCACCCTTCTTCAGCCAGGCTAGCTTGAATCCAGTGGCACAGTGAGCAAGGGACCCACGTCTGGGCGTACCCATCCCACTTAGGGCGAAAAGTGTTACAGCAAACAAATGATGGACGGAATGCTGACAATGCAAACATTCTCCCCCAGTCAAAAGATCTGGGTTAAATCCATCATTCTTTTGCCCACTATGCCACCCCAGTTTGGACCCAGCCATATGCAAATCAGTCTTGACACTGTGCCCCATGGGAACAGTCCAGACCAAACTGCCAGGCCAGGTCCTCCCTGGACCGGAAACAAGTATCCTGGGACTGGTTTCAGGGTATGTCACCCTTCTTCAGCCAGGCTAGCTTGAATCCAGTGGCACAGTGAGCAAGGGACCCACGTCTGGGCATACCCATCCCACTTAGGGCGAAAAGTGTTACAGCAAACAAATGATGGACGGAATGCTGACAATGCAAACATTCTCCCCCAGTCAAAAGATCTGGGTTAAATCCATCGTTCTTTTGCACACTACGCCTCCCCAGTTTGGACCCAGCCATATGCAAATCAGTCTTGACCCTGTGCCCCATGGGAACAGTCCAGACCGAACTGCCAGGCCAGGTCCTCCCTGGACTGGAAACAAGCATCCTTGGACCGGTTTCAGGGTATGTCACCCTTCTTCAGCCAGGCTAGCTTGAATCCAGTGGCACAGTGAGCAAGGGACCCACGTCTGGGCGTACCCATCCCACTTAGGGCGAAAAGTGTTACAGCAAACAAATGATGGACGGAATGCTGACAATGCAAACATTCTCCCCCAGTCAAAAGATCTGGGTTAAATCCATCATTCTTTTGCCCACTATGCCACCCCAGTTTGGACCCAGCCATATGCAGTCCAGACCAAACTGCCAGGCCAGGTCCTCCCTGGACCGGAAACAAGTATCCTGGGACTGGTTTCAGGGTATGTCACCCTTCTTCAGCCAGGCTAGCTTGAATCCAGTGGCACAGTGAGCATGGGACCCACGTCTGGGCATACCCATCCCACTTAGGGCGAAAAGTGTTACAGCAAACAAATGATGGACGGAATGCTGACAATGCAAACATTCTCCCCCAGTCAAAAGATCTGGGTTAAATCCATCGTTCTTTTGCCCACTACGCCACCCCAGTTTGGACCCAGCCATATGCAAATCAGTCTTGACACTGTGCCCCATGGGAACAGTCCAGACTGAACTGCCAGGCCAGGTCCTCCCTGGACTGCAAACAAGCATCCTGGGACCGGTTTCAGGGTATGTCACCCTTCTTCAGGCAGGCTAGCTTGAATCCAGTGGCACAGTGAGCAAGGGACCCACGTCTGGGCGTACCCATCCCACTTAGGGTGAAAAGTGTTACAGCAAACAAATGATGGACGTAATGCTGACAATGCAAACATTCTCCCCCAGTCAAAAGATCTGGGTTAAATCCATCGTTATTTTGCCCATTGCGCGACCCCAGTTTGGACCCAGCCATATGCAAATCAGTCTTGACCCTGTGCCCCATGGGAACAGTCCAGACCGAACTGCCAGGCCAGGTCCTCCCTGGACCAGAAACAAGCATCCTGGGACCGGTTTCAGGGTATGTCACCCTTCTTCAGCCAGGCTAGCTTGAATCCAGTGGCACAGTGAGCAAGGGACCCATGTCTGGGCATACCCATCCCACTTAGGGCAAAAAGTGTTACAGCAAACAAATGATGGACGGAATGCTGACAATGCAAACATTCTCCCCCAGTCAAAAGATCTGGGTTAAATCCATCGTTCTTTTGCCCACTACGCCACCCCAGTTTGGACCCAGCCATATGCAAATCAGTCTTAATCCTGTGCCCCATGGGAACAGTCCAGACCAAACTGCCAGGCCAGGTCCTCCCTGAACCGGAAACAAGCATCCTGGGACCAGTTTCAGGGTATGTCACCCTTCTTCAGCCAGGCTAGCTTGAATCCAGTGGCACAGTGAGCAAGGGACCCATGTCTGGGCATACCCATCCCACTTAGGGCGAAAAGTGTTACAGCAAACAAATGATGGACGGAATGCTGACAATGCAAACATTCTCCCCCAGTCAAAAGATCTGGGATAAATCCATTGTTCTTTTGCCCACTACGCCACCCCAGTTTGGACCCAGCCATATGCAAATCAGTCTTGACCCTGTGCCCCATGGGAACAGTCCAGACCGAACTGCCAGGCCAGGTACTCCCTTGACCGGAAACAAGCACCCTGGGACCGGTTTCAGGGTATGTCACCCTTCTTCAGCCAGGCTAGCTTGAATCCAGTGGCACAGTGAGCAAGGGACCCATGTCTGGGCATACCCATCCCACTTAGGGCGAAAAGTGTTACAGCAAACAAAAGATGGACAGAATGCTGACAATGCAAACATTCTCCCCCAGTCAAAAGATCTGGGTTAAATCCATCGTTCTTTTGCCCACTACGCCACCCCAGTTTGGACCCAGCCATATGCAAATCAGTCTTGACCCTGTGCCCCATGGGAACAGTCCAGACCGAACTGCCAAGCCAGGTCCTCCCTGGACCGGTTTCAGGGTATCCCACCCTTCTTCAGCCAGGCTAGCTTGAATCCAGTGGCACAGTGAGCAAGGGACCCACGTCTGGGCATACCCATCCCACTTAGGGCGAAAAGTATTACAGCAAACAAATGATGGACGGAATGCTGACAATGCAAACATTCTCCCCAAGTCAAAAGATCTGGGTTAAATCCATCGTTCTTTTGCCCACTATGCCACCCCAGTTTGGACCCAGCCATATGCAAATCAGTCTTGACACTGTGCCCCATGGGAACAGTCCAGACTGAATTGCCAGACCAGGTCCTCCCTGGACTGGAAACAAGCATCCTGGGACCAGGTTTCAGGGTATGTCACCCTTCTTCAGCCAGGCTAGATTGAATCCAGTGGCACAGTGAGCAAGGGACCCACGTCTGGGCGTACCCATCCCACTTAGGGCGAAAAGTGTTACAGCAAACAAATGATGGACGGAATGCTGACAATGCAAACATTCTCCCCAGTCAAAAGATCTGGGTTAAATCCATCATTCTTTTGCCCACTATGCCACCCCAGTTTGGACCCAGCCATATGCAAATCAGTCTTGACCCTGTGCCCCATGGGAACAGTCCAGACCAAACTGCCAGGCCAGGTCCTCCCTGGACCGGAAACAAGTATCCTGGGACTGGTTTCAGGGTATGTCACCCTTCTTCAGCCAGGCTAGCTTGAATCCAGTGGCACAGTGAGCAAGGGACCCACGTCTGGGCATACCCATCCCACTTAGGGCGAAAAGTGTTACAGCAAACAAATGATGGACGGAATGCTGACAATGCAAACATTCTCCCCCAGTCAAAAGATCTGGGTTAAATCCATCGTTCTTTTGCACACTACGCCTCCCCAGTTTGGACCCAGCCATATGCAAATCAGTCTTGACCCTGTGCCCCATGGGAACAGTCCAGACCGAACTGCCAGGCCAGGTCCTCCCTGGACTGGAAACAAGCATCCTGGGACCGGTTTCAGGGTATGTCACCCTTCTTCAGCCAGGCTAGCTTGAATCCAGTGGCACAGTGAGCAAGGGACCCACGTCTGGGCGTACCCATCCCACTTAGGGCGAAAAGTGTTACAGCAAACAAATGATGGACGGAATGCTGACAATGCAAACATTCTCCCCCAGTCAAAAGATCTGGGTTAAATCCATCATTCTTTTGCCCACTATGCCACCCCAGTTTGGACCCAGCCATATGCAGTCTTGACCCTGTGCCCCATGGGAACAGTCCAGACCAAACTGCCAGGCCAGGTCCTCCCTGGACCGGAAACAAGTATCCTGGGACTGGTTTCAGGGTATGTCACCCTTCTTCAGCCAGGCTAGCTTGAATCCAGTGGCACAGTGAGCAAGGGACCCACGTCTGGGCATACCCATCCCACTTAGGGCGAAAAGTGTTACAGCAAACAAATGATGGACGGAATGCTGACAATGCAAACATTCTCCCCCAGTCAAAAGATCTGGGTTAAATCCATCGTTCTTTTGCCCACTACGCCACCCCAGTTTGGACCCAGCCATATGCAAATCAGTCTTGACACTGTGCCCCATGGGAACAGTCCAGACTGAACTGCCAGGCCAGGTCCTCCCTGGACTGCAAACAAGCATCCTGGGACCGGTTTCAGGGTATGTCACCCTTCTTCAGACAGGCTAGCTTGAATCCAGTGGCACAGTGAGCAAGGGACCCACGTCTGGGCGTACCCATCCCACTTAGGGCGAAAAGTGTTACAGCAAACAAATGATGGACGGAATGCTGACAATGCAAACATTCTCCCCCAGTCAAAAGATCTGGGTTAAATCCATCATTCTTTTGCCCACTATGCCACCCCAGTTTGGACCCAGCCATATGCAAATCAGTCTTGACCCTGTGCCCCATGGGAACAGTCCAGACCGAACTGCCAAGCCAGGTCCTCCCTGGACCGGTTTCAGGGTATGTCACCCTTCTTCAGCCAGGCTAGCTTGAATCCAGTGGCACAGTGAGTAAGGGACCCACGTCTGGGCATACCCATCCCACTTAGGGGCGAAAAGTATTACAGCAAACAAATGATGGACGGAATGCTGACAATGCAAACATTCTCCCCAAGTCAAAAGATCTGGGTTAAATCCATCGTTCTTTTGCCCACTATGCCACCCCAGTTTGGACCCAGCCATATGCAAATCAGTCTTGACACTGTGCCCCATGGGAACAGTCCAGACTGAATTGCCAGACCAGGTCCTCCCTGGACTGGAAACAAGCATCCTGGGACCAGGTTTCAGGGTATGTCACCCTTCTTCAGCCAGGCTAGATTGAATCCAGTGGCACAGTGAGCAAGGGACCCACGTCTGGGCGTACCCATCCCACTTAGGGCGAAAAGTGTTACAGCAAACAAATGATGGACGGAATGCTGACAATGCAAACATTCTCCCCCAGTCAAAAGATCTGGGTTAAATCCATCATTCTTTTGCCCACTATGCCACCCCAGTTTGGACCCAGCCATATGCAAATCAGTCTTGACCCTGTGCCCCATGGGAACAGTCCAGACCAAACTGCCAGGCCAGGTCCTCCTGGACCGGAAACAAGTATCCTGGGACTGGTTTCAGGGTATGTCACCCTTCTTCAGCCAGGCTAGCTTGAATCCAGTGGCACAGTGAGCAAGGGACCCACGTCTGGGCATACCCATCCCACTTAGGGCGAAAAGTGTTACAGCAAACAAATGATGGACGGAATGCTGACAATGCAAACATTCTCCCCCAGTCAAAAGATCTGGGTTAAATCCATCGTTCTTTTGCACACTACGCCTCCCCAGTTTGGACCCAGCCATATGCAAATCAGTCTTGACCCTGTGCCCCATGGGAACAGTCCAGACCGAACTGCCAGGCCAGGTCCTCCCTGGACTGGAAACAAGCATCCTGGGACCGGTTTCAGGGTATGTCACCCTTCTTCAGCCAGGCTAGCTTGAATCCAGTGGCACAGTGAGCAAGGGACCCACGTCTGGGCGTACCCATCCCACTTAGGGCGAAAAGTGTTACAGCAAACAAATGATGGACGGAATGCTGACAATGCAAACATTCTCCCCCAGTCAAAAGATCTGGGTTAAATCCATCATTCTTTTGCCCACTATGCCACCCCAGTTTGGACCCAGCCATATGCAGTCTTGACCCTGTGCCCCATGGGAACAGTCCAGACCAAACTGCCAGGCCAGGTCCTCCCTGGACCGGAAACAAGTATCCTGGGACTGGTTTCAGGGTATGTCACCCTTCTTCAGCCAGGCTAGCTTGAATCCAGTGGCACAGTGAGCAAGGGACCCACGTCTGGGCATACCCATCCCACTTAGGGCGAAAAGTGTTACAGCAAACAAATGATGGACGGAATGCTGACAATGCAAACATTCTCCCCAGTCAAAAGATCTGGGTTAAATCCATCGTTCTTTTGCCCACTACGCCACCCCAGTTTGGACCCAGCCATATGCAAATCAGTCTTGACACTGTGCCCCATGGGAACAGTCCAGACTGAACTGCCAGGCCAGGTCCTCCCTGGACTGCAAACAAGCATCCTGGGACCGGTTTCAGGGTATGTCACCCTTCTTCAGACAGGCTAGCTTGAATCCAGTGGCACAGTGAGCAAGGGACCCACGTCTGGGCGTACCCATCCCACTTAGGGCGAAAAGTGTTACAGCAAACAAATGATGGACGGAATGCTGACAATGCAAACATTCTCCCCCAGTCAAAAGATCTGGGTTAAATCCATCATTCTTTTGCCCACTATGCCACCCCAGTTTGGACCCAGCCATATGCAAATCAGTCTTGACCCTGTGCCCCATGGGAACAGTCCAGACCAAACTGCCAGGCCAGGTCCTCCCTGGACCGGAAACAAGCATCCTGGGACTGCCGGACACAGCTGGTATATGCCCTCTGCAACATGCCTTGGGGGTACACCTCCCACTGTCCCCCGAGACACTCCGCAAAAACCACCTTTGACACATACAAAACCCTGCTCTGCCCTCATGACCCTACCCCAGTGTCCTGCAAGTCAGCGTCCCGTGGCGGCAGGCCCGTGTCGGCCGCTGTGCATCCGGGGCCACTAACTCTGTGCAACTCAAGTCATGGTCCCTTGCTGTTCGAACATTGCATTCCTGAGTGCCTGATGACTGTTGAAGTTGTTGCCAGCACCAGCTACTCCCTGAGGGCTGGCTTACACTCACCCCACACACAGACAGCACTGGACTAGTGGGCCTGCCAACACATCATGCCGAACCAAGTAATGACTCTTTTCTCTCTGCACTGTCACAGGTGATCAAGGATATGCACTGTGCCCTTGGATGATGACTTCCCTCCGAGACCCGAACACACCCGCCCAGAGGCAGTACAATGCCGCCCACATACGCACCAGGGGCATCGTGGAACGCACATTTGGCGTGTTGAAGTCACGTTTCAGGTGCCTGGACGTCACAGGTGGAAGGCTCCTGTACAGCCCAGACATTGTGTGCAAGATGATCGTTGCATGTTGTGTGTTGCACAACATCTGTGTACGCACCAATGCCCCATGGATCCAAGTTCCAGAAGTACCGGACGATGATGAGGACGATGGGGCAGGTGGCCCACATCCCACTGCAGCTGCGGTAGGAATAGCCCGTAGGAACACCCTCATTGCCAATTTCTTCACATGAGCACGTCACATTGTGGCCGTCCCTGGCAATCATGGGACAGTACAAAATGTTCACAAGCACAGCATGTGTGAATAATAAATATTTGCAGGTTACAGGTTGTACTTGTACATTGTCATGTCACAGTTTCCTGCTGTGCCAGATGTGATTGGCCATGTTGTGCACATATGCGGCACCAGTTGTGTTCTGTGTTCTGTTGTGGAGGTGTTGCTGTTTGTACCACGATGTTGTCAATGTCGAGGTGCACTTATTCTTAGGTGCGTATGCTGCACGGTGGGTGAGACGCTCCTGCGGCTCTGATTTGGCTGCCACTTATCCCTTTCATGCGGTGTGCCTTTCAGTTCTGTGCTTCCACAGTGCTGAGATGTTGCAGACTTGGGTAACTTGTGCTCTTTGTCGAGTTGTGACTCTTGGGCATGGTTTGTCCGCAGATGTGTCGTTGACGTCAGGGATTGTTTGTGCAGGTGGTTGTGTCCGAGTGTGACCTGCTCCTTTCCGGTTGTGGTCCGCACTCAGCCACCTCAGTGTCGTGCCGTGAACATTGTCATGATGATTGGACTGCAGCCATGCTACTCGTCATGCGGTGTCTCTTGCATTATCAGTGTGGCTGACGTATATGCATGTTTGCTGTGTTTCGCACGTGTGCTTGTGTTGGTTGTGTGATTGTTGATGTGTTGGGTGGGTGCCCCTTTCGGCACATGGTGTACGTGGGACTACTTGGTGTTTGTGTGTGTGCTGAAGTGTTCCCGTGGGATCAGGGACATGATCCTGAGTCATTGTGGGTGTGCAGTGTGATCTTCTTAATTGTGCATGTGTGCCATTGTGCCCATCTCCCCCCGTCCCCCCACTCCCTGGTCGGTACGCACCCTGTTGATGTAGTGTTGGGTCATGTTGGGCAGTGTCCGGATCCCCAACTCCTGTCACCGTCTCCCGACTGATGACTGTGGCCACCATCTTCTCCATGTCATTCAGCTCCTGGTGTTCTGCTGGCCCCCCTCCTCCGAAGTGCGTTGCTGCTTTCATGTTGGCAGCGAGTTTCTGCTTGGTTTTGCCATTCACATCAATCCAGCGCCTCTTGTCCTCTTGCACTGTCCTCCTCGGCGCTGCGACGGCATTCACATGGTCCAAGATGGTGTGCCATCTTTGCCTCTTTGTTGCCAATGACACGTTGGAGGTGACGTACAGTTGGTGGTGGTGTTCTATCTCATCCGTGACGATAATCGTGTTTTGCTGCAGACTGTATCCCGTCTTCCTCTTCCTCTTCTCATTGCCCTTCCACGACCCCTGAATTCCTGGGTGTTCCTCCGTGGGGATTGTGGGGTTCATGTTGTCCTCTGCAGTCGGTCAGGGTGCATCCGTGGTACTCTGCAGTTCATTTCCTTTTTAGTGGCATTTTCCGTATGCTGTTCTTGTGCTTTTTCCCGCATTACGCGTGGGTATTGCTGGCCTCTCGCTGGTTATCACTGTTTTCTTATCGCGTTTGGGCCCATCCCGTCTTTTATGCGTTGGGGTTTGTGTTTTTATCGCCGTCGCGGTGGTTGTATCGTGGACATTGGCCGTGGTTTCGGGAGGCTATCGCATGGTACCGCCGTGTTGTGAATTCCACGTTAACACGGCGCTATTTTCCCATGATTGACTGCGATGTATAAAGTTGCGTTAACATTTTTTGGAGATGTTTAGCGCACGTTCTTGTGAATATACCCCTGAGTGTACTGCAGCTGTGTAAAAAGAGCGGTACCCCGAAACAAAGACGGGCTCCGTGGCCCATGTTCCCTGAAAACAAATAATTTCCACGGGATGCCAAAGTTTGTCCCACTAATTGTTGCCTAGCTTTGAGGTGATTCCTGCCACATTCCAGGATGCTAATCTGGTCTTCTTTGTGTGAGCTATACTCTGAGGTAGGGGACTAGACAGGATTCCCCTGTATTACAGGGGCTGGACTGTCTCGTAAGTTGGTACTCCCAGTAAGAGGATGGATAACTGGGGTTAGTCAGTCACAGGTTTCCAGACCTGAGAGGGCAGCAAATCTATTGTGAAGCCCCACCCCCATGATGCTACTAAGGCCCTCACCATGTCTCATTAGGTGGCCTGGTCTTTGCCTCTGTCCCATGCCGTGTATTAAACCCTGCGTATAGAAGTGTTCAAGGGATAAGGGAATAATCTGAGTGCTCCTAGGTGACATTTTATGGCGATTACTTAGAAGTAAATTACCCACATATGCATTGTTAAAATTTATCACCACACAGTCACCAACAATAGATTTAGTAGAGCAACCCAGCCATCCCACTCTCCTGGCCATAATAATTTTGTTGGACAGTGTGTAATTCCGGTTTCGGGCTAACAGCCGTCATCAGCCATGCTAGCTTGAATCCAGTGGCAAAGTGAGCAAGGGACACACGTCTGGGCGTACCCTGCCAACTTAGGGCGAACAAAGCAAACACAAGGAGATGATGGACGGAGCGCTGAAACTTTTCAGACACTCACCCCCAGTCACAGATCTGGGTTGAATCCATCATCGTTCTTTAGCTCACTTCACCACCCCAGTTCAGACACAGCTATATGCAAATCAGTCTTGACCTATGCCTCGTGGGAACAGTCCAGCCCGAACTGCCAAGCCATGTCTTCCCTGGACCGGAAACAAGCGTCCTGGGACCAGTTTCGGGCTAACAGCCCTCATCAGCCAGGCTAACTTGAATCCAGTGGCAAAGTGAGCAAGGGACCCACGTCTGGGCATACCCTGCCAACTTAGGGCGAACAAAGCAAACACAAGGAGATGATGGATGGAGCGCTGAAACTTTTCAGATACTCTCCCCCAGTCACAGATCTGGGTTGAATCCATCATCGTTCTTTAGCTCACTTCGCCACCCCAGTTCAGACACAGCTATATGCAAATCAGTCTTGACCCTGTGCCTCATGGGAACAGTCCAGCCCGTACTGCCAAGCCATGTCTTCCCTGGACCGGAAAGAAGCATCCTGGGACCAGTTTCAGCACTCTGTCCATCATCTCCTTGTGTTTGCTTTGTTCAACCTAAGTTGGAAGGGTATGCCCAGACGTGGGTCCCTTGCTCACTTTGCCCCTGGATTCAAGCTAGCCTGGCTTATGAGGGCTGTTAGCCCAAAACCGGTCCCAGGATGCTTGTTTCTGGTCCAGGGAAGACATGGCTTGGCAGTTCCGGCTGGACTGTTCCCATGAGGCCCAGAATGCATTGCTCCACTTCCCCCCAGAGCCCCCGCGTGTGGAGCCTGCAACTTCTAGCAAGGACAAAACCCTACCTCAGGTCCGCGGTAACCAGGGTGTGTTGGCACCACCTCTGTTGTGTTCTCCTTTAACCTCTGCCATACTGCCCGGATAACATGTCTTTCTTCCATGGTCTGAAGGTCTGGAAATGGGTGGTACACTGGACACTGCTGTCTCCTCCCTCTCCCAGGGTACCTATGTGAGTAGTGAATATAAATTTGTAAAATGGATCACAGTGTCCAGAGTAACACATATGAAGAGTAAGCCAAAAGTCATGTGACAAAACATAACTGCTTCATGAAGCATTGCGCATATTGAACATCATCGTTGTCTACTGTTAAACATCCACCAATAATCCCCAATGTGACCTTCACATGTCTGTAACAGAACTGTGCACATCATCAATTCAGAAAAGTAAAATTTGCACTATATAAAGGTTTTCATGACTTTTCATGTAAAATACCACCAACCGTGGTATACAGTGCACCATGCACATTTTGCCTTTATGCACAGTTATGCACGACACAGATGATTTTTTGTACTGAACATGACAAGTGAAGGGAGTTTTCAAATTTAAACATGTTAGGCCTCATTTATAGTGCTGGTGATGCACATAACAGTCACAATTATTGTATTTCCTACTGCTAAAATGGCAGATGCTTGACCTCACATATAGGACATTTGGGACGGCCGCTGCCGGTGGCTGTCAAATGCAAGGTGGGCAGTTGCCACTATGGCGGACACAGCCATAGGCTAACATTGGTGACAGTGATGGTCACTGTGTGTGTCTACGCTGATGACTGCATATGTGGTGTATATGTATGCTGCGGTTTGAAAAATAACTCACTTATGACACTGCTGCTATCAACACCTCCTCCACTTTAGCTGCTGTTTGCCACCTCTGGGAGCAATCATGACAGGCCAATCAGGTGAGAGGGCCCGTCCTTTCTCTCCAGAGGAACTGGAGACCCTGGCTAAAGAGGTCCTTCCCTTGTATGGCCAACTCTATGGCTCACCAGAGGAACAGGTAACCATCACAAATACCATTTTTTACTCTGTTCAACTCCTTCCTTTCAATTCCCCTAGGCTACAAAGTGCCTTTGAGTCCCAGAGTGTAACCATATTGTGTTGTTTGGTGAAATGGAGTGGTCCCTACATAGGACAATCATGTAATGGATTATGTGTCACTGTACTTCGTGGAGTGAAAATCAGCATTGTAATGTGTGATAATCTATATATTCTACTTGTGTTACATGCATAGATATATGCATGTCTACATTTCATTGTACCTATAAAGATTTCCTACATCACATCATGGTTTATGTGCAAAGATATGTATAGGCTTTACACCATGAGCTGTGCCTGTATACTGTTAGGAGCATTTGAGAATGATGTTAGCCATGTGTACAGTCCCACAGATCACTCAGCCCACATCAGCCATAGCACAACTTGTGTCTGGAAGGTAACTATACCTCACAGACCCCTTCAGAGTGCCACACAAACTTATGATCACATATTAGATGGGCAGATGATTCACATTTATGCATTGACTTGCTGGACATGTAAGGCTCATGTGGGATCAGTATACTCAGCCTGCAGAGAGCAAGGCCTGACAATGAGTTGTGGGCAGAGTTACTGTGGCAAGACAACTGATGCACAGAGTAATCACCCTGTAGACTTGCAGATCCATGGATGTTCCCAATATGAGTTTTCTTTACCACTAGTACCCCTGATAGCTGTTACATGTACTATATATGGACTGGTGACTCAGGTAACCTCCTGGCCTGATACTTCTTTCCATTGACCCACATTGTGAATGTGTGTCTTTGACTTATGACAGTCCCCTTACTCACACAGGTCTGTTGTCACTTTTGCATATTCATTCTTCCACTGTGCAGGCCAATTGCTCATCTGACACATGAACAGTGTAGATAGTTGGTTACTACTGAATAGATTTTGAAAAGTGATTCATCAACGTTGTGACATTAAATCCAGTCACACAACACATACAATGGTATGTTGAATGTCATCCCTGTTACAGTTCACATATGGCAAAAGTGTGGTCTGTGATGGAAGTATATACCACACAAACGTATTCTGACGTAGTATGATATACCAAGAAGTAGTCCACATGTCCATACATCCCCCAGAGAGGAAGCTCTCAGTGACACACATGCCAGCCCTTTAATTGTGACCTCAGTCTTAGGATGTTGTATATACTATGGTATTCAGCTTTATGGACCATCTGCATCAAGTCAATGGGCCTGGCAGTAAAGGTGTCTGTACAATCATGCACACATAGTTTACCCTTCAGAAGGTTAAAATGGTTTGTTGTGTAGCATGGTACCTTACATCACATTCCATGTAGGATGGCCCTGGGCTACATGATGTTAGTGGGCTGGCTCAGTTAGCGTAGGCCATGACCATGGTTGAGGTGAGTCAGCAGATGACCACAAAAGTATGTATTCATGCTTTAGTAGTGCTTAGTATGTAACATTTACACATGTATTGCGTTGACTCATGATGAATGTTTGTGTTAGTGTCAGCAAAGTGTGTATCAAACGTACAGATATCCTAAAACTTTCAGTTACAATCTTTTTCTATATCTATTGCATCCATACAGGTCAACACCCATCAGAAGAAAGGCAGTTGGAGAGCCATTGCCCAGAAGTTGTGGACCCTGGGGGTCTTCAACTGGCGTAGCGCCCACTGCAGGAAGAGATGGGAGGACCTGAGCCGCTGGACCTGGAATATCGTGGAGGTGCAGCTGACGAGGTCTTCCTAATGTGGAAGGGGTGTGCCTGAACCTGACCCCCCTAATGGCCTGCATACTGGTGGTGGCCTACACAGAGCTTGATGGGCATTTGAGGGCTCAACAGTAGCGAGAAGGGAGTGAGTCTTGGCCAGAGCCATACATGTTACTTTGCCAACTTTGGGGTCGATTACAATGCCATTCGGAAAGGCTCCGAATCGGATTCGGGTCTGCAGAATCCGATTCGGAACCTGTCTTTCCAATCAATTCGGAAAGGTTTCCGAACGACCAATTGCGATGTACGTAAAGCTTTTGGACTTTCTGAGTCGGTTCCGGATGGCATTCGGAGGAAAGGAGTCGCTCGGAGCCAAATCGTACAGGTCTACGGACTGCGTTTCCGACCGAGCGATTACGATGTCAGATTTGGACAGCCTTTCCAAATTGGTTGTTCCGACACAGATCGGCTGTTGGAATCAGACTTTGGGGGCCCGTCGCAGGCCCCCCTTCACCCGGAGCCTTCCGAATGGGGCCCATGGGGGCACCCAAGGGACTCCCCTTTCAGACCATGCACAGTGTGGCAGGCACCAAGGGGTGCCCGCCACATGGTGTATGATTTTCTCCAACCACCCTTTTTTTCAATGGGAGCCTGTGTATGCGGTCAGAACACAGGCTCCCAGTGAAGTCAAGGGGAGTCCAACGGAATTGTATCTGGAAGCATTGTAATCGGTCGGTCGGACTCCGTGGATCCGATTCGGTCAGAAACTGTTCTGAGACCGATTCGGTCAGAATGCATTCCGACCGGCATCGTAATCAACCCTTAAGTGTATTACAGGCAGGCTTTTACAAAACAATATTGGTGTTGGCCCATGTGCCACACACAAGATGAGTCAGTATTTGTGTAGGTTTGGTAGTAGGTGCCTCCTGCTGTGCTGTGACTATTGTCTTTCTGACCAGGAACACAGCAGAGTCCTGTCTACACCCAATTTTCTTTTCTGAGCAGACACCTGGCTGAGTGAATTGAGTAATTATCTTACGTTGTTAGTTGTTCTGGGTGACAATTGTACCATACAGGCAGCTTGTCTTCCTTGTGTGAGGAGTGATGTTCCCCTACTACTACTGTCTCATACAATGGTATGTAGGAAACTACAAAAACACACGCAGCGTGCGGAAGATAAGAGCAGGGTACTAGTCTCTCTTTCTGCTCCATACCTCACATGGGATGCCTGATTTACGAACTACAAATCCCATGACCGCTAGCGTGTCAGCTTCGGGTAAGTCACATGACCCGAGCTGGCCCAATACACTGCGTGTGACGTACTGGGATTGCGGTTTTTAACAAATGGTGTCGCCTTACGTCCGGTACCTCCCCATACGGCTTAATGAACCGCCAGAGGTACCGACGGACAGGTGAGTGGCATTTCTTGCGCACGCTGCGTGTGTTTTTGTAGTTTCCTGTGGTTTGTTAATATTTGTTTGGATGTGGGAATCGTCTTTGCACATTTGTGTAGTGGTATGGGTGGTGCCACTTCGAGTGTTGGTATCCTTCTCGAAATTCCCCGTGACAAGATAGTTTGTCCTGATGATTATTCGCCTACTTATCGTAGTATGGCTCGGGACCGGGCTCTATTTGTTCAGATGCCCGGCTTTCTTATGTACAGGAATGTGTCCGTAGACTAGGTCTTACAGCTCTGATTTGTCGTGTATGAGCACGACCAGATTGGATGTTTGTGGCAACATGCTGGTGTGAATAACACACAGGAGAGTGCTCGGGCCATTTGGCCTTGTTGTTGCCACCCCGCTAACTATTATGCCAGTAAGCCCATGGTATAAAACGGGAGTTAAACACTAGTGTGTAGTCGGGGATGCGAACAAATACAAGGAGGTCTTCAGTACCATGACCATACAATCAATAAGGGAAGGAGAGCATTAGAACTATATCTCCTTTCCAAACAAAGTGCCTTGCAGTAGAAATTAGCACTGGAGAGTACGCGTGCAGACGCACATATGGAAATGATTTCTCTCCGAGTATACAGCATTGTAGAAATGAATATACCATTGTATGAGTCAGCATTTTTTAGTTCTCTCACTGTTCAATTTTAACTCACTATTTTGCACTTTTTTGCACTGCACTCATCACCCCTACATGAACTGATTGCTCACATCTGTAGGATAGACTATAGCGTGTTATATCGCTACCATCTGAACAGCGTGAAAACATCCGTGAGCTCCCCTTTCCTTTTGATAGGGTTGCAGCCCTTAGTGACACTAGCATGTTACTAGGAGGAGACCCAGATGATGAAGTATGTCACCAATGGTGAGTGATGGGAATCCGTCCTTTTTAAAGATATTTCTTTGTAGCCTGTAAAGAGGTGTATAGGTTATAGGTTATGGTTTCTTCAGGTCCTATGTGGCTCAAACACTCAGAAATTTAGTGCGTCATTTATATGAACAGACCCGTGGATATTGTGGTTTGTATGTACCATAAAAGAAACCCTGATGGGAATGAGGTCTGAGATTGGGCTCAAGAGATAGCCCAATCAACCAAAAGAGATAGGTAGAGTATTTAAGGAAAAACTCACAAGAGGGGTGTAGTTAGCTTAAAAAACACAAAGAGAGAACAGTGGAATAGGCTGAGTATAATCGCACACTTTTATGTTTGCTTTCTTTGCACACCTCCAACCCCCCTTCTTCCCCAAAGACTCAGAAGTAAAACAAGAGTTCTAACAAATGAGTAACTAACAACTAAAGAGAGAAGGAGGTAACTGAAGAGTAGAATAGCTTTTCCCCAACACCCCTTGGTGTGGTGATAGTCCCTATCCCTCTCAACCCAAATACCCCAGACCTTTTTACTTACCTTGCTCTCCTTGTCTTTTCTCCTGGCAACCCGGGCCGACACACCACTGAAGCCCAGACCTAGAACCAAAAATAAAGGGAATGACGAAAGATGATTACCAGTGGAAGGAGAAGAATTCAGAGACCAAAATCAGTGACCCCAAATTAAGTTGTCTCCCCCTGTGAATTTCTTTTTGCATTATATTGAGAAGTACACCAAGCCTCCTAGATTTGTTTTTCGCCCATCCCTCTCACAATCATTTTACGCTAATACCATTTAAAAATATACAAACATATAATTGTTTAATATATACATATATGAGTATATATATATATATATATGTATATATATATTCACTGAAAAAACCATAGGTTTCAGGCACGTTATAGTTAGAAATTAGCATTTAAAAAACCTTACAAATTCACTGAAAAAACCATAGGTTTTAGGGACAGTTATAGTTAGTTGGACATTGCACTCGTACAAAACCCGTGAAATTCCCCGTTATAGTTAGTTCAGCTAACTATAACTCTCGCCCCGTAATGCACTGCTGATGACGTCACATATTACATCACTCATGACATGGTCAGTGACATCACTGATGACATCACTGATGACATCTCAAATGACATCACTGATGACATCATCCAGTGACTGTGTGTTTCTGTAAAGTTTAAATATTTTTAATATATATAGGGAAAGGCGTATTGAAGAATGAGTGGGTGTATAAGTGTCTGTATGGATGATTTAGTAGGTGCGTGACTAACTCTATAAGTGAGTGATTAAACGTATCTTACTGAATGCATGGGTTAGTGACTAAACTGGGTGAATGTCTGTATCCGTCTGTCTGTTGCTGTGTAAGTGGCTGCATGGGTTTGTGAATAGCTACATGAGTGTCTATATGAGTTATTGATTGGTTGTCTGAGTATCTGTATGGGTGCCTGAGTGTTTGTGTGGGTGGGGTGTGTGCGACTCTGTGCATAGATGTGTGAGTGGGTGATTCACTGGGTGGATGGTTTCAAGAGTGCATCTGTGATAGACTGTATGGGTGGGTAAGTGTGTGTAAGAGTGTGTTAGTGAGTGAATGTATATCCCAGTGGTACATGTGTGAGTTATTACATATGTGAAAGGCAGTATATATGTGTGTTGGAGTATATAAATAGCTATAAGCGAGAGTGTGTGATTGTGAGAGTGACTGTATGGATGAGTGTGTGCTTGTATCAGTGATTGTATAAGAGCGTAAGAATGTGCTAGTATTTGTATGAGTAAGTGAGCTGGTGTGTGTATAACTGTATAGGTGAGTAAATGGCAGTGTGTTTAATTATTTGCAGGACTGACTAGGTGTGTGAGTACCTCTATGGATGAGTGGCGGTGTTTGTGTGTCTATATAGGAGTATGAGTGCATATGATAGTCCTGTACTGAGTGACCGTAAGTATGAGTGACTGTACGGGTGAGTGAGTGGATGTGTGTGTAGACCTAAGAATCAGTGAGTGGGTATGTAGTTATTAGTGTTGGAGTGTCTATGGTTTTGAGAATGGCAGTCTGTAATTTAGAGTGGGTGTATCAAAGGTTATATTAGGGTGTGAGGAGGTGCATCAGATTATCACGTGGATGATGTCATCAGTGATGTCATCAGTGATGTCATTTGAGATGTCATCAGTGATGTCATCAGTGATGTCACTGACCATGTCATGAGTGATGTAATATGTGACGTCATCAGCAGTGCATTGCGGGGGCGCGAGTTATAGTTAGCTGAACTAACTATAACGGGGGGATTTCAAGGGTTTTGTACGAGTGCAATGTCCAACTAACTATAACTGTCCCTAAAACCTATGGTTTTTTCAGTGAATTTGTAAGGTTTTTTAAATGCTAATTTCGAACTATAACGTGCCTGAAACCTATAGTTTTTTCAGTGAATTTCAAAGGTTTTTAAATGCTAATTCCTAACTATAACATGTCTGAAACATATGGTTTTTTTCAGTGAATTTCAAAGGTTTTGTAAATGACAATTTTTAAATGTATTAATTGTTATATTTATTTTTTTGATACTGATTTACTACACTTTTTTAAACTATTTATTTTTAGATATTTTATTTTTAAAATTACATTGTAATTACATTATACATTACATTACAAAATATACTTTCTCAGAATGAATTACTTTAGTTTAAATACTTTGGAAATAGGCAATAGACTTTTAAGTACAGTAGTTACAGTTGTTGCAATGGGCAACACAATTTCAAACACAATGCAACAATGAGCTCAATGTGAATTTCTAGTTAAATGCAATTATTTACTTTATGGATTACTTTTCTAACCACAGGACTGGATCCTAGATTCAGTCCTGGGACATCTCCTGTAAACTGTTGAGTAAAAGCGTTTTGGTTACAGTAGTGATTTTTAAGGAATATTATTGTATTTTAAAAGTTGACACTTAGAAACTTTTTCACATAGAATCACCAATGTTATCCTAGGGGAGGAAATTCACTTACCAGGTAAGTAGTGTTATCGTTACTTTTTCTTACTCAGTGGTGGATCCTGGATCCAGCACTGGTGCATCTCCTGTAAACAGTTGAAAGAATGCGTTTAAGTCATACAGGCGATTTTTAAGGAATATATGCAGTTTGTGAAAATCGACACTGAAACTTTTCTGCTGAAAACCAGACAATGGATTCCTATGGAAGGAAATACAAGTTACTGGTAAGTACGGTTAGAATTACTTTTCAGGGTCAGTGCTGGGCTAAAAGATGCAGCACTGGGTTCTCTCCTGATAACAGGTGAGTAAATCGGAATTCGTAGTTCGGCTGATTTTAGAGGAATATTATAAAGTTCCAAAACTCCACACTTAGAAGAATTTCCAAGTGAAACCAGTCAATGTTAGCCTATGGAAGGAAATTCAAGTTACTGGTAAGTACGGTTATAATTACTTTTCAGGATCAGTACTGGGCTCAAAGATGCAGCACTGAGGTCTCTCCTGATAACAGGAGAGTAAATCGGAATTCGTAGTTCTGCTGATTTTAGAGGAATATTTGTATGTTTCAAAAATCGACACAGAAACTTTTTCATCAAAAAGCAGGCAATGATATCCTATGGAAGGAAATTCAAGTTACTGGTAAGTACGGTTAAAATTACTTTTCAGGATCAATACCGGGCTCAAAGATGCAGCACTGAGGTCTCTCCTGATAACAGGTGAGTAAATCGGAATTCGTAGTTCGGCTGATTTTAGAGGAATATTATAAAGTTCCAAAACTCCACACTTAGAAGAATTTCCAAGTGAAACCAGTCAATGTTAGCCTATGGAAGGAAATTCAAGTGACTGGCAATTACGGTTAAAATTACTTTTCAGGATCAGTACTGGGCTCAAAGATGCAGCACTGAGGTCTCTCCTGATAACAGGTGAGTAAATCGGATTTCATAGTTCGGCTGATTTTAGAGGAATATTTGCACAATGGTGAAGGAAGGGGTGGGGCCTGAGGTGACATGTCTGCAAACACGCCCTGTGGCGCATTTTAAGTTGGAGAATTAATTCCTCCTCAATCCCGAGGGTCCCTAGGGGCCAACTAGCCCACCAGGTACCTCCAGTATGCGCCAGAGAGCTGCGTTGCAGAGAGGTGTTCAGAGGCCACGCCCCTTTTTACAACACTCTGCAACGCAGCTCCGTGGCGCTTACTGGAGGTACCTGGTGGGCTAGTTGTCCCCCAGGGACCCTCAGGATTGAAGGGGGGCCTGTTTGCACACATGTCACCTGAAGCCCCGCCCCCTCCCTTCACCACTGTGCAAACGTGCCCCGTGGCGTGTTTTAAGTTGGGGGATTAAGTCCCCTTGAATCCTGAGGGTCCCTGGAGTCCAACTAGCCCACCATGTACCTCCAAAAAGCACCACAGAGCTGCGTTGCAGAGAGGTGTAAAAGGGGCGTGGCCTCTGTACAGCTCTCTGCAGCGCAGCCCTGGCGCATACTGGAGGTTCCTGGTGGGCTAGTTGGCCCCCAGTATTCAAGGGGAATTTGTCCCCCATCTGCAGAGTGCTGCAAGGAGGGGGCGTGGCCTCCGGCGCGATGCCGGCCTTTTTTTTTTTTTTTTTTAAGAAGGGGGGCTGTGTGGCCCCCCTTCTTTTTCTAATTTATTGGCCCTGGGGACCCCATCCCCCAGGGCCTGCCCCCTCTTTTTTTTTTTTTTTTATTTGGAAGGGGGCAGCGTGGCCCCCCTCCCGAGGCCTTAATCGGCCCCGGGGACCCCATCCCCAGGGGGATGGCCTTCTTTTTTTTTTTTAAATAACTTATGGAGGGGCTGTGTTGCTCCCCTCCTCAGGCCACTTATGGCCCGGGGACCCCATCCCCGGGGCCGGCCTTTGTTTTATTTATTTTTTAAATAAAATTTTGGGGAGGGGGGCCACGTGGCCCCCCTCCCGGGCCACTTGTAGCCCCAGGGACCCCATCCCCCGGGGCTGGCCCTCTCCATTCTGGGACCCTGGGGGGGTCCCCAATACCCCCACGGTCCTGCCGGCTCCCCGCGTCCTGCGGGAGCCGGCATTGCTTTTCCACATGGGGAGCTGCTAAGATGCAGCTCCCCATGTGGAAAGCAATCTGCTTTGGTTTTGGAAGAGAGAGCAGGTTGCCTGCTCTCTTCCAAAACCAAAGCAGTTTGCTATGACAGGACGGGAGCCGCGAGGCTCCCGTCCTGTCATAGCAAACTACAGTGTCCCGGGGGTAGGCACCCGGGACACAGCAGGAGCCTGCCCTGGGGGTGGCGGTCCCCAGGGCCATCAAGGGCTCCAGGAGGGGGCCGTGTGCCCCCCTCCCACCATCTTGAAAGCCCGGGGAGGTGGCGGTCCCCGGGGCATGTGGGGGGGCTGGAGCCCCCCCACACACGCACTTATCAAATAAAAAAAGAAGCCCCGGGGGGTGGCGGTCCCCGGGGCTGCGGGAGGGCCGAGAGCCCTCCTGCACCATTTGTTTTTAAAGCCCCGGGGGGTGGTGGTCCCCGGGGCTTGGGAGGGCCTTAGAGGCCCCCCATTCATTAATTTCATAACCCCCCGCATGCCCCCGGGACTTGGCCCACCCGGGGGCCAATTAACAACAAAGCGCGGGAGACCGCGCATCGTTGTTTTTTTTTCCGGCGGGATCCGCGCACCCTAAGCGCATCCCGCCGATTTGTTTTTAAAAAAATGCTTTTTCTGCCCAGGGGTCCTTGTGGGACCCCCTGAGCAGACCTAGGGAGTCAGGGTGTTTCTACCCTGCCCCCTTTGTGCGTTTTGCACACTTGTTTCTGTGCCTCGGTTCTACCGAGGCATAAAATGGCTGCCAACACTTCCTGATTTGGAGTGTTGACAGCCACTTGACAGCCAATTAGCATGCAGCTCGTGATCGGGACGGTGCGCGCAGGGTGCTCTCAGGGTGCGCGAATCCGACGCGGCCATAGATATATATGTGATTTTCCTTTTGATTTTCTCAGGAACTACTGAACGGATTTACACCATTTAACAAAAAGGGTTCTTTCTGAACAAAAAACTACCTCTTTGCCAAATTTGGTGTAATTCCGTTCAGCAGTTCGGGCTGTAGCCGTGGCTAAAGTTTCCTATGGGAAAATGAATGGGGAAAACATGTTTTGGGACCCCCCTTTTTTCTCGGCCCCCGCTTGACGAATCACCCCGAGACTTTCAGGATAGGAGCGGACCGGAGCTGGCCACAAAGTTTGAAAATTTCGCGAAGATTCGTCAACCGACGCAAGAGTTATTTCAAATAGAATGTTGCGGATTTCCTATGGAAAATAGGTCCTAACTATAACTATCTACTGGCGACCGCCAGTAGATAATACATATATATGTTTATACATATATATATAGCTTAAAATAGTAAATCTTAAATATTTTAATACATAACATTAATATAATGTAAATTAAATAAAGTAACATTTAATACTATATGTATATATATATATAAACATATACTTTTATAAACATATACACATAAATATATATGTGTGTGTGTATATTTATATAATCACATATATCATATAACAAACACTGTTATTCCAAAGTATATTTTACATTCTGTTTTTATTTACTACTATAGAAAGTATAAAATATATATATATATCAATATATAAAAAACATTAAAACATATTAACAAATCAAATGCAAAATATTAAATTAAAAAATGAAATACATATAAAAACCTTTACTAAAAATATGAAAACACTAAATTATGCAAACAATATGCATATATGTACAAATATAAAATGAAACAAGTAATAATATTAGATATATTTAAACACCATTAAACAATATTAAACTCAGAGAATAATGCATATTCTATACCCATTCCATTGTGTGCAACAGTAGGGAAATTGTTGTACTCTGGAGGGGTAAAATTTACTATTCCCACTCCAGTCTGTGCAAAGGTAGGGAAATCACTGAACTCCGGAGGAGTAAAATTTACTATTCCCACTCCAGTATGTGCAACAGGAGGGAAAGAATTGGACTCTGGAGGGGTAACATTTACCATTCCCACTCCAGTTTAAGCAACAGTAGGGAAAGCATTGGACTTCAGAGGGGCGAAAATTTACTATTCACACTCCAGTCTGCGCAACAGCAGGGAAAGTGTTAAACTCCGGACAGGTAAAATTTACTATTCCCACTCCAGTATGTGCATAAATAGGGAAAGTGTTGGACTTCAGAGTGGTTAAATTTACTATTCCCAATCCAGTCTCTACAACAGTAGGGAAAGCGTTGGACACTGAAGGGGTAACATTAACTGTTCCCATTCCAGTCTGTGCAAAAGTGCAGAAAGCATTGGACTTTCGTGGAGTAAAATTCACAATTCTCACTCCAGTCTGTGCAACAGTAGGGAAAGTGTTGGACTTCGGAGGGGTAACAATTACTATTCCCACTCCAGTTTGTGTAACAGTAGTGAAAGAACTTCACATCAAACACATAACATATATGAAACATAACCACTATTATTTTAAAACAAATATGAAACCCTTAATATGAACTTTATAAATTAACCAAATAAAATGTATAAAAATAAAAAAAACAATTAAACAATTAGCATGATTAGTAAACAAATGAATAATTATCAATTTAAACTATTGTCATTTTATTTATTACTTATTGAAATTACCACACTATACTCCCTCAAACGTACCTGCCCACACTTAAAATATAACTAAAATAAATAAATGTAACACAATTAACAATCAATTAAATATGATTTAATAATGTAATAAATAATTATTAAATAAGTGATTACTTCTTAAATTCCCACTCTGTACCCTTACAAACCCAGCATACCATTCCTAATATATAACCTAAAAATACAATTATTACACAATTTACATATTTATTGATCAATTAAATAATAATAAATGTATAATTAATTATGAATTGATCATTACTTAGAAAACTTCCCACCCTATACCTCTACAAACACTCCTTACCAAATATATAACTTAAAACATACAATTATTACACAATTTACAAATTTATTAATCAATTAAATCATTAATAATAAATTAATAGTTAATTAATTATTACTTTATTAACTGCTCACCCTTTACTCCTAGAAGCCCAGCAGCCAGCACCTGATATATAACTTACAAATACAATTATTACACATTGTGTTAATTAATAATCAATTAATTAATTTAAACTACATTATTAATTAATTGTTAAATAATGATCACTTAATTAACTTCCCACCCTATACCGCTACAAACCCAGCAGCCTGCACCTAATATATAACTTAAAAAATACAATGATTATACAATTTACATAATTAACAGTCAATGAATTGATTAATAATACATTATTAATTCATTGTTAATTAATTATTACTTAATTAACTTTCCACCCTATACCCCTAAAAACCTAACACCCAGCACCTAATTTTATACTTAAAAACTATATTTATTACACAATTTACATAATTAATAATCAATTAAATAGCTCATAACATATTAATAATTCATTATTAATTAATTGTAATTCCTTAACTTCCCACTCTACACTGATTATGATGTAGGTGGGACTGCCACCGATGGCCCATTGGTGGCAGTCCCACTGCCATCGCAATCATTTTTTCCGTCAGCCACATTTGGATGACAGGCGGATGTGTGGCGGTCGGAAATGCCAACCGACACGGATACGACGGGCTCAAGGAGCCCATCGGTCTGTTGGAGGCGGAGTAATGCCTACAATGGTGGCGGTGCCTGCCAGGTACCGCCGTAGGCATTCCAATGTTCCTTTCTGCCGACCCTTTCATGGCAGTGAGCTCACCATTAAAAATCGCAGGCAGAAAGGGACATTGGGGGCTCGTAGCCTGCTGCCCGTAGCCCCCCTGGGCCTCAGTTTTACATGTCCCTGCACCATGTGGCAGGAACCGCCTGGTGCCTGCCACGTAGGGCAGCAATATGTTTCAGGCATATTTTATGCACTGCGGCGGGTGCTGCAGCCCGCAGCACCAGCCATAGTTCATAAAAAAGGCACTGCGACCATCGTGGTGGGGGTCACATCCTTATTCGGACTGCGGAACCACCGACTTGTAGTCGGGCGGTCCCTTTTCCAAATAGATGAGACAGAAGTACAAAACCCTTCATTTGTAGCATCCTTTTCTATTGCAAATACCCCTAATACCCATCTATTTCTTTTGATGGGTAATTATCATAATGGAGAGGGAACTGTTTTGCATCTTTCAGCTCTTTTGGATTGTGAATCTAGAGGCATGTATGTAAACTCATATTGAGTTGAAAAGATTCATATTCCCAAGATGTCCAAGAAGCCTTAACATTTCCAGACAGTAAGAGAACCAACTCTTTCTTAAGGACCAGTCCAATCCTTTTTCGGTGACTTCATAATCATTAGGGAACCCTATGTTTTGACATTGAGACACCAAATTATACAGTTATCTTTGCAATACTTTGGTTATGAAGACACAACACAAAATATTTCCCTATCCTCTTAGTTTTGCAATGATATTTTTTTAAATCTGAAGGTCAATGATTTTCAAAGAATGAAACAAGGAACAAATCCATCAAAATAGTGGCAGGTCTTGCCACTGTTCCAACCCATTATCAGGCCTTCTAAGATATCTTCGAAAAACCAAAAGTATTTTCTTTACTTCCTCATAGGGAATATGCATGAACAGTACCAATGGTGTCTAGTTTAACCATTCCTTTTCATTGCATCTAATCCTTCAGAATCCTTCAGGAGAAATTTGAAAATTGATGATAACTTAGGGCCTGATTACGATGTCGCTCGAACTGCCCGTCCAAGCACCGCGGTAGCAGTCCGATCCCGATGGCTAAGGCCGGGAAATGCTCAGCCTGCTGTAATATGATGCAACCGATGCTACTGCGGAGGTCTTATCGTCGGCGGTGTCCCGCTCCCTGCACATGTCGCTGTAAGTGGGTACAAATGCACAGGAAACATGTGCAGTTGTACACACATGCATGATACATGTGGAGACATGCCTTATGCACCATGTACCCCATTGCTGGAGTGTGGCAATATGTGTACAGTCCAGTCAATGGGGATACATGCCACATGAGGACTTACCTGGATTCCGCCACACACAGGACCGTCCACTTTGGGGTGAAGCTGTTGATGTGTAGGGGGGAACCTGGAGAAAGGGATCCGTGCCAGAGACCACCGGGGAGAAGAGGAATCGGCTGAGTATTCACCCGTTTTTCTTCATTTCCGAAGCCTCAAGGCAGATGGTTTTACCGCCAAGGTCGGGTCATCAGAAACCCACATCGTAATCCAGATGGCGGTCGGATCTCCCTGTACTGCCTTATGTCTGCTGCTCCTCTCCGACCGCCAACTCGGCAGTCAGAGGAAAGCTGTTGGAGTCTGCGGTCTGTCAGCGGTCAGTCGGAGTACAGACATGATGCATATAATCTGGTGGTCAGACCGACTGCTTCCCGATGAGACCTTCGGTGGTCCGACCACATGCGACAGGGCCGCAGAATGCGGTCTGATCAGCATCATAATCAGACCCTAAATTTTCATCTCAGGCAGGAGTTTCTATATTTTTATACTCAAGATGTTGCAAGACTTTAGACCATATATTGAGTATTGAGGATAAAAAGAAATTACAACTAAAGATCACTACCCTGTACAGTTCATAATAGACATCCTTGAGTCTTAAAGAGGTGTCACAGTTGTCACAAAGCTATATTTTTTGGGCTTATCATCTTCTGTGAATAAACCCTGACGTTGGATGAAAGACTTCCTTTCGCTCTCCCTTTTGGCACTTTGAATATTATGTTATACCTTTTGGGTTGTACAATGCACATGAAATCTGTCAAACCTCCATAGATCTTTGTTTTGTTTGGGATGTCCTAAACTAGGGTGTGATTGTATTTTTGGGAGATATCCTGATTTACTCTAAAAGTTCTTGAAGTTTTAGACTTCTATTGGATAAACTAAATCATAAGATAACACTGTTGACCTGAATGAACCACTACACAACCTGCTCTCTATTGTTGTCAGTGTTAAATAGTACTTTAGGCCCAGTCACCCACACCCTATTTGAGAACAATGACTGTGAACTTTCCATCGATTTTTATATGTGTGACACTTTCTATACAAATCCATAACTCCTGATCCCCTTGACCATTTTTAACAACTTATGAGGTTTTTGGATGTTTAAGATAAAAACATAAAATGGCATTTGACATGATAACAGTAATAGTGCTGATGCCATGCTTGAAAGAACATACAACTAGGTTCACAATTACAATATTATGAGCCTCCTAGGCAACTAATAATCAAAGCAGAACCTTATCAACATGACTACATCTTTTTCAGGACTCAGCAGCAGTGAGGGTACCAGCGACCCTAGGTAAGGGTTTGTCTCACAACTATTTGGCCCTACATACATCAGATCTGGAGACTGCAACATGTTAGAACCACTTGTCAGTTGACTGTTCATGACTTAAATATGCTTTATAAGGTGCCCACACATTCTCAATTTTTTTCAGCCAGTCTCTCCCGGGGGTGTCAAATGTTCCATAGCATGTATGCCCCTTATTTAGGTCCACTACAGCTCTATGGTGAGAGCTTCTTGTGACTTTCATTTATGGGCTCTGTTGAATCTCGCTACAAGGAATATATGAATGTTCGATTTGCTCTGAGGAAGATGAGAAGGGACACTGTTCACATCACCTTTATAGACCCTTAGGCAGAGCAAAGTGTCCAACTGAAGATTTAGTTCAAACATATTTTTGGTGATCTCTGGAATTTCCCTCCAGCAGGTTACTACCATCACACAAGTCCTTCACATATGTTCCTGTATGCCTTGCTGTCCACATCCTCTTGAACAGTGATCAGGCCCACCAAGAATAGCTCCCAGCCTAGCTCCAGTGTAATACGAGCACATCATAATCATATATGCATTTTTCTTGGAATAAGAGCAATGGAGATCAGACTTCTCTTGTCCAAATTATATTCCATGAATCATCAGTGATGGGAAGTTTCAAACCCCCCTTTCATGCACAATGTATGCGTGAGGTTGCTTATTTGAAACAGAACGTAAAGCCTTGTATAACACTTAGGTGAAACTGGCCAGTTTACCTCAATTAAAAATATCTTCAATCTGTTGTGCAAGATCTCTAGAGCCACCTGATTTGACTTTGGGTTTGTTGGCTCAATGAAGTAGCTGAGTTAATCTAATCCTTAAATACTTTTTATTGTTTTGTTTTTGTTTTGATTACTGTTTGACAATGTTACTAACTGGTTTCTTGACATTAATGTTTTATTTAGCTGTGCTTGAATAGTTTATGTACATTTGCTGTGAAAGAAGACTATTTCTTTGATCTATAGCTAACAGTGGGAAGCTTAGGATTGAAGCCTGTTCTTCACTTCTGATTTCTTAAGACCCACAATACCTAATTGCAAATTTGTATGTATGTACAAGTATTGTAAAGAAATAGCAATCTCCTGGTGGTGTGGTCTAGCCACAGACGATGATGGCTGCTTGATTCCCAAGCTCAGTGCTCCAGTGGACCCTGCATGGTAGCAGCAGGTCACTAAAGGACACGGAGCTCCAAAACCTGGACCTGCATTGCCCCTCTGCATTTGTGTCCAGGGTGGAGGGGCTCAATGCTACCACTGCTCCCAAAATGCCAGAGGCCCGATCGCTCGGGCCAGAACTGGGCCTGTACATGGAGTGGAGCTCTGCCCTTGAGTGCGGGACTGCAGTGCTTCCCTTCTGCATTCTCTGCAATGCTCCCTGCCTGCCCGGGCACTTCTGTCTGCACGTTGATCCTCTGGGTGGCCCTGTCTACGGCACCTCTGCCAGACATGGCCCTCTATGCATACGGAACCACCTGCCCATGTTAACTGATGCAGCCCGACTCCAGCCATTTGCACATGGGCCTTCTTGTTTCAGCCCAATCTGCCTGAGGGACACTGACCGCCATTTTTGGGTGGGCCGCAGAGACCAGTCGTGGCTTGTCGGGGACATCTGGCACTACTCTGCATTCCTTCCACTTCCCGGTGAGTGCCCTGCCATCGGGCCCCCCCGGCTGCATTTGGGGACCTGCATCATCTTAATATAGGTACTTGCGCCACGTCCCCACCGATGTTCGGACTCATATTAGTTGATCTCCTCCCCCAGGGGCTGAATCTCCCAGCAATCCCTCTGGGCCCCGGGCCACTACACCTCACCATATGACACAGACAGTGATGGCTGATACCAGGGGTCCACTCTGCAGTCATCTAGGCATGCGGCAGCCAGGGGCCCTTCCTAGACCTGTTGAGAAAAAATGGAAGGTGCACTCGTTGAGAAGTCAGTAATGTGGACGAAAGAAGGTTTTTGTTCCAAAATATCTTTTGTTTTATTCAATAATTCTTTAAAAACTGGCACACAGCCAACGCGTTTCGTTCCCGATTTTGCCAGAGGGAACTTCGTCAGGGCGCTTATATATCCAACTGGTCAATGTAACCAAGAAATATATGCCCTTCCTAGACCTGCTCTGTCGCCCCACCTGGATCACATCTACTTCTGGTGTTATCAATGCCACAATTCGCCTCCCTCTTCCGGCTACACCCAGCGGTGCCCGGCTGGGGGCAGTGGGACCACTTCGCCCATGACTTCAGCCCTGCATACTAGCCCATGGGCCCTTGGGGTGAATGCGCTACTGCCTGTGGTCCCAGGACTGTCCCATCGACCACGCTCTAAGGCGTTGCCTTGCCTAGTTGCGTGAGGTCTGTCACCTCCATCCTACTTCAGACCAGGGACTGTAACTGGGCAGAGCCTTACTCTACTCCCTGGGAAACCGGACACCATGCTGAACTACATTACCTGCAAACAGAGGGCGGCTCCCCATGGGCTGCCCCCCATGTGGCAGATGCACCTGCAACATTTGGGGGCCTCCTCTGGGGACACCCTGCCTTGAGTCGGCCTACTGACCGCTATTGCCCTCCTTCTCTCCACTTTGGGGGACGCTTAGCCCACCACCTTGGACCATGGGTTCTAAGATCAGCCGGAGGCTGCTTGACAGGACGTGCCAGGACCCTCAGCTGGCATCTCCTACAGAGTCGTGGCCCAGACTTGGGCCCTCTCCCAGCGAGCACTGGTTCCCTCCAAGTGGACGGCTTACTTCTCAAGACTCATGTCCACCCCTCCACTCATGCTGCCCCCCATGGTCAGGGGGAGCCACTAACCATCAGCCTGACTCCCAAGCTGTGAAGCTCTTATTTCAGAGTCTGGGCTCAACCTACACACAGTGCAACACTGCCCACTGCACTGGCCTGAGCTGAAAGCGCAAACCTCGCATAAGGACTTCTCTGCTGCATCCCTGGGCGATGCGGGAAGGGGTCAACGGCTGGCCCTGCCAGGCTGCCCGGCTCTCTTTGGGGACGTTACTTCAACAGTTGTCCCCTCACATCCTGGGAGCACACTGCCACCCAGATACCAATCCTGGGAGACACCAGCTCCCCCTCAGCACTGTGGGGCACCTTTTCCCTCCTCCCTCAGGGACCCATGCTTTCCCCCCCTTCCTTGGGCCTCTGTCCTGAAGATGCCTGACGGTAAGTTTACCAGCAAGCCCTTTCATCAACTGCTCATTTCAGAGGCTGTTTCCCAGCACCATCTCATGGCTACCTCTTGGGATCGCCAGCCGCTGGGCCCGCCGCTGCCCATTCCTGCCCACAACAGGATTCAACCATGAAGAGTATCCTGCAGGCCGCAGCAGTCGGCTGTTGTCTGGATGGGGTGGACTCGAAAATCTCTGACATTCCAGCAATACCAAATCCATCCGTGCTGACATCTCTGGCTTCCAGGGACAGGTGGAGGGGATGGAGCAGCAACTTACTACTGCAGAGGACTGCCTCAACACTATACCAGAGAGGGACCAGGGGCTCTTATACCTCGGAACAAGATCACCGAACTGGAGAATAGAGGCCACAGGGACAATGTCCGTTTCTTTGGTTTCCCAGAACGTGCTGAGGGTGCAGACATCAGGGCGGCAGCCTATGGAGGTGGTGGTGATGCCAGCATGCTGATTACCACCTGTCTCTCCATCGACATTTTCATGGCAGGGACCCTGCCATGAAAAGGTCGGAGGAAAAAGGAAGGGAAGTGGCCCCAAACAGGGCAGCAGGTCGAATTTCCCCATTGGGGACTGGGCATGGGGGCATGTATTGTGCCTCCCCTCTGCTTGCACTCTTGTGGGTGCACTGTGTGCCATGCACAACGTGGTACATGGCACACAGTGCATCGACGAGCAAGCCATGGTACCACGGTGGAAGCATATGCTGCAGGCTCTCTATGAGCCAAAGCATGCCCAGCCATTGCACTGCCAACTAAGCCTGGGCGGAGTTCGCGTAGCCGCGCTATGCGGAATTCCGCAAAGTTGCAAAAAAACTCTGTGAGCTACGCGGAATTCTGCGAGCACGTGGAGTTGCTTGTTCCGCGAGTTTGCGATGCGTTTTTGATGTTCGGGAACGCGTATTGCGTGTTCGGGGATGCTTATTGCGTGCTCTGGGGGAAATATCACGCAAACTTCACCACACGGTCGCCAATGGGCGCGGCCATCTTGTTTTTCACTTTTTGCTATGGATCTGGGCCTGTTTTTCTATTCTCCCTATATCTTTTTTTAATCCTTTGTTTCTAGAAACTTTTTTCTGATATATTTTATTTATTATCTATCCCTCTCTATTCCTGATTGTATATTTTGCGTTTTTTTCTACTTTTTGAGTGTTTTTTAGTGCGTTTTTCACTCTTTTTCTATTACTTGCTTTTTTAATTTCTTTTACTTACTTTCTTACTTCCTACATTTTCTTTCCCACCCCCCGTCTACCCAGAACCATGGCGAAGAGCCTTAAAAAAACTAAGGGCCAGGGGAAGAGGCCGAGGAGTGAGAGCCACGACAGCCTTCCTTGCGGAAGGCGGCGCCCACAAAGGGTGCAGCCACGGGCCTTATTCAGTGAGGCGAAGGTGGCCGCACTAGTTTTTTTATCCAGCGGCACCTCCCCTTAACCATGGCAGCAGGCGGCAGGCCTGGGTGCGGGTACGGTCTCCGGGATTGTCACCGGCAGGCGGGCGAGGGTGCGCCGGGCAGTGTTTCGCTGCTCTGGGGTCCAGCGCACCAATAACCAATTGATGCACCGGTGGTCCGACATCCTGGATCAGGAGCAGGACCTGCTGGACCTGCTAGGTGTTGAGGTCCCGGGGCTTGGTGAGTAGCTAATTATATTACTATTGTGTTCTTCTGTTCTGTGTTATTGCGAATATTATTTTTTTCGCAAATAGCTAACATGCTGCTGCTGCTTACATGCAGGTAACTTATGTTTAAAAATCTTAAATTATGTGATTGTTACTTCCAGACAGGTGCTCGTGCTCGGCGCTAATAACTAATCGTACTTGTTTGCAACTTTGCGCTCTCTTGGGCTGGTTATGTAAGAGAGGTTAGAGAATTTAAGTTAGGTAATGCAATAGGAAAGACTCCAGTCCTTTCCTTTGTCCTGTCAGGCTGTCCTGTCTCCTGTCACTAAGATAGTGGTAGTAGTTAGTTAGTTAGCTAGTATTATTTGGTAATTTAGCGGCCTGCGTGATGCGTCCTCTCACAAGACTTCAGTCCTAGTAGAACCTTTTGGAGTTCGTATAGTGAGTGAATAGCAACCAACCAATTTGGTGTATGCAATATGCATGCGTCCATCTATGCATTAAGAAGAATAAATGCAGACTTAGTAATTGGCCCGTCAAAGGGGTTGGAGTTGAGACTGAGAGATGATTGGGAATGAGATCGGACCTTAGAAACAAATATAATTTCTTTGCAGTTCATTCCAAAGTCTGGAATAGGCGGACTAGGTATGTTTAGGATTCAGGAATTGGAATTGAACTGTGGAATAATAATGATCGGATGGTATTCGACTGTGATACATACTAGTCGACTACTACTAGTCGAATAAGTCGATCTGATTTAGGATAGGTCAATGTTATTGCAATTGCCGTTTCCTGTCTAAAAATATTTTTAGAGAAATTATATTTATTTATTTCACACAAATCATTTTTTGTCTCTTTAATTATGTCTTACATGATCAGCATCCAGGGGCAAGAAGACTGGGTCTGCTGGCAGTGCTGAGGTGGGTGTGGGAGCTGGAGGGGCCTCCCAGGAGCAACAGGAAGTGGCCTCAGGTGCGGATGGCTCTGCTGCTGGCCCCAGTAAGTCCTCCTGGTGTTGTTATATATTAATATTTCCCTAACTTTTACCGCTCTATTATTTCCATTTCCTAATTTTAATTTTTCCAAAATCCTCTTAGTTAGAAATGGGATTTCTGGTTGGCTAAGGCTTGCGCCAAAGCCAGGCAGAAACCACCACTCTAGTCAGGGCAAGGGAGTTACACGCTGAAGATAACCCCTGCTCACCCCCTTGGTAGCTTGGCACGAGCAGTCAGGCTTATCCCAGAGGCAATGTGTAAAGCGTTTGCGCAACACACACACACAGTAGCAACACACTAGGCACACCACAAAAGGAACTCCACACAAGGTTATTTAAAAAATAGCCTTTGTATTATCATAAACACATTAGAAACATAATCACACATTTACACTGTGCCAACTGGCACTGGCAATATTCACAGGGGATTATATACAGGACCAGGCCAATCGGGCCACGGTTAGAACCATCAGAACAGGGAAGTAACTGTAAAACACAACCAGTAACTACTGGTACCATAATGGCCTAAGCATTATCACATTAGCATTAGACCCCATCCTGAAATATCATAACATGACATAAGGCAATAAATCACATTAGGCTCCAACCTCATAAGCATAAACACATTACGCACTAGGCCTTACCAGCATGAACACAGTATGCCTAAACATCCTAAACATAAACACATTATGTCATAGGCATCACAAGCATAAGTCACAGTGCATAAATCACATTATACATACACCATCAGCATAAATGACATGGGGCAATAAATCACATTAGGGCCTTGCGCCTTACCAACCATAAACTGACCCCCTGGCCAACTGGCCTTTTCTAGGGCTCCAATGCCCTATGTCCAGCAAAGTCAGTACTCAGCTGTCAATGCAGCAATAATGAAAAAGTGCGCAATGCACTGGCCTAAACGTAGCAGCTGCCGCTAATTGCGGTGCAGCTGGGGAGAAAAATGTGGGCAATGGCAACTCACTGTGCCCTCCTGGGCCCCCACTGGGGCTCTCCACAGCAAAACTTGCCCAATCGTTGCAGTTGCCCGCTACGGCGGCGCAACTGAGGAAATCAATAGGCACTGGCACGAACATGCCCCCTGGACCACCACCGGGGCCCTGAAAACAATGTGCCCACGTTGGAGCGGGCCGCTCTCCTGCGGGACCGCTCAGGAAGCCAGGAAACACCAACGATGTACCAAGTAAAGCCCTACTCTGGGCGTCTGTAAAACAAATGGCCTCTGCGTAGGGAATTTAGCAATCACCGTGCCCCCTTCCCCGGGGCACCTCGGGTGCAGCTCTGGCACCAACACTACTCCGCGAGCCCCCCCTTGCAGCCAGAACGAAGCAAAAGGGACAGCCCCACTCACCAGGCTGGCTCAGGACTCCTCTTCTCCTCTCCTCTTCTGGCGGCATGCGGGGCTCCCACAGCTCACGGGGCCCCACTCAGGGAGACGCCAACTTCACAACCTGGCAGGCACGCAGGGCTCCCACCGTCATACAGGAGCCCTGCTCGGGCAGGCGCTGACTCCCTTCCTGTGCGCCTCCTTCCGCTTCCATCCGCAAAGCCCCACCCACGTCCAGGCGTCCCGCTTGGCTTCCTCCTCTTGAGTGCGGGGTGGGCACCCGCCATCAGAAGGCATGCAACAGCGGGGTAGGCTCCCGTTTTACTTCTTCAGGACCCACGAACAGTGGGGTGGGCTCCCGCTGTTAAAAGGATGCACGAACGCAGGGTGGGCTCCCGCTTTGCTTCTGAGCTCACCACAGTGTGGGGTAGGCTCCCACAGTTATGTACAAACATTGCGGGGTGGGCACCCGCCAGCAGGCATAAAACAGCGGGGTGGGCTCCTGCTCACAAATCAGCAGGTTAGGGGGAACCCCACACGCCAGGATTCCCTTCAGCAGCACGCTGCAATGCCGCAGGCTCCTCTTCTCCTCGCACTTCCAATCCAGCGCTCAGAATGCGCCCTGGACTCACAGTCCTTGGAAGGCCTTAAGGTTTAGGAAAAAGGTCCAAGGGGCACAGCTGGGCCCAGGGAGGCCAGCACACAGGGTCCTCCAGTAGGGAGGCAAGCCCCCATGGCGGTTCCTCCTGGGCCCCCAGCAGCAGCACGCCCCAGTAGCACAGGAACAGCACTGAAGCACAGAACAGAACATTTTCATGGGGTCACAGCCCCTATATTTATATTACACCATCTCTTTGTCTGCAGTACAGGGCATGGGGAACCAGATGCAACTGGTTCAGGGGGGGAATTGGAGCACTTTGTTTTCCAAGCTCCTCTTCCCCTTTGTCAGGTGGGGGCTGGGTGATCAGACACACCACAGGGGGCGGAGCCAGCATTGTACACGCTGGGCACAGTCCTATTCAGAGTCAGGGGATTACTCCTCCCACTACTCCCAAAGCAGGTGTCCCATTCAGCCTAGTGCTGACTCACCCTGCCCCTCCTGGAGCCACACACACCTCCCAGCCCCTGTGACTCACAAGCCAGACATGCAATTCACATCAGGCAGGCAGACACATAGCACACAGAAATGCCAACTTCTAAAAGTTAATGAGTGAAAAATGCCTGCAAGGGATTTTGTTGAAAGTTCTTACTCTAATATGAGTTGCATATAATTACTTCTGTGTTCAAACCCAAATGGTTTCAAACCTATGATCCAATCTGTTCTTATATAGAAATATACAATAAATGAGTAAATGATAATTTCAAAAGCACGGGAGAATCTTTTTCCAAAAGTACAAAAAGTTTTTAATATTAATAAAAACAAAAGGGGTACATTGTAGTACAACAACACAACATGATCGAGGATGTATAAAACTACCTACATAGGTTTGAAACCCTTATCATATAGATTGCCCAAGCCTCCAAGGGTATATTGGGTCCCCCACTTCCTTATACTAACTTCTAAAAGTGGCATTTCTAAAATAGTTATAATAAATCTGCGCACACCATTGCGTAGTGTTTATTATCACTATTCCAAACATACCAGACTTGACCACGCTGCGCCTCCCATATCAGGAATTACCACTGAAACACTTATCAGGGAATCCCCAATGCATTCCTATGAGAGGGCAGCCCCACAGTAGTGAGAAACCAAAATGGCTGTTTGTCACTACCAGGACATGTCACACACTTAAGGTACATGTCCTATCTTTTACCTACAATGCACCCTGCCCATAGGGCTAGCTAGGGCCTACCTTAGGGGTGACTGACATGCAGAAAAAGGGGGGTCACAGACATGGCACACACTTTAGGTGCCACGTCACAGCGGCAGTAACACTGCGCGCACAGGCCCTGCAATGGCAGAGGCCTGAGATAGGTTTGAAAGGCTACTTTGGTGGGTGGCGCAATCAGCGCTGCAAGCCCACCAGTAGCATTTAATTTACCAGCCCTGGGTATATGAGATACCACTTTACAAGGGACTAACAGGTAAACTAAATAGGCCAAACAGGTGTAGACCAATCTTACCATATTTAACACAGAGAGCGCACGCACTTTACACTGGACAGCAGTGCTAAAGTGCCCAGAGGCCTAAAACCACCAACACCATGTCAGAAAAAAGTCTAGGAGAAGGCAAAAAGTTTAGGGATGAGCCTGCAAAAAAGGGCCAAGTCCAACACTCTTCAATCTATCTGTTTCTAAATTCTTGTTTTTGTTCCATTAACTACTACTAAGTACTACTAACATTGTTTGTAGTGTCTGTTTTTTTTTTTTACATCAAATCAAACTGCATCTGACTAACCTCTGCTCTGACTCTACATTAGTCTGTCTGTAGCTTGCTTTCTTCTGGGTTTCTTTCCACTCAGCTTTCCCTCTCCCCTTATATGTGGATTGCCTAGTAGTGCTACTGTAAGACTTAGAGAACCCACTGGTCCTAGGCTACTACTAGTACTAGTAGTAGTAAGGACTCCTTACTACTACTAGTACTAGTAGCACTAATCTGCTGAGCAGATTGCATGCCCAAGTAAGGTATTCTATGCAGGTTTGTTAGACGAGAAGGCTTTAGTTTCTTTTACTGTCTAGTCATGCTCAATCAGTAAATGGTGGTCACTCACGTTGGACATCCCAAAATGATGTATTTTACTTTTTCGAATCCAGACCTAGTACTTTTTTTATTAGCTGCAGTTAATGGTGAACACTGAACAACTGATTACCGTGCACCATGGCTGGAAGGAAGTATGAGGAGTAGGACGGCACCATTATTTTCCAACTAAGAGAGACATCATGTCCGCCCAGTTGGCCACTCTGTCTTCTTTTCAAAAAATGAGATGCACCAGTAGCTCTAGCCACAGAGTCCAGTCCTTTGGGTTGTCTTCTTCTTGAGAGGCTTTTCAAAAATTGCCATCAACAAAATGCCCAACCGGATATTATTTTGTTATTTTTGATAGGACAATACTGTCTACTCTACTCTAGTATCCGAATTGTAGATAGTGATGTGTGTGGTGTATGTATTATTAATTATGTATTTTCAATCTTGCTAATGAAAAAAAAATAGGGGAGGCGTATATGGCATCTAAAAAAATTTGAAATGTTTTTTCCAGGCATACCGACCACCAGTGCTGGGGCCAGCGGTGAGGGCCATGCCACTCCAGAGGGAGTGGATGCGGCAGCTACAGGGGGTGAGCCAGCAGCAGTGGCGGGCGGTGGTAAGTCATATTCCTTACTTTTTGAGAATGATGAATAGACTCGCTGCAAGGGTGTACACTCAGTAGTACACTGTACTTCTGCTGAGACTAAGTTGTTGTGAATACTGAACAGATGAAGAAGACACCCTTTACTTAACATTAGCATTAGTGGCGGGGGTTGAGTAACTAATGGCCTATTCTATTATATCTTCAACTCAGCAGAGAAAGTTTTATGACAAAGACAAAGAGTCATGTAATATATGACTGGCAGAGAAGTATGCATGGGTGAAGGAAGGGTCCCCGGGATGCATATAGGTGGCTGATGACGATGATAGGATTAATGGGTAGTTGAAGGATGGGTGAAAGGTGAAAGAAAGCAGAAAGGATGCCTGCCTGGGTGGGTGAAACTGTATGGGTGAGAGGAATCCTCCGGGGGGTTTGAGGGGTCAAACTCAAAGGCAAGCAATGGGTGGTGGTTGGTTATATCTATGACAAATGTATGTTTTTGGTGAAAGGTTTATGATAGCCATGTTTGGATGGATGGATGCCTGGATGGTATCATAGATAGTAGGTCAAGACAGAGTCAGACTGGATGAAGAGAATGTAAATGAAAATGAAACCGTGCCAGAGTACCAAAGCCAAGGGTGAAGAATAAAATAATAATGCTAGAAGAGCAATGCAATGATAAATGAAAAAAGCCCTGGGAACAACAAGGACTGTTTTTTTGCAAGGTTTTTGATTCAAAGGTTTGAGGTTGTATTTCAGAATGGAATACTCCCTTAACTCACAGTAGTTTGCAAGCACAACATATATTGTGCATGACTAGTATTATGTACCCTACCCACCCATCATCAATCACCTCCCTCCAACTCTGAGGGCCACTTCTGCTCCAGTCCCTACCCATGTCATTTTTGACTGTGTCAGCCATGGGTGGCCTATCGGCTGCATGGTAACTAGTACTTACAAATCAGTGTGTCATCATCATCATTACGTGAGTGACATGATGTCGTGATGCCGTATATCATCATTCATAACAGCATATCATCATCATCATCATGGGCCTTATTGCAGTAGTCAGGGTGAAAGTGAAATTGTCTAAGCATTTGCCATTGATTTAACAGAGTATGGCCGTAATGGAAAAATTTGTAAATGTGTAGTACAGCTGCCCCTCATGCAGACAGTAGTAAAGTAAGTTGTAATGAGTCTGCAACACGAGTATGTCTGTCTAGGGCACAACACAAGCTGACTGAGCTGGCATGCCTACAAGATTAATTGTGCTAAACAAGAGAGAGAAGAAGAATACTTCTACTCTACTCCATTGTCCCTGGTGCCTGAAAGTCTAATCATCATCACATCCAAATCTTAGGGGCAGAGGAAGTGAGGAGGATACCACAACTGCTAGTGCTACTGTGCCACTATAATTTTTATGTGTGTAATTTTGTGTTACTGTTTTGCTAAGAGTATTGGTTACAATTGTCTTTTTTCTTTCTTGATATAGCTACTCCTTCCAAACCCATCAGGCAGGAGTTAGCAGTCAGGGCCCGGCAAAGGAAGCTGGAGGCCATCCGGGACGAATATCGCCGGCTGGTTGTCCTGGTGGAGGAGGCGGCAGCTGCAGCTTCTTCCTCCAATGCCCCGGGCCCCAGCCAGGCCCCCGTGCCTCCGGTGGTACGGCACCGTGTTCTGGCAGCCGCCCATCATCAAGTTCATCAACATCATCCACTGCTGCCCACCCCTGTTGTTCCTGCAGGAACTTTCGGCGCTGCATGCTCCTCTGGATGGCGTGCCTAGAGGCCAAGCTGGATGAGGTCCTGGAGCAAACAAGCCGGCACCCCCGCCGCTAGACCTCAGTCTTCGACCTTTGCCCCTTTTTTAATCTTTTTTTGGGTGAATGGGTGGGATGTTGGGGAAACTTGGGATTTACTTTTCTTGAACTTTGACGTGGACATTGACAATCATGGATGGACATTTATTTAATTTACTGGACATTGGTTGGGGTTAGGGAGAGGGGTGGGTCAGGTGTTGTAGGTTTTTATTCTAGTTTATGTTTGTTAGGGTAATACATTATTTATAGTTTTACAATACATATGATGCAAATCTTTTCTGGGGGGGTTACTCTTTTACACCACCTTGTTTGTTTCCTACTTTTGCTGCAGGGCCGCAGCCAGTTTTTGAAATCTGCCAATAGTGCAACACACCAACAGATAGATGCAGTACCCTCACTTGTACTACTACTGTCAGTCTCTCCTCCTAATCTATACATTCTGTAACTAAAACCCCTTTGTAGTATGTACTCGGAAGGATGTGGGTGTGTGAATTAATTAATTTCCATAGTATATACATTATTGACTCCCCCACACTTCTTCTCTTACCTGTGATTGATGTTTAGGCAAAGCGATGGCTCCCCAAATTAAAAAAAAACAAGGCTGCCAGGCCCCGGGGGATGGGGTCCCCGGGGCCAAAAGTGACCCAGGGAAGGGGGGCCACGCAGCCCCCCTCCCATAAAATAACAAAAATTTAAAAAAGAAACTGGCAACTCCCTGGAGGCCCCACCCCCTCCCTGCAGCACTCTACAAACGCGCCCCCTGGCACATTCTAAGTTGGGGAATTAAGTCTGCTTGAATACTGAGGGTCCCTGGGGGCCAACTAGCCCACCAGGTACCTCCAGTAAGCACCACACAGCTGGATTGCAGAGAGGTGGTCCGAGACCCCGCCCCTTTTTACACCACTCTGCAAATGCACCTCTTGGCACACTGCTGGTGGGGCGATGAGGTCCTCTTGTGTTCTGAGGACCCCACTTCTCTTGCTCTTTCTGCACCCTTCGCGCCTATTTCAGCACTTCTGTTGCGTCTTTCTGCACCTCAGTTGCCTCTTTCTGCACTTCACTTGCTTCTTTCTGCACCTCTCTTGCCTCTTTCGGCACCTCTGTTGGTTCTTTCTGCAATGCTCTTGCTTCTTTCTGCACCTCACTTGCCTCTTTCTGCACTTCTCTTGCTTCTTTCTAAACCTCTGTTGCTTCTTTCAACAATTCTCTTAGTTCTTTCTGCACTTCTCTTGCTTGTTTCTGCACCTCTCTTGCGTCTTTCTGCAGCTCTGTTGCCTCTTTCTGCACTTCACTTGCTTCTTTCTGCACCTCTCCTGCCTCTTTCAGCTCCTCTGTTAATTCTTTCTGTACCCCTCCTGCCTCTTTCTGCACCCCTCTTCCCTATTTGTGCAACTCTTGCCTCTTTCTACACCTCTCTTCCTTCTTTCTGCACCTCTCTTGCCTCTTTCTGTACCTCTGTTGCTTCTTTCTGCACTTCTCTTGCCTCTTTCTGCACCCTTCGTGCCTCTTTCAGCACCTCTGTTGCTTCTTTCTGCACTTCTCTTCTTTCCTCTGTACCCCTCATGCCTCCTTCTGCACCTCTGTTGCTTCTTTCTGCACTTCTCTTGGTTCTTTCTGCATTGCTCTTGCCTCTTTCTGCATCCCTCTTGCCTCTTTTAGCACCTCTTTTGCTTCTTTCTGCACTTCTCTTGCATCTTTGTGCACCCTTCGTGTCTCTTTCAGCACCTCTGTTGCTTCTTTCTGCACCTCTCTTTCTTCTTTCTGCATCCCTCTTGCCTCTTTCAGCACCTCTGTTGCTTCTTTCTGCACTTCTATTGCCTCTTTCTGCACCTCTCTTGCTTCTTTCTGCACCTCACTTGCCTCTTTTAGCACCTCTGTTGCTTTTTTCTGCAGATCTCTTGCCTTTTTCTGCATCTCTCTTTTCTCTTTCTGCACCTCTCTTGCCTCTTTCTGTATCCCTGTTCCCTTATTCAGCACCTTTCCTGCCTGTTTCTGTACCTCTCTTGCCTCTTTCTGTACCTCTGTTGCCTCTTTCTGCAATTCTCTTGCTCTTTCTGCACCCTTCATGCCTCTTTCAGCACCTCTGTTGGTTCTTTCTGCACTGCTCTTGCTTTTTTTGCACCTCACTTGCCTCTTTCTGCACTTCTCTTGCTTCTTTCTACACCTCTGTTGCTTCTTTTAGCAATTCTCTTGCCTCTTTCTGCACTTCTCTTCTTTCTTTCTGCACCCCTCCTGCCTCTTTCTGTACCTTTCTTCACTCTTTGTGCACCCCTCCTACCTTTTTCTGCACCCCTCTTGCCTCTTTTTAGGTCTTGGCTAGGCAGCGCATATGCGCTGTCTCGTCGAGAGATGCTGTATACAGTATTGTGGGGGAAGCTCCGCCCACTTTCTGCCCATGCTTTTGATTGGCTCAAATCTGAAATTCTGCATTCTGATTGGTTGCTGGCGTATTAGTCCCGCCTCCTTACTGCCATGACGTCATGTTTATCCTTCCATGGCTATCAGCCCCTTTACTTCAGCAACTCTTTTGTTCCCTTGCCTCCCCCTGTTCCCTCCCGCAGTCTGTGACTTCTCTGGCCACCACAACCCCCCCACCCACTCCCGTTCCTGTCTTCTTGGACGCCCGCATTTTTATTTACAATGTAATAGGACTCGCGTAAATACGAGTCCTATTACATTTGTAAGTGCTTTTTTTCTCCTCTGATTGGCTGGCTGCATTCGCACTCTATTTTGCCTGACCTGTCCCTCTCACATGCGTGCGATGCTATACATCCAGTATACAATGTAACACTTGAATTCGTCCTGCGCGGCACAGCACACTGGTCACGGGTGTGTCTGAAACTCAGTTATAGGCGGGTGGCGCGGTATTTAAAATCAGTTTCGTTTTGCTAAATGTTGCAGTGCTTCCTGCAATAAAGATCTCAGCCTCTGCGACGCCGACACACAGCTGGGCACAAGCAGGGCGACGGGCCATCGCGGACGGCGGCTAAAGCATAGGATAACTGCAGCGGCCAGCAAAGTGGTGGTTTATGGAGCTTAACTGCAGTGCCCAGAGAGGGCTGCAGCTAGTAGCTGAGCGAGCCTCACCGGCACAGAGGCGAACCAGACAGCTTGTTGGCCCATGTACGGAGCTGCTCTCGCCGGCCGACCTGCCCGGAATGTGTGGACTGACTCACATGGATTCAGTCACCACCGCAGGTAAGTAATTTGGCGCATTAGGGTTGGTGTGAAGGGCACAGAAGCGGCTCCGTCGCCGGGGATCTGAGTTTGTCCACTGTGACCGTCGTCAGGGAATCGATTTTTGCATGTTGTTATTCTTAGAGTCACTTATAGTTTCGTTTTCACGATGTAATAAGAACGCAAGTTTCCGACGTCATGTGGAGCTTCTCTGCCTTTTGAAAGGCTGTTTTTTTCTACATTTCAGTGTGGGGGGGAGTCAGACACGTTGTGGAGAGTGTATCCTTGCCCCCTAGCTGTTCACACAGACCTTTCTCTCCCGCTCGCACACACTGTCAGGGAGATGCAGGGGAGAAGTGTTATCACTGATTGTCCAGCAAGAGGAGCTTGCAGCACACAGGAAAGCCCGGGAGTTGTGTGCGCGTCTATGAATCACACAATTATTTAGGGTGTAGGAGTAGCGGCAACCTGTTGTTGTTCGTGTGCATATAATTCTCTAGCACTCAGTTTAAGCTTTAGAAATCCCACAAAGCATGAGTAATACGGTAGCAGCGTTTGCATCTCAGCATGCCATACTGGCTTCTATAATTTTACGTGGTGCGTTGGAGAGAAATCCTCCCAGCCGTGTTTTTCTTGCCTGAAGAACGTGTGACATTTTCTCACCACAGTATCTGAGAAATGTCCCTTACTGACGTGAAACAGTTGGCTAGTATTTGCCTGAAGCACGGTCGTTTGCATTTGTGGTTTTTGCTGTTTTCACATTCACTCATCACCATTTTTTTATCGGTGTCCATGCATATATTCTAAGCCTCGTCTGGGGTGATTTCCACTCCTCGCATTATTAACTATGTTTACCCGTGGCTGCTGCTGTTTCTTAATCGCTTAGAATTGTATAAAGGGCCTAGGGCGCCTTGTCTTTTGAGGTTTCTATTTGTGGGTTCGGGTAGGTTGTTGCACTGCAACTGTGGAAGGAGCTCTTGAACGACAGGTAACGCGTGTATATTTAGACCCCATTAAACCGAGCATTGATGATGCACGAGTTTGCAGCACCCAATCATATTTTATTAATCCTGCATGTATTATCAATACGAATATTGCATCTTTGTATTAGAAATTACTACTAAAGTCTTTGCGGACTTGGGAAACCCTGCTTCCTCAAACTAAACGTCATGTAGATCTGTTTATTGATGAACAAATAATTGAATGCTGGTAAATGGCCTTATTGGGATGAAAGGCGTCTGAAATACGGAAATTCGAGCATTGCATTATATTGTAATTGGATTACATTAGTAGCATCGGGAACGCAGTTTAAAGAGAATGCTCTAGACCCCGCTGAGCAGCATCTGGTATTCAGCCAGTCCACTGTGGTACCATAAGCTGAAGTGAAGAAAGAGGCACCGCTTGTCAGAATGTTTTTTTAATGGTTTCTAACTAGGTGCTTTAAACAGTCGCATTACATCTTCAGCACCATAAGAGAGCTTGCCAACTGCAAAGGTTGACATTGTTCCATACAGTTGCTTATGTTGACTGTTATCACATATATTGAGAGTGTGGAAAAGGAAAGAAAGATTACCTTCATTTTTGTTGTTCTTACATACACAGTAACTCTTCTCTCTGGTGTTTAACTTGTTTCACCATTCCATTTCTGTTTCACGGTATGATGCATCTCAATCCAGCATGGCAGTGTACAATGCCACACTGGTGCAGCAAAAGTCAGTGCAGCCATTCGATAAATAGGCCCCACTGTGGCCCAAATTATGCAACCAACCAGTCATGTATGTAGCACCGACTAGTACCAGGCACCGCCACTCCCAACCTTCCCCCAGCTCCCCTCCCAACATGTGAGGACAGGGATCACTGGGAGGCCCCACCCTGTCCCCCCTCCTCCTAATGTCTAAAGGAAGGCACCGTTTCCATCCAGCCTCAACAAAGCTTTAATGGGCACAATTTCCAGGCATTTAAGACTACCATCAGGTGAGCTGTGGACAATGCTCTTAGTTTACCAGCACCCTCTGCCTCACCATGCTCTGACCAGTGTGAATCTTACTCATCAGTGACTCGGCACCCTGAAACCCCCAAGGCCGCACAATGTGCTGCATTGCTAAATCCTGATTAGGTCCCAAAGGCGTGACCGATTGCATTACAAATGCTTGTTTTTACCTGTTTGTTCTTTCTGCACTGCTCTTGCTTCTTTCTGCACCTCACTTGCCTCTTTCTGCACCACTGTTCCCTGTTTATGCATCTTTCCTGCCTGTTTATGCACCTCTCTTGCCTCTCTCTGCACCTCTGAGTTAGAGGTAGTTTTAATTTCCCTGCCCTATTATGTTCTAGGGCCTTACAGGGGAGGTCATGCCAATCACAGGGATACCCCAACCTATAGTGTACCCTAGTGTATGTAGGTGTTTTCACTGTATTCTAAGTGTTTTTCAGCATAGCACTGGAACCGGGCCTGGTTATTCAGAGTCAGTTACCACCAGTACCAGTCAGTAAAAAGTTGGGGGCACAGGATGACTTTGCAACAAGGCCTTTTTCTGCACCTCTGTTGGTTCTTTCTGCATATCTCTTGCTTCTTTCTGCACTTTTCTTCGTCTTTCTGGACTTCTGTTGCCTCTTTCTGCATTTCTCTTGCTTCTTTCTGCGCCTTTCTTCCTCTTTCTTCACATGTCCTACCTCTGTAGGCATAGTTAGAAATTAGCATTTAAAAAACCTTAGGAATTCACTGAAAAAACAATAGGTTTCAGGGACGGTATAGTTAGAAATTATCATTTAAAAATCCTTTGAAATTCACTGAACAAACCATAGGTTTCAGGGACGTTATAGTTAGAAATTATCATTTAAAAAACCTTTGAAATTCACTGAAAAAACCATAGGTTTCAGGGACGTTATAGTTAGAAATTAGCATTTAAAAAACCATAGAAATTCATTGAAAAACCATAGGTTTCAGGGACGTTATAGTTAGTTGGACATTTCACTTGTACAAAACCAGAGAAATTTGGCCGTTATAGTTAGTTATGCTAACTATAACTCGCACCCCCGCAAAGCACTCCTGATGACGTCACATATTACATCATTCATGACATGGTCAGTGACATCACTGATGACATCATCCACGTGATAATCTGATGCACCTCCTCACCCCCTTATATAACCTTTGATATACCCACTCTAAAATACAGACTACCATTTTTGAAACCATAGACACACCAATACCAGTTACTACATACCCACTCACTGATTCCTAGGTCTACACACACGTCCACTCATTCCCCCATACAGTCACTCAAACATGCAGTCACTTATTAATACAGCACTATCATTTGCACTCATACAACTATACAGACACTCACACATCACCACTCATCCATAGAGTTACTCACACACCTAGTCAATCATGCAAAGAATCATTCACACTCCCATTTACTCACCTATACAGTTATACACACACCACCTCACTAATTCAGACAGATACTAACACATACTTACTCTCTTATACAATCACTGATACAAGCACACACTCATCCATACAGCCACTCTCACAATCACTCACTCTCACATATAGTCATTTATATACTCCAACACTCACATATAGTGCCTTTCACATATGTAGGTACTCACACATGTACCACTGAGACATCAATTCACTCACCAACATACCCATACACACACTCACCCACCCATACAGCCCTTCATAGATGCACTCTTCAACCCATACACCCAGTGAATCACCCACTCACATATCTATGCACAGAGTCACACATCCCCCACCCACCCACACAGACACTCAGGCACCCATACAGATACTCAGACAACCAATCAATAACCCATATAGACACTCATGTAGCTACTCACCAACCCATGCAGCCGCTTACACACCAACTGACAGACTGATACAGACATTCACACAGTTTAGTCACTAACCCATGCATTCAGTAAGACACGTTTAATCACTCACTTATACAGTCAGTCATGCACCTACTAAATCATCTATTCAGACACTTATACACCCACTCATTCTTCAATACACCTTGGCATATATATTAAACATATTTAAACTTTATAGAAACACACAGTCACTGGATGATGTCATCAGTGATGTCATTTGAGATGTCATCAGTGATGTCATCAGTGATGTCACTGACCATGTCATGAGTGATGTAATATGTGATGTCATCAGCAGTGCATTGCGGGGGCGCGAGTTATAGTTAGCTGAACTAACTATAACGGGGGAATTTCACGGGTTTTGTACGAGTGAAATGTCCAACTAACTATAACTGTCCCTAAAACCTATGGTTTTTTCAGTGAATATATATATATATAAATATATATTACCTACTGGCAGTCGCCAGTAGGTAGTTATAGTTAGGACCTTGTTTCTATTCAAAAAGCGTTTTTTCTTTTGCCAATATCTTTGGCGCCATTTGACGAATCTTCGCAAAATTTTCAGAACTAATGACCCGCTCCGGTCAGCTCCTGTCTTGAAAGTTTCGGGGTGATTCGTCAAGCGGGGGCCGAGAAAAAAGGGGGGTCCCAAAACGCGTTTCCCCATGTTAAGTTCCATAGGAAACTTTAGACACGGCTACAGCCCGAACTGCTGAACGGAATTACACCAAATTTGGCAAAAAGGTAGCTCTTGGTTCAAAAAGCACTCTTTTTTTAAATGGTGTAAATCCGTTCAGTAGTTGCTGAGAAATTCAAGAAATAAAAATATCGATATCTGAGCACCGAGGAGGAGTCGCGACTCCTCCCGAGCACGAGCTTCACTCTGCCAACACTCCAAACCAGGAAGTGTTGGCAGCCATCCTGTGACTCGGTAACCGAGTCACTAGAAAAAGCGGGGAAAAAGTGAAAAATGAAGAAAAGGGGGCAGGGTAGAAACACCCTGACTCCCTAGGCCTGCTCGGGGTGTCCCACAAGGACCCCCAGGGCCAAAAAAAGCATTTTTTTAAAAAACAAATCGGCCGAATTCGCGCATGGCTCGTGAATCCGGCCGAGAAAATTAAAAAAAATGAAGCGCGGGCTCCCGTGCTTCGTTGTACTTAAGCCCCTGGGTGGGCCAGGTCCCGGGGGCAATATTTATAATGTATGTGGGGGCCCGCGGGGACCGCCACCTCCCCGGGGCTTCATTCATTATGTGCAGGGGCACGCCTCACCCCAGCAGCCCTGGGGGCTACCACCTCCCCGGAGCTTGTAGAAAAAAAGCATGGGGGGGCTCCTGCCCTCCCATGCTGCCCCGGGGACCGTCACCTCCCTGGGGCATTGTTTGTTATGTGCAGGGGGCCTCGCGGCCCCCCCAAGCCCCGGGGACTGCCACCTCCCCGGGGCTTAAAGTCAAATTAAAAAGTGTGGGGGGCTCCTGCCCCCATACTGCCCCAGGGTGCACCACCTCCCCGGGGCATTAATTAGTGGTCCCCGGGCTTTGTCTATGATGGGAGGGGGGCCGCGGGTCCCCACTGCTGGAGCCCTTGATGGCCCTGTGGACCGCCACCCCCCAGGGCCGGCTCCTGCAATGTCCCAGGGTGCCCACCCCCGGGACATTGCCATTTGCTATTGCAGGGCGGAGCACAGCCATAGCAAACACTTTGCAGAGTGGTGTAAAAAGGGGGTGTGGCCTCGGACCACTGTCAGCAATCCAGCTGTGTGGGGCTTACTGGAGGTACCTGGTGGGATAGTTGGCCCCAGGGACCCTCAGAAGGCAAGGGGACTACATCCCCCAACCAAGAGCACGCCAGAAGGTGCGTTTGCAGAATGGTGGGGAAAGGGGGCATGGCCTGCTATAAAAACTTAGCAATACTGCTGTTTGGGACTTACTGGAGGTAATAGGAGAGGTAGGTGGCCCCAAAGGTTGTCCTTGGGGGCCAACTACCCTTCCTGTTACCTCCACTAAGTCCCACACAGTGGGATTGCTAAGAGATCTTCGGAGGCCACACACCCCCTTTCTCCACCACTCTGCAAACACGCCTCCTGGCACAGTTCTGGTTGGGGGATAAAGTCCACTTTACTCCTGAGGGACTTTGGGGGCCAAGAAACCCTCCTGGTACCTCCTGTAAGTCCTACACAGTGGAATTCCTGAGCGCTGGTTGAAGGCCCAGTCCCCTTTCTCCACCAGTCTGCAAATGTGACTACCAGTTAAAGAAGCATTTGTAATTTGATAGGTCTTGCATTTGCAAGAGTTAGAGTGATTGGCATTGTAAATGTAAACGTTTTTTACTAATGTTTTTTGGAGTGGAGTGGATGTACGTTGTGTGTAGTGGAATTATGTGGTATGTTGTGCGGTGAAATTATGTGGAAAGAAAGTATGTGGTATTTAGTGTATAGGAATTATGTAGAGTGCGATTGTGTGTTATGGAGAGTAATTATGTGGTATGGTAGTCTGTGCTGTGGAGTGGTAACCTCAGGTTTAGTCTTCCTTGTTTCCATAGAAGCTAAACTATGAACTCAATGAGACAAAAAAAAAGGAATCACTGAGGAGCATTTCTGGACCTAGTCAGAGGTATGAGCGGAGCCACTAGAATTATGCAACTGTTTGGCTGCACCAACTTTCGTACAATTATTCATTTTCCGCATTAGCCACATAATCCATCATCTGCTGCCTAATCCTCAGATTTGAACAAAAAAAGCCTTGTTTCTGGCTCAAACGTTACCAAAAATGCAGTGACTAGTGTTACAGCGTGGTGGAAGGTCCTTTGTAAACCTAGAATGGTCACCTGTTACTTATTGCTAAATGTGGGTGTTAAATTGGTGCTAATATTGTGCAAGCCACTCTTGCTTCTTTCTGCACCCATCTGGCCTCTTTATGCACCTCTGTTGCTTCTTACTGCACTTCTCTTCCTTCTTTCTGCACCCCTCGTGCCTCTTTCTGCACCCTTGTTCCCTTTTCCTGCACGTCTCTTGGTTCTTTCTGCAACTCTCTTGCCTCTTTCTGCACCTCTGTTGCCTCTTTCTGCATCCCACTTGCTTCTTTCTGCACCCCTCTTGCCTCTTTCGGCACCCCTCTTTCCTCTTTATGCACCTCTCTTGTCTCTTTCTGCACCCCTGCTCCGTATTTCTGCACCTTCCTGTCTGTTTCTGCATCTGTCTTGCCTCTTTCTGTACCTCTGTTGCTTCTTCCTGCAGTTCTCTTGCCTCTTTCTGCACCCTTCATGCCTCTTTCAGCACCTCTGTTGCTTTTTTCTGCACTTCTCTTGCCTCTTTCTGCAACCTTCATGCCTCTTTCAGCACCTCTGTTGCTTCTTTATGCACTTCTCTTCCTTCTTTCTGCACCCCTCCTGCCTCTTTCTGTACCCCTCTTGCCTCTTTGTGCACATCTCCTACCTCTTTCTGCACCCTTTTGCCTCTTTCTGCACCCCTCTTCCCTCTTTCTGTACTTCTCTTGCTTCTTTCTGCATCTCTGTTGATTCTTTCTGCACCACTCGTGCTTCTTTCTGCACCCTTCCTCCCTCTTCTTGCACCTATCTTGCCTCTTTCTGCACCTCTCTTGCTTGTTTCTGCACTCTTTTTCCCTTTTTTGCATCCCTCTTGCATCTTTCTGCAGTTCTCTTGTCATTTTCGGCACCTCTTTCTGCATTCCTCCTGCCTCTTTCTGTACCTCTCTTGCCTCTTTCTGCACCTCTCCTACCTCTTTCTGCACCTCTCTTTCATCTTTGCACCTCTGTTGGTTCTTTCTGCACTACTCTTGCTTCTTTCTGCACCCCACGTGCCTCTTTCTATACTTCTCTTGCTTCTTTCTACACCTCTGTGGCTTCTTTCAGCAATTCTCTTCCCTCTTTCTGCACCTCTCTCTTTCTGTACCTCTCTTGCCTCTTTCTGCACCCCTGTTCCCTCTTTCTGCCCCTTTCCTGCCTGTTTCTGCACCTCTCTTGCCTCTTTCTGTACCTCTGTTGCTTTTTTCTGCACTTCTCTACCTTCTTTCTGCACCCCTTCTGCCTCTTTCTGTACCTCTCTTGCCTCTTTGTGCACCTCTCCTACCCATTTTTTCATCCCTCTTGCCTCTTTTTGCAGCTCTGTTGGTTCTTTCTGTACTGCTCTTGCTTCTTTCTGCACCTCACTTGCCTCTTCTGCACTTCTCTTGCTTCTTTCTACACGTCTGTTGCTTCTTCCAGCAATTATTTTGCCTCTTTCTGTATCCCTCTCCCCTCTTTCTGCACCTCTCTTGCCTCTTTCTACACCACTGTTCCCTCTTTCTGCACCTTTCCTGCCTGTTTCTGCACCTCTCTTGCCTCTTTCTGTTCCACTGTTGCTTTTTTCTGCACTTCTCTTGCTCTTTCTGCACCCTTTGCACCTATTTCAGCACCTCTGTTGCTTCTTTCCGCACTTCTCTTCTTTCTTTCTGTACCCCTCCTGTCTGTTTCTGTACCTCTCTTGTCTCTTTGTGCACCTCTCCTACCTTTATCTGCACCCCTCTTGCCTCTTTTTGCACCTATGTTGGTTCTTTCTGCACTGCTCTTGCTTCTTTCTGCACCTCACATGCCCTTTTCTGTACTTCTATTGCTTCTTTGTACACCTCTGTTGCTTCTTTCAGCAATTCTCTTGCCTCTTTCTGCACTGCTCTTCCTTCTTTCTGCACCCCTCCTGCCTCTTTCTGTACCTCTCTTGCCTCTTTGTGCACCTCTCCTACCTCTTTCTGCACCTCTCTTGCCTCTTTTTGTACCTCTGTTAGTTCTTTCTGCACTACTCTTGCTTCTTTCTGTACCCTACTTGCCTCTTTCTACACTTCTCTTGCTTCTTTCTACACATCAGTTGCTTCTTTCAGCAATTCTCTTGCCTCTTTCTGCACTTCTCTTGCTTGTTTCTGAACCTCTCTTGCGTCTTTCTGCACCTCACTTGCTTCTTTCTGCACCCCTCCTGCCTCTTTCTGCACTTCTCTTGCTTCTTTCTACACCTCTCTTTCCTCTTTCTGCTCCTCTCTTGCCTCTTTGTGCATTTCTCTTGCCTGTTTCTGCACTTCCCTTGCCTCTTTCTGTACCTCTCTTGCCTCTTTCTGCACCTCTCGTGCCTCTTTCTGCACTTCTCTTGCTTGTTTCTGAACCTCTCTTGCGTCTTTCTGCACCTCTGTTACCTCTTTCTGCACCTCACTTGCTTCTTTCTGCACCCCTCCTGCCTCCTTCTGCACTTCTCTTGCTTCTTTCTACACCTCTCTTTCCTCTTTCTGCTCCTCTCTTGCCTCTTTGTGCATTTCTCTTGCCTGTTTCTGCACTTCCCTTGCCTCTTTCTGCACCTCTCTTGCTTCTTTCTGCACCTCTTCTTCCTCTTTTTGCATCCCTCTTGCCTCTTTCTGCTGTTTTCTTGCCATTTTCTTCACCTCTCTTGCCTCTTTCTGCACCTCACTTGCCTCTTTCTGCACTTCTCTTGCTTCTTTCCACACCTCTGTTGGCTCTTTCTGCACATCATTTGCTTCTTTCTGCACCCCTCTTTTCTCTTTTTGCACATCTCTTCCCTCTTTCTGCACCCCTGTTCCGTCTTTCTGTACCTTTCCTGCCTGTTTCTGCACCTCTCTTGCCTCTTTCTGTACCTCTGTTGGTTCTTTCTGCACTTCTCTTGCTCTTTCTGCACCTTTCGCGCCTCTTTCAGTACCTCTGTTGCTTCTTTCTGCACTTCTCTACCTTCTTTCTGCACCCCTTCTGCCTCTTTCTGTACCTCTCTTGCCTCTTTGAGTACCTCTCCTACCCTTTTATGCACCCATCTTGCTTCTTTTTGCACCTCTGTTGGTTCTTTCTGCACTGCTCTTGCTTCTATCTGCACCTCACTTGCCTCTTCTGCACTTCTCTTGCTTCGTTCTACATGTCTGTTGCTTCTTCCAGCAATTCTCTTGCCTCTTTCTGCACTTCTCTTCCTTCTTTCTGCACCCCTCCTGCCTCTTTCTGTACCTCTCTTGCCTCTTTATGCACCTCTCCTACCTCTTTCTGCACTCCTCTTGCCACTTTTCGCACCGCTGTTGGTTCATTTTGCACTGCTCTTGCTTGTTTCTGTACCCCTCTTGCCTCTTTCTGCACCCCTCTTTTCTCTTTCTGCACCTCTCTTGCCTCTTGCTGCACCACTGTTCCCTCTTTCTGCACCTTTCCTGCCTGGTTCTGCACCTCTCTTGCCTCTTTCTGTAATTCTGTTGGTTCTTTCTGCACTTCTCTTGCTCTTTCTGCACCCTTTGTGCCTCTTTCAGCACCTCTGTTGCTTCTTTCTGAACTTCTCTTCCTACTTTCTGCACCCCTCCTGCCTCTTTCTGCACTTCTCTTGCTTCTTTCTACACCTCTCTTTCCTCTTTCTGCTCCTCTCTTGCCTCTTTGTGCATTTCTCTTGCCTGTTTCTGCACTTCCCTTGCCTCTTTCTGTACCTCTCTTGCCTCTTTCTGCACCTCTCGTGCCTCTTTCTGCACTTCTCTTGCTTGTTTCTGAACCTCTCTTGCGTCTTTCTGCACCTCTGTTACCTCTTTCTGCACCTCACTTGCTTCTTTCTGTACCCCTCCTGCCTCCTTCTGCACTTCTCTTGCTTCTTTCTACACCTCTCTTTCCTCTTTCTGCTCCTCTCTTGCCTCTTTGTGCATTTCTCTTGCTTCTTTCTGCACCTCTCCTGCATCTTTCTGCACTTCTCTTGCTTCTTTCTACACCTCTCTTTCCTCTTTCTGCTCCTCTCTTGCCTCTTTGTGCATTTCTCTTGCCTGTTTCTGCACTTCCCTTGCCTCTTTCTGTACCTCTCTTGCCTCTTTCTGCACCTCTCGTGCCTCTTTCTGCACTTCTCTTGCTTGTTTCTGAACCTCTCTTGCGTCTTTCTGCACCTCTGTTACCTCTTTCTGCACCTCACTTGCTTCTTTCTGTACCCCTCCTGCCTCCTTCTGCACTTCTCTTGCTTCTTTCTACACCTCTCTTTCCTCTTTCTGCTCCTCTCTTGCCTCTTTGTGCATTTCTCTTGCCTGTTTCTGCACTTCTCTTGCCTCTTTCTGCACCTCTCTTGCTTCTTTCTGCACCCTTCTTCCCTTTTTGCATCCCTCTTGCCTCTTTCTGCTGTTCTCTTGCCATTTTCTGCACCTCTCTTGCCTCTTTCTGCACCTCACTTGCCTCTTTCTGCACTTCTCTTGCTTCTTTCCACACCTCTGTTGGCTCTTTCTGCACCTCACTTGCTCCTTTCTACACTTCTCTTGCCTCTTTCTGCACCCCTGTTGCTTCATTCTGCACTTTCCATGCTTCTTTCTGCACCTGTCTTGGTTCTTTCTGCACCCCTGTTGTCTCTTTATGTACCTCTTTTGCCTCTTTCTGCACTTTTCTTGCCTTTTTCTGCACCTCTCTTCCCTCTTTCTGCACGTTTGTTGCCTCTTTCTGCACCTCATTTGCTTCTTTCTGCACCTCTGTTGTCTCTTTCTGCACTCGTCTTCCCTCTTTCAGTACCTTTCCTGCCTGTTTTTGCATCTCACTTGCCTCTTTCTGCACTTCTCTTGCTTCTTTCTACACCTCTGTTGCTTCTTTCAGCAATTCTCTTGCCTCTTTCTGCACTTCTTATGCTTGTTTCTGCACTTCTGTTGCATCTTTATGCACCTCTGTTGCCTCTTTCTACACATCATTTGCTTCTTTCTGCACCCCTCTTTTCTCTTTTTGCACATCTCTTCCCTCTTTCTGCACCCCTGTTCCGTCTTGCTGTACCTTTCCTGCCTGTTTCTGCACCTCTCTTGCCTCTTTCTGTACCTCTGTTGGTTCTTTCTGCACTTCTCTTGCTCTTTCTGCACCTTTCGCGCCTCTTTCAGCACCTCTGTTGCTTCTTTCTGCACTTCTCTACCTTCTTTCTTCACCCCTTCTGCCTCTTTCTGTACCTCTCTTGCCTCTTTGAGTACCTCTCCTACCCTTTTATGCACCCATCTTGCTTCTTTTTGCACCTCTGTTGGTTCTTTCTGCACTGCTCTTGCTTCTATCTGCACCTCACTTGCCTCTTCTGCACTTCTCTTGCTTCGTTCTACATGTCTGTTGCTTCTTCCAGCAATTCTCTTGCCTCTTTCTGCACTTCTCTTCCTTCTTTCTGCACCCCTCCTGCCTCTTTCTGTACCTCTCTTGCCTCTTTATGCACCTCTCCTACCTCTTTCTGCACTCCTCTTGCCACTTTTCGCACCGCTGTTGGTTCATTTCTGCACTGCTCTTGCTTGTTTCTGTACCCCTCTTGCCTCTTTCTGCACCCCTCTTTTCTCTTTCTGCACCTCTCTTGCCTCTTGCTGCACCACTGTTCCCTCTTTCTGCACCTTTCCTGCCTGGTTCTGCACCTCTCTTGCCTCTTTCTGTAATTCTGTTGGTTCTTTCTGCACTTCTCTTGCTCTTTCTGCACCCTTTGTGCCTCTTTCAGCACCTCTGTTGCTTCTTTCTGAACTTCTCTTCCTACTTTCTGCACCCCTCCTGCCTCTTTCTGCACTTCTCTTGCTTCTTTCTACACCTCTCTTTCCTCTTTCTGCTCCTCTCTTGCCTCTTTGTGCATTTCTCTTGCCTGTTTCTGCACTTCCCTTGCCTCTTTCTGTACCTCTCTTGCCTCTTTCTGCACCTCTCGTGCCTCTTTCTGCACTTCTCTTGCTTGTTTCTGAACCTCTCTTGCGTCTTTCTGCACCTCTGTTACCTCTTTCTGCACCTCACTTGCTTCTTTCTGTACCCCTCCTGCCTCCTTCTGCACTTCTCTTGCTTCTTTCTACACCTCTCTTTCCTCTTTCTGCTCCTCTCTTGCCTCTTTGTGCATTTCTCTTGCTTCTTTCTGCACCCCTCCTGCATCTTTCTGCACTTCTCTTGCTTCTTTCTACACCTCTCTTTCCTCTTTCTGCTCCTCTCTTGCCTCTTTGTGCATTTCTCTTGCCTGTTTCTGCACTTCCCTTGCCTCTTTCTGTACCTCTCTTGCCTCTTTCTGCACCTCTCGTGCCTCTTTCTGCACTTCTCTTGCTTGTTTCTGAACCTCTCTTGCGTCTTTCTGCACCTCTGTTACCTCTTTCTGCACCTCACTTGCTTCTTTCTGTACCCCTCCTGCCTCCTTCTGCACTTCTCTTGCTTCTTTCTACACCTCTCTTTCCTCTTTCTGCTCCTCTCTTGCCTCTTTGTGCATTTCTCTTGCCTGTTTCTGCATTTCCCTTGCCTCTTTCTGCACCTCTCTTGCTTCTTTCTGCACCCTTCTTCCCTTTTTGCATCCCTCTTGCCTCTTTCTGCTGTTCTCTTGCCATTTTCTGCACCTCTCTTGCCTCTTTCTGCACCTCACTTGCCTCTTTCTGCACTTCTCTTGCTTCTTTCCACACCTCTGTTGGCTCTTTCTGCACCTCACTTGCTCCTTTCTACACTTCTCTTGCCTCTTTCTGCACCCCTGTTGCTTCATTCTGCACTTTCCATGCTTCTTTCTGCACCTGTCTTGGTTCTTTCTGCACCCCTGTTGTCTCTTTATGTACCTCTTTTGCCTCTTTCTGCACTTTTCTTGCCTTTTTCTGCACCTCTCTTCCCTCTTTCTGCACGTTTGTTGCCTCTTTCTGCACCTCATTTGCTTCTTTCTGCACCTCTGTTGTCTCTTTCTGCACTCGTCTTCCCTCTTTCAGTACCTTTCCTGCCTGTTTTTGCATCTCACTTGCCTATTTCTGCACTTTTCTTGCTTCTTTCTACACCTCTGTTGCTTCTTTCAGCAATTCTCTTGCCTCTTTCTGCACTTCTTATGCTTGTTTCTGCACTTCTGTTGCATCTTTATGCACCTCTGTTGCCTCTTTCTACACATCATTTGCTTCTTTCTGCACCCCTCTTTTCTCTTTTTGCACATCTCTTCCCTCTTTCTGCACCCCTGTTTCCTCTTTCTGTACCTTTCCTGCCTGTTTCTGCACCTCTCTTGCCTCTTTCTGTACCTCTGTTGGTTCTTTCTGCACTTCTCTTGCTCTTTCTGCACCTTTCGCGCCTCTTTCAGCACCTCTGTTGCTTCTTTCTGCACTTCTCTACCTTCTTTTTTCACCCCTTCTGCCTCTTTCTGTACCTCTCTTGCCTCTTTGAGTACCTCTCCTACCCTTTTATGCACCCATCTTGCTTCTTTTTGCACCTCTGTTGGTTCTTTCTGCACTGCTCTTGCTTCTATCTGCACCTCACTTGCCTCTTCTGCACTTCTCTTGCTTCGTTCTACATGTCTGTTGCTTCTTCCAGCAATTCTCTTGCCTCTTTCTGCACTTCTCTTCCTTCTTTCTGCACCCCTCCTGCCTCTTTCTGTACCTCTCTTGCCTCTTTATGCACCTCTCCTACCTCTTTCTGCACTCCTCTTGCCACTTTTCGCACCGCTGTTGGTTCATTTTGCACTGCTCTTGCTTCTTTCTGTACCCCTCTTGCCTCTTTCTGCACCCCTCTTTTCTCTTTCTGCACCTCTCTTGCCTCTTGCTGCACCACTGTTCCCTCTTTCTGCACCTTTCCTGCCTGGTTCTGCACCTCTCTTGCCTCTTTCTGTAATTCTGTTGGTTCTTTCTGCACTTCTCTTGCTCTTTCTGCACCCTTTGTGCCTCTTTCAGCACCTCTGTTGCTTCTTTCTGAACTTCTCTTCCTACTTTCTGCACCACTCCTGCCTCTTTCTGCACTTCTCTTGCTTCTTTCTACACCTCTCTTTCCTCTTTCTGCTCCTCTCTTGCCTCTTTGTGCATTTCTCTTGCCTGTTTCTGCACTTCCCTTGCCTCTTTCTGTACCTCTCTTGCCTCTTTCTGCACCTCTCGTGCCTCTTTCTGCACTTCTCTTGCTTGTTTCTGAACCTCTCTTGCGTCTTTCTGCACCTCTGTTACCTCTTTCTGCACCTCACTTGCTTCTTTCTGTACACCTCCTGCCTCCTTCTGCACTTCTCTTGCTTCTTTCTACACCTCTCTTTCCTCTTTCTGCTCCTCTCTTGCCTCTTTGTGCATTTCTCTTGCCTGTTTCTGCATTTCCCTTGCCTCTTTCTGCACCTCTCTTGCTTCTTTCTGCACCCTTCTTCCCTTTTTGCATCCCTCTTGCCTCTTTCTGCTGTTCTCTTGCCATTTTCTGCACCTCTCTTGCCTCTTTCTGCACCTCACTTGCCTCTTTCTGCACTTCTCTTGCTTCTTTCCACACCTCTGTTGGCTCTTTCTGCACCTCACTTGCTCCTTTCTACACTTCTCTTGCCTCTTTCTGCACCCCTGTTGCTTCATTCTGCACTTTCCATGCTTCTTTCTGCACCTGTCTTGGTTCTTTCTGCACCTCTGTTGTCTCTTTATGTACCTCTTTTGCCTCTTTCTGCACTTTTCTTGCCTTTTTCTGCACCTCTCTTCCCTCTTTCTGCACGTTTGTTGCCTCTTTCTGCACCTCATTTGCTTCTTTCTGCACCTCTGTTGTCTCTTTCTGCACTCGTCTTCCCTCTTTCAGTACCTTTCCTGCCTGTTTTTGCATCTCACTTGCCTCTTTCTGCACTTTTCTTGCTTCTTTCTACACCTATGTTGCTTCTTTCAGCAATTCTCTTGCCTCTTTCTGCACTTCTTATGCTTGTTTCTGCACTTCTGTTGCATCTTTATGCACCTCTGTTGCCTCTTTCTACACATCATTTGCTTCTTTCTGCACCCCTCTTTTCTCTTTTTGCACATCTCTTCCCTCTTTCTGCACCCCTGTTCTCTCTTTCTGTACCTTTCCTGCCTGTTTCTGCACTCTCTTGCCTCTTTCTGTACCTCTGTTGGTTCTTTCTGCACTTCTCTTGCTCTTTCTGCACCTTTCGCGCCTCTTTCAGCACCTCTGTTGCTTCTTTCTGCACTTCTCTACCTTCTTTTTTCACCCCTTCTGCCTCTTTCTGTACCTCTCTTGCCTCTTTGAGTACCTCTCCTATCCTTTTATGCACCCCTCTTGCTTCTTTTTGCACCTCTGTTGGTTCTTTCTGCACTGCTCTTGCTTCTATCTGCACCTCACTTGCCTCTTCTGCACTTCTCTTGCTTCGTTCTACATGTCTGTTGCTTCTTCCAGCAATTCTCTTGCCTCTTTCTGCACTTCTCTTCCTTCTTTCTGCACCCCTCCTGCCTCTTTCTGTACCTCTCTTGCCTCTTTATGCACCTCTCCTACCTCTTTCTGCACTCCTCTTGCCACTTTTCGCACCGCTGTTGGTTCATTTTGCACTGCTTTTGCTTGTTTCTGTACCCCTCTTGCCTCTTTCTGCACCCCTCTTTTCTCTTTCTGCACCTCTCTTGCCTCTTGCTGCACCACTGTTCCCTCTTTCTGCACCTTTCCTGCCTGGTTCTGCACCTCTCTTGCCTCTTTCTGTAATTCTGTTGGTTCTTTCTGCACTTCTCTTGCTCTTTCTGCACCCTTTGTGCCTCTTTCAGCACCTCTGTTGCTTCTTTCTGAACTTCTCTTCCTACTTTCTGCACCCCTCCTGCATCTTTCTGCACTTCTCTTGCTTCTTTCTACACCTCTCTTTCCTCTTTCTGCTCCTCTCTTGCCTCTTTGTGCATTTCTCTTGCCTGTTTCTGCACTTCCCTTGCCTCTTTCTGTACCTCTCTTGCCTCTTTCTGCACCTCTCGTGCCTCTTTCTGCACTTCTCTTGCTTGTTTCTGAACCTCTCTTGCGTCTTTCTGCACCTCTGTTACCTCTTTCTGCACCTCACTTGCTTCTTTCTGTACCCCTCCTGCCTCCTTCTGCACTTCTCTTGCTTCTTTCTACACCTCTCTTTCCTCTTTCTGCTCCTCTCTTGCCTCTTTGTGCATTTCTCTTGCCTGTTTCTGCATTTCCCTTGCCTCTTTCTGCACCTCTCTTGCTTCTTTCTGCACCCTTCTTCCCTTTTTGCATCCCTCTTGCCTCTTTCTGCTGTTCTCTTGCCATTTTCTGCACCTCTCTTGCCTCTTTCTGCACCTCACTTGCCTCTTTCTGCACTTCTCTTGCTTCTTTCCACACCTCTGTTGGCTCTTTCTGCACCTCACTTGCTCCTTTCTACACTTCTCTTGCCTCTTTCTGCACCCCTGTTGCTTCATTCTGCACTTTCCATGCTTCTTTCTGCACCTGTCTTGGTTCTTTCTGCACCCCTGTTGTCTCTTTATGTACCTCTTTTGCCTCTTTCTGCACTTTTCTTGCCTTTTTCTGCACCTCTCTTCCCTCTTTCTGCACGTTTGTTGCCTCTTTCTGCACCTCATTTGCTTCTTTCTGCACCTCTGTTGTCTCTTTCTGCACTCGTCTTCCCTCTTTCAGTACCTTTCCTGCCTGTTTTTGCATCTCACTTGCCTCTTTCTGCACTTTTCTTGCTTCTTTCTACACCTCTGTTGCTTCTTTCAGCAATTCTCTTGCCTCTTTCTGCACTTCTTATGCTTGTTTCTGCACTTCTGTTGCATCTTTATGCACCTCTGTTGCCTCTTTCTACACATCATTTGCTTCTTTCTGCACCCCTCTTTTCTCTTTTTGCACATCTCTTCCCTCTTTCTGCACCCCTGTTCCGTCTTGCTGTACCTTTCCTGCCTGTTTCTGCACCTCTCTTGCCTCTTTCTGTACCTCTGTTGGTTCTTTCTGCACTTCTCTTGCTCTTTCTGCACCTTTCGCGCCTCTTTCAGTACCTCTGTTGCTTCTTTCTGCACTTCTCTACCTTCTTTTCTCACCCCTTCTGCCTCTATCTGTACCTCTCTTGCCTCTTTGAGTACCTCTCCTACCCTTTTATGCACCCATCTTGCTTCTTTTTGCACCTCTGTTGGTTCTTTCTGCACTGCTCTTGCTTCTATCTGCACCTCACTTGCCTCTTCTGCACTTCTCTTGCTTCGTTCTACATGTCTGTTGCTTCTTCCAGCAATTCTCTTGCCTCTTTCTGCACTTCTCTTCCTTCTTTCTGCACCCCTCCTGCCTCTTTCTGTACCTCTCTTGCCTCTTTATGCACCTCTCCTACCTCTTTCTGCACTCCTCTTGCCACTTTTCGCACCGCTGTTGGTTCATTTTGCACTGCTCTTGCTTGTTTCTGTACCCCTCTTGCCTCTTTCTGCACCCCTCTTTTCTCTTTCTGCACCTCTCTTGCCTCTTGCTGCACCACTGTTCCCTCTTTCTGCACCTTTCCTGCCTGGTTCTGCACCTCTCTTGCCTCTTTCTGTAATTCTGTTGGTTCTTTCTGCACTTCTCTTGCTCTTTCTGCACCCTTTGTGCCTCTTTCAGCACCTCTGTTGCTTCTTTCTGAACTTCTCTTCCTACTTTTTGCACCCCTCCTGCCTCTTTCTGTACCTCTCTTGCCTCTTTGTGCACCTCTCATACCTGTTTCTGCACAACTCTTGCCTCTTTATGCACCTGTGTTGGTTCTCTCTGCACTGCTTTTGCTTCTTTCTGCACCTCACTTGCCTCTTTCTGCAATTTTCTTGCTTCTTTCTACACCCCTGTTTCTACTTTCAGCAATTCTCTTCCCACTTTCTGCACTTCTCTTCCTTCTTTCTGCACCCCTCCTGCCTCTTTCTGCACCTCTGTTGCCTCTTTGTGCACCTCTCTTGCCTCTTTCTGTACTTCACTTGCTTATTTCTGGACCTCTCTTGCCTGTTTCGGCACCTCTCTTGCTTCTTTCTGCACTTCTCTTGCCTCTTTCTGCGCCTCTGACTTAGAGGTAGTTTTAATCCCCTGCCCTATTATGTACTAGGGCCTTATAGGGAGTTCATGCCAATCACAAGGGTACCCCAACCCATAGTATACCCTAGTGTATGTAGGTGTTTTCACTGTATTTTAAGTGTCTTTCAGCATAGCACTGGCTCTGGGCCTGGTTAGTTAGAGTCAGTTACTACCAGTACCAGTCAGCAAAACGTTGGGGGCACAGGATGACTTTGTAACAAGGCCTCTTTCTGCACCTCTGTTGGTTCTTTCTGCATATCTCTTGCTTCTTTCTGCACCTTTCTTCGTCTTTCTGGACTTCTGTTGCCTCTTTCTGCATTTCTCTTGCTTCTTTCTGCACTTTTCTTCCTCTTTCTGCACATGTCCTACCTCTGTAGGCATACTTAGAAATTAACATTTAAAACACCTTTGAAATTCACTGAAAAAACCATAGGTTTCAGGGACGTTATAGTTAGTAATTAGCATTTAAAAAACCTTTGAAATTCACTGAAAAAAACATAGGTTTCAGGGACGTTATAGTTAGAAATTAGCATTTAAAAAGCCTTAGAAATTCACTGAAAAAAACATAGGTTTCAGGGACGTTATAGTTAGAAATTAGCATTTAAAAAACCTTAGAAACTCACTGAAAAAACTACAAGTTTCAGGGACGTTATAGGTAGTTGGAGATTTCACTGCGTACAAAACCAGAGAAATTCGGCTTTATACTTAGTTGAGCTAACTATAACTTTCGTCCCCGCAATGCACTGCTGATGACATCACATATTACATCACTCATGACATGGTGAGTGACATAACTGATGACATCACTGATGACATCTCAAATGACATCACTGATAACATCATCCAGTGACTGTGTGCTTCTGTGAAAGTTTAAATATGTTTTATATATATATAGGCCAAGGTGTATTGAAGACAAATGGGATATTGAAAAATCAAGGAGAAAAGTAAAGTTAAAATGCATAAATTAAGGAGGATAAATTAAGGAGGAGTGCAACAAGAACACTTTCAGAGGTGGCATGGCTAAATCATGTCTACTCTGTTTCCAGCATTAACCGACAACAACAACAGGACAGAGCAGGCCTGCGGCGCCCACCCAACCTCCACTTAGCTTAGATTTGTTTGAGCCAGACAGCACTGAGCAGTGAGCACACATATACAGCAGCATAGCATTTTTCCAAATTAAGTAACTAAATCAATGCACCACTGTCAGTCATACCACTACACTCACCTCCACCACTACACAGACATGTAGGTCTGGTGTGGTTGTTTACCTTTTAGGCCACTTCATGAAATGCCCCGAGTTATTCCATCAATCATCTCCGATCCTACTGACTGACTGCGAGTATAGTATGGTCATCATGGTGTCCAACTCTCTAGTGTACTGAGTGAGTCCAGATTCCAGAATCAAAAATGCAATGGATCCGCCGGCAGTAGTACAATTTTGTCATTAAACAACCAGAAGGGAAACATTGACTTGAGTCACTTTTTTGTGTGTAGATTATACTAGTAGACTTCATGCACAATAACAACACAAACACCAATCACTCAGAGTCAGCGTCCAATGCATGCCATCATTTACCTGTTCTTAAGGGGCAGTCCTCTCGGCTCGAAAAGGAGGATAGCTATTGTCAGGTTCTTTGGAGGGACTCACAGAGGCAGGCACACATTTCTTGTACTATTCTCCAACCAATGTCTGGCTTCAGGGAAATGGATTTAGGGCGAGTCAGGAGTGGACTGGAGCAGGACTCGGAGGAGTGGACTTACTTCTTCACTGACTGCACACAATTGCAACTTCAATCCGGCAATAAAAGAGTAAGATGGTGGTGATGGATTTGTTGTGATTCGAACCAGAAAGACAGAGACACACACAAGTAATAAAAGTAAATAAGCAAGAAAGAAAGTAACAAGTCAAAAACCTAGTTGTCAGGGAAGTAGAGCTTTTCCTCAAACTCTTGTGGTTCACCCAGAAGTAGGTCATCTAACACACTACTTCCATGACCTAAGTTGCCGTCATCATCTTCCTGCTATGCTACTTCAGGTATGGTGTAATCCGGTAGTATAAAGTGCTGATTCATTTTGATCATGGTTAACCTCTCCACATTTTGGGGCGAGAGACTGGTCCTTCTCACTGTCAGAATGGCACCAGCTGCACTGAAAACACACTCAGAAGAGACACTTGCGACAGGGCAAGCCAGATAGTTTATCGCCAGCCTGCTGAGCACTGGCCAGTGGCGCCTTTTCCCATACCAATACACCAATGGGTTTTGATCAATGTAGACCTCAGTTGGGTCATCCAGATAGGCCTGGACCATCTACTCAATGCTCAGGGGTGCTCCGCTTTGCTTGGCCTCTTTTGCCTTTGCCTCATCACTGAACCTAACAAGCCCTTGCTTTAGAAACCATTCCTGTGGCGATTCTGGTGGGGCTGATGCTCCTGTTCTTGTTGATGTTGTTCTTGGACTTGGTGTTGTTGGTGGTTTTGACTGCTGTGAGCCAACCGCACTGCCCTCAGGCTCTGAAGTTGAACTTGATGCCGGCTGCACAGCAGTACTTGTTGGGGCCTGGAGTAGCAGGCCTCTAATTCCCAGCCATTCTTGTTCTAAGCGACTGGCTTCTTCAGCTATCCAAGTTTTGTACTTGGCAACATCCCCTTCTAGAAAAGGAATCAATGTGTTTCCATCCAGCCTCAACAAAGCTTTAATGGGCACAATTTCCAGGCATTTAAGACTGCCATCAGGTGAGCTGTGGACAATGCTCTTAGTTTACCAGCACCCTCTGCCTCACCATGCTCTGACCAGTGTGAATCTTACTCATCAGTGACTCGGCACCCTGAAACCCCCAAGGCCGCACAATGTGCTGCATTGCTAAATCCTGATTAGGTCCCAAAGGCGTGACCGATTGCATTACAAATGCTTGTTTTTACCTGTTTGTTCTTTCTGCACTGCTCTTGCTTCTTTCTGCACCTCACTTGCCTCTTTCTGCACCACTGTTCCCTGTTTATGCATCTTTCCTGCCTGTTTATGCACCTCTCTTGCCTCTCTCTGCACCTCTGAGTTAGAGGTAGTTTTAATTTCCCTGCCCTATTATGTTCTAGGGCCTTACAGGGGAGGTCATGCCAATCACAGGGATACCCCAACCTATAGTGTACCCTAGTGTATGTAGGTGTTTTCACTGTATTCTAAGTGTTTTTCAGCATAGCACTGGAACCGGGCCTGGTTATTCAGAGTCAGTTACCACCAGTACCAGTCAGTAAAAAGTTGGGGGCACAGGATGACTTTGCAACAAGGCCTTTTTCTGCACCTCTGTTGGTTCTTTCTGCATATCTCTTGCTTCTTTCTGCACTTTTCTTCGTCTTTCTGGACTTCTGTTGCCTCTTTCTGCATTTCTCTTGCTTCTTTCTGCGCCTTTCTTCCCTCTTTCTTCACATGTCCTACCTCTGTAGGCATAGTTAGAAATTAGCATTTAAAAACCTTAGGAATTCACTGAAAAAACAATAGGTTTCAGGGACGGTATAGTTAGAAATTATCATTTAAAAATCCTTTGAAATTCACTGAACAAACCATAGGTTTCAGGGACGTTATAGTTAGAAATTATCATTTAAAAAACCTTTGAAATTCACTGAAAAAACCATAGGTTTCAGGGACGTTATAGTTAGAAATTAGCATTTAAAAAACCATAGAAATTCATTGAAAAAACCATAGGTTTCAGGGACGTTATAGTTAGTTGGACATTTCACTTGTACAAAACCAGAGAAATTTGGCCGTTATAGTTAGTTATGCTAACTATAACTCGCACCCCCGCAAAGCACTCCTGATGACGTCACATATTACATCATCTTTTGCTTCTTTCAGCAATTCTCTTGCCTCTTTCAGTACCTCTGTTGCTTCTTTCTGCACTTCTCTACCTTCTTTTTCACCCCTTCTGCCTCTTTCTGTACCTCTCTTGCCTCTTTGAGTACCTCTCCTACCCTTTTATGCACCCATCTTGCTTCTTTTTGCACCTCTGTTGGTTCTTTCTGCACTGCTCTTGCTTCTATCTGCACCTCACTTGCCTCTTCTGCACTTCTCTTGCTTCGTTCTACATGTCTGTTGCTTCTTCCAGCAATTCTCTTGCCTCTTTCTGCACTTCTCTTCCTTCTTTCTGCACCCCTCCTGCCTCTTTCTGTACCTCTCTTGCCTCTTTATGCACCTCTCCTACCTCTTTCTGCACTCCTCTTGCCACTTTTCGCACCGCTGTTGGTTCATTTTGCACTGCTCTTGCTTGTTTCTGTACCCCTCTTGCCTCTTTCTGCACCCCTCTTTTCTCTTTCTGCACCTCTCTTGCCTCTTGCTGCACCACTGTTCCCTCTTTCTGCACCTTTCCTGCCTGGTTCTGCACCTCTCTTGCCTCTTTCTGTAATTCTGTTGGTTCTTTCTGCACTTCTCTTGCTCTTTCTGCACCCTTTGTGCCTCTTTCAGCACCTCTGTTGCTTCTTTCTGAACTTCTCTTCCTACTTTCTGCACCCCTCCTGCCTCTTTCTGCACTTCTCTTGCTTCTTTCTACACCTCTCTTTCCTCTTTCTGCTCCTCTCTTGCCTCTTTGTGCATTTCTCTTGCCTGTTTCTGCACTTCCCTTGCCTCTTTCTGTACCTCTCTTGCCTCTTTCTGCACCTCTCGTGCCTCTTTCTGCACTTCTCTTGCTTGTTTCTGAACCTCTCTTGCGTCTTTCTGCACCTCTGTTACCTCTTTCTGCACCTCACTTGCTTCTTTCTGTACCCCTCCTGCCTCCTTCTGCACTTCTCTTGCTTCTTTCTACACCTCTCTTTCCTCTTTCTGCTCCTCTCTTGCCTCTTTGTGCATTTCTCTTGCTTCTTTCTGCACCCCTCCTGCATCTTTCTGCACTTCTCTTGCTTCTTTCTACACCCCTCTTTCCTCTTTCTGCTCCTCTCTTGCCTCTTTGTGCATTTCTCTTGCCTGTTTCTGCACTTCCCTTGCCTCTTTCTGTACCTCTCTTGCCTCTTTCTGCACCTCTCGTGCCTCTTTCTGCACTTCTCTTGCTTGTTTCTGAACCTCTCTTGCGTCTTTCTGCACCTCTGTTACCTCTTTCTGCACCTCACTTGCTTCTTTCTGTACCCCTCCTGCCTCCTTCTGCACTTCTCTTGCTTCTTTCTACACCTCTCTTTCCTCTTTCTGCTCCTCTCTTGCCTCTTTGTGCATTTCTCTTGCCTGTTTCTGCATTTCCCTTGCCTCTTTCTGCACCTCTCTTGCTTCTTTCTGCACCCTTCTTCCCTTTTTTGCATCCCTCTTGCCTCTTTCTGCTGTTCTCTTGCCATTTTCTGCACCTCTCTTGCCTCTTTCTGCACCTCACTTGCCTCTTTCTGCACTTCTCTTGCTTCTTTCCACACCTCTGTTGGCTCTTTCTGCACCTCACTTGCTCCTTTCTACACTTCTCTTGCCTCTTTCTGCACCCCTGTTGCTTCATTCTGCACTTTCCATGCTTCTTTCTGCACCTGTCTTGGTTCTTTCTGCACCCCTGTTGTCTCTTTATGTACCTCTTTTGCCTCTTTCTGCACTTTTCTTGCCTTTTTCTGCACCTCTCTTCCCTCTTTCTGCACGTTTGTTGCCTCTTTCTGCACCTCATTTGCTTCTTTCTGCACCTCTGTTGTCTCTTTCTGCACTCGTCTTCCCTCTTTCAGTACCTTTCCTGCCTGTTTTTGCATCTCACTTGCCTATTTCTGCACTTTTCTTGCTTCTTTCTACACCTCTGTTGCTTCTTTCAGCAATTCTCTTGCCTCTTTCTGCACTTCTTATGCTTGTTTCTGCACTTCTGTTGCATCTTTATGCACCTCTGTTGCCTCTTTCTACACATCATTTGCTTCTTTCTGCACCCCTCTTTTCTCTTTTTGCACATCTCTTCCCTCTTTCTGCACCCCTGTTTCCTCTTTCTGTACCTTTCCTGCCTGTTTCTGCACCTCTCTTGCCTCTTTCTGTACCTCTGTTGGTTCTTTCTGCACTTCTCTTGCTCTTTCTGCACCTTTCGCGCCTCTTTCAGCACCTCTGTTGCTTCTTTCTGCACTTCTCTACCTTCTTTTTTCACCCCTTCTGCCTCTTTCTGTACCTCTCTTGCCTCTTTGAGTACCTCTCCTACCCTTTTATGCACCCATCTTGCTTCTTTTTGCACCTCTGTTGGTTCTTTCTGCACTGCTCTTGCTTCTATCTGCACCTCACTTGCCTCTTCTGCACTTCTCTTGCTTCGTTCTACATGTCTGTTGCTTCTTCCAGCAATTCTCTTGCCTCTTTCTGCACTTCTCTTCCTTCTTTCTGCACCCCTCCTGCCTCTTTCTGTACCTCTCTTGCCTCTTTATGCACCTCTCCTACCTCTTTCTGCACTCCTCTTGCCACTTTTCGCACCGCTGTTGGTTCATTTTGCACTGCTCTTGCTTCTTTCTGTACCCCTCTTGCCTCTTTCTGCACCCCTCTTTTCTCTTTCTGCACCTCTCTTGCCTCTTGCTGCACCACTGTTCCCTCTTTCTGCACCTTTCCTGCCTGGTTCTGCACCTCTCTTGCCTCTTTCTGTAATTCTGTTGGTTCTTTCTGCACTTCTCTTGCTCTTTCTGCACCCTTTGTGCCTCTTTCAGCACCTCTGTTGCTTCTTTCTGAACTTCTCTTCCTACTTTCTGCACCCCTCCTGCCTCTTTCTGCACTTCTCTTGCTTCTTTCTACACCTCTCTTTCCTCTTTCTGCTCCTCTCTTGCCTCTTTGTGCATTTCTCTTGCCTGTTTCTGCACTTCCCTTGCCTCTTTCTGTACCTCTCTTGCCTCTTTCTGCACCTCTCGTGCCTCTTTCTGCACTTCTCTTGCTTGTTTCTGAACCTCTCTTGCGTCTTTCTGCACCTCTGTTACCTCTTTCTGCACCTCACTTGCTTCTTTCTGTACCCCTCCTGCCTCCTTCTGCACTTCTCTTGCTTCTTTCTACACCTCTCTTTCCTCTTTCTGCTCCTCTCTTGCCTCTTTGTGCATTTCTCTTGCTTCTTTCTGCACCCCTCCTGCATCTTTCTGCACTTCTCTTGCTTCTTTCTACACCTCTCTTTCCTCTTTCTGCTCCTCTCTTGCCTCTTTGTGCATTTCTCTTGCCTGTTTCTGCACTTCCCTTGCCTCTTTCTGTACCTCTCTTGCCTCTTTCTGCACCTCTCGTGCCTCTTTCTGCACTTCTCTTGCTTGTTTCTGAACCTCTCTTGCGTCTTTCTGCACCTCTGTTACCTCTTTCTGCACCTCACTTGCTTCTTTCTGTACCCCTCCTGCCTCCTTCTGCACTTCTCTTGCTTCTTTCTACACCTCTCTTTCCTCTTTCTGCTCCTCTCTTGCCTCTTTGTGCATTTCTCTTGCCTGTTTCTGCATTTCCCTTGCCTCTTTCTGCACCTCTCTTGCTTCTTTCTGCACCCTTCTTCCCTTTTTTGCATCCCTCTTGCCTCTTTCTGCTGTTCTCTTGCCATTTTCTGCACCTCTCTTGCCTCTTTCTGCACCTCACTTGCCTCTTTCTGCACTTCTCTTGCTTCTTTCCACACCTCTGTTGGCTCTTTCTGCACCTCACTTGCTCCTTTCTACACTTCTCTTGCCTCTTTCTGCACCCCTGTTGCTTCATTCTGCACTTTCCATGCTTCTTTCTGCACCTGTCTTGGTTCTTTCTGCACCCCTGTTGTCTCTTTATGTACCTCTTTTGCCTCTTTCTGCACTTTTCTTGCCTTTTTCTGCACCTCTCTTCCCTCTTTCTGCACGTTTGTTGCCTCTTTCTGCACCTCATTTGCTTCTTTCTGCACCTCTGTTGTCTCTTTCTGCACTCGTCTTCCCTCTTTCAGTACCTTTCCTGCCTGTTTTTGCATCTCACTTGCCTATTTCTGCACTTTTCTTGCTTCTTTCTACACCTCTGTTGCTTCTTTCAGCAATTCTCTTGCCTCTTTCTGCACTTCTTATGCTTGTTTCTGCACTTCTGTTGCATCTTTATGCACCTCTGTTGCCTCTTTCTACACATCATTTGCTTCTTTCTGCACCCCTCTTTTCTCTTTTTGCACATCTCTTCCCTCTTTCTGCACCCCTGTTTCCTCTTTCTGTACCTTTCCTGCCTGTTTCTGCACCTCTCTTGCCTCTTTCTGTACCTCTGTTGGTTCTTTCTGCACTTCTCTTGCTCTTTCTGCACCTTTCGCGCCTCTTTCAGCACCTCTGTTGCTTCTTTCTGCACTTCTCTACCTTCTTTTTTCACCCCTTCTGCCTCTTTCTGTACCTCTCTTGCCTCTTTGAGTACCTCTCCTACCCTTTTATGCACCCATCTTGCTTCTTTTTGCACCTCTGTTGGTTCTTTCTGCACTGCTCTTGCTTCTATCTGCACCTCACTTGCCTCTTCTGCACTTCTCTTGCTTCGTTCTACATGTCTGTTGCTTCTTCCAGCAATTCTCTTGCCTCTTTCTGCACTTCTCTTCCTTCTTTCTGCACCCCTCCTGCCTCTTTCTGTACCTCTCTTGCCTCTTTATGCACCTCTCCTACCTCTTTCTGCACTCCTCTTGCCACTTTTCGCACCGCTGTTGGTTCATTTTGCACTGCTCTTGCTTCTTTCTGTACCCCTCTTGCCTCTTTCTGCACCCCTCTTTTCTCTTTCTGCACCTCTCTTGCCTCTTGCTGCACCACTGTTCCCTCTTTCTGCACCTTTCCTGCCTGGTTCTGCACCTCTCTTGCCTCTTTCTGTAATTCTGTTGGTTCTTTCTGCACTTCTCTTGCTCTTTCTGCACCCTTTGTGCCTCTTTCAGCACCTCTGTTGCTTCTTTCTGAACTTCTCTTCCTACTTTCTGCACCACTCCTGCCTCTTTCTGCACTTCTCTTGCTTCTTTCTACACCTCTCTTTCCTCTTTCTGCTCCTCTCTTGCCTCTTTGTGCATTTCTCTTGCCTGTTTCTGCACTTCCCTTGCCTCTTTCTGTACCTCTCTTGCCTCTTTCTGCACCTCTCGTGCCTCTTTCTGCACTTCTCTTGCTTGTTTCTGAACCTCTCTTGCGTCTTTCTGCACCTCTGTTACCTCTTTCTGCACCTCACTTGCTTCTTTCTGTACACCTCCTGCCTCCTTCTGCACTTCTCTTGCTTCTTTCTACACCTCTCTTTCCTCTTTCTGCTCCTCTCTTGCCTCTTTGTGCATTTCTCTTGCCTGTTTCTGCATTTCCCTTGCCTCTTTCTGCACCTCTCTTGCTTCTTTCTGCACCCTTCTTCCCTTTTTGCATCCCTCTTGCCTCTTTCTGCTGTTCTCTTGCCATTTTCTGCACCTCTCTTGCCTCTTTCTGCACCTCACTTGCCTCTTTCTGCACTTCTCTTGCTTCTTTCCACACCTCTGTTGGCTCTTTCTGCACCTCACTTGCTCCTTTCTACACTTCTCTTGCCTCTTTCTGCACCCCTGTTGCTTCATTCTGCACTTTCCATGCTTCTTTCTGCACCTGTCTTGGTTCTTTCTGCACCCCTGTTGTCTCTTTATGTACCTCTTTTGCCTCTTTCTGCACTTTTCTTGCCTTTTTCTGCACCTCTCTTCCCTCTTTCTGCACGTTTGTTGCCTCTTTCTGCACCTCATTTGCTTCTTTCTGCACCTCTGTTGTCTCTTTCTGCACTCGTCTTCCCTCTTTCAGTACCTTTCCTGCCTGTTTTTGCATCTCACTTGCCTCTTTCTGCACTTTTCTTGCTTCTTTCTACACCTATGTTGCTTCTTTCAGCAATTCTCTTGCCTCTTTCTGCACTTCTTATGCTTGTTTCTGCACTTCTGTTGCATCTTTATGCACCTCTGTTGCCTCTTTCTACACATCATTTGCTTCTTTCTGCACCCCTCTTTTCTCTTTTTGCACATCTCTTCCCTCTTTCTGCACCCCTGTTCTCTCTTTCTGTACCTTTCCTGCCTGTTTCTGCACTCTCTTGCCTCTTTCTGTACCTCTGTTGGTTCTTTCTGCACTTCTCTTGCTCTTTCTGCACCTTTCGCGCCTCTTTCAGCACCTCTGTTGCTTCTTTCTGCACTTCTCTACCTTCTTTTTTCACCCCTTCTGCCTCTTTCTGTACCTCTCTTGCCTCTTTGAGTACCTCTCCTATCCTTTTATGCACCCCTCTTGCTTCTTTTTGCACCTCTGTTGGTTCTTTCTGCACTGCTCTTGCTTCTATCTGCACCTCACTTGCCTCTTCTGCACTTCTCTTGCTTCGTTCTACATGTCTGTTGCTTCTTCCAGCAATTCTCTTGCCTCTTTCTGCACTTCTCTTCCTTCTTTCTGCACCCCTCCTGCCTCTTTCTGTACCTCTCTTGCCTCTTTATGCACCTCTCCTACCTCTTTCTGCACTCCTCTTGCCACTTTTCGCACCGCTGTTGGTTCATTTTGCACTGCTTTTGCTTGTTTCTGTACCCCTCTTGCCTCTTTCTGCACCCCTCTTTTCTCTTTCTGCACCTCTCTTGCCTCTTGCTGCACCACTGTTCCCTCTTTCTGCACCTTTCCTGCCTGGTTCTGCACCTCTCTTGCCTCTTTCTGTAATTCTGTTGGTTCTTTCTGCACTTCTCTTGCTCTTTCTGCACCCTTTGTGCCTCTTTCAGCACCTCTGTTGCTTCTTTCTGAACTTCTCTTCCTACTTTCTGCACCCCTCCTGCCTCTTTCTGCACCTCTCTTGCTTCTTTCTACACCTCTCTTTCCTCTTTCTGCTCCTCTCTTGCCTCTTTGTGCATTTCTCTTGCCTGTTTCTGCACTTCCCTTGCCTCTTTCTGTACCTCTCTTGCCTATTTCTGCACCTCTCGTGCCTCTTTCTGCACTTCTCTTGCTTGTTTCTGAACCTCTCTTGCGTCTTTCTGCACCTCTGTTACCTCTTTCTGCACCTCACTTGCTTCTTTCTGTACCCCTCCTGCCTCCTTCTGCACTTCTCTTGCTTCTTTCTACACCTCTCTTTCCTCTTTCTGCTCCTCTCTTGCCTCTTTGTGCATTTCTCTTGCCTGTTTCTGCATTTCCCTTGCCTCTTTCTGCACCTCTCTTGCTTCTTTCTGCACCCTTCTTCCCTTTTTTGCATCCCTCTTGCCTCTTTCTGCTGATCTCTTGCCATTTTCTGCACCTCTCTTGCCTCTTTCTGCACCTCACTTGCCTCTTTCTGCACTTCTCTTGCTTCTTTCCACACCTCTGTTGGCTCTTTCTGCACCTCACTTGCTCCTTTCTACACTTCTCTTGCCTCTTTCTGCACCCCTGTTGCTTCATTCTGCACTTTCCATGCTTCTTTCTGCACCTGTCTTGGTTCTTTCTGCACCCCTGTTGTCTCTTTATGTACCTCTTTTGCCTCTTTCTGCACTTTTCTTGCCTTTTTCTGCACCTCTCTTCCCTCTTTCTGCATGTTTGTTGCCTCTTTCTGCACCTCATTTGCTTCTTTCTGCACCTCTGTTGTCTCTTTCTGCACTCGTCTTCCCTCTTCCAGTACCTTTCCTGCCTGTTTTTGCATCTCACTTGCCTCTTTCTGCACTTTTCTTGCTTCTTTCTACACCTCTGTTGCTTCTTTCAGCAATTCTCTTGCCTCTTTCTGCACTTCTTATGCTTGTTTCTGCACTTCTGTTGCATCTTTATGCACCTCTGTTGCCTCTTTCTACACATCATTTGCTTCTTTCTGCACCCCTCTTTTCTCTTTTTGCACATCTCTTCCCTCTTTCTGCACCCCTGTTCCCTCTTTCTGCACCTTTCCTGCCTGTTTCTGCACCTCTCTTGCCTCTTTCTGTACCTCTGTTGGTTCTTTCTGCACTTCTCTTGCTCTTTCTGCACCTTTCGCGCCTCTTTCAGCACCTCTGTTGCTTCTTTCTGCACTTCTCTACCTTCTTTTTTCACCCCTTCTGCCTCTTTCTGTACCTCTCTTGCCTCTTTGAGTACCTCTCCTACCCTTTTATGCACCCCTCTTGCTTCTTTTTGCACCTCTGTTGGTTCTATCTGCACTGCTCTTGCTTCTATCTGCACCTCACTTGCCTCTTCTGCACTTCTCTTGCTTCGTTCTACATGTCTGTTGCTTCTTCCAGCAATTCTCTTGCCTCTTTCTGCACTTCTCTTCCTTCTTTCTGCACCCCTCCTGCCTCTTTCTGTACCTCTCTTGCCTCTTTATGCACCTCTCCTACCTCTTTCTGCACTCCTCTTGCCACTTTTCGCACCGCTGTTGGTTCATTTTGCACTGCTCTTGCTTGTTTCTGTACCCCTCTTGCCTTTTTCTGCACCCCTCTTTTCTCTTTCTGCACCTCTCTTGCCTCTTGCTGCACCACTGTTCCCTCTTTCTGCACCTTTCCTGCCTGGTTCTGCACCTCTCTTGCCTCTTTCTGTAATTCTGTTGGTTCTTTCTGCACTTCTCTTGCTCTTTCTGCACCCTTTGTGCCTCTTTCAGCACCTCTGTTGCTTCTTTCTGAACTTCTCTTCCTACTTTTTGCACCCCTCCTGCCTCTTTCTGTACCTCTCTTGCCTCTTTGTGCACCTCTCCTACCTTTTTCTGCACCCCTCTTGCCTCTTTTTGCACCTTTGTTGGTTCTCTCTGCACTGCTTTTGCTTCTTTCTGCACCTCACTTGCCTCTTTCTGCAATTTTCTTGCTTCTTTCTACACCCCTGTTTCTACTTTCAGCAATTCTCTTCCCACTTTCTGCACTTCTCTTCCTTCTTTCTGCACCCCTCCTGCCTCTTTCTGCACCTCTGTTGCCTCTTTGTGCACCTCTCTTGCCTCTTTCTGTACTTCACTTGCTTATTTCTGGACCTCTCTTGCCTGTTTCGGCACCTCTCTTGCTTCTTTCTGCACTTCTCTTGCCTCTTTCTGCGCCTCTGACTTAGAGGTAGTTTTAATCCCCCTGCCCTATTATGTACTAGGGCCTTATAGGGGAGTTCATGCCAATCACAAGGGTACCCCAACCCATAGTATACCCTAGTGTATGTAGGTGTTTTCACTGTATTTTAAGTGTCTTTCAGCATAGCACTGGCTCTGGGCCTGGTTAGTTAGAGTCAGTTACTACCAGTACCAGTCAGCAAAACGTTGGGGGCACAGGATGACTTTGTAACAAGGCCTCTTTCTGCACCTCTGTTGGTTCTTTCTGCATATCTCTTGCTTCTTTCTGCACCTTTCTTCGTCTTTCTGGACTTCTGTTGCCTCTTTCTGCATTTCTCTTGCTTCTTTCTGCACTTTTCTTCCTCTTTCTGCACATGTCCTACCTCTGTAGGCATACTTAGAAATTAACATTTAAAACACCTTTGAAATTCACTGAAAAAACCATAGGTTTCAGGGACGTTATAGTTAGTAATTAGCATTTAAAAAACCTTTGAAATTCACTGAAAAAAACATAGGTTTCAGGGACGTTATAGTTAGAAATTAGCATTTAAAAAGCCTTAGAAATTCACTGAAAAAAACATAGGTTTCAGGGACGTTATAGTTAGAAATTAGCATTTAAAAAACCTTAGAAACTCACTGAAAAAACTACAAGTTTCAGGGACGTTATAGGTAGTTGGAGATTTCACTCGTACAAAACCAGAGAAATTCGGCTTTATACTTAGTTGAGCTAACTATAACTTTCGTCCCCGCAATGCACTGCTGATGACATCACATATTACATCACTCATGACATGGTGAGTGACATAACTGATGACATCACTGATGACATCTCAAATGACATCACTGATAACATCATCCAGTGACTGTGTGCTTCTGTGAAAGTTTAAATATGTTTTATATATATATAGGCCAAGGTGTATTGAAGACAAATGGGATATTGAAAAATCAAGGAGAAAAGTAAAGTTAAAATGCATAAATTAAGGAGGATAAATTAAGGAGGAGTGCAACAAGAACACTTTCAGAGGTGGCATGGCTAAATCATGTCTACTCTGTTTCCAGCATTAACCGACAACAACAACAGGACAGAGCAGGCCTGCGGCGCCCACCCAACCTCCACTTAGCTTAGATTTGTTTGAGCCAGACAGCACTGAGCAGTGAGCACACATATACAGCAGCATAGCATTTTTCCAAATTAAGTAACTAAATCAATGCACCACTGTCAGTCATACCACTACACTCACCTCCACCACTACACAGACATGTAGGTCTGGTGTGGTTGTTTACCTTTTAGGCCACTTCATGAAATGCCCCGAGTTATTCCATCAATCATCTCCGATCCTACTGACTGACTGCGAGTATAGTATGGTCATCATGGTGTCCAACTCTCTAGTGTACTGAGTGAGTCCAGATTCCAGAATCAAAAATGCAATGGATCCGCCGGCAGTAGTACAATTTTGTCATTAAACAACCAGAAGGGAAACATTGACTTGAGTCACTTTTTTGTGTGTAGATTATACTAGTAGACTTCATGCACAATAACAACACAAACACCAATCACTCAGAGTCAGCGTCCAATGCATGCCATCATTTACCTGTTCTTAAGGGGCAGTCCCTCTCGGCTCGAAAAGGAGGATAGCTATTGTCAGGTTCTTTGGAGGGACTCACAGAGGCAGGCACACATTTCTTGTACTATTCTCCAACCAATGTCTGGCTTCAGGGAAATGGATTTAGGGCGAGTCAGGAGTGGACTGGAGCAGGACTCGGAGGAGTGGACTTACTTCTTCACTGACTGCACACAATTGCAACTTCAATCCGGCAATAAAAGAGTAAGATGGTGGTGATGGATTTGTTGTGATTCGAACCAGAAAGACAGAGACACACACAAGTAATAAAAGTAAATAAGCAAGAAAGAAAATAACAAGTCAAAAACCTAGTTGTCAGGGAAGTAGAGCTTTTCCTCAAACTCTTGTGGTTCACCCAGAAGTAGGTCATCTAACACACTACTTCCATGACCTAAGTTGCCGTCATCATCTTCCTGCTATGCTACTTCAGGTATGGTGTAATCCGGTAGTATAAAGTGCTGATTCATTTTGATCATGGTTAACCTCTCCACATTTTGGGGCGAGAGACTCGTCCTTCTCACTGTCAGAATGGCACCAGCTGCACTGAAAACACACTCAGAAGAGACACTTGCGACAGGGCAAGCCAGATAGTTTATCGCCAGCCTGCTGAGCACTGGCCAGTGGCGCCTTTTCCCATACCAATACACCAATGGGTTTTGATCAATGTAGACCTCAGTTGGGTCATCCAGATAGGCCTGGACCATCTACTCAATGCTCAGGGGTGCTCCGCTTTGCTTGGCCTCTTTTGCCTTTGCCTCATCACTGAACCTAACAAGCCCTTGCTTTAGAAACCATTCCTGTGGCGATTCTGGTGGGGCTGATGCTCCTGTTCTTGTTGATGTTGTTCTTGGACTTGGTGTTGTTGGTGGTTTTGACTGCTGTGAGCCAACCGCACTGCCCTCAGGCTCTGAAGTTGAACTTGATGCCGGCTGCACAGCAGTACTTGTTGGGGCCTGGAGTAGCAGGCCTCTAATTCCCAGCCATTCTTGTTCTAAGCGACTGGCTTCTTCAGCTATCCAAGTTTTGTACTTGGCAACATCCCCTTCTAGAAAAGGAATCAATGTGTTTGTACCATGGATCCAGAATTGTGGCAGAAATGTAATGGTTGGATGACACAATGCCTGTTTGCACCCTTGTATTTTCAGATAAGCGAAGAGTTAAGCTCTCCACCAACTCTTATGCTTTTTTTTCCCTCCACACCTGCGTACATTGCAGACACCCCCTTCAGCTGTTCCTGTAGCATGTGCAACAATGGGATAGCTTGGCCCATAGTACAGTCCTCCTTGCTGACTTCACTTGTGAAGAGCTTGAAAGGAAGTAGCATCTCTGTCAGGCATTTAACTAGGCCCCATTGGTCCATCTCAATGATCATGCATTTCACAGTAGCATCCCCTCTTTGCATGACATATTCATTGATTGGTCTGTACTGCTCAAACGGACGTTCAAGCATGTAATAAGTTGAGTTCCAACGTGTTGGCACCTCCTGGAGGAGTGCTATAACTGGCATTCTATGCTCACGTTGAATGATCCTCAGCTGCTTACAGGCTTTAAAAGAATGGCTGAAATGTGTGCAGATTCTTCTGCAGGTGGTCAGTAAGTTGCTGACTCTGTCTTCTTTTTTCAGAAAGTCTTGAACAATGATGTTAATGCAGTGCGCCAAACACAGGACCCTGAAATAGTCACCATTGTGCATGGACTTAACTACATTACTGCCACTGTCTGTGGCAACAAAGCCAATGTTAAGCCCTCTTGGGCGCAGCCATTCAAAGACCTTGCTGTCAAAGTCTTCCAAAATGTTTACAGCAGTATGAGATTTCTCCATGGCGAACATGGCTACAGTTGCATGATTCCGAGATGCATTAAATATCTCAGCAGTGTCAACAACACCTGCTGCGGATATCTTTTCTCTAACCCCCAAAAAAGAGATCCAGTGTGCAGTGATGCACATGTAATCAGTGGCTTGGCAACTGGTCCACATGTCTGTTGTCAGGTAGCTAGTGTGAACAGCACTCTGCTGCAAAGCTTGTTCAAGCAATTCCAGCACGTCGTGATGTAGTGCTGGAACAGCAACTCTGGCAAAATAGGACCGACTGGGAACCTTCCATTTTGGGCAGATGGCTGTCACAAATTCAAGAAAACCCACCCCTTCCACAAAAGAAAAAGGGAGGAGGTCCAGCGCTAACATTTTAGCCAGCTTCGCATTGTACAAACGTGCCATTGGGTGGTTGCGTTTGTACTGCCCCTCCGACCTAAACATGCTGAGAATGGTAGGCTGTATTTTTTTCTTTTCTGGTGCCACTGATGCAGGTGACTTCTTGACGCCAGCTGTTGTTAGGCTCAACGCAGCACGTTTTTTAGTTGCGGTACTCTCTTGCCTGGGACCCCTTGGTGTCTCAGCCTGACTCTTACTCCTGTGCCACTGAAATGTCGTGGATGTGGGCGGTACCACTGCACTGCTGGGGACAAGACTACTTTGTGCACCAGAGAAAATGTCTCCCTCTTGTTCACCTTCCACCGCGATCGTATCTTCTACTTCTTCATCCCCACCAAGAGCAATGGGTGCAGTTTTTTGGCCGCTAAGGTGCTCCTCCCACTGGATCAAGTGGTGTTTTCTCAGATGGGTTGTTTGGCCTCCGGTACCATAGTTTGTACCAAGCTTACCCTGACTGACACCTTGTCCACAAATGGAGCATATAGCAATGTTCACCTCTTTCTTGCTAACCGAAAAGAAGTCCCATACTGGGGAGGTCAACTTCCTGGTGCTGCTGCTGGTGCCACTTGCAATGCTGGATGAACTGGTAGGTGGAGGTGAAGTTTGACTCTCTGCAGTACCTACTTCTACAGTGGTGGTACTTGTGGTGGATGTACGTGGCTGCCGGCGAAATATGGAAGCTGGAGGCGGTGTTGGTGGTATGATCTGTGTTGGTGGTATCCGTGCCACATCCCTCACAGCAATTTGGGATGGTGTAATGTCAGTCTCCACTGGGGCGGGACTAATGTCCATGATGACTGGCTCGTCATCATCCTCCTCTTCTACATCTACCTCCATAACTCTAAGGCTTTCTGGAACCTTCCTTTTCCCTAGCCTTGTCTCGTGGCGTTTCTCACTCTCAGACTGAGGTGGTGGGATCCAAGTGGTGTCTAGATCATCAGAAGGGGAGCTTGCAGAAGAAGTTGATGGACTAACCCTCTTTTTCCTTGCTGGGGATCTGGAAGACAATGGATCTTCTGAAAGAGTGGCTTGCTCTTCTTCTTCCTCTGCAGGAAGCTCGATCTCCTGAACTGCCCCTACTTTGGGAGGAACAACTACTATTGGGAGTGGTTGCGGCTGTTGTTGCCCACTTATCTGAGTTTCCTGCATTGATTGGGTACTACTTTGCGATAACGATAAGTCAATTTCAACATCACTGCTCGTCGGCGTTGGACTCATGATTAGACTGGCTGCGTCTGTGACAGACATGGGCTTGGGCCTAGGTTGGTGGGGTGGATCTACTGATGCGGGGGTGCTGCTGCCAGCTTGCTCCCCGGACACCACTACTGTAGGCGTAATTTTTGATTTCCCAAAAAAGGTCTTGGGTGACATACCGGTCTTGGTAAGTGACAGTGCCTTCTTCTCACTGGCAACTTTCTTGGTACTGGACCTGGTACCTTTCTTTGTTGCCATCTTGAAGATGTCAGCAGCACGCAGTGGCACAAATTGAAGAGATGTCTGTGGTTTCACGTCACGTGACGTCGTGCGCAGCAGGACTTCTGTCTGGTAGTACAATGGGTGATGTTGTCTCCTCCTCTTTTGTGCACCTAAAAGCAAAGAAGCAAGAAGAACATCAGTGAAACGTGGCATTCATTGTTGTGGTTCAATTACTACTAGTAGAAACAAACAAATATAATATATTTAACTTAGTGTGTAGGTACACTTGTTAGTGTTATTAATATTATTAAATTTATTACCTCAGTTATTAAAAAAACATAACAATACAGTGCAGCCATTTGTGAGACTTTGACAACAACAAGGGATTTCATGGTTGGTGTACTGTAGTGTACAGTACACTCAGGAAGGATAGGAAAGAAGAAGCACAAAAATACAAATGTAACGGACCTGGTTTGGCATTGTGCATCACGTGGGATGCAGCATTAAGGGAGCTGCAGCTGACAATGGATGGAAGCAATAAGCCAAGAGGAACAAAGGAAAGACATGCAGGCCTATGGCAAAAGCACACTAACTACCACCAAAAAATGGCCACCAGCCACATGGTCACTCACAACAACCACAAGCAGGAGGCCTGGAAAACAATGAACTCAAGCAGGCCTATATGGACACAGACTTTACAAAATTGCCCCTGGCCAAATGGGGAGGCTCAGCCAAGGCAAATGCTGGCCCACGCACTATTACAAAAACACTCACACACTGGCCTATCAAAGGAGGCATGCTAAACAACACAGCTTTAATACAACAATGCCAAAAATGAAAATCCACAGGGCTAAAAAAGGTTTGCAAGTTACACAACAACCACACACATCCAACAAAGGCATTTATTTAACACACATGAAAAAAGTGAAAAACCCCCAAAAACACATTTTGCATTTCAATCCAATGCCATCCATGCCCTAAATGATGTTTAAATTCAACAGACGCCACAGAAACAGTTGTTTCATGCACCCATGAGTAGCTCTGGGCCTATTGGTTGGAAAACCCATTGGCAGAATAGGCCACATAGTGAATCAATCAATTCAAATCAATAGTATTGCAAATTTATTAGAAAATGTAGTGAACTGTGCTACATTTTTTGCTGGATAAAAGAAGAAAATATTGCATGCAAAACAACAACCAGAAAGAAGGCATGGCCACCACAAAGAAGGCTTGCAGGCCTAATGCAGAAGCACACTGGCTGCCCCTTCACAAAATGGCCACCAGCCACATGGCCAGGACACAACAACAAGAAAGGGAAGACAGACAATGCCGGCCTATGGCAAAAGCACACTGGCTGCCTTCACAAAATGGCCGCCAGCCACATGGCCAGGCAGGCCACAACAACAAGAAAGGGAAGACAGACAATGCAGGCCTATGGCAAAAGCACACTGGATGCCTTCACAAAATGGCTTCCAGCCACATGTCCAGGCAGGCCACAACAAGAAGCAATAAGACAAGAGGAACAAAGAAAAGAAGACATGCAGGTCTATGGCAAAAGCAGTACCACCACCACAAAATGGCCACCAGCCACATGGTAACTCACAATAACAACAAGCAGGAGGCCTGGAAAACAATAAACTCAAGCAGACCTATATGGACACAGACTTTACAAAACGGCCCCTGGCCACACGGGAGGCTCAGCCAAGGCAAATGCTGGCCCACTATTACAAACACACTCACACACTGGCCAGACAAAGGAAGGAGGCATGCTAAACAACACAGCTTTGATGCAACAATGCCAAAAACGAAAATCCAAAGGGCAAAAAAAGGTTTGCAAGTAAAACCACACACATCGAACAAAGGCATTTATTTAACACACATAAAAAAAGTGAAATACAAAATAAAAAACACATTTTGCATTTCAATCCAATGCCATCCATGCCCTAAATGATGTTTAAATTCAACAGACACCACAGAAACAGTTGTTTCGTGCACCCATGAGTAGCTCTGGGCCTACTGGCTGAAATGCCTATTGGCAGACTACTGGGCTAGTGAATTAAATAAATATTGCAAATTGATTAAGATTTCAAAAGTTGGAGAAAATTTAGTGAACTTTGCAACGTTTCCTTTAAAAAAGAAAACTAGTAGAAAAATTACATACAAAGAAACTACAGGCCACCCACCACAATAAATTTTAAAAAACGATGAAAAGTACAAAAAAATGTAGGTGCAATGCCCCAATCAAACAAACAACACCAATTTTCCAACTTACTTGTGAAATCTCAAATCCAAAAGTCCTCAAATCCAATGATATATGATGCAGCAGACACAAAGAGTGATCCTTCCAGCTCCAAATCCAAACGAAAAGTGAACAAGAGATGGACAAAGCACTGGGAGGAGCTTGCTGGACAGAAACAGGAAGTTGGAGACTCTGGGGCACTTCCTTCCTCTTAAAAAAAAAATTGAAAAAGAAAAAGGACTCCTTGCACAAAAAAGTACAGCCAAATGTCAATTTGAGGAGTTTTTAAAATTCAAATCATCATTTCAAGAAGGTTTTGATGCTGCTCGAGAGAGATTCTTCTCCAGATTGCAAATTCTGCGTGTTCGGGATCGCGATCTTCACAAAACTTCCGCCGGAAGTCCGATGGTGCGCCCGAATGATGTGTTCGCGATCGCACACTCTTACGGGACCGTGCGGCTGGCTACCACATCTCGTGGCGCTCACGAACGGATGGGAAATCTTGTCGGCAAACACAGGCATCCCGGTAAGTCACTCCTGCGAGCGCAAAAACGCATTTTGAGCTCGCGAACACAACAAATACTCCGCTCCGTTGCGGAGCGCAGAGTTTTTCAGTAACTCAGCGTTCTATGCGGACGGCGGAGTTGCCAAAAATCCGCAAACTCCGGAAGCGGAGTGGATTTTACGCCCAGGGTTACTGCCGACACAACATTGCCAGCACAGTGGTGTTGTCATAATACGGTGATTAAGAAGCTGCCTGCTTGGTGGCATTCTTCCGTCTGTCACAACGGCGGTCCGGCGGTCGGACCACCAAACTCGTTATCAAGCCCTAAGTGTGGAGTACGCCACCAACAGCCAATTTGCCTTTGAAATTATAAAAATGATTGCACTAGCATATGACCCTTATTATCAGTGTGACAGTCTATGGACCACCAGACTCACGGCAGCGGTCTCCCGACCGTAATATTACTACTAGGGTGGTCGGGCAACCCTGGGACCGCTACAACCATTGCAACTGCCAGGGAACTGCCAGTCCCTGGTGGTTGCACAGTGGTCCTGATGCCGCAATATGCTTGGCAGGACTGCCGCAGTCCCGCCAAGCATATTATGAGTTTCCTCTCTGCCACGGTTTTCATGGCGGTGAGCCTGCCATAAAAACCGTGGAGGCACACAGCTGGGCACAACATGTGTCCCCCTGTGTGCATGCACCCCAGTACCTCCACGGCATGAACTGTAGCAGTCCATGCCATGCAGGTACTGCCTATGATGTTCCCATTGTGGTGCCTGTTTCATAGGCACCACTCTGGGAACGCCAAAGAACAGCCCGCCAGACCAGGAGAAAACTCCTGATCTGGCAGGTGTTTCCTACATGGATTTGGTGGTGCGGGAGCGGGGCAGTCATGCTCTTGCACCACCAAACTCGTAATGAGGCCCTTAGTCCCTGTGAAAGAAGTAGCCAACCATTACAAAATCCTAATAGAAAGTCCCAATTACCAAAATAATGAAGACAAACTCCCCTAATGGACTACTTCAAGGACACATGGGTAGGCAGACTACATATTTCAGGACACAGATGCCAGCCACAATTCCACATACCATGGTGGAATCTTTACTATAGCACATTGGCATAGGAGGCAAAAACAAACAACGCAGTGGAAGGATGGCATAATGCCTTCCAATCCACACTAGGCAGAACTCAACCTCTAAACAAATTACTAGAAGCCTTACATAAAGAGCAAGGCTACCAAGAACTTAGACTAGAACAATCTGTTACAGATATCTGTCCTAAACTAATCAAACAAACTAGGAAAATGTACAAACATTAACAATTCAAAGTAAGGGCCTTATTATAAGTCTGGTGCCAGACTTGTGGGGGCGTGGTGGTGGTGGTCCAGCCACCGCTGTATAATAAGTTTGGCGGTTGGACCGCCATTTGACTGCCGCAACTATCAGGGAATCACATTCCCTGGTGGTGGTGTGATGGTCAGGGCCTCAGAATATGCTGGCGGTGCTGCATATTTTGAGGTTCCCGACCGCCAGCCTTATATGGCGGTCAGCCACTGCTGTATTATAAGTTTGGCGGTTGGTCCGCCATTTGACTGCCACAACTACCAGGGAATCACATTCCCTGGTGGTGGTGCGATGGTTAGGGGCTCAGAATATACTGGCGGTGCTGCTGCGGCACCACCATGCATATTTTGAGTTTTCCGACTGTCAGCCTGACATGGCGGTCAGCACCGCCATGTAAAAGGTGGCAGTGGGAAAACAAATAGTGCCCCCCCGCCCCATGCAGGGAGGTGCATGCAGGAGGGCAGATGTTGTGCCCCCTGTGTGCAAGCACCCCCCCAGTTCCCTCACAACATGAACTTTACAGTCCATGCCGTGCTAGAATGAGCTGTGGCTGTCCCATGGTGAGGCAGTATTAAAGGCTTATTGATCCTTTTTACTGCACCGCCGCGGGACCGCCATGCTACGCACCCGCCAACAACGCTTTGAATTGTAATCTGGCGGACAGGCAGCGTTCGGGTTTGGTGGTGCGGGAGCGGGGTGGTGGGAAACCGCCCCGCTCTTGCACTGCCAAACTCGTTATGAGGCCATAAGAAATGTTGTAAACAACAAAGAACTAGATAAACCAAATCTATCCTCTAAACCACATATAAAATCTACCATGCATTTAAGTAACTGCAACATAATGCACAAAAATTATTTAAACATTTTTTTAAAAAGTAGTAAAATATTATTATTATATCAGTGGAAAAATAATTCTCAATTTTGCATTATTCACTGAGATAATACAACTATTAATACAATTATTTAAAAAATAATTTAAATAATTTAATACATAAAACAAACTAACAAACTACCCACACATAATTTTAAAAATACACCACATACTTTGAACAAAACAACATAACAAATATGCCAACATAATATAATTATAAATAATAGCTTTTCCCACCTACAGGAAATTAATAAAATTAACTTATGATTTTGTTGCTGCAGATCTCTGTCCAAATTCGCATAGTCCCAAGAGGTAATCCACCAAAGAGTTGTTTAAATTATAGGAAAAAAGCCACCCAAAAATGTAGTTAAAAAAACAATCCTTCTAGGCAATCCACAGTCTGTATGTTCCCTAAAAAACCTGAAAAAGATGTTTTAAAAAACAACAGCTCCAGGAAACCCGAAAAACAAGGAAACCAACTTGTAAACAAGATGTCCAACTTCCCTTAGAACCATCCAGGAAAATGAAACCTGCCAAAATAGATTAAAAACCCTTCCACACAAAACACTACAATCCCAAATATATACATACATATATAATATGACTATACACAAAACTAGTCAGCAATGCATACACTACACAACTTGCATTAAAAAAACACTTAACAATAGTACGCAACACCAAATAGCATCCAAAAAATAATAGAAAACATAATAAACTCATCATTAACACCACATATACACAACTCTCCTACCTTTCCCCTACCTTAGAAATATCTTTAAAATAAATCAAAATTAACTTAGCTTTACTGACAAAAAGCAGCACCCAACAGCCACTTCTTTCTTCCACGAACGACCCCAAAATAACACCAATAAACTACAAAATTTAGGGGGTCATTACAATAGCGGGCGGATCGCCACCGCCCGTATGGCGGTGGCGATCCGCCCGCTATTTCCCTCCGCCCGCCACACATTTACCCCCGCCATAGTAATATGGCGCGGACCCCGGCGGTCGGTAAAACCGCCCGCCGCTTTTCCGCCAGTCGACTCATCAACCGGCAGAAAAGGGGCATTATATGGTGGCAGTGTCTGCAAGACACCGCCATCCATATTACGATGTAGGCGGAGAGGTGCCTTTTCATGGCGGCATTACCGCCATGAAAAGGCATGCAGTATTCGCATTTGGGGACCTGTTGCGGGCCCCCAGGATGTTGGGGGGTGGGGGGTGCACATGGGGGGTACCTATGGTACCCCCCTGCATTTGCATGCACAAGGTGGCAGGCACCGCGCGGTGCCTGTCACCCTGTGCATGCAAATGCACAACATGCATTTCCAGCATTGTGGCGGGCGGTGCTGTGAACACCGCCCGCCACAATGCTGAGTATGGGGGATGCGCCCGCCAGTGTGGCGGGCACATCCTAATTTGAACAGCGGGACCGCCGCACATGTGGCGGGCGGTCCCTTTCTCCGTTGCGATGGCGGGCGGACTTTGTCCGCCCGCCATCGTAATGGTCCCCTTAGTTAGCAGTAGAAAAAATTATCCGCCTAATAAATGTAAAAAAAAGACTATCTCCCTATAAGATTTGATGTGGAAAATAACAGAAATGCTACCAAAATGTTTATTAAAATGTTTAAAAATGTTAGAAAATATAACACATGTACAACAATGTTCCAAAAATGAATACAAAATTTGTCAATTATATATTAAATATTATAACATATATAAAATTATTTAATATTTTTAAAATATTTATGTTAAATGGCAGTATGAAAATGTATGTAAAATATGTTTATGAAAAAAAAATTAAAATGATCAATGTTTAAAATAAATATGAAAATGTATACTACTGAAAATGTTTTCAGAAACATTTCTTCTGTATTTGCTTAACAATTGTTAAAATATGTGTTATATATTAAAAAATATTAAACATCTATAAAATTATTTAATACATATATAATATATTTATGTTAAATGACAGTATGAAAATGTATGTAAAATATGTTTGTGAAAAACATAAAAAAGCACAATGTTTAAAAAAATATGAAAATGTATAGCACTGAAAATATATTCATAAACATTTGTTCTGTTTTTCTTTAACACCTACTCAATAGTATGTTACATATTAAATTAAAAAAACGGACACATTTTCTTTCTAATAAATATATATGTGTTTTTTTCTTCAAAATAAAAATAATAAAACATTAAGGCCCTCATTATGATGTTGGGCAGACTTCCACCGACAGGCCTTTGGTGGCAGTCTGCCCGACATACAGGGCATCGGTCCGGTCCGACCGCCGCATTATGATGCAGGCGGTCAGAGCAATAATGTTGGGGGGAAAGTCCGCCACCATAGACAGGATCTACTGATTCCATCGGGGCGGCGTTGGAATCGTGATCCTGAATGGAGGTGGTGCCTGCTCAGGCACTGCCTTCAGGATTATGATGTCCCTTTCCGACTGCCTTTTCATGACAGTCCAACTGACATGAAAAGGCAGCCGGAAAGGGACTTTGGAGGCCCCAAGCAGGGCACTGTACTGTGGCACTGGGGGCACATGTTGTGCCCCCCTGTGTGCATGCCGTGCAGGAACTGCATTTGGCACTCCCATTGCAGTGCCCTTTTTCAGAGGAACCGCAGTGGGACTGCCAATGAAACTCCCACCAGACATGAAAAAACTCGCAATCTGGTGGGCGGTGCTCACATGGCTTTGGCGGTGTGGGAGTTGGGTAGCAGCATAGCGGCCCATCTCCCACACGACAAAGTCGTAATTGGGCTCCTTAGGGGGTTATTACGAGTACGACAGTCCTGAGAGCGCCATACTTGCAGTGGCGGTCCGACCACTGCCACCCCTGTGGGTCTTCCATGCCGCATTCCACGTGAGGCAGTGGCAATGTGAAAAGGGGCAGGAATATGCTGGCGGTGCACATACCGGCATCGCCGAGCATATTCCGAGTTGCACTTCCACCGCCAATTTCATGGCGGTGAGCCTGCCATGAAAAGGGTGTCGGACATGCAAGTAAGGTGGCCCTAAACGGGTGATTTTGCCCATTGCGGTGCGTGTGGGAGGCACATGTTGTTTCCCCCAATATTTGCACCTTTGTTCCTTCGCTGTGTGGCATGCACAATGTAGGAAGCTGGCTCTCTATATACTATAACAAAGAAAGGTATAGTGTGCACAGAGTCCAGGGAGTCCCCAGAGGTATAGCAGAGGCTAAAGTAGGTAAGTACTAACAGCTCTCTTTGTGGTAGTGTAGGCGAGCAGTTAGGCTTATCCAGATGGTGTGTTAAGCTTTTATTGTATTCACTCAATCATGGAATGATGGCACACATTCAGATACAGAATTCAGACCAATTAGTTAAGTCGAAAAAAAGGGTATACTTATGTTTTATTATAGAACCAAGCAGGACTTGGCACAGGTATGTAAAATATACTCTCAAATGCAAGACTGTTCAAGGAAATGCAGTTGTGGTTGAAGTTGCAATCATTACAGGTTTGTATATGGTTTGGAAATAGTTTAAATTACACAGAAATGTTACTTTCAGATTATGTTTTAGTTACTTTTGGATTACTTTGAGAACTGGGGTGGTATCCCCTTTATACCACACCTTAGGATCTCATAATAAAAGGTAAGTGAGACTTTTTATACATTTGCATTTTAGTTCTGTTTTCTCTATACAAACATCAGTTCAACGCAGAATATTCTAGGCCCACAAATCTCTTAATTTGGGTTCCTATGGGAGAAAAAGTGTTAGCAGTTTCTCAGGTAAGTACACAACTTATGAGGGGGCACTTTGGGGGTTAGGACCAAGGTTCCCCAAGGTCTAGATGGACACTAGAGTTGCACCATCAGTGGCACTGGGGCGGTCGGGTGCAGAGTGCAGGTGCCCAATGTTAGCCAATGGGGCTAAGGGGGCCTTTGGTTAAGGACTGCTGAAAAGCAGGCCACCCGGGTTGGGAGCAAAGCTCCTAGGGTTAAGGTCAGCACTGCAGGGGCCAATGACCAGCACAGGAGCTGCACTACCAGTGGCATTGGGACGGCCGGGTGCAGGGTGCAAAAAGGACGTCGGGGATCCTATGCTTTTCAATGGAAACCTTTGGTTCGGAAAGTTGCTGCAGGCTCGGGCAGGGAGACTTCCTCAAGTCGACCGCAGGCTAGAGAGGTAAGATAGGTTCTTGGGGGATTCCTGGACGATGTCGTCTGAGCCACCAAAGGCCGTGGGGCATCTGGTGCGGGGGTGTCTTCTGGCATCGGGCTTTCTTACCAGCTCCAGTTGTGGTCGGGGAGACCCTTCAGGTTGAGGCTGCAGACGTTGTCTCAAAGCTTGAGGGAGGTTGGGGATAACCAGATCCCAGGTCAGGATCACTGGGAAGATCTCCTTGTGGTGTTGGGTCACTCGAACTCGGGCGGTAGGCGTCGGGTGCAGAGTGGTGCAGAATCGCGGAGTCACCGAAATTCGGATTCTGTGGGTGAGACTTTGCTTGAGCAAATCCTGTGCTCACGGGAGATAGTCTGTAAGAGAGTTGCAGGGCAGGACCGCCGGGCCCTGGGGATTGCTGGCTGCTGGACTCGCCTGGGTTCTTTCTGTAGGCAGGTCATAGACCGGTAGGGCTGGGGCAAAAGCAGTTGGTGTCCTCTTCTTCTTTATGGGTCAGCACAGATCTTTGGTCCTTCTTCTATCTTCCTCAAATCTGAGGAGGTAAGGTTCAGGGTTGCCCATAATACTATATTTAGGGGCGTTAAAGGGGTATGCAGGACGGGACCAATGGGTCCCTTCCTTGGGGTGGGTACACCCCCTATTATGCCACCCTCCAATGGGAAGGGGCATGAGCCTCTCCCTAATTGGCTGAGTCCCCTCATCTTCAAGATGAAGGGGACTGAGATGTGTGCTTCACCTCACTTCCCCCACCTGAGCGGTGAGGTTGGCAAAGGTGGGCACACCTTTTTTCCTAGCTTGGTTTTGCTGCCGATTCTCACACCCAAAGTGGGGGCCAGAACTGGTGAGAGCCAGTTGCTTGGGGCAGCAAAAGGCAGGGACAGCTTCCAAAGGCATCAGGCCTTTGAAGCTTCCCCTTCGTGGACCCAGCCCATCCTGGGGAGGAGGCATGACACCTCTGCCCAGGATGGGCTTTGTTTCTGAACCCAGAGAGTGAAGGCTCTCTACCCAGGGGTCCAGAAACCTGTCTGGTCGTGGCAAATGGCGGGCAGCCATTCAGGAACCACACCAGGGCTGGCCAATTTTCAGGAGGCCTCTCTAAGATGCCCTCTGGGTGCATTTTATATTAAATCCAACACTGGTGGCATCAGTGTGGGTTTAACGTGCTGAGAAGTTTGCTACCAAACTTCCCAGTTTTTAGCAAAGCCATTATGGAGCTGTAGAGTTTGTAATGACCTACTCCCAGACCATATACCCTTTATGGCTTTACTACACTTACAAAGTCTAAGATTTGGCTTAGACACTACACGGGTACAGGGCTCATGCCACTGTACCCTCACCTTAGGGCTAGTGCACCCTGCTAGAGGGGTGAATTACCTAGACATCAGGCAGTGGGTTGCAGGCATGGCACACAGGGATGTGTGCCATGTCGACTCTTCACTTTTCTCAGCACCATACCACACATCTTGCAACGGCAGTGTGTGGGTGTTTAAGGTACAGGGCCTCTAAAGGTGGCACAATAGGTGCTGCAGCCCTTAGATGCCTTACCTGGTCACAGTGCCCTTGGTACCCATGGTACCTTTTACAAGGGGCTTACCTGTGGCCAGAGATGTGCCAATTGTGGATACAAAGGTGCAGTCTTGGGAAATAACACAGGTGCTGGGAACCCGATTGGTAGGGACCCAGGGCACATTAAGTCAGGTTGCATCAGATGTCAGACAAAAAGTGGGAGGTAACCATGCAAAAAGGGGCACTTTCCTACACACGACATGGTGCATGCCACACCATGCAGGAACGTGCAGTAGTTGCTGTCACAGCGGCGGTCTGCTTGTTAGGCTCTCCTATGAGACACTTAAAGGGTTAAATATACTATTCTCATTCCAAAATTAAATAATTCAGGGAAGGAGTTGGGCACTAAAGGGATACCATTTACCCACTCCAATCTAACTTAACTCAAGGAAAGTGATGAACACTAAAGAAGCTACATTATCCATTCCCAATGCAGTTAAACTTATCTCAGGAAACATTTTGGACACTTAGGGGCCGATTCCGATCTCGGCCGGTAGGGCACCGAATCGGATTCGGCTTCACCGGATCCGATTCGGAGGCCTCTTTTCCGACCGATTCGTGCATGCGTCCGGGCGAGCGAGTACGATGCGAGCGTACGCGAAATCGCCGACCGACTCGTTTGCGGGTCCGAACCGCTCCGACCGACTCGCACGGACACGATTCGCACCGCGCAATGGAGACGTTCCCCGACCGAGCAAGTACGATACGCACCTCGAGCAGTCCGACCGACTCACGCCGTCCGGCTCCAAAGAGCAGTCGGAGCCGGACTCCGGGGTTCCGTGTCGGACCCCCCTGCATGCGAAGCTGCGCGAGTCGCACAGTCCCCCCTACACGTGCATGTACGGCGCGACCCGCATTGACGCGTACCCGCTGTAGGGGGCGCCCTTGTTCGCGACGTACCCATTCAGTCAATGGGAGCCCGCGTACGCGTTGTACGACCGGCTCCCATTGACTTCAATGGGAGTCCGACCGAATCGAGTCCGATAGCATGCGTACGCATCGTACTCGTTCGGTCGGGCTGCTAGGGTCCGATTCGGTCGGAAATCTCTCCGGGTCCGGCTCGGTCGGAGAGATTTCCTGCCCGAATCGGAATCGGCCCCTAAAATGGTGAAATATACCATTCCCACTCCAAGATAAAATAATTCTGGGAAGGTTTTAGACACTAAAGGGGCAACATTTACTATTCCTGCTCCAATCTAACTTAACTCAGGGAATGTGCTGGACACTTAAGAGGCAACATTGACCATTTACACTGCAATAACACATCTCAGGGAGGGTTTTCTAACAATGAAAGGGTGACATATACTCCTCCCACTCTAACATTAAACCATTCTGGGAAGGTTTTAGACACTAAAGGGGCAACATTTACTATTCCCACTCCAATCTAACTTAACGAAGAGAAAGTGTTGGACACTAAAGAGGCTACATTGACCTTTTACACTGCAATACAACTTATTGCAGGGAAGGTTTTGAACACTACAAGGGTGAAATATACAATTCCCACACCAAGGTAAAATTATTCAGGAAAGGTGTTGGACACTAAAGGAGCAACATTGAGGTGCCGATTACGATGTGGGTAGGAGAGCCTCCAACCGCTAGTCGGAAGCTTTCCGACTGCGGTCAGAGGCTTTCCGACAGACACAGTCGGTTTGCGCTCCGAGCGACCGAATGCGATGTTGGCAGTTGGAACGTAAACGGCTGGTCATTCTGACTCAGGAGTCTTCCAGCCAGTCGGACCCGCACCGTGATCCCTATGGACGGCGTTTCTGCCGTCGGGATTAGGATGCCAGTTTTCCACAGCCTTTCCGTGCCGGTCTTTCTGACATGGAAAGGCTGTTGGAAAGTGACTTTGGGGGCCCCTACTGCCTCCACAGCCTACGTTGGTGGTCGAGGGGGTACCTATGGAACCCCCCTGTAAAACCCTGCACCCTGTGGAAGGCACCCCATGGTGCCTGCCACAGGTTGCAGGGTTTTACACATGCACCCATTTCTCTATAGGAGCCTGCATTACGGCTGGTTTATGGCCATGACACTAGCTCCCATAGAGAACAGTGGGAATCCGACCGAACAGTATTCGGTCACATCGTAATCAGGCTGGCTGGTTCCGAGTCCGAGATGGTGATGGTGGGAGTTCTCGCATCGTAATAAGCCCCTTAGTATTCCCACTCCAATCTAACTTAACTCAGGGAAGGTGCTGAACACTAAAGTGGCACGATTACCCTTTTACATTTCAATAAAACTTATCTCAGGAAAAGTTTTGGACACTAAATGAGTTAAATACACTACTACCACTCCAAGAAAAAATAAGTCAGTGAAAAGAGCAACAATTACTATTCCCACTTCAATTTATCTTAACTCAGGGAAGTTGCTGCACACTAAAGAGGCAACATTGTCCATCCCCACTCCAATATACCTTATAACAATAAAGGTGTTGGACACAGAGAGGCAAATTACATTGTCGGTCGGCGTTTCCTCCGACCAACACTGTGGCAGAAACGAGACTGACCGACCTCCGGTCAGCGGTCCCGACCGCCTAAATATGTTACGGCTGTAAACCGGCCAAAACACAAGCTCCCATAGAGAAATGGGAAATTGTGTTAATCCCTGCTCCCCGTGGCAAGCACCTCAAAGTGCCTGCCACAAAGTGAAGGGATTAACAGGGGGGCACCATAGGTGCCCCCTCAGCCCCCAACCGGAGGCCACAAGGGAAAGGGGGCCCTGCTAGGGGCCCCCAAATACTCTTTCCGACAGGGTTTCCATGCCAGAAAGCCCGGCATGGAAACCTTGCATCATAATCCGGATGGTGTAAACCACCGCCCATATGGATTACGGGCCGGTTCCGACTGGCCGACAGGCTCCTTCAGCCCGTCGGAAGCCAGCAGGAATGACCGGCCAGTTTCATTTCTGACTGGCTGTATCGTAATCAGCCGGTCGGATTTGAAACTGACAATGTGGGTCATAAAGCCTCTGACCTTTACGACAGACATCATAAACGGCCCCTTAATAGACAGAAATTGCAATACCCCCACTAGTACAAAAGAAGAAAACCAAAACATAGCACACTATAAAGTTAAGTTAACATTTACTATATCCACCGCAATATCAATAAGCTGAACAAATATTTAAGTAAACATTTAAAAATAACATATTTATTCCAAATTAAAATTAAATTAAAATAAAGCTCATAATTTAAATGTTTGTTTTCCATACAACTTTAAAATATATTGCATACAAAATTACATAAAAAATACATATGAACGTATTTAACACAGTACAATATTTGAAAACATAATAAAAATGTAATTAAAATTATATTCATAATTATGATTATATAGTTTAAAAAACGTTTTGTAAATATATAACATAATTTTGTAAAGATTCAATTTACATAAAGAATAGCAGTCTTAATATTTTCTTAAATAGTTTTGCTTTTTATAAAATAATATATTAAAATATTTGCCTCATTTATTTTCTACCTAAATGCAATTTTTGAAATGTGCTGTAGTTTTTTTTTTTTTTTTAATTGTTTTAATTTTTGCAACATTAAAAAACAATTGTATTTTAATTTTTTTACAAATGTTCAATTTTTTGTAAATCATTTATTTTAGAAACTAATATTAATACTTTCTCATCAAATATCACATAACACTAGTAATAGGAAAACTATTATTTTTTTATAATTAACAATAATGTATCAACTTTAGAATTTTATCATTTTGAATTTTTCAAAAATAATCTAACATTTTTCATAGATTTAAAATTCTAAAATAATGTATTTAAATTACTTTAATTAATCCAAAAACCTATCCATACCTTTATTCAATACTAATCCTACACCCCACTTTATAAAACTTTTTACATTTAATTTATTAAATTTATAAAATACACATACAAAAATAATCTTTAATACATATTTTTAAAATACACCCCACCCTTATACCCTATACACCCAACATCCTGCTCCTAATTTCTTTTTATTGTTTTCTACATTTCTTTTTAGTTAACATAAAAAATACACAATAATTCTTAATTTTAGAAAATACTTCCCGCCCTTATCCCCTATGAACCCAACATCCCACTCCTAATTGTTTAATGTTTTTTTGAAAAATTTGGAAAAAAAACATTAAAAAATAAACACTAATACACTAATTTTTAAAAAACTTCCCACCCTTAACCGCTAAAAACTGAACAGCCCGCTCATAAAAAATAAAAATGTACAAAACAAAAGTAATAATAATAATTACAAAAACAATTCTTATTACAAAGATCACTAAAAAATGTATAAACAATTACTATAAATAAATAAGAGATAAAAACAAAAATAGAATAAATTAAACATTATTCATCATTGAAAAACAATATAAACAATGATATTAACTAAATCGATATTAAATACAACACGTAAAACTGATATTTTCAACAACTATATTAAAGACAACGATATTTGTGTGTCACAATATTCTTTTTTATTTTTTGTTTTATTGAGCGGAGCAGTAGGTATATAAACAAACATCATTCATAAATATCATATCAAAAACAGTCCAAATTTTAAAAGACGATATAAAAAACATCTTCCGTACAGTAATCTCAAACCACAGTACATATTGAGTAATATCGTGAAGAAAAAAGTGCTAGTGCTTATACAGTGCAAAAAGATAAAAAAGTGCAAATGCAATAGAAATATGAATATAATTAACTGGTACATATCCATTATCTATCGAATATTCATTTCCTTCAGTTTTTCTAAATCACTAAAAAACTTCCAGTTCTTTCTAAATTTCTTGATCACTCCTAATCGTTTTGCATAGGCTTCCTCAAAATTACGAGTTCTCTGCATTTTCTTGAACCATTTTAAATGGGAAGGTATTTCATTTGAGTTCCAGTTTTGGAGAACTAACGAGCGTGCTACCGTACAGGTAATACACAAAAACACTTTTTCAGCCTCAGTTAATAACACTTTATCTTTACAAAATGAAAATAGTGCAACATCGGCCTCTAGTGGTACTTTCTTTCCCAAAGCCTGTCCAATATCAGGGAAAATTGATTCCCAAAAAGAGTTCAGACGAGGACATGTAAAAAAAATATGGTGCCATCCACCTTCCCCATCTCTCTGACATCTAAAGCATTTATTTGGGACTTCCGGAAACCTTTTATTAAGTGTCGTCGGGGTATAATAAGAGAGCCAACGAGATAAAAAAGACATTCTCTTAAAATTCGCTGCTCGAAGTGTTTTATTTCCTAAAAGGCTGATTTCTACCCAATCTTTAAGAGTAAAAGAACACTGGGTTTCACTGGCGATTTTCGCTAAATGATTCTCTATTAAGGGTTCTTGGCTATGCTGTTGTAACAGCCAATACCAATTCCCTACACCATGTAGTTTAGTGGCATAAAGGGTTGATATTAAATAATTTGGAACATTAAAAATTTCTTTTATATCTGTTAAAAAATGGACAATTTGAAGATATTCAAAGAAAGCAGGTTTATTACAACCCTCAGCCCTAGCCATTATTTCTTGCCAAGAAATCGCCCTGTTTGAAACAGAAAATTGTCTTAACTCGGATAGTCCACAGTTTTCCCATGTTTTTATAGTTTTGGATCGGAGCTGGAGACCCAACTTATTACATTCTCCCAATTTTACAAAATATAAACCTGATGAACTTGTTTTTTTAAAAAAAAGCTAGAAGTCTAGAAGAGTAATCTTTTAATGTTTTATACCTTGTCTTTTTGGGAAACTTGGAAGTTTTTAAAAATACTGAAGTTTGTGAACCCATTTCTTGAGTCATTTTATCCATAAAAAAGCTATCTCTCGTACCATTTGATCTTAACAGTCCGGAAACTAAGTCTAAAAAAGCGGCTTCATAATAGGTTTTCAAATGCGGCAATGCCAGACCCCCTTGTTTTATAGGTAATTGTACCGTGAGCAGCTTAACCCTAGATGCCTTTTTTGCCCAGATAAATTTTCTTAATAAAGTTTCCATTTCTTTAAAAAAAGAAGCATCAACTTTGATGGGAACATTTATAAAAAGAAACAGAAGCAGCGGGAGTACAGACATTTTAATTAAAGAGACCCTCCCGATCAATGAAAGGGGAAGAAGAAGCCATTGTTCCAACAATTTTTTAATTTTATCTTTCATTCTTATATAATTTAATCTAAAAAGCTGTTGATGTTGATTAGACACAAACATCCCAAGATATCTAATTGGATCCGTCTTAAATGCTTGAGCTTCTAAGCATAGCGGAAGGAAATTTAAATCGACATTAAGAACGAGCACTTCGGTTGTATTGGAATTTTTCTTATAGCCCCCAATTAATTCATAGTTTTTGAATTCTTTCAAAACTGTCTCAAGATTTATTTTATCAGGTTTTAAATATAAAATAATGTCATCCGCGAATAATTTTAACTTAGCCATTCCAGGAATTGGAGGCTGAATATCAGGGTTATTATGCATCTTAATGACCAAAGGCTCTATAAAAAAGGTAAAGAGCAGCGGCGATAACGGACAGCCTTGTCTTGTCCCACGGCATATTTTAATATTACCTACTTTTGTAGCATTTATAACTACCGTGGCTGTTGCTTCCTGATAAATGCTCTGTATTTGGGTTGGGAAGCCGAAAGAGCCGAGAATAAAAAATAACGTTTTCCAATTAACCAAGTCAAAAGCTTTCTCGGCGTCCATCATTATAATACATGCCGGGGTAAAATTAGTATTAAAGTAATCCAAAGCATGAATTAAAAATTCTGTATTTACCGCCATCGATCCCCCTTAATAAAACCAGTTTGATCACTATGGATAGACTCTTGGGCAGCCAACGAAAAGCGCTCCGCCCAAATTTTCATTAGTATCTTATAGTCTGAATTTAAAAGACTAATGGGCCTGTAAGAATTGACATCGGCGGGATTCTTATCTTTTTTCACAAAAGACACAATTATGGATTCCTTAAAATTCACGGGTACCATGCCTCCCTCTTTAATATAATTAAATAGTTTTTTAAGAGGGATCAATAGCTCCCCTGCAAAAGCTTTATAAAATTCAATAGGGAAGCCGTCTTGTCCACAATATTTATGTTACATGATATTTTTATTTCGATATTTTGTCTGGGGACTAGTAATTAGAAGCTTACATTTATTGTAATTACAATTGCATTTATATAGTGCTTACTACCCCTGCCGAAGTATCAAAACGCTTTTTCGGCGAGTAGCAAGCTACTCCAGAACCCAAAAAGGATTAGTGATGAATTAGTATAGGGAGATATGAAATTAATTTGAGCGGTGGACATGTGAGTCTGTTATTTGGATTGAAAAGGAATAGTGGAGGGATAGAAGAGGGAAGGGTCTAGAAAGTATTTTTTTGTTTTGTTTGTTTTTTGGAGTTCGCAGCAGTAGGAGAGTAGGCGGAGGTTTGGGATGAGTAAAGAGGAGGTGGAGGGGAAAGAGTCAGAGTAAAGGGTTTAGAATTCTTGTTTGGGAGATCTGAATAGTAAAAGAGGTATGAGATGATCCAAGGAGGGGTAGAGGAGGGAAGAGTCTAGAAAAGGTTATTTGGGGGCTAATAGTGGTAGAATGGGGTTTGGAATGAGAGAAACAGTGGAGGTAGAGGATATATTGAGAGAGGTATAGGGTGAGAAATAGGGTAGTGCATTAGAAAGAGTAGTAGAATGAAGTTTGAGATGAGTCACTCACCCACTCAGTTTGTCTTGATTGTTGTTTATTTTGAGCCAGGTACGTTGTAGCTTTCTAATTTGTTGTTTTATCTCTTTTAGCTCTGTATTATGATCCATACCATAATCAGTGAGGCTAGAATCCAAACCTTGATGTAATACAAGCCATAACATAATCAGTGAGGCTAGAATCCAAACCTTGATGTAATACGAGCAGTAACATAATCAGTGAGGCTTTTATCTGACCTAGTGAGAACACTGCCATAATTTGTCACTTCATTTCATGGCACCAATAGGGATTTTCTTTTACAGAACAAGTAAGTTTCTGAAGCACTCCATCCCTAGGACAAGTACTTTTTAGATAATATTCCACACCCTGGGGGCATAACTCCTCGGCAGGAGGGAGTTTTTAAAGGGAGCAGTTTTGGATCAGTAGGTTAGCATGCAAAACAGTGATGGGAGTAAGCGAGGGAGACAGTGGTGGTTCCTGTTTGGTCAAATGGAGAGGATGGTGGACCCACTGTGAAAAGGCAGGTTGCAATGGTTACAGGGAGGGAGAATCAAACTGTTAAAATCAAACGTTTTGAGGTATTTGCCATTTACTCGGATCACACCTTGCTATTACTTTAGATGGTAACAGTGAGATTGTTTTGATCTAAGAGAAGAAGTCAACCAATAATTAGTGCCATAAGGGAGTTTCATATTGCGGGACACTCAGGGGCCGATTCCGATTCGGGCAGGAAATCTCTCCGACCGAGCCGGACCCGGAGAGATTTCCGACCGAATCGGACCCTAGCAGCCCGACCGAACGAGTACGATGCGTACGCATGCAATCGGACTCGATTCGGTCGGACTCCCATTGAAGTCAATGGGAGCTGGTCGTACAATGCGTACGCGGGCTCCCATTGACTCAATGGGTGCGAGGCGAACAAGGGCGCCCCCTACAGCGGGTATGCATCGAAGCAACTTGCGCCGTACATGCACAGGTAGGGGGGACCCATGGGTCCCCCCTGTGTGCGACTCGCGCAGCTACGCGTACAGGGGGGTCCGACACGGACCCCCAAAGTGTGGCTCCGACTGCTCTTTGGAGCCGGACTGCGAGAGTCGGTCGGACTGCTCGAGGCGCGCATCGTACTTGCCCGGCCGGGGAACGTCTCCATTGCGCGGTGCGAGTCGTGTCCGTGCGAGTCGGTCGGAGCGGTTGGATCCCGCGAACGAGTCGGTCGGCGATTTCGCGTGCGCTCGCATCGTACTCGCTCGCCCGGACGCACGTTCGAATCGGTCAGGAATGAGGGCTCCGAATCGGATCCGGTAAAGCTGAATCCGATTCGGTGCCCTACCGGCCGAGATCGGAATCGGCCCCTCAGTGTCTGAGAGGTGCCTAACCATGCTTGAGGGAGACATTATGAGACACATTTTGGGAGTACGGTATGTGATTTTTAGGATGATATGCCCGATTGAAGAAAGTGATACCTATGAGGGGGTGACACTTGCAAGGGTGGGGCAATCAGAAATCTGAGACCAGATGAATAAAATATGGAGAAAGGAGGACGTGAGTAGTTCAAGGGAGGAAAAAGTGGAGGGAGGTTTTGGGGGTTGAAAGCAGAGGGAATGGACAGGCTACAAATATAAAAGGGGAAGGGAGGAAAGGGCTGTGAAGATGATTAAGCACATAACAATATTCACCAAATAGCCCAACATGTGTTAACATTGAGCAGCTCATGGTGAAGACACATTTTACTGCAATGTTAGTGACTGTTTAAAGATGGGTTTTGCAGCAAGGCCAGGAAGGGAAGGCAGGAGAGACTTTAAAAAGTCAATTTAATAGACAAACATGAATGTGTAGAGCAACAAAAGGTTGGTAAGAAAATACCCTTAGTTTGCAACTGCCTCTCAGCATGAGTTTACATCACAGAAAAAAAGAATTGTCGTAGAAGAAAGGTTAAGTGGGAGGAATAGCGACACAGAGGTAGTTTTGTAAAAAAGGAGCCCAATTGAGGAGCAGTAACTTACACGCTTATGAGCTGAAAGGTGGAGGGCGAAGTCCAAGGTTCAGGGTCTGCACAGTTATACGCACTACGTTGCGCAACTCTGCAGTGAGTTTACCCTTAGTAGAGCTTCAGGTAGTGCACAGGAATGCTGAAAAGGGGTGAATCCCCAGTCTAAGATGGCCGCCTCAGTGATGGTTATTGTCAGGCTTTGTTTCAAACATTGATGGCAGATAGGAAGCTATGGCCAGAGTGTGCCTGTCAAGAAACGCAGCTGGAAGAGAGCAGAAATGGTGTGATCCAAGAAAGAGCAAACTGCCCACACCCCATGGACCTCAACAAAATGTTCATGCTACTCTGCAGCATCCCTGCCCTTTGTATATTTCAAAAGACACACAATTGATGGACGGAATGCAGAACAAATCAAAACATTTCCCCCCAGTCAAGAGATCTGGGTTAAATCCATCATTCTTTTGCTCACCATGCCACCCCAGTTTAGACCTGGCCATATGCAAATCAGTCTTGACCCTGTGCGTCATGTGAAGAGTCCAGCCCGAACTGCCAAACCAGGTCCTCCTTGGACCGGAAACAAGCATCCTAGGACCGGTTTTGGGGTTTCACCCCTCATCAGCCAGGATAGCTTGAATCCAGTGAGCCCAGGAACCACGTCTGGGCATTCCTGGCGTACTTAGGGTGAGAAATCAAAACACACACAATTGATGGACAAACTGGAATGGCGAGCAAAAAGACTATGGATTTAGGCTCAGATCTCTGTACTGGGGTGAATGTATGACATTGGTCTGCATTCTGTCCATCAATTGTTCTTTTTGTATTTGTCACCCCGAATGGGACGGGTATGCCTAGACGTGGGTCCTGTGCTCTCCATGCCACTGGAGTCAAGCTATCCTGGCTGATGAGGGGTGAAACCCTCAAACCGGTCCTAGGATGCTTGTTTCCAGTTCAGGGAGGACCTGGCCTGGCAGTTCGGGCTGGACTGTTCCCATTGGGAACAGGGTCAAGACTGATTTGCGTATGGCTGGGTTCAAACTGGAGTGGCATGGTGAGCAAAAAAAACGATGGATTTAGGCCCAGATCTCTGTACTGGGGTGAATGTATGACATTGTTCTGCATTCTGTCCATCAATTGTTGTTTTTGTATTTGTCACCCCGAGTGGGACGGGTATGCCCAGACGTGGGTCCCGTGCTCTCCATGCCACTGGAGTCAAGCTATCCTGGCTGATGAGGAGTGAAACCCCTACACCGGTCCTAGGATGATTGTTTTCAGTTCAGGGAGGACCTGGCCTGGCAGTTCGGGCTGGACTGTTCCCATTGGGAACAGGGTCAAGACTGATTTGCATGTAGCTGGGTTCAAACTGGAATGGCATCGTGAGCAAAAAACTATGGATTTAGGCCCAGATCTCTGTACTGGGGTGAATGTATGACATTGTTCTGCATTCTGTCCATCAATTGTTCTTTTTGTCTTTGTATAATTCAGGCATTAGATGGAAAGAGGTCACCAGTTGGAGAGAAGGATGGCTGAGGTGGAGTCTGTCCGAGAAACAGACCTGGAAAAGGACGGCAATAGCATGTAGGGGAACCAGGAACTCACACCCATCTTCCTGTATGGTAGGGCTGCTACATAACTTGTCTGACCCTTGTAACACTCAGGCATTTTGTAAAATGCATTCTGGGAGTTGTAGCACTCTAAGTATAACATCTTTTGTTATGGAGAGTTTCATTCACTCCCAGAAAAAAACACAAGTTATGTAGCCATATATATAAACTAGTTGATAAATCACATTTACACATTTACTCATGTCCAGATTTACTCACCAGAGATAGCATACCAATGCACACTGAAGAAACGGTGGAGCAAAACGAGGATCTTTTTGAATGCCACAGTGCAGCTAAAAGTGAAGGACAACCTACCACTAACCCTGTATCACAAACAAATTTAATATAAAACATGCTTTCCCAATGCATCCGCAGATGTCATCTCTCAAGAAGCAATCAGTACAGCAAGAAGAACACAACTACATGCTGGTGAAAGATCATGTCAAGCCTTGCAAGGAGCCTTGTTACATAGCAAAGCTATTTTACGAAGGAAGGTGGGTACCTACTTGTGGGGGAGGGGGCGGGAATTGAGATAGTAACTAAAAGGCAATTTCTCTCATTAGAGCAAGCAATGTTGATAGTGGAGCAAAAGCATAATGAAGTCCTAGGTGCCCTGGGTAATAAGATGGAAGCAGTGTGTTCAGCGAATAATAATGGGTTTAATATAGTTGCAAACATCATAGAGGCAATTACAGCACATGCTCACTTACGAGAGTTAAGGACATAAACGTCATTCTTACATACTCACAACTTTGAAAGGATATGGTAGATTGTTTGAAAGACTGGCCGTAGACACCATTGTCCTTTCTTGGTGCACAATCAAAATATTCATTATAATACGTCGGATTCTGTAATGCCTGTGGAAATGGCAGTCTCTGATCTCTTTATAAACGGTGTTTTGTGACGCATTCAGTCGCCAATTATAAAGAAAACACATCAGAACTCGACTATTATAAGTTATTGCATCCACGTTCTGACATCACAATACCTGCTGCCAGTGCCAGCAGCCGAGGTGAAAGGCAGGTCAGGACACAGAGCATAATTGAAGCAGCAAAACTTGCTTTTCTTTCTTCTGCTCAATTTTAATAGCTTACAGTGGCAAGCAGTAAGAATATGTTTATTTTGTGCATTCCTTAGAGAAAAACTCGAATCTTTCTGGATGTTTCTACATACTTTGAGCTTACTGAAGCTTTTTTTTTATTGATTTGAATTGAACTGTTTCCAATATCTGTTTGCCACAAATATCTAAAAGGTTTTGATGGGTTAAACTTTGCACTAGAGTTTTATTTTTATTCTTCATATTTGCAAACATGCTCTCTCTTTCATATGAAAGAGCTGTGCACCAAGGTTTAAGTGGTTTGTGGGAAAGGTGATGGTGTGACCATGTATTACATGGGATACAGTACCCCTGGCGTACATGATATGGTTATTGTAAGTCTCCTCGGCGATCCATAACCTCATAACTCATATTCAGAAATTGAGATCAGTTGGACTGCTCTTTTTGTAGCCACAATCGGTGTATGAGGGGAATCGATTTATTCGTTATTGTTAAAAACTGAAGCCAAGCACATTGAAAAATGCTAAACATCTACCCAAGGCTCAAATTAACCTGATGAACTTTGGTTATTAATTAAAATGGAATCCATGAGTATCTAAGTACTTGAGAAGTGTTTGTGTAGTCCGAGAGCACTTTCGATCAATTTCTGCCACTGCGTATCAGCAACAGTTATTTTCTCTTTGTATTATTTTCTCTGAGTATGCCTATATGTATACATGTGTTATTTTAATGATATGCTTATTAGAATAAAGATTGTTTTTAACCATGATCAGGGGCAGCTCCTCCGCAATGGCGTAGGAGCGTCGCCCCACTGGTTCAGAACCAGCAGATAAAAAATAAAATTTTATTTTATTCTCGTTTTATTTTTAAGCAGCTGGCTCAGCCAGCGTCTACAGGGAGGGACGGGGCCGGGGCATGGGAGGGGGAGGAGGAGTGCTATGTGCACTCTCTAAGTGTGCATGTGTGTTTGGCCGGCCGTCTCAGGCCGTCCAAACACACATGCCCACATAGGTGTCTCTACCCCGGCTGTATTGAACAGCCTGGTTAGAGAAACAGTGCAGACTCCCTGTGCCCGAGCGAGCGTCTTTTCACCCCACTCAGGCCAATCCCCACGCTGCTCTCATAGCAGGAGAGCAGTGCGGGGATTGGACAAGGAGTCTGATGCAGCCCCAGTGCCAGCTGCGACAAGGAGGAGGAAAGACCAAGCGCGACGAGGGCATGGCCGGCAACTTAAGGTAAGTCTGCCTTTTTAAAAAAAATATTAAACTACCCCTCCCGTGCGCCCCCCTCCCCTGCCCTGCCCCACTACCTTTTGTATGTGGCGGCTGCTACTGACCATGATGAAGTGCATTGTAATGCTGTTGTCAAATCTAGAGGACCCCCTTGCGTTTTCCACACCGTCTGTTTCCTTGTTTTCAAAAAACCGTGCAAATGTTCAGTTTTACAATACCTCCATTACTATCTTTTGCTTTCTTTAATTTCGAGAATGGTGGCATTTTGTCAGTTTGGACCTTGGTATGTGTTATTGAAGTCCATACACTGGCCACCAGCATTGGATCGATGTCATAGTTGCCTGCTTTTATTAAATGCAAGCTCAGGCTGCCTATCACCATTCTAATATGGCGGGAGAATGGCAATTTTTTTCACGTTGCTATTCACTACAATATATTCAGTATAGTCATTTGTTTTCTTTCATTTTGAGAACAGCTGCATTTTGTATGTGTAGACATTGGTATGGGTAATTAAAACCCACATCTTTTAGTCCATACGCTGGTTGATACTTTTGGATTGGTTTGCTGATACCAGGTATCCATCACCATCCAAAAGTTCTTAGTTGTGTGCTTCCATTAAACACAAGCCCAGGCCACCGAACACCATTTTAAGATGGTCGGATATTGGCAACAACTTCTCATGTGACTTTTTACTTCAGACCCTTGCCTAGTTTACTTTATGTGCGTACAAGTGAAATCCAGTGAGCCGAACCCGACTGAGACTTGCAGTTTCTGCAGAATTACACATGCCCTCATCAAGTTTATTTTATTTTGGTCTAAAGCAACCTTAAAAGTACAATACAGACATAGTAACATCAAAAACATCTTAAAAACATCAATTTTAAAAAAGAATTAAAAATACACATCACCCAATCAGGGGAATAAGTCCATTAAAACACATACACATACTATTATCAGACACGTCCCTGGATCCTGGATGAAGAATTTTCTTTCAGACCTGTGGACCAACCACCCCAGTAATTGGTGAGAAAGCCCACATACTGATAATAATCCTTTCAGGCAGTCTTCTTTGACTTGCCATTGGCATAATGCAGATTTCTACTATTCGCAATTTAGGGATGCATGCAACTTGCGTAGGAAATTCCTTGATTGTCTGTTTAGGAGCCCATTTTGTTGGTAAGACGCCACAAGATATTGACCTTTAGGCATGCGGCCCCATTGGTCAAACACATTCCCATTCACGTGTATGAGAATGCACAGCACTTAGGCCCTCATTACAATGTTGGGTGGTCGGGTCACTGACAGGCCGTTGGTGGCGGTCTGACCGCCGACATCCCTTCGGTCCTACTGCCGCATTACGATGCTGGTGGTCGGACCCACACCTGTCAGATGACAGACCGCCGCCTCTGCAAGGATCAGAGATCCCGATAGAGCGGCCGTCGGAGCATCGTCCCAGCACAGCGGCAGTGCCGAGGCAGGTACCACCATCAGGATTACAATATCCCTTTTGGGCAGCCTTTTCATGGTGGAGAACACTGCTGTGAAAAGGTTGTCAGAAAGGGATATTGGGGACCCAAACAGGGCCCGTGTCTTTCGTGGGCCACTGAAAAGTGACCCTCAGGGGACATGTAGTGCTCCCATTCATCTCTGTGCACTGTGTGCCATGACTACATGGTGCATGTCACACTTCCACGAAAGTGCAGGAGGTGCTGCATGGTAGAGGCATGTGCTGCAGCCCTTTACCATGGCCGCAGCATGCCCCCACTGTGGTTTTGATGTGTTTCCGATCACCAGCCCAGCGGTTGCATCGGAATGCAGCCGTCGGACTGCCACATGCTTGTCTGCATTCTCCTGACTGCCGCAATTGCGGCTGACTGTCTGACCAACCACCATCGTAATGAGGGCCTCAGTCATTTTCGTGTTTTTTCCTTTGGAAATCCTGACGCCCTTTCGAGCAATTGATACCTCTTTCTGCATTGCATCATGTTCAGCCTTGAAGGAAGTGACCCGAAAAGGGCCACCCGGGTCACCACCTCCTCTCAGCCTTCTGTACCAAATGAAGAGTCGGTCAGACAGTGGAGAATACAAACCAATAACTGTTTATTTATATACACTCAGAGTGGATCCCCATCTATACAGTTGCTAAGAGTGCCACAGAGGGAACTGAAATCAACAAGCATAGAGATACATTATTTACATTTCATACCTGGGTGAAGGCACGCCCACAGTGGAATTTTCCAGGCAGATGCAGCTGGACAGTGAAATACAAAAAAAGGGTTTCGATTCTCGTATTGTACACAACCTAGTACAATCCAAGGTCGTTTCATCCTGTGCCCGCCACCAGACAAGTGGGAGAGGGCCTCTATCTAGTGAGAAAGGTATGCGCTGACATGAACAGTCTATTCATTACTGAAGCAAAACTTAACATTTCAGAAACGAAACTTAGTAGCAGGCATTTCTCAAAAATGAACGAGATCAGTTTCGAGTAGCCCAAAATGGTACCTGAAACAGAAAATGGTGCAGCGAATTCTAACTAAAACAAAACATTACGTAAGCAGTCTACGGGCCTAATCTAACAAACCCTCTTTTTAGCATGAGCTAAGAACATTTTCAAACAAGCAAAAAGAAAGAGAACTGATATATGTGTGCAATGATACTAAAACAAGAGCAACATATCGAAAAATCAATGAAACACAGGAAGCAAAACACATATAAAATGGAGTTATGAGCATTCCGTAGACTCATCATTAGAGAGGGGTACAGCAAGCAGGGAGGAATCCTCAAATATCCATTCATCAATATGCATTAGATCATTAATGTCATTCTGCACCATCATGGCGGCATTTGTAACATGAGCTGATATTTTGTGTTTGGGCATGAAAACAGAAGCACAATAAGAACAAAAAAGGGGAAGGCACTATATATGGATGCAGCATAATACCAACACCACTACGAGATAAATCAGCTGCTGGAGAATCCAACCCCAATTACCAAAAAGGGACCAACTCCAATTTCCACTTTCCATGCCCTTGACATTTTTGATGATGTCTAGAATATGTTGCATTATGTTTTTCTCAAAATTTTCTATCCCCATAGCACACTGATCGCCAATTAAAGCGCAAACACCACCAGACTTAGCCAATATAAAATCTACAGCATATCTAGTGTGTTCGGAATATACCCGCATCCTTTCTAATTGGGTAGTAATATCTCTCAAAGCTGCCACAGTAGTGTTGGACAGGATTTGTAATTTACATCCAAAACATTCCCTGGCCTTTTCTTCTCTTGTCATAGCTGTACCACCCAAGGTGAATATGGAAGACAAGATGTACCCAAATGTGATACCATTGCTATAACTATTGACTTCTAAATGTGTGACTCCTTCACAAAATTCTTTCGTTAATGTTCTCTTCACCCACCTTTTTTTTGGCTCAATATCCTTATATGGGACACCTAAAGGCACCACCATTCCAAGAGCCACATCTTCAGTCCCATTATAAACATTGGAGTAAGTTCCACTGGACAGAAAATAAAACCCAGGATGTGCATAGATCGGTCCCTCATAATTTACTGCGGAATACCTGGAATTCATCCCAAGTGTATTTGGATCAGATTTGTGCTCAAGGGAAAATGTTTGCTTGGATAGTATTGTTCCTGAACAATTAATATACAAAGAGGTATCAGTAAAATTCACTATTGGACAGCAAGCAGCATAGTAACCAGCCTTCCGAGGTACAGTTATCTCTTTATAATAATGAGTGTTATATTTTGTTCTTCCATATCAAAATGATCACAATATGTGCTATTGTCAAACTCAGGATAACCCTCCCCCTGTGGAGTTCTATAATACAGACATGGCCCGGGGTAACCAAGTCCAAACATACCCTTGACCTCTACAAAAACTGGTGGCCAGGTGTACATATAATTAACAAGCGACAAGGGATATGCCATCCAAAGGCTAGCGACAGAACCAATAGAATAACAAGCAGTCCCATTCCCAAAGAATCTCTTATGCGCTGCTACAAACACATTATTTGTCATAGCCCTCTTGTCTCTTCCCAAAGAGATGGGTCCATTCAGATCAAGCATGGGTGCATCTTATACATCCTCCAAAAACCATAACACCCCCCTTACTATTATCATCACCATTACCAAAACAATGACACATGTAATTTTACTTCGAATGGACCAGATTACACAACGTTGACTCAGAATTATTGGTTGCTCCTCCTCATCAACTGGTCTACCAAAAGGATGCATTATGGAAAAAGTAAAGAAACGCAGAATAATAAAGAACGTAAATGTTCCCAGTGTCCGTCAGAGCCTCACTGGTACAGGCTCCTATTGTCCATCAATCAGTTGGCGCTCTTGAGCACCGGCGGTGGAGCTTGCTCTGTCCTAAGCTCATCCTGCTTTATCCCATGTCGACAAAAGTGGAATACTCTCAGAGCATATCTTCTTCCCTAACTAGTATTCAAACAACAAAAGCAAAACAAATGCAGAATTTTCCAAAAACCTCCTGTTGGTACTGCTACTCAGTACGGGCCTACCTTATACAGTCCATCCCTAATCTGTTTTCTCTTTCAGCTCAGTGGTCCTCATCCGAGGATGCAAATTGTACCTGGTAGCCCCCAGGCACTGTAGCATCTGGGAACAGAGGGTCTTGAATAGCTCGTATTTCAGGAGGAACAGCCTCATGTAAAACATCATCATTCTTCTTATCCGTCCTAGTCCATATCAGCTGGGCATTACTAAAGGGGACAAACCTAGGCACTTGTTCACATTCGTCGTCCCCTAATCCCTCTCTGACCCACTGGTCATAAGGCAACGGCAAAGGTATCTTCTTGCAATGGGTGGCATGCACCCAATTCTTCTGACCTGCAACTTTCACAGCCGTTTGAGTGACCAGTAGAACCTGCTCAGGACCTTTCCACCTTGGCTCAAGACTTTTCTTTCTCTGAAAGTTCTGCACAAGTATGAAGTAGTCAGGCTGGATATTGTGGCCAGGTCCCTCAAGCTTCAGAGGTAGAGTCTCGGACCTGTTGGTGAATAGAACGCAAACTTTCTGTTAACTGGCCAAGATAATCAAGCAACACAGGATAATCAATCTCGAAGAATCGCTTAGGTCGGGAAACACCCCAGACATTCGCTGGGTGCCCAAAGACCACCTCAAACAGAGACAACCCAGTTCTAGAGTGTGCTGTCGTTCTAGTTGACAAAAGGGCTAATGGCAGAGCATCCGGCCATTGCAACCCTGTAGTTTCTTGAATTTTTGCCAATTTCAGTTTGAGAATACCGTTGTACTTCTCAACAAGGCCAGCTGATTGTGGGTGATTGGCAGCATGACATTTCTGTTTAATGTGCAGACCCTCACAAATCAATTTAATCACTTTCCCATTAAAATGAGACCCGTTGTCACAGATAATTCGGGGAAAACCAAATCGAGGAAAATACTCTTTAAGGAGTACTTTCGCAGTTGTAATGGCCGTATTGTCTTTAGTGGGGTAGGTCTCAACCCATTTTCTGAATGCACATATGACCACTAAAACATACTTAAGATTATTGCATTTTTCTAATTCAATGGAATCCATTTGGAGGACTTCAAACGGGAAAGTGGGCGGTGCAAAATCACCAGGCAGTGTAGGGGTTCCTTTTCCTGGATTATGTTTCCTACAGATCAGGCAATGTTTCACCAAATGCACAGCTGTCTTAGAGATGTTGTCATTATGCCACACAGGGGCTAACAATTTACAAATGCCTTTCGCACTAATATGGGCTGGACCATGGGCCATAGTAACCACAGGGAGTACATATGCATCGGGCAACATTCATTTCTATTCTCCAGATTTATCAATCCAACATCCTTCCTCATTTAACTGTGCTGTACTCTCCTGCCATTTCACTAATTCCTCTATTGTGTCTTCGCTTTGTATCTCCTTTACACTCTCAACAGTATTTTCAAACATAGCAACCTCAGGAACCCACCTAGCTGGACCTGCAACAAACATTCTTTTCATTTTACTTCGGGCCGTCTCCTTGGCTACCTAATCTGCGAATGCATTTCCTCTACCCACGTAATCAGTAACCTTCCTATGAGCACTGCACTTAATTATTGCCAATTTCTTGGGGAGCGTTAATGCCGATAACAATCGCAATATGAGATGTCCATGCTGTATCCGAGTACCATGAGAAGTAAGGAACCCTCTCTCTGCCCACAGTCGACCAAAATTATGGGCAACCCTGAACATGTACTGACTATCTGTATAAACATTGACAACCAGCCCTTCACTCAATTCACAAGCTCGGATAAGGGCAGCAAGCTTAGCGGCTTGAGCGGACTGATAGGGGACCCGTGATGTCTCTACCACCGTACGCAACATAGTGATACCATATGCTGCAGTGGTAGTGCCATCTGGTAACTTAAAACAGAAGCCATCGACATATATTTCTCCTTGGGGGCCAGATCAGGGAACTTCAGTCAGGTCTACCCCTCCTTTTGTCTCTTCTTCTGTCTGGAAAATGCAGTCATGTTTGTCAACTGCATCATTCTCAGAAGGGAGGGGTAGTAATGTGGCTGGGTCCAGAGTGGCACATCTTTTGATCGTAATATGTTTAGCAAACAATGTCAATTCATAACCAGTAAGACGTGCACTGATGAGGTGCTGTTTCTTTGTCTTATTCAAAAGCGTATGCACAGCATGGGGTACCATAACTGTGAGGTCTGTATCAAGTACGAGTCCAGCTGATTGACTGATTGAAGTAGCCACAGCCGCATCTGCTCTCAGACAACGCGGAAGGGCCCTAGCAACAGGGTCAAGCAAAGCAGAAAAATAAGCCAAAGGCCTCTGTTTATCCCCAAATTTCTGTGTTAAGACAGAAAGTACACAACCCGCCATCTCATGAACATAAAGCACTAACGGTTTCCTATAGTTAGGTGTGCCAAGCACCGGAGCCGAGCAAAGCGTTGTTTTTAATTGCTCAAAAGATTGCTGACATTCTGGTGTCCAAGGCAAAGGCTCATACACTGCTTTTATTGTTAATGCAAGCAAAGGTTTAATTAGTAAAGAATAATTCGGGATCCACTAGCAACAGTAGGAATTAATACCTATAAAAGGGCATACATCTTTTTGAGTTTGTGGAATGGGCATCTTAATAATGGTACTGATGCGCTCAGGGGTCAACCTCCTACCCTCCTTCAAAAGTAGGTGACCTAAATAGGTAACCTCCTGTCTACACTACTGAAATTTCGAAAGAGAGACCTTATGTCCATGATGTGCCAAATGCAGCAGCAATTTCACTGTACTGTCCTTGCAACCTTGTTCCGTATCACAAGCAATTAACAGGTCATTGACATACTGCACCAATACATTACCTGGGAAAAGTGATAGTGACTCCAACTGACTTTTTAATGCTTGACTATAAATACTAGGACTCTCCGTATAGCCTTGATGAGCACAACAGAATCTAAAGCTTCTGCCGGCCAGTGTAAATCCAAACAAATACCTACTGTCCGGATGTATAGGAATTCTGAAGAATGCATTTTTCAAATCAATAACAAAAAAGAACTTAGCAGTATATGGAATCAATGGTAAAAGCGTAGTGATATCAGGAACCACCGGAAATTGAGGAACTACTTTTTTATTAACCTCTCGCAAATCAATCACAAAGCGATAGACATCATCAACCCGAGGGTGTCCTCTTAAGGACCGGAAGAATATGACTATTGCAAATGTTGGCAGACGTTTCTTCAACTACTCCCTTTCGTATCAAATCCTGAATAATCTGAAGAAGGGCCCATTCCCCTGCCTGCGGTATTTTATATTGAGGAACACGGGGCAGAATAGCATTACCTTTAACTTGTATAGAAACTGGTGGTATATGCAACAGACCCACATCTGTATCAACTCTGGACCATAGTCTGGGTGGTACCTGAGCAAACTCATCTGGAAGGGGCGCGTCCTGAGACAAACACTGTCTAGTACTCACATCTGGACCCATACTAATATATACACCATCAGGAGAACAATAAATAGTAGCATGCAACTTCTTCAATAAGTCCAAACCCATCAAATTTTCACCACAATTAGATGTTAACAAGAATGGAGACTCCACAATAAAAGGACCAACAGTAAGTGCAAGGGGGCGTGAAATTGGACTAACAACCGGTACACTGGAAAAACCTACTGAAGCATTATTTTGGTCACACAGGGCCGCCCCAGGGACCATATGTTGGGAAACAGAACTTTTTGTCGCACCTGTGTCCACCAGAAATTCCATAGTCGAGTCTTGCAAATCCGCTGTGACATACGGACCACGCTGATTTACAGGTATCTGAACTGGTCCCTCACCCTGTCCCTGGCTGTCCTAGCTGTAAGACATACCTGTCACAGCATCAATTTCATAGTCATCATGATAGTACTGTCCATCTCTGGGGTCATCAAAATAATTAGTGTCAGAGCGGCCCACAGGACCCGCAGCATTCTGATTTCTGTCAGTCCCACGGCCTCTACCACCAGAACTGCGTCCTCTAGGGGACGAAACCTTCTGTAAAAGCACAGGGCACTGGCTACGCCAATGTCCTTCCTCCTTACAATACGCACACTGATTCTGTCCCAAGGGTGTCATAGAAGGCTGTCTAGTATGTGGGAGTTGACGGGAGGGACCTCCCAGTCCTCTGGTATTACCCCAAAATGCCTGCTGCAACAACACTTTCGTCTTTAAATAATTATGTTTTTTATCAGTTTTATCCTTTTCCTCCTGGTCTCGATGCTCATAATATTGATCCATATTCAAAATAACAGAGGTAGAAGACGTAGACTAAGTACTTACAGACGCCTGCAAATGAGTCATTAATTCAGGAAGAAGATTAGTAACAAACCTGTTGACAAACAAACGAACTCCCCCTTCCGTGGACATATCCTGCCCACTACAATCCAAAAACGTATCTTCAAACCTAGTAAAAAAATCAGATACACTATCATCCTTCTTCTGTCGACAGGCCGTCAATCTAGCCCAACTTAGGGGGATATTCTCAAGAACGTGCGATAATCATTGCCAAAATAGGTTAACGCAATTTTTCATATCGCCGTCTATCGCGGGAAAATAACGCTGTGTTAACGTCTTATTCTCAACACGGCGGTAACATGTGATAGCTTCCCGATAACGCGTCTAATGTCCGCGATAAAATTACCGGGACGGCGATAAAAATCTAAAGCCGAACGTGAAAAAAGTGGCGATGGGCCCAACCGCGATAAAAAAATCAGCGATAAGCTGCGCCAGGCCTGCAATTCACACACGTCAGGCGGGAAAAATCACTATAAAAGCAGAAAAAAAAAACCACAAACAAAACCAAAACAACTGCAAAGCACAATGGAGGTAGCCGGAGCAAGTACAGAGGACAACCAGAACCCCACAAGCCCCACAGAGGACCAGCCTGGGACCTCGGGGTCAGGGAAGGGCAAGGAGAAGAAGAAGAGGAAGACGCCGTTCAGTCCGCAGGAAAACAGGATCCTGATAACGGAGGTGATAGAACACCATCAACAACTGTTCGTCACCTCCACTGTGTCATTGGCAACAAAAAATGGAATATGGCAGTGCATCGTGGACAAGGTGAATGCAGTCGGAGTGCTGAGGAGGACAATGGAAGAGCTCAAGAGGCGCTGGAATGATGTGAAGTGCAAAACCAAGCAGAAACTCGGCAACAACCAGAAGGCAGCAATGCAGACTGGAGGTGGGAGTCCAGCGCCACAGGAGGAGCTGGATGAGATGGAGGAAATGGTGTCATCAGTGTGGAGACGGTGGCAGGAGTTGGGGGACCGGACACTGCTCAACATGACCTGACACAACAGCAACAGGGTGAGTAACGACCAGGGACTGGGGGACGGGGGAAATGGGCACAATGTCACACATGCACAGTGCACACCCACAATGACTCTGGATCATGTCCCTGATCCCCTTGGCACACTGCAGCACCCCTAGAAACAGCAAGTAGGCCCCGTCAACTATGTGCCCAGAGGGGGCCCTTCCCACACATCACCAATCTCACAACCAACCCATGCACATGTGCCAAACCCAGCAAAGCGGCGTGTCTGTGACCCACACTGACAATGCAAGTGACACTGCATGACGAATAGCATGGCTGCAGTCAATATATCATGACATGTTGCACGCCACGACACTGAGGTGGCTGAATGTGAACCACATCCGTAAAGGAGCAGGTCACACTCTGACACATCCACGTGCACAAACAACCCCTGACGTCAACAACACATCTGCGGACAAACCATGCCCCAGAGTCCCAACTCCCACCAAGAGCCCAATTTACCCAAGTATGCAACATCTCAGCACTGTATAAGCACAGAAGTCAAAGGCACACCGCCTGAAAGGGATAAGGGGCAGCAAAATCAGAGCTGCAGGGGCGACTCTCCCAAAATGCAGCACACACACATAACATTCAGAGCACATCAACATTGACAACAATGGGCCTGATTCACAGAACTAACTTACGTCAAAAACGTAAAGTTAGTACTTTTTGGTATTCACAGAATACACTTACTCATTTTGGTATTCACAGAAGGCACTTACTCATTTCGGTATTCACAGAAGTTAGTAGTCCTAACCTTAGGACTCCTAAATGCCTTCTGTGAATACCGAAAGTCTTAAGTTAGGATTTTCTCAGTTTAGGAGTAGTAAAGTGAGTCCTAACTTTACTACTCCTAAACTGAGAAAAATCCTAACTTTAAGACTTTCGGTATTCACAGAAGGCATTTAGGAGTCCTAAGGTTAGGACTACTAACTTCTGTGAATACCGAAATGAGTAAGTGCCTTCTGTGAATACCAAAATGAGTAAGTGTATTCTGTGAATACCAAAAAGTACTAACTTTACGTTTTTGACGTAAGTTAGTTCTGTGAATCAGGCCCATAGTGGTACAAACTGCAACACGTTCACAACAGAACAGAGGACACAACTGGTGCCGCTTGTGTGTAGAAACTGGCCAATCACATTTGGCATAGCAGGGAAATGTGAGATGATAATGTACAAGTACAAACACACATCCGTGATGTTGTCGAAATGTCCACTGTCCCGCATCAAATAGGCAGCTCCTCCTAAACAGTCACAATGTACATTGTCATGCAGTCTGTATGTAAACTTGTATAATGCGTCAACATACATGTGAACACAATGTTAAACTGCATCTCCCCTTCACATTGTAGAGGGAGGATCAACACCTCCTGCAGAGAAGACCGAACATCTCTTCACTGATGACGAAGAGGACCTCCACACCTTTGACACCGACGCCCTCCAAGAGCTCATGGACAGCTTCGGCACCTCACCTCCAGGAGCAGGGCAGCCCAGCTGCATCGAGGAGACCTCACCCCCTGCACAGACCACACAGCAGGAAGCACCCACCACCACGGCTGTCTCCCCGGACCCCCATGAACAACACATGGCCTTCCAACGCCGTGTGTTAGGGTGCCAGGAGAAGATGGCTGATCAGGTGTGGGTGGGGTTCAACCTCATGGCAGCCAAACTAGATGCCATACGTGGGTGTCTAAGTCCCATCAGGGACCACTTACAGTCCCTAACGGACACCCACAGTCCGCTCCATGCTCTCCAACGATCCATGGCTGACAGCGCTGGAGTCCTGACTCTGAGACAAGGACAACTGTCTAGCCAGAGTGGCTCTGTCAGCCGGGAGTTGGGACACCTGTGGAGGATCATGGAGAACATGGAGCAGATGCAGGCAGAAAGAATGGCTGCCACGGCTGCACACCAGCGAGATGTAGTTGGGTTCTTCCATGCCCTGCAGACCCTCATCATGGCATTGCCACCACAAGGCCTGGCGCCGATGAATGCTGCTGCTGCTTCTACATCCACATCTCCGCCCCCTGATGTGTCAGTGACACACAGTGCTACAGACAATCCACCTCCAGCCACTGATGTGTCACTGCCACACAGTGATGCAGACAAAACAACACCACCCACATGTGAGGCACATGAAACATCAGAGGACGAAGTTGCGGATGATTCTGCCTTAGTGGTAAGAAGGAAGCGGTAGCATTCATCTCCGCCATATGGCCTGTTTCTGCTTGGTTCTGCCCTCTGCATCATCACCTTCCACTGTCCCCCGATACACTCTGTGACACTCACCTTGGACCTCGACATGGACTGCCATATTCTGTTTGGTTACCAATGACACAGCAATCAGACTGCGGACTGAACTCTTCCTCTTCCGATGAACTTGTCATTCCCTAAAAGACTCTGGCTGGCCCTCCACGGGGCAACAATGTAAAGTGGGGTTTGCATGGCCCTGTACTGCTCCAGCTTCAACACTCCACTGAATGTGAATAAAACATTCAAATTCACACAGATGTGTCATGTCTATGATCATTCAAGTATGAAAGTATGGATGAATGTAGGGTCAGTGATTCCCCCTTACGTCCATGTTGCTCATGTTGTGGGACTTGAGTCACAGGGTGCAACATTGCCGATTGCGGTCTGGGTGGCGCCGACACTACAACAGAGACACACGCATTAGTTAATTTCTTGTCCAGCCCAGAACTGAACCACGCCCAGAGCCCCGGGCTCATTGTTCACACCCCTACGCTGGACTGGGATACACCAGCCCAACCCACTCTGCTTACGCTTACAGGGGGGACAACAAAGCTACTAGTACCAGGTCTTCCCTGTAGTGATCTGCTGATCACTGGTCTAGTTGTCAGCATGCCACAGCCACTCCCTGAGAGCTGGTTTACACCCATCCAGCACAGGCGTCACAGGACATGTGACCCTGCCAATAAAAGGGGCTTACCACATCACATTCCCCACTGCCGGAGGTGGCATGATGGCGTCCGCACCACGAGACTCAATAATAAAGGGTCCATGACTTTTGGCGCACTGGGTTAGTGGCACCCGATGCACTGCGGCCGGGACGTGCCTACCGCCACGGGACGGTGACTTGCGGTGCACTGAGGTAGGGGCAACTGAAGAGCTGAGCGGGTGTGCAGCTTGCGATGATGCGTAGACCTCGATACGCCGCCCTGCCAATCAAGTTTCGATTTGAATTGAGAGCCCTGCTGGACCGCAGTGTACGCCGAAGGCAGCAGTCAGCACACACATGAATCCGCGGTGCGGTGCCGCAGGGTGCGCTGGGGGCCTGTGGCGTGGAATCCAGCAATCGGCTGAGGAGGTTGCACCGGCACGTGGTGGGCCCTCTTGGAGACACGCCGGTGGCGGCAGGTGAGCATTGAGGCCTGGGTGCGCAGGGGCAGCCAGTCATCGCTGGGCGGCAGATCGGTCTGGGGACCAGGGCTGGGGTGCAGCAGGAGCACAGGATCGCGCCGGCACCACCGGTCACGGCGGCGGCCTCGTGGCTTGGTGGGGGGCACCGCCCTGGCAGACACGACCCTGCATGCGATGACGAGATGTGCGCGGGTTGGCTTGGGACGTAGCCACCTCATCTCCATTGTAAATCTGGCCATTGAAGGTGGTCGGCCACGTGTGTGTAGGCCTATGGACAGGATATGGCTGATGCAGAGACACACGCAGTAGTTACTTTGGTGGCCATCCCGGAACTGAACTACGCCCAGAGCCCCACGCTATTTATTCACAACATACGCCGGCCAAGGGCACTCCGCTCACGCTTACAGGGGGACGACGACAAAGCTACATGTCCAAGGTCTTCCACACTGCCTGAGTTAACCTGTTTGCGTCCACTGTCCACAACACTACAAACACCAGCAGTATATGTCCACATGGACATGTCTGTGCTCTGCATACTGAAGTCTGTCCAGAACATCACCACCACACTTGGCATTGTGTACATTCTTATTGATGGGTCACTTGCCTCCTTCGCACATACTTGGTTCCCACCTCTCCCCACATTCTGCAATTGTGTGGCAGAGGTGTCATGCCGTGGATGGTTTGTCTACATGGCTGGCCACGGTTACCACAGTTTCTTGTGTTGTCGTGTCTGGTAGTTGGGCATGTTGATTGGCATGTTGTATGTGATTTTGTAACGTGTGCATTCCCACAGTTGTGAGTTGTATGATTGTGGAGTTGAGGTGTGTGGTGTGTTCAGTTGGTACTTACCGACGAGCAGTGCATTTCCATAGGTGCCATCCTCAAAGCGCTGGTTGGTGATGGACTTGCGGAAGATGTAGGAATCATGCTCACTGCCTGGGAAGTTTGCGACGACATTCGTGAACAGGCCCCGGTTGTCCACTTTTGCCTGCACATTGATGGAATGCGTGTGGTTTCTGTTGCGGTTATTGTGTGCAGTGTTGGCAGGGGGCAGAAGTAGTACATGTGTGCAGTCAATTGCCCCCAACACGTGCGGGAAGCCAGCTATGGCGTTGTTCCCTTGCTTGGTCTCCAGCTGTTCCTGCGCAGTGTGGGGGAAGTGAAGGTGCAGGGGTATCAAGCTGATACAAACCGTGATGCTTACAGGTATGATAAATCCTGCATAATAAGACCGTAACAGTAGTTTGTGTGGTCGTAACCTTCCTTTTCTTTCCTACGAAGGTTACGACCACACGAACTTCTGTTACGGTCTTTTTATGCAGGATTCATCATACCTGTTAGCATTCCGGTTTGTCCAAGTGCAATACACTGTACCAGATTACGTTTGTGACTATACGGACGCTTGACCATTGTCACCATTTATCCAACAGGTTTCTGAATACTGACTTTCGGAATATGGAATTGTATTGGGGAGTTCCCGCAGCATATGCAGTTAATTGAATCCACACGTTGGCCTGATGAAGTTCCCCGTTGGGAATGGAACGCGTTGGCTGAGCTTTTTGTATTGTTGATTTATGTATTTGTAATGAAGAACTGTTTTTACACTTCTGTTGACTACTGGACTTCATGACCTGGCGCACCCCCATTTCAGTAACTACAATCTTGGACCTGGAGCACAGAGGCATCAAGCAACGGCTGGCGTTGGGGTTGGTTGCGCAGGAACACTACGAATTGGAACTAGCGTGTGGTGCGGATACAGGGGCCCGCTGTTGCTTTTGTGGACATGCATCCAAGACATGTGTGAGGAAGTTTGATAGGGCTGGCTGTGAGACTCCTCCGACTCTGGCAGTTGTTGGTTGGAAGGTACCAGAGGCCAACAGGTGCAGCACAGCCACCAGCTTTGTCTGCGGAGGGATGTTGGTTCTCCGCTGTGTTGGTACTGTCAGCCTGTGGGCAATGTGGGTCAGGATGCGGAGGATGGTTGTCCTTTTGAGCCTGTATTGGGCAATGGCATCCTCTGGCGTTGAGTGTCTGAGGCTGGTGCGTTTTAGGAACGTCCGCTGTCTTCTTCTGCGCTGCCTAGGTGGTAGTCCAGGGGGGGTGGTCTGGGGGGGGGGGGTCCTGGGGGTGATGGCGGTGGGTTTTGTGGCCCTCATGGGTCTCCAAGCTGCATGATCATTGGCTCCATGGCATCTGATGGTCTTCAGATGTGGCTCTGGGCTGGGCTCCCTTTCTACTGCAGGTTGTCGTCCTGCTTAACACCAGTAATAGGCAGGTGTTAAATCCCTGCTGCTAACGCGCCTTATCGCCTGTTTTTGGATCGCTTCGCCGATCTGGCTGGTCGTTGAGAATATCGCGAAGTGTTGTTTTCGTGTGTTTTGCACGGGAACGCCTACTCTGCATATCATTAGCGTTAGTTGTCGCTCTCATCCGTGGCGATGTTTTTTGCGGCAGCTATCACTGGAAAACTGGCAATATCGGCAATTTGCACCAGCTTGAGAATAGGACGATAAATCTATCGCCACTTTTGCGGCGCTAAGGTGCCGATAAATCGGCGAAAAGTCCTTGAGAATATGCCCCTTACTTTCTTAGGTGGAATAAGTGTATGCATATATGTAATAATACGAAAAGGCAAGGCGAGTATCTCAGCAAGCAGCTTATCTCCTGGCTTCCTTTCTTGATCCCATCCCTTAATCACATCCCATGTACCACCCAACTCGGCAACATGATCTTGAGTATGCACCTGCCGCCAAATATCAATCTGAACAAGAAGACCAAAAAACATTTCAATATCGGCAAGAGTCATTACAGTAGAAGAGGCAGCTTCTGTTAATTCTTTATAATAGGCTGTAGGATTTTTCTTAGGATTGGGCAGAGTAGACTTAAGGGCTAAAACCTCACTTCTTTTCCATGGAGTATAAACCCATTGCTCCTGGAAACGGGCAGCCACGGCCGGTCTAGTGGTCACGCCGTGCTGATCCGTCAATGCAGGTATTTCTGGATGATAGATTGGGTGCACTTCACGCATAGGGAACTGAGTTATTTGAGTAGGACTCTTATCATACAATCAACCTCTATAAGAGACTATGGTAGAAATATTACCAAACACCTGTTCTGGTGCTAAAACAGTAACATAAACGCGGTCTCTAATATCAAATAATATTTGGGGAGCCTCCGACTCAATGTGTGTATGCCAAATTTCAATCAATATAGCAGACATATGTTGAAGAGCATGCTGTTGTAAAAAGGGCTCAAACTCACGTATAACTCGCCAAATATCCTCCACGCTATAAACCGCATTACAGGCCCACCGCATTGCCTGACTCGCTATTACCCTCTTCTCATCCTCCCCTACTCCAGATCGCATCAACGGGCCTGTTCGCTCCCTAAAGCTCACCAAATCCCTGTCTTCAAAACCACATACAGGGGTATCAGCATCCAAAAACATTGGAGGATGAATAACCGCAGGGGGAGGGGTAATCGGAGTAGTAGGCTGAACTGTAGTCAATGATTGCACCGGAGAAGAAAGAACAGAAGGCACAGGAGTCGGGACAGTGGACGTAATAGAGGTCACAGTCGTCAAAGATGGTGAGGGGAGAGAAAGAATAGGGGGCGCGGTAACCGGAGCTGTGGGTATAAGAGCTGTAGATACGGGGCAACTGGAGCAGATGAGACGGGCTGCTGTGTCTGCAAAGGAACAACGGGGTATATCCTCTGCAGGGCATAAGGAGGCGGGGGTCGAATATCTAACAACTCCTCTACAAAGGTATCATCTTCCTCTTTGGCCACATAGGACTTGTCAATATGCAACCGAAATCTCCTATCCCCACATTCTATTCTGGTCTCCTGTTTTCTCTATCATACGCCACAGCTTTCTGTGTAAGAGTCTGCATCCTCCGTTTTCGTGCATCTTTCTCCATTTTTAACCGCCTTTCCTTGGCCTCCTTCTGCCCAGTTCGAAGGGAGTCAAACATCGACCGTCTACTTCATCTCTTAAACAACTGTTCCTGTAAAAAAACAATCTTCTGTTCATCAAAGGAACCTGTCAGAGGCCACTGCAACTTGGCATTGTCCCTCGTATATTTGTGCCATAATGTACTAAACATAATAGGGCCAAGACCATGTTTCACATACATATCAAATTCAAATTCAAAACAAGCTTTATTCGATTTAAACACTTAAATCATAAAATCATTATACATAAAAAGACATAAAATTCATATATTACATCTCCATTGGTTTACAGAATTAAAAAGAAGTATTAGTCACATAGATGAATTAATAGATTCAACACTTCAAGGGATTTAAAACCATGGAAACACAAAAATTAAAACTAAGTCATGTAACAATTAGAACTAGTAGAATAACATAGATTTTCTAGTTCTAATCACACCCTTCAAATATTTAGCTATGGAATCAATAAAAATTTCTTCATCTAAAAGTTGTAACTTAAAAAAGGCGGGACGGCATTGTCTGAAACCCATACACTTCAATATTGGCAAGATCCATCTTTTGCGAAAAAGATCATAAAATTTGCAGAAAAACAGTGCATGTATAGTGGATTGAGTGGAAATGTCGTCACATGGGCACAAATCTAAAAGACGAGACCAATTATTCGTTATAGGAAAAGTAATCATTCTATAAAAATGACCCAGGCGGAAGCGAGTTAACAACATCCTATCATAACTTCCCTTCACGTTTACAAGATAGGGTTGAATGTCTGGTTGTATTAAAAACAATTGATTTTCTCTAACAGACGGTTTGGTTATTTCTCGAGATATTCTGTTATTACCCAAATAATCCATGCAGGTAGTCTTCAGAGCTTTCCTGGAAACTGTAGCAATGGTAGTCAGATTAAAAAAGTATTCTGGGCAACCCAGATCGGCCACAACATTTTTGCCATAGTTAAGCCATGGTATACGTGACAGTCCTTGCAATTTAAAACAATCATTTATCACGTCACGGTTAAGTTGAGTGGAAGGGCAGGACCAGATCTTGTGCCATAATAGGACTGGCTGTATTTTAATTATATCTGATATATACGGCATTCCAAGTTCTACATGGCAGATATAAGTAGCCGTACTTTTTGGGACTGCTAAAATATCATACATATCAAAATTAGGGCTACCTTCAATAGGCGCAGGCTGAGCTTCTTCCAACCGGGCATCTGCAGAACAACAACGACAACACAAACTCCAAATTTTGCTTAAACCATGCATTGCAAAGAAGAAACAAAATCGTTATTTTTACCTGGCAAAGTATTTGCAAACACTTTTCAGCAAGACAGTCCTTAGACCATAACAATCTCAAACCACAATGGTACCATATCCACATAGAACCAAAACAGACTAAACTGCTATCCGAAGTACAATCAAACCTGTTCTCCACTGCCGACTCTTCAGACCAAACAGTCATATCAAGGGTTTTGACGTTCAGGACTCCAGTCAGGATGACCGCTGGGCGAGGCACCCTCCGGTTGGACAAAGGCCGCAGCTGCGAGTAACAGAAACTCTTCGTGCAGGGATCCCTGAGCCGTCCGTCCGACATGATGATATCCTCGTCCTCCCCTCCATCCGCGGAAAGGGGATGGGTCAACAACCCGAAGGAGTCCCTGTTTGGGTGCCAACTGAAGGAAGTGACCCAAAAAGGGCCACCCGGGTCACCACTGACCTCCTCTCAGCATTCCGTACCAAATGAAGAGTCGGTCAGACAGTGGGGAATACAAACCAATAACTGTTTATTCATATACACTCAGAGTGGAGCCCCATCTGTACAGTCGCTAAGAGTGCTACAGAGGGAACTGAAATCAACAAGCATAGAGATACATTATGCACATTTCATGCCCGGGCGAAGGCACGCCCACAGTGGAATTTTCCAGGCAGATGCAGCTGGATAGTGAAATACAAAAAAAAGGTTTCGATTCTCGTATCGTACACAACATAGTACAATCCAAGGTCATTTCAACCAGTGCCCGCCACCAGACAAGTGGGAGAGGGCCTCTATCTAGTGAGAAAGGTGTGCGCTAACATGAACAGTCCATTCATTACTGAAGCAAAACTTAACATTTCAGAAACAAAACTTAGTAGAGGGCATTTCTCAGAAATGAACGAGATCAGTTTCAAGTAGCCCAAAATGGCACCTGAAACAGAAAATGGCGCAGCAAATGTTAACTAAAACATAACATTAGGTAAGCATTCTACGGGCCTAATCTAACAGCTTCATGAATGTAATACACATGGAGGTGATTGATTTCTTTGAGGTTCGGTTTGGGTTAATTTCTATTTTGCACTTCCTTTTGCTCCTGTATAAAATATTTTTATACATTTCCATTAATGTTTTTAGATTTGGTTATGAAAATCATTGGATCATGATGCTTTTAAACGATGTTCTTTGAAGCGGTCTTACACACTCTTATATTGTCCTGAGAAGGCCATGAAATACTAGGCTGAAACACACTGACCATACATGTTTTAAGGAGCCTGCTGTAAAGGTTTGGCAAGAACAATTCTATTGTCGACCATTGTTTCTAATTCATTCAAATGGTGGGCACACAAGTTTTTTCTGAGGGTCTCTATCTTGAGCGGACTATTTTTAGGTGGGTCCTCTTTGAAATTTTGTAATGACTGTCTTGTGATGGAAGTATGTTTATGCAAGCATTGTGTATAAATGTTTACATATGATTTTGAGACTTAGTTAATAAATTATTGGTATATCTGCACTACTAACTATTGTATTATTTGGGAGGTGTACAGTTACAGGTATCCAATTATACATTTATAAATACGATATATTCAAATGCAATCCTATAGCCAATAACAATTAGAGTGTTATTGTTGAGAATGTAAAATTTAAAACTGGTCCTGCTAGAGCCCCCTTTTTGTTTATTCACATGTTGAAGTGTAGCCACACTTCTTTCAATGTTTTGATGTAATACTTGTGATTGTGGGGTGGAGGTGTAACATCATCTTCATGTAATACTGGGTCTAACTCATCAATCAAGGACATTCATGCTAAACACAGGCTGGTTGCTGAGGTCTTCTCTTTGGTTCAAAATCCTCACTTGCAGTCTTTTTCTCCTCTTCTGCACTGCCAAAGGCTGATTACTCATTTGGCGGTCTAGGAACCGTCATGCCTGCGGTTGTGGTCCGACTGCCGTAAGCTCAGCGTTCCAATCGCTGTATTACGAGACATGCAGATCAATGAAAGAAACACCGCTGCAGTCCCACTGACACTGCCAGCCAACGCTGAATGTGGTGGCCGCAGAATAGGCCAATGAGCCTGTGGGGGCTCGAACCCCCAGTGAAACCGCCAGCCCAATGCGAGTTGCTTTACAGCCGGCGTGACCATGGCAGTCCAACCACCACATCTGAGACGGTGGAAAGGAAGGGATATAAGGGCAATCTCACCACTACTTACCTCTACACATCTTGTGCCACCATGGACCCAACCCTACTCAGTCTGCAGCTGCTTTACCTGCTTAATCATGTCCAAAACCCACTCCATCATGGACGAAGTCAGCAAAAAGTTATTTAATAACTTGCAGTATCCATAGACTCTTCAGCAAAATGATGCCCCACCAAGGACCAGGAAAGTGAGTTGGGGTCCCTAAGTAAAACATATTTACAGAGACCCTGTCTAGAATTGTTCCAAATGAATATTAAAAAGTCATCTGTAGGATGCCCTTCTAGGCCAAAACACTGATTCTGCACAGGCACACTGTACATCAATGGACATGTGTTTACAAATCATATATAGTGATAGTGATGTGCGCATTAATGTGTGTTACACAACAGCACCTCCTTGTCAATATCACACCTATTAATGTCTGTGACACACTTCGTTTGCCCCTTCACACTTGTCTGCCATGCCACTACTGATGGTTACTTCACATGCAGATTACCATTTGTCAAGTCCTGATAAGTCCACATAGAAATCCCTAAAACTACGATGAGGCCCTGTGACTGCACCACAAATCAAGATGCTATACTCCTTTTGTCCTTTCTCACTTGGCTGCCATGTCACTTCTAATGGTCACTTCATATGCAGGTTACCATTTGTCAAGTCCTGGTAAGCCCACATAGAAATCACTACAACTACCATGAGGCCCTGTGACTACACCACAAACCAAGATGCTATACTCCTTTTGCCCTTTCTCTCTTATCTGCCATGTCACTACTGATGGTCACTTCACATGTAGTGTACCATTTGTCAAGTCTTGGTAAGTCCACATAGAAATCACTACAACTCTTAGGAGGCCCTGTGACTGCAACTCAATCCAAGATGCAATAGTGAAAGACACACTCACATTGCACACATCCCAGGTCCTGTTTTGATGTCAAATAAACATCTGTATGGATGTGTCATTAAACTGAAACCCACCTTTTCTGCTACAACTCTGTATGAATGAATGAATGAATGAATTGTGGGACTTGTAGAGCGAGTGGCTACTCCCAGGAGTGTCCCTGCACTAGTGAAAATGCAAGAGCAGAAGGAAGAGGGAGCAATCAAAGAGTAAAAAGCTAAGTCTTCAGCTGTTTTTTAAAAGACTGTTCAATAAATACTAACCGTAGCTCGGCCGGCAAGCTATTTCAAGCTAGCGGGAACAGGAGAGAAAAAGTTCTACCTCCTGTTTTTGCTCGCTTAACCCTGGGGACCTTGCCAAAATGACCAGAAGATGACCGTAGAGTTCAATGGAGAGAATAAAATTGTACGTTATTGGACAAGTACTCTGGCCCAGTATCAGTGTCAATATTTTAAACAGGATCCTTTTCCTGACAGGTAACCAGGGTAGATTGATCAGATGGGTCATCATCAACACCAGTCTAGGAAGATGGAGTGCCAGATGGGCCGCTGCATTCTAGACCCTCTGTAATTTCTACAGCAGATATTGAGGAAGGCCTGCATACAGAGCATTGGCATAATCCAATCTGAACACTACCAGGGCCAGGAGCACAGTAGTCCTGACAGGGAAAGAGAGGAATTGTAAGAATTGTTTGGCCATACGCATCAGGTCAAAGCAAATCCCAACAACTGTGTTAATCTGAGCTTGGAGCGTCAGCTGCTTGTCAATTTGACACCCAAGTTCTTTAGTATTTCAGCTTGGACCTAAGGTGGAGTGGTCTCATCCGGCCAGTGTGCTTTTAAATTCAGGGTAAAATTATAGCCAAAGCTAAGAACCTTAGTCTTATTGGGGTTGCACTTAAGTTGATTAAGACTCATCCACTGAAAGACTGCAGATAGGCAGGCATGATGGCCTCTTGATCCAGTGTCTCATCTTTCTTAAATGAGAAGAATAGCTGAGTGTCATAGGGCTAAGGGCCCAGCCCTGGGGCACTCCCACCGTGACAATACTATTGCCGGAGGAGAAAGGAGGCATCCAAACCTCTTGGTATCTATCCTCCAGAAAGGATTTTAGCCAGCTTAGCACTGAACCCATGATACCAATGTCTCTTAAGCGGGCAAGCTGCCTGGAATCCAGCACCACATCAAAGGCAGCCAAAAGATCTAACAAGACCAGGACTGCCTTCCCCCCTGTGTCTGGGGTATGTTTGATATCCTCAGATACCTCTAGAAGGGCAGTTTTGGTGCCAAATTCAGGTCTAAACCCAGACTGGATGGGATGAAGGAGCTTGTTGGCCTCGAAATAACTGGAGAGCTGATGATTCACACGCAGGCAGTTAACAGGGAAATTGACCTGTAATTGCTGAGGATGTTGGGATAAGCGTTGGACTTTTTCAGAAGCTGCAGATTTTTAGCCTGCTTCCTTGCATACTTTGGCACTTGTATTATACCATTGTAAAATGATGGGACATATTCTCAAGGACTTTAGCGCCGCAAAAGTGGCGATAGATTTATCGCCCTATTCACAACCTGGTGCAAACTGCCGACATCGCCAGTATTCCTGCGATAGCTGCCGCAAAACACATTGCCACGGATGAGAGCGACAACTAACGCTAATGATATGCAGAGTAGGCGTTCCCGTGCAAAAACACACGAAAACACCACTTCGAGATATTCTCAACGACCAGCCAGATCGGCGATGCGATCCGAAAACAGGCGATAAGGCGCGTTTGCAGCAGGGATTCAACACCTGCCTTCTACTGGTGTTAAGCAGGACGACAACCTGCAGTATGAAAGGGAGCCCAGCCTAGAGCCACATCTGAAGACCAACAGATGCCCTGGAGACAATGAACATGCAGCCTGGAGACCCAAGAGGGCCACAACACCCACCGCAACCACCCCCCGGACCCTCCCCTCCAGGTCATGAAGTCCAGTAGCCAACGGTAGTGGAAAAACAGAACTTTATTACAAATACAGAAACAACAAGACGAAAAGCTCAGCCAACGCGTTCCATTCCCAACGGGGAACTTCACCAGGGCAGCGTGTGGATCCAATAAACTGCAAATGCTGCGGGAACTCCCCAATACCATTCCATATCCCGAAATCAGTAGTCAGAAACCTGTTGGAGAAATGGTGACAATGGTCAAGTGTCCTCATAGACACAAACGTAATCTGGTACAGTGTATTGCACTTGGACAAACCGGAATGCATACAGGTATAATGAATCCAGTACAAATATACTGTAACAGAAGTCTGTGTGTTCGTAACCTCCGCAGGAAAGAAAAGGAAGGTTACGACCACACAAACATCTGCTACGGTCTCATTATGCAGGATTCCTCATACCTGTAAACATCACGGTTTGTACCATCATGATACCCCTGCACCTTCCCTTCCCCCACGCTGTGCATGAACAGCTGGAGACCATGCAAGGGAATTACGCCATAGCTGCCTTACCGCACGTGTCGGGGGCAATTGACTGTACACATGTGCCACTTGTGCCCCCTGCCGAGCCTGCACACAATTACCGCCACAGAAAGCACACGCATCCCATCAATGTGCAGGCAATAGTGGACCACCGGGGACAGTACACCAATTGCATCGCCAACTTCACAGGCAGCGTGCATAATACATACATCTTACGACAGTCCATCATCAACCAGCGCTTCCAGGATGGCACCTATGGCAATGCACTGCTCATTGGTGAGTACTAACTGAACACACCACACACCTCAACTCCACAATCACACAACTCACAACTGTGGGTGAGCACACGTAACATAATCACATACAACATGCCAACCAACATGCCCAACTACCGGACACGACAACACAAGTAACCGTGGTAACAGGGGCCAGACATGTAGACAAACCATCCACAAAGGCAGAGCCCCTCTGCCACACAATTGCAGAATGTGGGGAGAGGTGGGAACCAAGAATGTGCGGAGTAGGCAAGTGACCCAGCAATAAGAAAGGACACAATGCCAGGTGTGGCGGAGATGTGCTGGACAGACTGCAGTATGCAGAGCACAGACATGTCCATGTGGACAAATACTGCTGGTGTTTGCAGTGTAGTGGACAGTGGACGCAAACAGGTCACCCCAGGCAGTGTGGAAGACCTTGGACATGTAGCCATGTGGTCCCCCCCTGTAAGCCTGAGCGGAGCGGCCTTGGCCGGCATATGTCGCGAATGAATAGTCCGGGGCCCTGGGCGTGGTCCACTTCCGGGATGGCCACCACAGTAACTACTGTGTGTATCTCTGTGTCTGCCACATTGTGACCATACGCCTACACACACGTGCCCGACCACTTCAATGGCCGCATTCACACTGGAGATGAGGTGACTACGTCCCAACCCAACCCGCGCACATCTCGTCATCGCATGCAGGGTCGTGTCTGCCAGGGCGGCGCCACCACGAGACCACCGCCGTGACCGGTGGTGCCTGCGTGATCCTGTGCGCCTGCTGCACCCAGCCCTGGTCCCCAGACCGGCCCGCCACCCAGCGATGACTGCCCGCCCCTGCGCACCCAGGCCTCAATGCACAACTGCCACCACCGGCGTGTCTCCAAGAGGGCCCTCCACGTGCCGGTGCAACCTCCTCAGCCGATCGCTGGATTCCGCACCACAGGCCCCCAGCGCACCCTGCGGCACCGCAATGCAGAGTCATGTGTGTGCTGACTGCTGCCTGCGCATACACTGCGGTCCAGCAGGGCTCACAAATGAAATCGAGTCCTGATCTGCAGGACGCTGTATCGAGGCCAACACATCATCGCAGGCTGCACACCCACTCAGCTCTTCAGGTGGGCCTAACTCAGTGCAACGCAAGTCATCGCCACGTGGCGGTAGGCCCGTGCCAGACGCAGGCCATCGGGTGCCACCAACTCTGTGCATTGCAAGTCATTGCCACGTGGCGGTAGGCCCATGCCAGACGCTGGCCATCAGGTGCCACCAACTCTGTGCAACGCAAGTCATTGCCACGTGGCAGTAGGCCCGTGCCGGACGCAGGCCATCGGGTGCCACCAACTCTGTGCAACGCATGTCATTGCCAAGTGGTGGTAGGCCCGTGCCGGATGCAGGCCATCGGGTGCCACCAACTCTGTGCAACGCAAGTCATCGCCACGTGGCGGTAGGTCCGTGCCGGACGCAGGCCATCGAGTGCCACCAACTCTGTGCAACGCAAGTCATCGCCACGTGGCGGTAGGCCCGTGCCGGACGCAAGCCATTGGGTGCCACCAACTCTGTGCAACGCAAGTCATCGCCACATGGCGGTAGGCCCGTGCCGGACGCAGGCCATCGGGTGCCACCAACTCTGTGCAACGCAAGTCACAGACCCTTCATGATTGAGTTCCATGGATGCGGACGCCATCATGTCACCTCCGGCAGTGGGGGATGTGCTGTGGTGGGCCCCTTTTATTGGTATGGTCACATGTCCCGTGACGCCAGTGTTGGATGGTGTGGTGTGGGCGTAAACCAGCCCTCAGGGAGTGGCTGTGGCATGCTGACAACAAGACCAGTGACCAGCAGATCACTACAGGGAAGACCTGGGACATGCAGCTGTGTCGTCAACCCCTGTGAGCGTAATAGGAGTGGGCTGGGCTGGCGTATGCCAGTTCAGCGTAGGGGTGTGAACAATGAGCCGGGGCTCGGGGCGTGCTTCAGTTCTGGCCAGGACAAGGAAGTAACCAATGCATGTGTCTCCGTTGTAGTGTCTGCGCCACCCGGACCGCAATCGGCAATGTTGCACCCTGTGACCCAAGCCCCACAACATGTGCAAAATGGACGTGAGGGGGAATCAGTGACCCTACATTCGTCCATACTGTCATACTTGAAGGATCATTGACATGACACACCTGTGTGAATTTGAATGTACTATTCACATTCAGTGGAGTGTTGAAGCTGGAGCAGTACAGGGCCATGCACACCCCACTTGACATTGTTGCCCCGTGGAGAGCCAGCCAGAGTCCATTGAGAAGGACAAATTCATCGGAAGAGGAAGAGTTCAGTCCGCAGTCTGATTGCTGTGTCATTGTTAACCAAACAGAATATGGCAGTCCATGTCGAGGACCAGGGTGCGTGCCGCAGAGTGTATCGGGGGACAGTGGAAGGTGATGATGCAAAGGGCCGAACCAAGCTGAAACAGGCCATATGGCGGAGATGAATGCTACTGCTTCCTCATTACCACAACGGAAGTCTCATCCACATCATCGTCCTCTGATGTGTGATGTGCCTCACCTGTGGGTGGTGGTGTTTCAGCTGCAGCACTGTGGGGCACTGACACATCAGGGGGCGTAGATGTGGATGGTGTAGGAGCAGCAGCATTCATCTGCGCCAGGCCTTGTGGCAGCAATGCCATGATGAGGATCTGCAGGGCATGGAAGATCCCAGCTACATCTCGCTGATGTGCAGCCGTGGCAGCCATCCTTTCCGCCTCCATCCGCACCATGTCCTCCATGAGCCTCCGCATGTGTCCCAACTCCCGGCTGAGATCGCTGCAGCCACTCTGACTAGACAGGTGCTCTTGTCTCCGAGTCATGACTCTAGCGATGTCAGCCATGGCTCGTTGGAGACCATGGAGCGGACTGTGGGTGTCCGTTAGGGACTGTAAGTGGTCCCTGATGGGACGTAGACACCCATGGATGGCATCTAGTTTGGCTGCCATGAGTTTGAACCCCACCCGCACCTGCTCAGCCATCTCCTTCTGGCCCTCCAACACACGTCATTGAAATGCCATGTGTTGGGCATGGGGATCCTGGGAGACAGCCGGGGTTGGTGGGTGCTTCCTGCTGTGTGGTCTGTGCAGGGGGTGGGGTCTCCTCGATGCAGCTGGGCTGACCTGCTCCTGGGGGTGGTGTGCGGAAGCTGTCCATGAGCTCTTGGAGGGTGTCGGTGTCGAAGGTGGGGTGATCCTCCTCATCATCAGTGAGGAGGTGTTTGGTCTGCTCTGCAGGAGGTGATGATTCTCCCTCTGCAATGTAAAGGGGAGATGCAGTTTAACAGTGTGTTCCATGTATGTTCACGCATTGGCCAAGTTTCCAAACAGACTACATGACAATGTACATTGTGACTGTTTAGGAAGAGCTGCCTATTTGAGGCGGGACAGTGGACATTTGTGCACCATCAGGGATGTGGGGTTGTACTTGTCCATTATCATGTCACAGTTTCCTGCTATGCCAAATGTGATTGGCCAGTTTCTACACACAAGCGACAGCAGTTGTGTTCTGTTTTGAATGTGTTGCAGTTTGTACCACATTGTTGTCGAGGTTGATGTGCTCTGTGCCTTGTGTGTGTGCTTCTTTGTGGGAGAGTCACCCCTGCAGCTCAGACTTTGCTTGGCCTTCTCCCTTTCAGGCGGTGTGCCTTTGACTTCTGTGCTCATGCAGTGCCGAGATGTTGCAGACTTGGGTATATTGGGCTCTTGGTGGGAGTTGGGACTCTTGGGCATGGTTTGTCCGCAGATGTCTTGTTGCTGTCAGGGGTTGTTTGTGCACGTGGGTGTGTCGGTGTGTGTCCTGCTCCTTTCCGGATGTGGACCACACTCAGCCACCTCGGTGTCGTGGCGTGCAACATGTCATGATGAGTGGCCTGCAGACATGCTCATCATCATGCAGTGTCACTTGCATTGTCAGTGGGGCTCACGGATCCGCAGCTTTGCTGGGTTCAGCACATGTGCGTGGGTTTGTTGTGAGATTGGTGAGGTGTGTGGAGTGCCCCCTCTGGGCACATTGTGGACGGGGGCCTACTTGCTGTTTCCATGTGTGCTGCAGTGTGGCAAGGAGATCAGGGACATGATCCAGAGTCATTGTGGTTGTGCAGTGTGCTATACTTAGTTGTGCATGTGTGCCATTATGCCCATCTCCCCCCGTCCCCCCAGTCCCTGGTGGTTACTCGCCCTGTTGCTTTTGTGTCAGGTCATGTTGAGCAGTGTCCGGTCCCCCGACTCCTGCCACCGTCTCCACACTGATGACTGTGGACACCATTTCCTCCATCTCATCCATCTCCTCCTGTGGCGCAGGACTCCCACCCCCAGTCTGAATTGCTGCTTTGCGGTTGTTTGCGAGTTTCAGCTTGGTTTTGCGCTTCACATCATTCCAGCGCCTCTTGAGCTCTTCCATTGTCCTCCTCAGCACTCCGACTGCATTCACCTTGTCCACGATGGACTGCCATATTCCATTTTTTGTTGCCAATGACACAGTGGAGGTGACGAACAGGTGTTGATGGTGTTCTATCACCTCCGTAATCAGGATCCTGTTTTCCTGCTGACTGAAGCGCGTCTTCCTCTTCTTCTTCTCCTTGCCCTTCCCTGACCCCGAGGTCCCAGGCTGGGCCTCCGTGGGGCTTGTGGGGTTCGGGTTGTCCTCTGTACTTGCTCCGGCTACCTCCATTGTGCTTCGCAGTTGGTATGTTTTTGTATTTTTTTTTTTTTTGTGCAGCTTTTATGGTGATTTTTCCCACCTGACGTGGGAATTGCAAGCCTGGCGCTGCTTGTCGCCGATTTTTCTATCGCGGTTGAGCCCATCGCAACTTTTGTCACGTTCGGGTTTCCTTTTTTATCGCCATCGTGGTGGTTGTATCGCGGATCTTTGACGCGTTATCGGGACACTATCGCAATTTACCGCCGTGTTGAGAATGAGACGTTGACACAGTTATTTTCCTGCGATGGACGGCGATGTGAGAAGTTGCGTTATCCTATTTTGGCGATGATTATCGCACGTTCTTGTGAATATGCCCCGATGTAACCAAATAGGATGGATACAAGTTTGAGAATTACACAATGCTCACACAAGGCCCAGAATAGAAAAAATCTACCTATTACTCATTACACATCATGATGTGCTGAAGTCAAGTTCGACACCAATGTACCACCAATTAGTGTTGTGGCAGACATCATATCACATGCAAATGCTCATTGCACACTGATAACACTTAGCACTCCAATTTACATCATATGTTCACTACCTGAAGAATCAAATGAAAGCTATACTCCTGTCGTTTAGCTATGTATCACATGTAGAATATAAAGTCCCATGAAAACATTGAGGTCATAACATTTGGGAGATAGATTCTCAGAATTCACACAGCACTAGACTCCATACAGCCATATGAACATCTCCAATCCTGCTTGGTACAGGTGATGACGCCAGTCAGAGATTGTATATCCACAAGCCAATACACCTTCGAGGGATTTGGGTGTCCCTGATTATCTATGACATGAGGATGTGGGATCAAATGAGTCCAAATGGGTAGGCACATCACACCACTCTTTGCTTTTGCACATTCAGATTGCCTTGTATGGATGAGGGTATACACTCACATTTGATACTTAGAGTTCTACATCTCACTCCCATATGCAAGTCACTGGTCAGTGAATGAGTGTTTTGAAACACTAAGGGGTCGATTCCGATCCCGGTCGGAGGCGCACCTAATACCATTCGGTCGGGAAAAAATCCATGCGAATGCCTGTTTCCCGACCGATCCGCACATACGTCCGAACGAGCAAGTACGATGCGCACAACTGCCCAAATCCCGACCCAGTCATACTCACCCAATACAGAACCTGAACTCAGACCGAGGCAGATCCGGAATCGTAGAATCGAGCCGCACGGAAGCAAAAATGCAGCCACGTCCGGCCGGACAAGTATGATGCGCTTCCCGTACGTGCCGAACCCGTCGCTATGAACGGCACGTCAAAGCATCCGGTCGAGGCGCACATAAGCTCCGATTCGCGCCACAACACGATCCACGGCTACGAGACGAACACGCCAGCGACGAGGACGAGGCGAAGCAAAGAGAAAGACGAACGAGACGAACCAACCATGAATCCCTTCGTGCCGATCCTACCAATATTCTACCTCTATTACCGGAACAGGCACGGACGCATACGGCGCAGAAGGTAAGTCAGACACCAACAACAAAAACAAACTACACGTACCCGACACATCACACACAGAGGGATGCATAAATACCTACACCAGCAACAGCAGCACCATAGGGGCGGGATTGCCCTCACTAATGCCACACATACACATAGGGGCCTGTATGCCTACCACTACTACCACCCCTACCCAGGGTGGGCTGGATGCCTGTCACTACTACCACCTCTACCCATGGGGGCTGGATGCCTACCACCACTACCACCCTTACCCAGGGGGTGCCAGATGCCTACCAATACTACTACCTCTACCCATGGGGGCTGGATGCCTGTCACTACTACCACCTCTACCCATGGGGGCTGGATGCCTACCACTACTACCACCTCTACTCATGGGGGCTGGATGCCTGTCACTACTACCACCTCTACCCATGGGGAGCTGGATGCCTGTCACTACTACCACCTCTACCCATGGGGGGCTGGATGCCTACCACCACTACCACCCTTACCCAGGGGTGCCAGATGCCTACCACTACTACCACCCTTACCCAGGGGGTGCCAGATGCCTACCACTACTACCACCTCTACCCATGGGGGGCTGGATGCCTGTCACTACTACCACCCCTACCCATGGGGGCTGGATGCCTGTCACTACTACCACCTCTACCCATGGGGGGCTGGATGCCTGTCACTACTACCACCTCTACCCATGGGGGGCTGGATGCCTAACACCACTACCACCCTTACCCAGGGGGTGCCAGATGCCTACCACTACTACCACCTCTACCCATGGGGGGCTGGATGCCTGTCACTACTACCACCTCTACCCATGGGGGGCTGGATGCCTGTCACTACTACCACCTCTACCCATGGGGGGCTGGATGCCTGTCACTACTACCACCTCTACCCATGGGGGGCTGGATGCCTGTCACTACTACCACCCCTACCCAGGGTGGGCTGGATGCCTGTCACCACTACCACCTCTACCCATGGGGGGCTGGATGCCTACCACCACTACCACCCTTACCCAGGGGGTGCCAGATGCCTAACACTACTACCACCTCTACCCATGGGGGGCTGGATGCCTGTCACTACTACCACCTCTACCCATGGGGGGCTGGATGCCTAACACCACTACCACCCTTACCCAGGGGGTGCCAGATGCCTACCACTACTACCACCTCTACCCCTGGGGGGCTGGATGCCTGTCACTACTACCACCTCTACCCATGGGGGGCTGGATTGGGGGGCTGGATGCCTGTCACTACTACCACCTCTACCCATGGGGGCTGGATGCCTGTCACTACTACCACCTCTACCCATGGGGGCTGGATGCCTGTCACTACTACCACCCCTACCCAGGGTGGGCTGGATGCCTGTCACCACTACCACCTCTACCCATGGGGGCTGGATGCCTACCACCACTACCACCCTTACCCAGGGGTGCCAGATGCCTACCACTACTACCACCTCTACCCATGGGGGCTGGATGCCTACCACCACTACCACCCTTACCCAGGGGTGCCAGATGCCTACCACTACTACCACCCTTACCCAGGGGTGCCAGATGCCTACCACTACTACCACCTCTACCCATGGGGGGCTGGATGCCTGTCACTACTACCACCCCTACCCATGGGGGGCTGGATGCCTGTCACTACTACCACCTCTACCCATGGGGGGCTGGATGCCTGTCACTACTACCACCTCTACCCATGGGGGATGGATGCCTAACACCACTACCACCCTTACCCAGGGGTGCCAGATGCCTACCACTACTACCACCTCTACCCATGGGGGCTGGATGCCTGGCACTACTACCACCTCTACCCATGGGGGGCTGGATGCCTGTCACTACTACCACCTCTACCCATGGGGGGCTGGATGCCTGTCACTACTACCACCCCTACCCAGGGTGGGCTGGATGCCTGTCACTACTACCACCTCTACCCATGGGGGGCTGGATGCCTACCACCACTACCACCCTTACCCAGGGGGTGCCAGATGCCTACCACTACTACCACCCTTACCCAGGGGGTGCCAGATGCCTACCACTACTACCACCCTTACCCAGGGGGTGCCAGATGCCTAACACTACTACCACCTCTACCCATGGGGGGCTGGATGCCTGTCACTACTACCACCCCTACCCAGGGTGGGCTGAATGCCTGTCACTACTACCACCTCTACCCATGGGGGCTGGATGCCTACCACCACTACCACCCTTACCCAGGGGTGCCAGATGCCTACCACTACTACCACCCTTACCCAGGGGTGCCAGATGCCTACCACTACTACCACCCTTACCCAGGGGGTGCCAGATGCCTACCACTACTACCACCTCTACCCATGGGGGGCTGGATGCCTGTCACTACTACCACCCCTACCCATGGGGGGCTGGATGCATGTCACTACTACCACCTCTACCCTTGGGGGGCTGGATGCCTACCACCACTACCACCCTTACCCAGGGGGTGCCAGATGCCTACCACTACTACCACCCTTACCCAGGGGGTGCCAGATGCCTACCACTACAACCACCCTTACCCAGGGGGTGCCAGATGCCTACCACTACTACCACCTCTACCCAAGGGGGCTGGATGCCTGTCACTACTACCACCCCTACCCATGGGGGCTGGATGCCTGTCACTACTACCACCTCTACCCATGGGGGGCTGGATGCCTGTCACTACTACCACCTCTACCCATGGGGGGCTGGATGCCTACCACCACTACCACCCTTACCCAGGGGGTGCCAGATGCCTACCACTACTACCACCTCTACCCATGGGGGGCTGGATGCCTACCACCACTACTACCCTTACCCAGGGGGTGCCATATGCCTACCACTACTACCACCCTTACCCAGGGGGTGCCAGATGCCTACCACTACTACCCCTCTACCCATGGGGGGCTGGATGCCTGTCACTACTACCACCCCTACCCATGGGGGGCTGGATGCCTGTCACTACTACCACCCCTACCCATGGGGGGCTGGATGCCTGTCACTACTACCACCTCTACCCATGGGGGGCTGGATGCCTGTCACTACTACCACCTCTTCCCATGGGGGGCTGGATGCCTACCACCACTACCACCCTTACCCAGGGGGTGCCAGATGCCTACCACTACTACCACCTCTACCCATGGGGGCTGGATGCCTACCACCACTACCACCCTTACCCAGGGGTTGCCAGATGCCTACCTCTACTACCACCCTTACCCAGGGGGTGCCAGATGCCTACCACTACTACCACCTCTACCCATGGGGGGCTGGATGCCTGTCACTACTACCACCCCTACCCATGGGGGGCTGGATGCCTGTCACTACTATCACCTCTACCCATGGGGGGCTGGATGCCTGTCACTACTACCACCTCTACCCATGGGGGCTGGATGCCTACCACCAACACCACCCCCACTCATAGGATGGACAATGCATGACACAACCAGCACACTACAACCTAGGGAATGCAAGAAAAAGACATCCCCCAACACCATGACAAGCATGTGTAGACTGTGTCAAATGCCTACAACACTGAACATGACTTTGAACATACAATGTGACCCCCTATCACATGTGCCACACATATATGTGTGTGGCCCCCACAATGCAAGCAGGCCATGACCATTGTGGCAATGGGGATCAAAACCCCATCATCACAGTGAGCAAAATGTAAGTGTGGGGGCCCATAGCTGAAGCACATTCAGAACATTGTGGCAATGGGGTCTAAACCCCCGTCATCACAGTGACCAAAAGGTAAGTGTGCGGTCTATAGCTGAAGCACATTTTGAACATTGTGGCAATGGGGTCCAAACCCCCATCATCACAGTGACCAAAATGCAAGTGTTGACAAAGAAAAAGCTGCAACTACCAAACTGCATGGATGATTCCTGGTCACAGAACATAAAACACATCAGTGGCAAAGTAGTGCATGTGTCCCATTGCAACATAGATTGGGGGAGGCAAATACTGCAGTGCAAATAAGACATACCTTTGGCCATGTGCAGACAAACATCACCCATGGGGGCTGACACTGTCAACATTCATCAATGACACAATGACAGAAGTGACCATCAGAATGTAGACCCACATATTTGCACCAATGGGCACACAAATGCAGATACCCTGTGGAGACTGTAGATGTGAGGTGAACAGATACCATACCATGGCAGCAATGGGACACACAAACCATGATCATTGTGCTGACCGATGACCTAGGAGTCCCAGGGACAGCAGGGGAAACCCACCAAACAACATACAGCCAATGGCACACCAAAGATATGCCAATGCAGTGGTGCAGATGCACAAACACAAACAGGCAGACCCACACTGCACATCAAACACAACAGGTGAGGGGGGGTGCCAGTGTCCCCAGGCAACCACACAACACATGAGGAGGCCTGAATACCAATTACACAGATGTGCATACAGTGCCACACAAAGGTAACTCATGGATCCAAATCCCCTATGTGGGCAATCAGGCATTGTCAGATGAGAGGGAGCACAAATCACACATGTCACACAAGCATGTAGGAACAGCAACTGACACAGCAAGACACAGACACACCACAGCACTACCCCCAGGGCCCCCACAATGTGGTGACCCTGGGCTGCATTACAATCCCACTGTGATGACAAAGCTAAATGTCGTTCACACTGTGAACCACAGTCATGTGTCCTGAGCAACAAACTACCATCACACCTACACAAGCACAAATCAATCAGCACGGCCAGTAAGCCAAGGCCAACATGGAGGCAGGGGTCTAGCCGGGCAACAACTCTCATCTGCACACACTCAACACCACACACCTCGACCTCCAACAATGTGCAGCAGTGAAGCACACATGCACTGGTGACATTGCACATGCACCCATGACAATCCCAGGGTGGTGGGTGGGAACCAAGGTGCAGAAACACATCACACATGGCCACTCAACAAGACTCCTGAATGTCTGACACACTGCACACTACGCTGTACATGGACATGACGGCAATACCACACCAACCAATGGGATCCCAGCCACAGTCACACACCAATGAAGAAGCCAAGGTCACCCACAAAGAACACACATAGACAACTACCAACATTGCAGCCCGGACCCTGAGGAGTGCCAGCAGTCACACACACAACGTGTCACAATCACTGAAAGATAACACAAACTGGAAATCACATGACAGGTGAAAACAACAAGTGCCAAGGGGAATCCTGACTGTGACCCATCTGCGTCTGCACACAAACTCAGCCCTGACAGCAAACACACCTATGGGTGACACCCTGATGACCAGTAATGTGCCATGCACCCACATCACAGAGAATCCAGGGAGAAGACTTGGGGGGAACATAGGTCAACTCAGCAAGCATCACAAACAGGTACAACACAAGGAACCCAGCATGCACAGCAAAACGGAAGTGAACACACAGACATGCTCATACAACACACACCTTGGGCGCAGGCAATGTCACAGGAGTACGCACTGCCATGAGGGGACTCCACTCCTGTGTGAGGAAAGCTGTGCCATATGTTGCCTCAGTAGGGCTCCATCATGTCAGCTGAGCACTTGGTCACACAGTCAACAATTAGCACCAAATGAAGGCTCCCGTCACATCAGCCTGGTCATGGGAGTGCCAACGAAATCATCAGCACAGATCCAACACACTTGTATAGCAATGTTGCACTGACAACACAGATGAGTCCTTCCCCATTGATGCCCAAACCTACATGTCCAGTGGAGATGGCCACATGGTCAGGGAAGTAGACTAATTGAACAATGGCAGGCACAACAGATGTGCAGGGGTGGAACCCACAGATGTGAAATTGCTAATGTAAGTAGGAAATCCCATTGCCAAATATTGAACACATGACACCCTCAGATGCTGCTAAGGATGACATGGATACACCACAGGATAGGACACATTCCCCCTGGACCACATGTGTTCCTGCACAGTAACACTTCATTATCATGAGACCAAATATCACCATCACTGCAGCAAGGGCATGGTTAGCATCATCAACAACATGTACATCAGAAGCAAAAGCACTAGAGAACAGAAAGGTGCTTTATTCAGCATATGTGGGTCTAACAGTTGATGTCCAGCAAAAAATTAACAAAGGCCAATGGCCAGTCCAACATGAAAGTCAAAACAGGGTGACAGTGGCAGATGTCACCCTACGCATGCCTGCACTGATGAAAACCAGGGACAATCCCCTCGGAGGGGCATACTGGGGGGCAGGCCAGGCACTGCAGGGACAGGATCATGGCTCACCAGAAGGAGGCAGGGAAGGGGTGGTGGGTGCTGGAGAGCCACTCACAACTGCAGTGGAGGTGTCTGACATGGTGTGTGCCGGCACAAGTGGGGGGCATGACTCTGATGGTGTGGGTGCCGGCAAGACTGCAGGGGACCGTGCAGATGGAGTGGACAGGTTCCCCACTGCAGTGCCCAAGTCAGACAGGGTGGTAGTGGACTCCACTGCAGTGCCTACCTCCAGGGGAGGAGAATGGGGATCAGGTAAGGTGGGCAGGACAGAGGGGAGGACACCGTCTCCACACCAGTGGCACAGACAAGCGCAGCGGGGGGTGTGGGGCCGGAAGAGCAAGTGGCAGGGGGAGAAGGCCTGATCCTTTTGGGGATGGTGTATCTGTGGGTGGGGGAACCTGGGGCAGGGTGTGGTGGGGGCACCTGTGGAGTGGGGGCCTGAGGGATGGAGGAAGGAGACTTGGTGCCTGAGCTGCAGGGCGGCAGCGGGGTCTTGCTCTTCCGGGTCCGGGGGGACTTGCGGATGGGGGCGTCAGTCGGTCTGCGCCTGGGGGAGGGTGTCCGGTGGCGAGGGGCACTCCCCTCCGTGTGGGTGGGCTTCCTCTTCCCCCTGAATGCTGTATCAGCTGGATCGGAGGGGAAGAGGCCGAGGTCACTGAGGAAAAGCCGCTGGGTCTTTGGGGTTGCAGGTGAGGCAACGGAGGGGGCTTTGGAGGGAGAGGCAACTGTGGACTGCGCAGTGCTTGTGGATGCGTGTGTGTGTGACTGGGCCCCATCCCCTGTGAGTGTGGTTTCAGTCCCCTGACTGTGCGTGCGTGTGCGTCTTGTCTGTGGCGTGTGTGTGTGTGTGCTGCTCGTGTCTGTGCTGGTGTGTGCCTGTGCCGGTGTGTGTGTGCTTGGGACAGGTAAGGTGCTGGGGAGTGTGGATGGGGCAGAGACAGGAGGGGTGAGGGACTGTTGGAGGAGGGACACTGCTGCCGTCAGGGAGGAGTCCATGGACCTATTGCCCCTCTGTAGGGCAGACATGCCTGATGAGATGCCCTCCATGAACGACACCAGCTGAGTCAACAGAGTGGTGTGTGCATGGAGGACACTCAGCATCGCTGTCTGCCCTACATGGAGCTGGTGAAGGAGGTACACAGACTCCTCACTCAGGGCAGCAGGGGACACAGGGGCAGGGTGTGCGGTGCCTGGCCCGAAGGAGACACGCTCCCGAACATGGGAGCCTCCACGGACCTCGGGAATGGGAGCCGATGGGAGGGCGGTGGTGGTGATGGTGGCAGGGACAGCAACACTAGCTGGGGTGTGGTGGCTGCTGACACCCACCTCCATAAGGGAGTCATCCTCCGAGCTGCTGTGGTCCTCAGCTGAGGTGGATGGTGCTGAGGACTCCTCGGTGTGGCTCCCCTCGCCCTCCGTGCCACTGGGTCCCTCCGACCACTCCTCGGCTGCTGACCCAGTCTGGCTCTGCGGCTCCTCCTGGTCCGTGGAGCTGTCCCCTCCTGTGGCCGTGGATGTATCTGCAAATAATAGGGAAACAGACAGACATCAGTCACCTGCACCGAACGCACACACCACAGTAAGTACAGCACAATACAGAGCAAGCCCTGGCATCCTTAGCTGAACATTGCTAAAATTGCCCAAACAGAATAGGAGAAGCCAATTGTCAGTCTGATCGTCAACCATGGCACTCACATCCCACCTGGCCTTGCACCCATCTGTCTGGAGTCCGTTGGCTGGCAATACTCCAGGGTGGACACATGCACCACCTACACAGTAGTTGGACGGTGCAGAGAACACGGTGAAGCATGTGAACTTGCACACATCACAACTCTTGCCACTGAGTCAGTACAGGTGTCCGGATGAAAGTGATGCCCAGAGTCAGATATATGAAATGCATGTGATGCATACCAGCGACAGACACCATGATGCACCCATGTGCTGATAGCCATTGCCACTATGGTGTGCGTGTAGCACATGTCACTCCCCTGCAGGATCACTCATAGGAAGTCACATGCAATGGCACAGGCATGCCTGCTAAGTCATACATCACTGTCTCCAGTCACATGGGCAGGGCAGCCACACAACAACAGTCTGCACTGTGTCACAATAGTAGGTCATGGGGAATGCAAGTCCTGGAGCTGAACAAGTGCACATGTACATCCCCCACACACCACATCATCTGAACCCTTATCTGTCCAGGTCATACTGATTGGACATATGGGTGACCTGTAACACAAGCCTCTGAACCTGAGCACCTCACAATCTGCTGTGAATGGGAAACAGCTGCATGGACTTCACATTCGCATACCCCAGTCTGCACGGTCAGGTGTTCAAACACCTATGTGTCACACAAGTATCGTCTCCTATGGTCACATCTCCGGTGGCATGCTGAGCCGCAACCGATAAACACCCCAGCAGTCCTGACATCGAAGCCACAGCACACTGACACAGAGGCTGACACCTGAGGGGACATATCACTGAGCACAACGTGTCAGCTGATACACGGGAGTGGGAGTACAGAGTGCATTGCATGGCCTGGAGTAGGCATGACTGTCCTGCCCCACATGAATGAGGGATGAACCCTGGACAGTAGGCAGCTGGCTAAGTATGTGTGACACACATAATATACACACTCCTGGGGCCCAAACATTGTTCCCACCCGCAGCTTGGGTGTGTGCCAGTTACCCCAGGCACATGTGGTGGATCAGCTCAGCAATTGGACCACATATCAAAGTAACACGCAGATTACATGTCAGAACACAGGCATTGTGTAAGCAATGGACCCACCCATGATGCCCACCACAGTTAGGGGAACAGATGCTGTCCCCCACCTTGAGTCAAGCAAACTGCAAAGACACAGTACCCAAGTGACACAATTCCCTGACTGCAAGGGCCACACCTGGGTATCAGATGAGGAGTGGGCAGTGCACAATCGAGGGACATGGGTCCTGGACCACATGACTGATGTGCTGTGGAAGTTTAACCAGGCCAGAGGAGGGCACATAGCATGGCAGACAAAGTACACAATGCAGTCATGGACTCACCCCCTCCGTGCTGCTCCCTGGCCTTCAGCTGCCCATCCAGATCAGGGAAGACCACCGCCAGGATCCTGAGCATGTGGGGGTCAGGGTCCGGTGTCCGCCCCTCCTGCGAGGAGGCGAAAGCTTCAGCTGGACCCGTGCGATCCTCCGGGTCCAGCCCCGAAGGTCCTGCCACCTCTTCTGGCAGTTGCGGATCCGGCGCTTGTAGTCCCCCACGGATCTCACTGCCCGGACGATGGTCAGCCATATCTTCTGCTTCTGGTGGGCATCAACCTGTGAGGATGACAAAGTGAGAATGCTATTACTACACATGCAACATATCCGTGCATTACACAGTTGTGTATACATGTCTCAATCACAGGGGCACATGATGTACACAGGCAGTGCAACGATGGCCATGGACAGTATGCCAGCAGTTACTACATGGTATCATTGCCTGGGAAGTTAAACCTTGTTTAAATGCACTGTCACTGCACTATACCTGTCCAGTGCATGTAACTACACACTATGGGGGTGACAACTACTCAGTGAGCCTGCTAGCCAGTGGCGTGCAGACTGTTAGCCTTGCTAGTCAGACAACATGCACATTTAGGAAGGCAGTGAACAGAACACTCACCTGCTCCCCTGCTTTCCCATACAGCTTGCTGTACTGTGGAAGGAGGCTGTCCAGCAGGGCCTGGTTCTCCTCAGTGCTGAAGGCTGGGGCTCTCTCCACAGTACGTGCCATTGCAGGGTCCAGAGGGTGCAGATACAGCAGCAGTGGTGGTGGCAGATGTCGTCCTGGAGCATGTAGTGCAGGCAAGTGAGCTCTCAGGGGAACAGCCAGCATTATATGTGTGCTGCAGAGGCAGATACTGTCCCATGTGTCCAAAGTGATAGGTCCAAGTCGTTAGCATCTTCTGAATCTGGCCAATCCATGGAATTGCACCACTTACACACGCCCACAGCATCCTTCAAAAGTTCAACTTCATGACACCCATGAATTTGCAACATTGTTGTGGGTGACCAACTGAATTTCCAGCATCAGACATTCAAGATTTGAAAACGCGTCCGTTGCCAGGCCAGGCCATAGCCAATGGGTGCGCACCGATCGGTCCATTGCTGTTCAACGCATACCTAGGATACAATGCGTACCCGCACACATTGAATGCAATGGGCCGGCCGGGCACACCGATCGGTCCATTGCTGTTCAACGCGTACCTAGGATACAACGCGTACCCGCACACATTGAATGCAATGGGCCGGCCGTGCACACCGATCGGTCCATTGCTGTCCAACGCGTATTGCGAATACAACGCGTACCAGCACACATTGAATGCAATGGCCAATGTGTGCGCACCGATCGGTCCATTGCTGTCCAACGCGTATTGTGAATACAACGCGTACCAGCACACATTGAATGCAATGGCCAATGTGTGCGCACCGATCGGTCCATTGCTGTCCAACGCGTATTGCGAATACAACGCGTACCAGCACACATTGAATGCAATGGCCAATGTGTGTGCACCGATCGGTCCATTGCTGTCCAACGCGTATTGCGAATACAACGCGTACCAGCACACATTGAATGCAATGGCCAATGTGTGCGCACCGATCGGTCCATTGCTGTCCAACGCGTCCCTGTACATGTCACTGGCATATGTCACCATGCCTGTCACAGGTGAACATATGCCAGCCACATATACTTCCCAGGGAGTGAGGGGCACACCTACAACACCACAGCCTGTCCAAACTGTATCCTAAGGCATGTAAGGCTGCATTACCTATTCCATGTATGGGGGTGAACATGTTGTTCTGTGGGTGTCACTTGGGGCAGCCACCCCCAGGCTGTGCACGTGTTCATGGGGACAGTATCCTTGGTGTTTCGTGTACATGACCACTGTGATGTGCAACTGTTCATATCTGAGCATGTGGCATGGTCACATTTCACGGTGGTGTATGTGTATGTCATGTCACATGCCCCCTGAGTCCCATGTGGGACGGTATGTTTAACCCAGGGTGACCCATTGGCACAATAGTGATGGTCCTCCACAGTCTGTGTTCAATATATAAAGAAACACTCTTGTCTGACCTATATCTCTTAGAAAAGCGGTCCATAAGGACTCAAACTGGCGGGCATATCAGTATACTACAACATGCATATAGACACAAAGATATGAAAATATCAAAATTTGTTTATTTATCTTTTTTTTATGTTTTTTTTAAATTAATTAAACATATGTATTCATCATACTTTTTTTAAACATCATATAATCATTGATTTAAAATTATGCATAAACACTAGTTATTTACAAACATACAGTGAAAAGTTATTATAAAATAACAATAACTACAGGAAATAGATTTTTGACTGTAGGAAAGAAAGATTTGGATACATCCAAACTCAGTTAATTAGGACAGTAAATCTGTTATGGAACATATCCATGTCACATTATCAAAAAAGACCCCCAGAAGTTGACATCCGTCATTCATACAACACAAGCATACTCACTCCACTTGTACCCAACATACATACAAAACACTGAACATATAATAGCCAAGGGCTACAGTTCTTATCCTAATTCCTCCTCAGTAGTATATTTTAAACAGAATTGATACGTTTGTCTGTTGACATTGTAGATCTCATCGAACTCCCTTGGTGCAGGTCAACGCACGTTTCGGTGGATCATAGCCACCTTCATCAGGACCACTAATACAATGGGTAATCTGGGGGGTAAAAAACCCCACTGGGTTTTCTGAGCACACAGCTTAGTGCCTTGTAGTCGATACTCCTTCTGATTAGTAGGGAGTATAATTTATACTGTGGAAGACTTTTCCGTAGTTGTCAAATCTGCTCTCTTTACATCCAATATCTATGGCAGCTAGCCGTCCTCAGAGGGAGGATTTTCGTTATCTTCTGTTCTTTTGGGTTCCATACGATGGCGAGCAGAGCTGCTAGTTGACTTTCTATGACTCCGAACGAAGACAGTCTGTGTGCATGTTGTGTTTACAATGTCTCGGATTTCATGTGCACAATGGGAGACAGTCTCCACATCCACGTTGTTTGTGCATGGACTTTGATGTTGTGCGTGTGTGTGTCACAGATGTCAATGTCTGTCCTGCCGAGGCAACAGGGACCAGTACCTGTGGGGGTCATGGTTGTTTTGCTGTGGTGTATACATGATACGCCATGTCATGCCAGTGTCCATGTGGCAATACAGGGTCCCTGGGAATCTACCTGTCGTTGAGCTGTGATGCCTGGGGCAAATCTGTCCTCACATGTCACTGTGGGGTGTGTTTGTAACGTGGCAGCAGGAGATGGGAAATGTGACACATCCTCATGATACCCAATGGCACAACCTGGGACTTATTGATGCCACTTGTTGAACTGTGATGTTGGATGTTGGCCATGTATGTGCCATACATGTCCTTACGGAACTGCACACATCATGTACTTGTGCCTCATAATGATGTATCGTGTGATATTGAGTGTGTACAATGCCACATATGTGGGGTGAGTGACAATCTTTCTTTCTTCACCTATGAACTGCAGGGCACCAGCTGTCCATAGACCATTCCCTGACCTGGCAACGATGGTGGAACGTGACAGCATCCGACGGTACCGCTTCACCAGGCAGCTGATTGATGATTTGGCAGTGCGCTTGGCACCACACCTGCAACCTGGCCGGCCGTACCCTACAGCGCTGACCCCCAAGGTGAAGGTGATGGCAGCCCTACACTTCTTTGCCACCGGTACCTTTCAACACACTCTGGCGACTGCTGGTGGGATGTCACATACCATGTTCAGCCGTGTGCTCCGCGATGTATTGGAGGCTATGTTGATATACCTGAACCAGTACATCTATTTCCCTAGACCCCAGCAACTCACTGACGTGAAGAGTGACTTCTATGCCCTGGGGAGGATGCCGCATGTCATTGGCTCCATTGATGGGACACATGTGGCTTTGGTACCACCACAGGCCCAGGAGCAGGCATACAGGAACCGCAAGCACTACCACTCGGTTAATGCACTGATGGTCTGTCTTGCAGATATGACCATCTCACACGTGTGTGCCCGTTTCCCCGGTTCTGCACACGATGCCTACGTGATGAGGAGTAGTCGCATCCCGAGGATGATGTCACAGATGCGGAACCAGCGTGCCTGGCTTGTTGGTGTGTACTGACTTTGTACCATTGTGTGTGTTCTGCAATGTAGTGTTCCACCCTCTTTTCCAACTCAGCTAATGTGCAATTGTCTGTATGTAGGTGACTCCGGATATCTCAACATGCCGTGGTTGCTGACACCCCTCAGGAACCCTGTGACACCAGCCCAGATGCGCTACAATGAGGCACATGGTCGGATGAGGAGAGTGATTGAGCGGACATTTGGTCTCCTGAAGAGCTGCTTCCGCTGCCTGGACAAGACAGGAGGGTCCCTCCCATATGCCCCGGCAAATGGTGTGCAAGATTGTCATCATCTGCTGCATGCTACACAACCTGGCAGTGCGGAAGGAGTTGCCTCTCATCCTGGATGACGATGACCAACGTCCGCCACCTGTGGAGGATCCTGGCCTGGACCACGATGCCAGTGATGATGATGATGATGATGATGATGATGTCCGCACACAGCTCATCACCAACTTCTTCAGCTGAATGTAAGTATCCAGAGATGTCATGTGACTGATGTGAGTTTGCATGATATGTGTTGGTGGTGCTCTGGTGCTGTTTGAGTGTGTCCATGTGCTACATGACTGTATGCGTGTAGCGATGTGTCCTTACAGGTAGTCTGTACTCCCCAACAGTGTTGACATGCTAACTTGGTTCTGGGTGGGTATCTTGTGACATGTATTGGGCATGAGTATTGCAGTTCTGTCCTGTTCTTCAGTGCTTTTGACTGTGTGTCATTTCTGTCCTTCACAGGGTACTTTCAGAGTCGTTTGGTCAACTGTGATCCTCGACACCGTGATTCGACTTCCAGGGTGGTAGCTGTCGTGTCCCTACAGGTGATGTGCACCACACCCATGGACTTCCTTCCTTCTACACTTGTTGACTGTGTGCCCGCTGCCAGGTGGGATTACCTTGCATCTGTGGTGGTTACAACATGTTGCAAATGTGTAATAAACCTGTGCTTCACTTTGTGATGTGCGTTGTCTGTGGTCACACATCTGACTGACATTTGCTTACTGCACCAGTGGGCTAGTCAACACAGACTGTGAATAGGTGTTGGGTCTGTGCAATGCAACGTATTTCCTGGCAACATCAGTGTAGGCGATGAGTCAGATGGCCATGGTGTGTATGTGTTGTGTAGCCCTGGTGGTGTGCCTCCCTCATATGTGTGACGTCGCCATGACTCACATGCTGGTGTTGTACTTGCTGTAGCAGTTAGCATGCACAGTGTCATTTCCCAGATCATCATCGCCACTTCAGAGACAACGTAGGAATCACAACAGAGGCAAGTATGGTGTATTAGTGAGTTTATTGACATACATGTGTGAGTATAGTGCACAGGATGGTGGGTGCTGTACATTGTGATTGTAATCCAAAGTTCCTAGATGATTTGGAAGTCCTGGTAGCAGAAATGTCCAGAGTAAAGTCCACAGTCATCTGAGACATTGGTCCAACTTGAGCTCCCCATGTCATGTGGGAGAGTTGTGTTGCAGTCAACAGGGTGAACAGTTTGCGCACAAAGGTGATTATCCAGAACAGGTTTTGGCTTCCTGGGGGTTGCACATGGCCATCGGCCTCTCACTTGCCCCTCCTCGGACGGCCCCTCTTCTTTGGGGGGGGACCCTCAAGTGCAGGCTGCTGCGGTGCAGGGGACTCTTCGCCAGAGTCATCCGCCCTCCCTGTGGCAGTTGCAGTTGTTTCAGCAGCAGATGTTGTGGGCACACAGGGAGGTGTTGACTGGTTGCTGCTCATCTGGCGGAGGCATTGTAATATGTCCCTATGCACCGCCGTCATCTCTTGCAGTGTGTCCCACTTGGACTCCACGCGGGACATGTGTGAGTCCAAGCGGGCATGATGGGCAGCCTGCTGCTGTTTAATGTCCCTGAGGAGCCCCACTACCTGGCTGAGCTCTCCGGTACTGGACTGGTACGCATCGGCTATGTGTGCCAGTTGTGGGTCATCATGCAGTCCAGACCCCTCTGCAAGCAGCAACCTATGTCTCCCACCCCTCCCACCACCCCTGGCGACACGTGCAGTACCTGAGGTGGCACGCACAGGTGACCCTGGGTCCCCTTGGGGGTTGTTGGTGGTGTTGGTGTCCATGGCCCCACGTTGGTCCAGGGTCCCTGTGCTGGTGGTGGTGGTGCTCCTTGGTCTTTCCATGTCGGCAGGGGTGGTATGTGTGTTGACAGTCGTTGGAGGGGTGGGTGCAGGGGGTGCAGCTGGTGGTCCTGCTGGTGCTGCATGATGACTTGCTCCGGAGGTGCCAGGTTGGTCTTCTTCATCCGAGGAGGGCAGAGGCTGTTCCACACCAGTGAACTCCGTATCCTCTTGAGCCTGGGACGGGGACTCCTCAGCGTCTGCTGCTGTGTCCCCATCATCACCTGTTTTTGGGAGACACACACAATGTATGTTATGTTTCTGCAGGCATCAATGGTTGACACACCTGACAGTTGTGACTGTGCCTCTGGATGAATGAATGAATGAATGAATGAATGAAGTGATACTTATAAAGCGCATGGCTACCCGAAGGCATCCCAGTGCTAAGCAGGCAGATGAAGTCCCTACAAGTTATTTGGGGAAGAGCCAGGTTTTCAGAGCCTTACGAAAGGCGAGGTGGTTAGATTCTTTACGTAACTGAAGAGGGAGAGAATTCCAGAGCCTAGAGGCATTGTGAGAAAACAGCCGCCCCCCACTTCTAGCCCTCTTGATTCTAGGAACCACGGCCAGGTGAAGCTCATCTGAACGCAGACGCCTGTTAGCTCGATAGGGCTGAACCAGGGGGGCTATAATGGCTGGTCCTTTTCCTCTGATCAGCCTATGGGCTATACACAAGTCCTTGAAAGAAACTCTCTCCCGAACAGGAAGCCAATGGAGCGACTTCAGAGCTGGTTTAGCCGAATGATGTCGCGGGGCTCCCAGGAGAATCCTTGCCGCACAATTCTGCACGGTCTGGAGTTTAGCCAGGACTGAGCATGGGGCGCCCAAATAGAGGGCGTTTCCGTAGTCCAGGCGTGATAGGATTAGCGCCTGGACCATGATTTTTCTAGATTGCAATGGTAGTAACGGAAGCACTTTACGAAGAGTTCTTAGCATACCAAAGCAGGAAGCCACCACCTTTCTGGCTTGGGTTTTAAAACTAAGGTCTGAGTCCAGCCAGACACCTAAGCTCTTTATCTCTGGCTTAGGGAGTGGTGGCGGGCCCATACATGCTGGCCACATGGTGTCTGCTTTGAAAAGGGAGGGGTTGCCAAGAAGCATTATTTCCGTCTTTTCCCCATTCAGTTTGAGGTGAGAATGTTTCATCCATTTTATTACCTCTTCAAGGCAGGGGCAGACACGAGTAGAGGCCCTATCAGCATGGTTCAATGCAACCACCAATTGAGTATCGTTTGCATATGTGATAATATGGACCCCGAAGGGAGAGACGATGTTAGCAAGAGGGGCCATATAAGCGTTAAACAAAGTGGGGCTCAAAGATGACCCCTGAGGAACCCCACAGTGTAAAGGCCAAGGGTCTGAACTGGCTCCCCCCTCGAAAACTTGAAAAGTTCTGTCCTCCAGGAACGACTGTAGCCAGGTCAGAGCAGTTCCTGACACACCCAGGCTACTGAGTCGTTCAACCAGAATACGGTGACTAACTGTATCAAAGGCTGCGCTTAGGTCCAAAAGGACCACAGCCAAGGAGCCTCCTGCATCGAGAATTTTCCTAGATTCCTCGATGACTGCTAGTAGGGCTGTTTCGGTTCCTTGGCCTGGGCGGAAGCCTGTTTGCGAGGGATGTAAAAGATTCGAAACCTCCAGATGTCTGGATAGTACTGAGTTGACATGCTTCTCAGCAATTTTACTGACCCCTGGAAGCAGAGAAATAGGACGGTAATTGGCCAGACAATCAGGGTCAAGGCTAGGTTTATTCAATAAAGGTTTCACCATAGCTTTTTTTCATGGTAGTGGGACCATACCGGCAGCAAGTGAAGAGTTAATCAGGTCTAAAATAGGAAGGCCCACAGATTTAACCACTAATTTCAAAATTTTAAGTGGAGCAGGGTCACTAGGTGACCCGCTTTTCACGAGTGCCGAGGTTATCTGGAAAGTCTCCTCATTCATTGGGGGAAAGGCTTCCAGTAATGGTTCCAGGCTCTGAGAGCTAACAACTTTAGATTGGGGACTCGTGTGGTGGTCCATTGGGGTAAAAACACAACATATTGATTGGATCTTGTTGTGAAAGTACTCAGCAAGCTGGTTGCAACGCTGATCTGTTGCTTCGAAGGTATCAGGAGGGGGCGGGACTTTCAAAAGTTTCTTCGCAATACGAAATGTTTCGCGAGGGGAGTTTGCTGCAAGTGAAATTTTCTCCTCGAAGTAACAGGTCTGGGCCTTTTTAATTTCCATCTTATAGGTTTTGATAGCCTCCCTATAGTCCCTTTTCCTACTAGGGGAGAATTCCTTCCTCCAGGTCCTCTCACATTTTTTGCATGTCTGCTTGAGTTCTCGCAGTTTGGGAGTATACCAGGGCATTCTATTAGATCCGATATGCATCTGGGTAGTCTTTTTGGGGAGGACCTGGTCTAGCGTCCCCTCAATCCACTTATTGAATTGGTCGTTGGCTAATGTGGGATCGGGGTGAGGGGGTGGCTTAGACTTTTCTAACACAGAGGTCCATGTTTCTATAGAAAGTTTCGGCCAACTACGTGCCGTTATTAGAGTTTGCCGAGAAGGTGCTATAACTTGAGAGGGGGACCAGAAAAAGGGAATCAAAAAGTGATCTGACCAAGGAATAGGGATAGGTTCCTGGCAGAGTAACTCCTCTAGGTTGGAAAATATGGGGTCAAGAAGGTGTCCTTTCATGTGTGTGGCCTGAGACACCTTCTGAACTAATTGAAGAGCTACAAGATCATAAGAAAGCTCTTTTGCAATAGTCGATGCATCATCATCAAAGTGAATGTTAAAATCGCCAAGTAGAGTGAGATTTGAGGTAATGCCTATTAGACCTGCCACTATTTCCGGTAGTTGTTTATGAAATTGACCCAAGGGTCCAGGGGGGCGATAGATCAAGATCCCCGAGAATGAGAGTGAGGGAGAAAATCCTATAGAGAACTGGAGGTTCTCGCAATCTGGCAAAGGGCTCCCGAACGTTCGGCAGGTGAGGAAGTTTTTATGAATAATAGCAATTCCCCCTCCTTTCCCGGAAGTCCTATCCAGTTTTGACACTGTATAGTCAGGAGGGAGTGTTTGGACGATATCGGGATCAGTGGTTGCATTCGTCCAGGTCTCGGTAAGAAATAAAACATCAGGACTTTTGTCCATTAACAACATGGATAATTCGTTGGCATGTTTAGGTAGGGACCTACAGTTCAGTAGTAGAAGATTGAATTGTTTAATAGGAGGATCTACAGAAGGGGGGATGGGCAAATGTGGCCTAGGTTTGAAAGTGCAGTGCTCACAGTTAGGAACCAAGTTATTTGGGTTAATCGAATGGGCACATTTAGGTCTAGGTGCAAACATAAGTTCTTTTAGATTCTCCGCACTGTAAACATACCTATCTGATTTAGGTGAGGCAGGGTGTGTGGCCCCTGGACCCGTCTGGACACGGACGGGCGCAGACGGGCTTGCCTTAGGCGTGCCTTTGGCGCGTCCGCTGCGCGGTCGCGTCATCGGGCTGTTAAGTAGCCCGGTCAGGGTCCAGCGACTAGAGCGCTGACCCGAAAATAGCCGCCAAAGTGCGAGTGCAGGGTGAAAACTTCCCCTAGGAGCTATAACACAGCTCAATTACATAAAACACAAGTTTAAAACAACGTGCCACTTATTAACAATTAAAAACAGAGTTTCCCCAATTCATTTCGAGATTTAAGAGCAGTTTTAAAAAGAATTCACTGAAATGAGCCTGGACCCCCTTGCGCCAACGTGCCTCGTAGCGGCTTCAGGGCCTGCTGCGCGGTCGCGTCATCGGGCTGTTAAGTAGCCCGGTCAGGGTCCAGCGACTAGAGCGCTGACCCGAAAATGGCCGCCAAAGTGCGAGTGCAGGGTGAAAAACTTCCCCTAGGAGCTATAACACAGCTCAATTACATAAAACACAATTTTAAAACAACGTGCCACTTATTAACAATTAAAAACAGAGTTTCCCCAATTCATTTCGAGATTTAAGAGCAGTTTTAAAAAGAATTCACTGAAATGAGCCTGGACCCCCTTGCGCCAACGTGCCTCGTAGCGGCTTCAGGGCCTGTACATTGCATTGTCCTAAGTTGTCACAGTCAGGGGTTGATATTGGTGTAGCACATTGTCCTGCATTATTTGGGCATTTCTATGTGAATGTTGGGGTGTGTACATGGTCTGCATTGGTTGTATTTGGTTGTCATCCGGCCCTCCTTCCCACCCAGCCTGATATCCCACCATGGAACGTGCTTCCATTGCAGGGAGTGCAAGTTGTCTTTCAGGATGTCAGTCAGTGGTGTCCTGCTGTTGGTTGGTGCACAGTTGCCAGCAGGGCCTTGTCCTCCCCACAGCAGTAGCCAGTGTCAGCCATCTTGTCAGCTGTTTTCCACTCCCTGTGATGTGGGCATGGTTCATGGTTGTGTTGATGTGCGCATTGTGAGGGTGAGCAATATCTGTGACTACCACTCCCATCATGCTATTGCCTCCACCCCCCTTTCCAGCATGCCCATACTTCCTTCCTTTAGAGTGTACTTCACTGTGTGTGGGTGTGACAGCAATGGCAAGATGGCTGACAGTGGTGTCCTGCTGTTGGTTGTTGGCCAGTTCCCAGCATGGCCTTGTGCTCCCCACAACAGTGCACCAGTGTCAGACATCTTTGAAGTGGCTTTTGACTCCCTGTGAGGTGTGCATGCTTCAGTGTGAGCTTGCTGGGCCATGTGGGGGGGATGTTGAGCTGTGACTACCACTCCCATCATGCAATTGCCTCCACCCCCTTCCCAGCATGCCCATACTTCCTTCCTTTTGAGTGTACTTCACTGTGTGTGGGTGTGACAGCAATGGCAAGATGGCTGACAGTGGTGTCCTGCTATTGGTTGTTGGCCAGTTCCCAGCATGGCCTTGTGCTCCCCACAACAGTGCACCAGTGTCAGACATCTTTGATGGGGCTTTTGACTCCCTGTGAGGTGTGCATGCTTCAGTGTGAGCTTGCTGGGCCATGTGGGGGGGATGTTGAGCTGTGACTACCACTCCCATCATGCAATTGCCTCCACCCCCTTCCCAGCATGCCCATACTTCCTTCCTTTTGAGTGTACTTCACTGTGTGTGGGTGTGACAGCAATGGCAAGATGGCTGACAGTGGTGTCCTGCTGTTGGTTGTTGGCCAGTTCCCAGCATGGCCTTGTGCTCCCCACAACAGAGCACCAGTGTCAGACATCTTTGATGGGGCTTTACACTCTCTGTGAGGTGTGCATGCTTCAGTGTGAGCTTGCTGGGCCATGTGGGGGGGATGTTGAGCTGTGACTACCACTCCCATCATGCTATTGCCTCCACCCCCTTCCCAGCATGCCCATACTTCCTTCCTTTTGAGTGTACTTCACTGTGTGTGGGTGTGACAGCAATGGCAGGATGGCTGACAGTGGTGTCCTGCTGTTGGTTGTTGGCCAGTTCCCACATGGCCTTGTGCTCCCCACAACAGAGCACCAGTGTCAGACATTTTTGATGGGGCTTTTGACTCCCTGTGAGGTGTGCATGCTTGGGTGTGTTCTTGCTGGGCCATGTGGGTGGGGGATGTTGGGCTGTGACTACCACTCCCATCATGCTTTTGCCTCCACCCCCCTTCCCAGCATGCCCATGCTTCCTTCCTTTTGACTCAGCTTCCCTGTGGGGTTGTGTGCCTGTGCTGACAAGATGGCTGACAGTGTTATCCGGGGGTTTGTTTTGCTACAAGTCCCATGTGTGTCCCTGTGCTTCACACTGCATGACCCAGGGTTGTGGTTCTTTGTGGGATATTTGATTGGTGTGTGAGGCAATGCTTTCTCCCAGGTGAGTTGTGTGTAGTTTGTGTTAGGGGGGTGTGTGGGTGGAGCTGCTGGTGACTATGGTCAGTGCTGTGAGTCCTCCTTCCCACCCAGCCAGATATCCCACCATGGAACGTGCTTCCATTGCAGGGAGTGCAAGTTGTCTTTCAGGATGTCAGTCAGTGGTGTCCTGCTGTTGGTTGGTGCACAGTTGCCAGCAGGGCCTTGTCCTCCCCACAGCAGTAGCCAGTGTCAGACATCTTGTGAGTTGTTTTCCACTCCCTGTGATGTGTGCATGGTTCAGGGTGGTGTTGATGGGACAGTTGTGGGGGTGACCAATATCTGTGACTACCACTCCCATCATGCTATTGCCTCCACCCCACTTCCCAGCATGCCAATACTTACTTGCTTTTGGGTGGACTTCACTGTGTGTGAGTGTGAGAGCAATGGCAAGATGTCAGTCAGTGGTGTCCTGCTGTTGGTTGTTGCACAGTTGCCAGCAGGGCCTTGTGCTCCCCACAGCAGTAGCCAGTGTCAGCCATCTTGTCAGTTGTTTTCCACTCCCTGTGATGTGGGCATGGTTCATGGTGGTGTTGATGTGCGCATTGTGAGGGTGGGCAATTTCTGTGACTACGACTCCCATGATGCTATTGGCTACACTGACTTGCCCAGCATACACAGTATTCCTTCCTTTCAGTGAGCTTCCCTGTGAGGTGGTGTTGTGGTGGTGGCTACATGTCTGACTGTGTTTGTTGGTTAGATTTGTGCCACTGCCTAGCTCTATTTGTTGTTAGGTTTGTACATGTCATGACACAGTTACATTTCACTATGAGCTGGCATGTATTGTGTTTATCTGGCTGACATACACATTTTGGGATGATCTGTTTTGGTTGGTGTGTATTTGCTAATGGTGCATGGTTTGACTCTCCCCTTGACAGTGATGTGTGTGTATTGTGGCACAATATTGTGTACATTTGTTGTGTACTCACCAGGCTCTGGGATGTTTTCTAGTCCATAGACGCTCACTGGTGGTAGGATGGCCCGCACCTTCTCCTCCCAGGGCCTGAGGTATACTGGTTTGGCAGGAGGGCCACTGCCGGTGTGTTGGCTCACGATGTAGTCCTTCTTCAACAGCTCCTTGACCCTCCTGCGCACGTCATACCACCTGTTCTGGATGTCTACCTTTGTGCGCAGACATGGTGATTGTGCGTTCACCCTGTCGACGATCCTCTCCCACATCTTGGTTTTCTGCGACATGGGTGTCTGTTGGACCAATGTACCAAACAGCTGTGGCTCTACCCTGAGGATCTCATCTACCAGGACTTCCAATTCACTATCTAGGAACTTGTGATTCTTCTTTGGGGGCATGGTGTTGGGTGGTGCTGGTGTGTGATGTGTGTGTTGGTGTGCAAGTGAGGGTGTGTGAGTGGGTGTTTTGCTGGGTGTATGTGAGGGTGCTATTTGTTGTGGTGCTGCTGGTGTGTGGCTTGTGTGATGGATGAGCTGTGAGTGTGTGTGTGGTTGCTGTCTGTTGGTGTTGAGTGCTGGCAGGTAATTTGAATTTGCAAAGGATCATGGTAGGGATTTGTGTCCTTTATATCGGTGGAGTTGTGGGTGTGTCTTTGTTCCCTGTTTCCCCCCCCAGTATTTATTTGTTTTGTGATTGCTTGTTTGGCCTTTTTTTGTGTTTTTTTTTCCTTGGTTCTTTTTGTGCATGTAGGAGACGTTCTTGTGACCGAGTCAGACCCTCCAGTTGTCTCGTGCGAGCCTCTCAGATTCGTTCACGCTGTGTTTGTGCTGTTTTCTGTGCTGCGTACGCGTCGGTCGCGGGGTTTTGGGTTGCTTCGGCTCACAGTTTTGAATGCGTGTCGGTCGTGCGGCTTGGGCCCCGTGCGAATCGGTCGTGTTTTCCACGTGTTGCATCGTACTTGGCGGGTAGGAGTTCGCGGGTACGTTTCGTTCGGGATTCTTCCTGGTGCGTGTCGGTCGGTTCGATTTGTGTGCTTTTCCGGCCGGATGGCTGTTTTCCGCGCGGTTTGGTCGTTCGGCTTGTGTTCCGTACGCGTCGGTCGTATTTTGCACGCTTCTCATCGTACTTTGCGGGTCGGGCTGCACCGGTACGTGTCGGTCGGTATTTATTCCGGCTCCGAGTCGGTCGGTACGTTTTCCGGCCCGAATCGGAATCGGCCCCTAACGCAGATGAACCATCAACTGGCAAATGCACACTGGCCAACCTGCAGGCACTAATGCTGATGGCACCAGCGATGTTTGCACTCTCATTTCACTTATGACCAGTACTTGCCAATGTCACCTGATGTACAGTCACTGCATGTACATTGCACTCTATGTCATGTCACATGTAATAGAGCCACCATCACATGAGAGACAGTAGTGAGGGAAACATCACTCCCCACACAAGGAAGACTAGTTGCCTGTGTGGTACAATTGTCACCCAGATTTTCTGAGAACATGAGATGATCACTCACTTCACCCAGCCAGGTGTCTGCTCAAAAGGAGATGATTCGATGTGGACTTGACTCTTCTGTGTTTCAGGTCAGAAAGACAATAGGCATAGCACAGCAGCATTCACCTACTACCAGACCTACACTAACAATGACTCATCTTTTGTGTGGCACATGGGCCACCACCAATATGGTTGGTGAAATCCCTGTCTGTAATGCTCAAAGTTGGCAATAGAACATCTCTGACTCTGGCCAGAACTCACCCCCATGTAGCTGCTGTTTGGTCCTCAACTTCCCATCAAGGTCCGGGTAGGCAACCACCAGTATGAGGGCCATCAGGGAAGTCAGGTTCCTGCGTGCGCCCCTTCCACTTTGGAAGGACTTCCTCAGCTGGACCTCTACAATCTTCCAGGTCCAGCACCACAGGTCCTCCCACCTCTTTCTGCTGTGGACTCTAAGCCAGTTGAAGACCTCAAGGGGTCTTCACCTTCCAGGTGATGGCTCTCCAAATGGCCTTCTTCTGATGGACATTGACCTGTATGGGTGCAATAGATGTAGAAAAAGATTGTAACTTTTGCTGACATCTAGCACAAGCATTCATCAAGAGTCAACATAATACATTTGTCCCTGTCACATGCTTAGCACAACTAAAGCATGTATGCACACTTTTGTGGTCATCTGATGACTAATCTCACCATGGTAATGATGTACAGTGACTGAGGCAGCCCACTAACATCATGTAGGCCAGGCCCATCCTACATGGAATGTGATATGAGGTACCATGACACACAACACACCATTTGAACCCTCTGAAGGGGAAACTACCTGTGCAAGACTGTCCAGACACCTTTACTGTCAGGCCTCTAGCATTGATGCATATGGTCCATAGAGGCGAGTACCATAGCATACACAACATCCTAAGCCTAAGGTCACAATTTAAGGGCTGGTATGTGTGTCAATGAGAGCTACTTCCCTCTGGGATGTGTGTACGTGTGGACTACTAATTGGGATATCATAGTATGTCAGAATATGTTTGTGTTATATGTACTGCCAGCACAGGACACATATTTTGCAATATGGGGCACTGTAACAGGGATGACATTCAACATTACATTGTATGTGTTATGTCATAGGAAAATTGTAACCAAGAAGATGATTCACATTGCACAATCTATTCTGAAGTAACCCACTCCCTACACTATTCATGTCTCCGATGTGCAATAGACCCGTACAGTGGAAGCAACACTATGGGAAAAGTGTCATCAGACCTGTGGGAGTGAGGAGACTGTCATTAGTGACAGACATGCATTGACACTGTGGGTCAATGTAAGGAAGTATCAGGTCAGGGAGTCACCTTAGTCACCATTCCTTATGTTACCCATGTTACACATATCAGGCCTGCTAGTGAGACAGATAACTCTTTCTGGGAACATACATGCATCAGCAGGTCTACAGAGTTATTACTCTGTGCCTCACTTCTCCTGCCACAGTAACTCTGGCCCAGGATGGAGCATGGCCCAAACTGCCCACAAATCATTGTCAGGCCTTTCTTTCTGCAGGCTGAGGCTACTTATCCCACATGAACCTGACATTTCCACAATTTCTATACATAAAGGTGAATCTTCTGCCCATCTCATATGTGAGCTTACAGTTGTGTGACACTCTGAAGGGGTCTGTGAGGTATCGCTACATCCCAGACTACTGTTTTGCAAAGTCTGTTATGGGTTGTGAGATCTTTGGGATGGTACACGTGGCTAACATCAGATCACTGACAGAATATATACGACAGGAATATCGAGTTACACAAATATCGTGTACAGAATATCGATGTCAAGAATATCAACATCCTATCTCTACAAAGGTAAGTACAAAAATATCGAAACCAAAATATCGTTGTTTAAAATATCGTTGTTCAAAATATCGTTTTTTAAAAATGTCTTAAAAATAATATAAAATAAATTAAATAATAAATATAATTAATAAAAACATAGTTAGAATTATTAAAAAATGTTAAAATACATACATACATATATAAAAATAATTATATATATATTTACTTAATAATATTGATAAATAATTATTTTATTAAATTATAAAATGTTAGAAACATAATAAAAATTATAAATACATATATATGTATACATACACCTGTAACATAAATATAAAAATAAGATTTATATATATAATACATTAAAATATTAAAATAATTATTTAATTTTAAAGCAACATTTTACACTACATTAACTAAAACAGTAGGGAAAATGTTGGATAGCGTAGAGAATAAAATTACTATCTGCACTCCAGGGAATGCAAAAGTAGGGAAAGTGTTGGATAGCGGAGGGGATAAAATTACTATTCCCACTCCAGCAAGTGCAACAGTAAGGAAAGTGTTGGATAGCGGAGTGGAATAATTTACTATTCCCACTCCAACAAGTGCAACAGTAGTGAAAGTGTTGGATAGCGGAGGGTAATAATTTACTATTCCCACTCCAGCAAGTGCAACAGTAGGGAAAGTGTTGGATAGCGGAGGGGAATAATTTACTATTCCCACTCCACAGAGTGCAACAGTAGGGAAAGTGTTGGATAGCGTAGGGGATACAATTACTATTCCCACTCCAACAAGTGCAACAGTAGAGAAAGTGTTGGATAGCGGAGGGGATAAAATTACTATTCCCACTCCAGCAAGTGCAACTATACAAAAGTGTTGGATAGCGGAGGGGAATAATTTACTATTTCCACTCCAGCAAGTGCAACAGTAGGGAAAGTGTTGGATAGCGGAGGGGATAAAATTACTATTCCCACTCCAGGGAGTGCAAGAGTAGGGAAAGTGTTGGATAGCGGAGGGGATAAAATTACTATTCCCACTCCAGGGAGTGCAACAGTAGGGAAAGTGTTGGATAGCAGAGGGGAATAATTTACTATTCCCACTCCAGCAAGTGCAACAGTAGTGAAAGAGTTGGTTAGCGGAGGGTAATAATTTACTATTCCCACTCCACGGAGTGCAACAGTAGGGAAAGTGTTGGATACCGTAGGGGATAAAATTACTATTCCCAACCCAACGAGTGCAACAGTAGGGAAAGTGTTGGATAGCGGAGGGGATAAAATTACTATTCCCACTCCAACAATTGCAAAAGTAGGGAAAATGTTGGATAGCGGAGTGGAATAATTTACTATTCCCACTCCAGCAAAATAATAAACATTAATTAACAAATACTTAAATAATAAAAAATAATTTACGTCCTACCAAATCCCCCTATAAATGACACCACCAATATTGTAAAACATTACACAATTAACATAATTGCTTAACAATTAATTAATTTACTAATAACAATGAACAATTAAATTAAAAACAATCAGTAATAAATTAATTCACACTATTAAGACTATAAAATAGCAATAACTAAATAATCTAAAAAATATATTACATTTTAATTACTTCCCTCACTACGCCCCTATAAATCCACAACCCGCTCCTAAAAAAATGACACAATTTACATATTTTCCAATTAATTATTAATAATTAATAACTAATTAATAATTAATGAATAATAAATTATTTAACACAGTTAACAATATAAAATATTAAATACACAAATGTTAATTAATACAAATTATTAATTAATTATAATTGAATTACTTCCCACCCTACTCCCCAATAAACCCACAACCCGCTCCTAAAAAAATAACACAATTAACATATTTACCAATTACTAATTAATAATTAATATCCAATTAATAACTAATTAATAACAAATTAATTACCACAATTAACAATATAAATTATTAAATACAAAAATAATAATTAATTAATATTATTAATTATAATTAAATTACTTCCCACCCTATTCCCCTATAAACCCAGAACCCGCTACGGAATTAAAACGCAATATTTAATTTTTATAAAATTAATAACTTCTAAAAATTATTAATAAATATATTATAATTAAATTACTTCCCACCCTATTCCCCTATAAACCCACAACCCGCTACAGAACTAAAATACGCAAAAATTAATTAGCATAAAATTAATTATTTCTAAAAATTTCAAACATACATTACAAAAATAAGCTATACTTATACAAAATATTTAAATCACAATCTTTTAACACATATACTAAAATACAGAACACTAAAATAAATTTCGATATTATTAACAACGATATTTTTACTATCGATTTTACTAACTTCGATATTAAGTAAAACGATATTTCTTACCTGCATGTCGATATTCTGGTCGACGATATTCTTGCAGGTTGATATTGTGCCACATCGATATTTAAATATCGATATTCTGGTATATCAATATTTAAACATCGATATTATGTCTGCATACCGGCTAACATCATCCTCAAATGCTTTTAACAGTATTCAGACTTGGCTGATGGTGTTCAGTCTATTCATAACCAGCCGTGGCCCATGCAGGTAAGAGTGGTGGGGGGTGGGGGTGGGCAGTGGGGCCGGGTGGGGGGGGTTTCGACATACGTCCACGAGGGAAAATTAATTATTTATTCAATTTTCACTCGTGGTCGTCTGTCGAATCCCCCCAACCTGACCCCACTGCCCCACCGCTCTTAACTGCATGGGCTGCGGCTGTTCATAACAATGTACATATACCATAATGTGACTAGAGAACTAATTGTCGTTAATATGAACTTGAGCCATGCATAGATCTATGCATGTATCACAAGTATAAATCACCCTTATCACACAATTCAATGGCGGCCTTCTCTCTACAAAGTACATGGCCCCATAATCCATTACATGTGTGTCCTATGTAGGGACATCATAGAAATGGGGGATGCACACCCTTCTTCAAACTCAATTCATCCTGTTTGTTAGGTCATTCGCCGATGCGTGCTCACTGGTGAAGTATCTTGCCCAAATGGCACTTGGATCCAAATTACATCCAAATTACATCATTATTATTGGGGTGACATTCCACCCCAAAACCAATGGCACAGCCTTATGTGACTTCTTCAAATTAGGTGTTATAGATGAAAAGAAGTGGGACTGTATTTTGTTAAAGGTTCTTGCTACTGTACAATGGGGTGTAATTATATTGCTAACGGTATGATTAGGATTGTGACGATTATGGAGGACTGAGAAGCAGCTAATTCTCACATGAATGTTTTAAATGTCGTTACATAATACATTTTTGTCAATGGATTTGTAATGCATGTTTTATTGTTATTTGTAGTTACCCCTGACGAAGGGCCCCAGTAGCCCGAAATGCATTGGGTTTTTAATAAAAACTGCTTTGGATGAACAACGAGCTTGTACGTATTTTTGAAGAGAGGTCCGGATGGGCACATCTTGAATATGAGAAAACTTTTGAAAATTGCATTACCCTGTGTGTGGAATATACTGGATTAAAGTGAAAGACGGAATTAAACAGCTGATTAAATGGAATTCATTTATTCATTTGTAGAGCGCTTGGTTACACCACCGGTGTGTCCCCGCGGAATAAAATGGGTTAAAAAGACGGTACAAAATTTGAAGAAGTCACATAAGGCTGTGCCATTGGTTTTGGGGTGGAATGTCACCCCAATAATAATGATGTCCTATGTAGGGACAACACACTGTATACAATCAACATAATGCTTACACTCTGACACTCAGAGACACATTGGGTCCGATTCTGATGCGGGTTGGAAAAGCTTCCCGACCGAGGGCCTGATTCTAATGCGGTTAGGAAGGCCTCCTAACGGCATTTGCTCCTTCCAAATCGGATCGGGAACGTGTCTTCCCAACCGAGGGCCCAATTCTGATGCGGTTAGGAACAAATGTTCCCATTGAAGTCAATGGGAGTTCAACCAAATCGTATCTGGAAGCATCCGGATGCATCCTACTCCGCCGGTCGGACTTTCCCGATCAGAGTGGATCGGACACCATTTCCCAACCGATTCGGTCGGGAAGCTTTTCCAACCCGCATCAGAATCGGCCCCTTTGTAGGGAATCTATGGGAATAGAAAGGAAGCAGTTAAATAGAGTCAAATGTGTATTTGGCATAATTACCTGTTCCTCTGGTGAGCCATAGAGCTTATCATACAGGGGAAGAACCTCATCCACAGGGTATCCAGCTCCTCTGGAGTGAAGGGACAGACCCTCCCCCCTGCATTGTGTGCCATGATTGCTCCCAGAGGTGGCAAAGAGCATCTAAAATGGAGGAGGTGTTGATAGCAGCAGTGTCAGGAGGCAAGTGAGTTATTTTATTTTATTTTTCAAACTGCAGCATACATGTACGCCACATACACGGTCATCAGCGTAGGTGCACACAGACATTGGACCGCGACCAACACTATCACCAGCATTAGTTATTATGACTGTTATTGCCATGCATACGACTGCCCACCGCGCGGTCGACTTCTGCTGGCGGCAGACGCTTGAAATGTCCTGACGAGGCTCCATTACTATTCCTATTATTAAGTCAGGCATCCGCCATGTTAGCGATTGGGAAAAAAGTATTGGTGACAGTTAAGTGCGTCACCACCACTAAAAATGAGGGCAAACACGTTTACTTTTGAAAAACTCCGTCCCCATGTAATGTCCAGTACATACCATTGTCGGAAAGTAGGATCTGCTTCTTATGGTTACCCCCACTTTTTGCTTGATGCTTCACTGTTTTTGACTAGTCCGACTGGGATCCTGCTAATCAGGACCCCAGTCTATCTGGTTTCTCCCTTAAATTGTCATGCATGTACTTTGGTACACTCCAGATTGGATACTGGGTACCCTTATCAGTCCCTAGTATATGGTACCCATGTACCCAGGGCATCGGTACCCCAGAGGCCTCCCATGGGCTGAAGCATGTATTATGTCACCCATGAGAGGCCATGCAAAATGGAACTCCAGGTCTGCTACAGCAGCCTGTGTAAGATGGTGCTTGCACCACCTACTCTAGATATAGGTTCACTGTATCTATATGTCACTACACTGAAAACTTATAAGTCACCCCTATAGCAGGCCTTAACAATCCTGAAGGCAGGGTGCTGGGTTTTTAGTGAGAGGGTGCCCCTGCATGAGCAGAGCCCCTCTGCAGCCTTCGGAGACCATTCTCCCGGGTTGTCTGTGACTCAGCCGGACATATAGGTAGAGGTGCATTATAACCTCGCGGTAAATACTATCTCGAAAACGGCTGCACAGAAACATATTGTGTTTGGTATCAAACACTTTGGAATCATACCTTCACATCGGTAACCGGTGTGGGTGGTATGATTCCACCCTTCAGAAGCGAGCTTTGTGGGGTCCCTGGTCTATCCGGTGCCAGCCTTCTCGACCCGGTCAGCACAAAATGGATGCTGCCGACCAGAGACACACTTCTGCCCTCCTGCTGCTGAGCCAAGCTCGAGCAGGGGAAGGCAGCACAATAGGCATCCTGTCACAGGGAGGTGTGACCACCTCCCAGCCAGGATTTAGTGTATTGGGGCTGGGTGGGTGCACTCTGAGAGTGTCTGAAAGTCTGCACCCGGGGCACATTTGGTGTCCCTGTGCATAGTACAGCTCAAACCAGTTCTGGGAGACATTGGCTCCTGCTCTGGCGCGAAACTGGACAAAGGACATGGGTGTAACCTCCCCTCTGTCCTGACCCTCCCCTGGAGGGTCCCCCAAATCTGTCCAACCCTCTCCCGTGGGTACATAAGGGCTTACCTGGCTGTAAGACTTTAGATTTTACATGGACAAGATTCTACAAGAAGAAACCACTGACCTTCGACCGTCTGGACACTCTGGACTTCGCTAGACTTCGACTGGGCCCGACTTCGTCTCCCTCTCTGTCCAAAGCTTTGTCTGTGCCCTTGCTCCATACAGGCTCTGTGCAGGACCTGTGGTGCACTAAGGACAACTGAAGAATCTCCCTTGGAGTGAAGGAGTCACTTCCGTGCCCTAGCAGGCACCTGAACGTAACTGACTGGTCTGCTGCTCCTGAGCTCCTGCGGACTCCAAAGATTTCAGCAACACAGGAGGTAGGTTTTCCAAGGTCCTTGAGGTCGATCTGCCCTCTCAGCAAGTTTGAGGCCAGTATCCCTCGTGGGGACTGCATAACCCCAATCCCTGTGTACCGCATCCGTTTGCAATTGCATATACTTGTTGATGATTCCCGAGCTTGTGCATTAGACTCTGTGTAGTCCTGACCCTGAGCAGTATTTGCACCAAAGAACTCCGGCCTCCTCGCACTGAGTGCTCCGTGGGCTGGTACTTTGCAATCTTGCCCGAGGTCCCCTTGCGACTCCTGGTCCTTGGGCCTGTGGGTCTCTCTGAGGGTCATCTTGATTTCTGTTGGGCTTCCCTGGTTGCTCCAGACGTGCCCTGACTCCGAATTGCTTGGTGAGTCCCCTGGACCTTGCTGGTCCACACCGTAACCTGCTTGACTTTCCTTCGTGGGTTGCTTTTGCCAAGGCTTGTTGGTGCTCCCGCCGGACACCGACCCCTCAGCACTCAACATCCTTCATGGGACAGCTCACCTCCGGCTCCTGGTCATCCTTGACATCTCCTCGTGGCTGCAGAGTCAAGCATCCCTTCTTCGCACCTGAAGCACATGACATCTGTGGGCATTCGTCTACTGAGCCCCTGGTCACTCTGAAGTGACCCAGACTCTGTTCCCACTGCTTTCAGGTTCCTTCCTTCCCGAATCCAGGCTTGGATTCCCTCGAACTCTTTTCACCTTCACGGCAGCAGTACTTCTTCACAGCCCTCCATTAAGAACGACTGCAGTTTCCGACGCCACTTCAGACCTATTCACCCAGCTCCTCTGGGATAGGTAACTCGGGTACTTCGGTATCCACGGGTGGGGTGGATCTTCAAACTCTTAAGTTCCACAGGGTTCGCTCGAAGTCCTCCTAGAAGGGTCCTTAAACTTTAAAAGTGTAACCACGACTTCCCCATAGAATTGTACGGAGCCCGCGTTCGTGTTCACACACTGCACCCGTCCTCCGTGGGGTCCCTGTCTACTCACCTTGGGTGGTTCCTTGGGGTCCCTGCGATTCTACGTGCTCCAGACCTTGTCTTGATCCCAGCCGTGACTGTTATGCCACTATTTTAGTATATGGTTTGGTCTCCCCCTGGAGTCCACTGTGTATTGTGCTACTTACAACTGTTCTATTGATCTCGTATTGTGTGCTTTGTGTTCTATCCTCGTGTAGAGGATAGTAGAGAGTGTTATATTAATAAATATATATTTTTATATAACTACGGTGTGGTTCTCCTTTCATTTAGTCAATATAGGAGATGATATTCTGGTAAAACAAGCTGCTTTACATTCCTTCAAGATTAAGCCTGAAGGCTGCTCTCCACAGCTACCACTAGGATAGCTTTCTAAAGGTTATCTTTGACCTCATACATCATAAGGGTCGTTTGGACTGGTGCAAGGTGCCCACTTTAATTAGTGGACAGCATATACCAGGCCAACTTCTCACAACCATCATCTGTGTAGTGTTTTACTGTGCACATAGGCAAAATGTGCGTGGTGCACTGAACAACGTTCTTGGCGGTATTTCACATGAAATCAAATGATACCCTCACTATAGTGCAAATTTACAATTTCTTATTTGATGATGTGCATAGTTCTGTTACAGACATGAAGGCGACATTGGGGATGACTGGTGGATGCTCAACCTGTGACAATGATGATGTGAAATGTGTAATTATTCATGAAGCATTTAGGTTCAGTCACATGACTTTTGCCTTGCTCTTCACATATGTTACTGTGCACACTGTGACCAATATACATGTGTGTGTTACTCCTCACATAGGTACCCTGGGAGAGGGAGGAGATGCCAGGCTCCAGTGTGCCACCCATTTTCAGACCTTCAGACCATGGAAGAGCGGCATGCCATACAGAAATTTTGTTTGACTCGTCAAACAATACTGGACCTATGTCATCAGTTGGAGCCTGACCTCCTACCTCACGTCACTTATCTTAAATCAATCCCACCACTTGTGAAAATCATGTCTGTATTGCATTTTCGATTCACTGTCGCAATTTCAGGTGGAATATCACAACCTATGTTCATTCGGGTACTAGCAGCACTTTTGAGACACGTGGACAGCTATATCCAGTTTCTCAGACGTCAGGATTTAGTCACTGTGAAGGCAGATTTAAATGCTTTTACTCACATTCCACATGTGAGTGGATCCATTGATGACACCAATATTGCATAGTACCACTGCAAGCCAGGGAACAAGTTTACCGCAACAGGAAGCACTTCCATTCCATCAACGTGCAAGTTGTCTGCTTACTGGATTTGTACATCTCAAACATTTGTGCCTGGTTCCCAGGATCTGCACATGATTCCTTCATAATGCGGAACAGCACCATACCCCAGCTGATGTCAGAACTACTACCGGAGAAGGCCTGGCTTGTAGGTAAGTGTCATCTGTCCTACTTTTGTGTGGGTGATGTCATGTAGTATTATTCTGAAAGTGTGTAACCCATTGTTGCTCTTCTGTCTGTCTTCCATCTAGGAGACTCAGCATATCCCAACGGGCCATAGTTGTTGGCAACACCGAGGAATCCTACTACACCAGGGGAACTCCACTTCAATGAGGCCCATGGAAGTACATGGTAGCCAGTGGAGCTGGCTTTTGGGCTCCTGAAAGCCAGATTGATATGCCTGGACAAGACTAGGGGAGCCCTCCTCTACTCACCTGGGTAGGTGTTTAAGATCACCATGGCCTGCTGCATGCTCCACAACATTGCCCTGCGACGTAACTTCGATCACATCGCAGAGGATGCAGGCCATGAAGAGCCACCGGGTGAGCAACCTGAAATGCCTAATGATGATGATGATAGTGGTGAAGAGGAAGGAATAGACTTGCGTCAAGATGTTATCCGAAACTACTTCTCCTGAGTGTAAGTATGGTGTGATATGTGATGACATTGACAATTATTGATACTCTTGTAATTATGTTGTGAGGAGGATGTTAATGCTACATAATAGGAGTACATGGGTCTGGCAAAATCTGGGGAAAGGTGTTTGTTTTGTAAGTGTAGCTTTGTTCAGCAGTAAATGTTGTCTGAGACTGTGTTCTCTAGGAGTTGACAATGTAATCTGTGCCATTTGTATGGTTGCCTACCTAATCCCTCTTTGTGTTGGTCTGTTTTACATTCCTTCACCATGGCATCTTCAATTGAACATTTCAGAGTTGTGACATTAGCAGGTATATGATGCTGTTCAGACATACGAAGTGGAAAAGGATTGGTCCTGGCAATGTCTGGCACAGAGTTTGAATGTACAAAGCCAGTACCAAGACAGCTTGCACAGCGATAGGATGGAAGCTACGTGGCTTCCAGTGGACTTGTTCCTTGTGCTGTGTTGGTCCTAATGCAATATGTGTGCCATCATGTGAACCAACACAATGTTTTGTTTGGCCCAATTCATGCTACACTGCCTTGACATTGGCTAACTCCTCATTGTGTATGAACTATATATAGCTTTTGGTTTGTCTCCTCATTGTAGGCCAAAGTGCTTGTGACACATCACTGACATTTGTTTGTGAAATTCCAGAAAAAACAAGCAACACTGGATTGAAATGACCCTGTGGTTTGTGACAACTGTCTTTTTATTTCTTTATTTGATGTAGGATTGCTTTTGTGAGGTAGGCAACATGGTTCCAGCTGATGATGTGGACCTAAATATTGTTGCCTAATGTGTAGGATATTGTCGGATGTATCTCCTCCTTCCATGTTGTGAAAGTCTGCAAGTGATTATGTGATCACTGACAGCGAATAAATGAATCATGTCTTATTTGCAATATTTCTGACATGTCAGCCTATGATGATTTGAGCAAATGAATAAAGATGTTATCAGCCCAGACACTTCTATGTATGTGTTGTTGTGACATGGTAGGGATCCTGAGTTGAACATTGTTTACATACAACATAACCATGCCTCCAGAAGTACCTGGGGGCATATTATCAAGGGCAGTATCGCCACTTTAGCGGCACTTTTTGCCGATAAAGCGGAGATATTTTTACCGCCCTATTAGCAAGCTGTCGCTAACAGCTGTTAGCGACAGCTTAATGGCGATAGCGGCTGTTTTGTTGCCGCTTTGCATGTCAGCGATAATTATCGCTAATGACATGCAAAGTAGGCGTTCCCAACTAAAAGCAACTGCAAACAGTCGCAAACACAACTTCCCCCTATTACCAATGCCCGCGAAGCGATAAAAAAAGTCGCGCTAACCGCGATTATCGCTGGAATCTAACACCTGCTAAAAACTTGACTTAAACCATCTTGTCAATGGGAGGTGGATTGTAAGGTTAAGTTGTAAGGTCACCTGCCTATTAGCAAGCTTTTCATTAGCGCAGTGAATTTATCGCTGGATTTCTCGCGCTATTGCTGGGTTTCGCCGCTATCGCTGGATTTTTTATCGCCTTGGAGATAAGCGTTGATAATAACGCGTTATCTCCGCGATGAAATCCAGCAATAGCCAGCGAAAAACAAAACAGCGCTAAGCGCGCTTTGCGATAATTATCGCAAATCCTTGGTAATATGCCCCCTAGTTTTTATATTGCAAAGTTGACATGCTAGAACATAAACAATGTTATATGTGAGAATTACAAAAAGAGACAATGCTTTGGTGATGTGTGATTTTAATGAAGTAAACAAGGATAAGATACAATATGTACTAAAATATTATACAGTGACAACAAAAAGTGAAGTCTTCAGTCAGGGTGGATGAAAGCATTGTAGTAGAGTCCAAATTGTCTGAAGTCCAAAAGTCCAATATACTCCTCCCATCAGATATGGAAAAGTGGGCAGGAATAGTCCACAAAGTGAATGTGTAGCACACACAGGAGGACAACAGGGGCAAGGTTTCTTACTGGCAGTGGTGGGTGTCTTGCCATCCACACCTCCTGTAATCTTGTGTGGACATCCCCTCCTTCTGGGCCAGGACCGTCATCAATGTCCACATCTGCCGGAGCGTTGTCATCACTGAGGGTTCCTCCTGGGGTGGAGCGGAACTCTGTTCGTGTCGAAACTCTGTGCAGGTTGTATGGTAGATTGACCTGTTGAGAAATAGAGTACATTGTTATTGGTGGAAGTGAGCTATCTACATCCACGTTGTTTGTGGCAAAGTAAATAGGGACCTGTAATGAAACAAAATAGGTAGAGATTAGTATTGTCATCTATTTGCGTGGAGTTGAAGTTGGTAACTAGACATTTGAAGACATGCAATATCTGTAGTAGATTTAAACAGCTCACTAGATGTTCAAATATGTGGCATTTTGGCTGTAGGGATAGACAAGACATCTCCAAGACAATTCAACAAACACAGTGTAGTCATAATGTGTATTTTTCATTCCAATGCCTAGTTGTGGATAATACAGGCCAACACACAGCTTGGTTGTATAATTTGCATTGTTCATCATGTGAGGAGTGCTGAGTCAAGGGTTCACCTGCCACTGCTAACCAGCTGAGCTTACTTCATGGCTTACATATATTAGGGGCAAACAGCTGTTAGGGTGCCACTCATGCCATCAATAGTTTCATTTGATGAGACCAGGACACCATAAAGCAAAGTATTCTGACATATATCTCTGTAGAGCATTGTCTGTACATTGCGCAGTCCATGATGAGAGAAGATCAGAAGTGACATAGCAGACAAGTGAGAAGGGGCCAAAAGGAGTCAAGCATCTTGGTGTGAGTTCCAGTCGGGAAACAGCCACTACAACGAATTCAATACAATGCATGCCATTACAACGCATGCCAACACAACGCAAGCATCATTACATCGCAATGCCATTACAACACATGGCATTACAACGCATATGCCGTTACCGCGCATGCCTATACAACGAATTTAGTTGTAAAGGCATGAATGGTAAAGGCATATGTGTTTTACATGTAAGTATAAGGTAAGTATAGGGTTTAGGGTGGGTTTGAGTTTTGGGGTGTAGGGGTATAGGTTTTGGGGTGCCAAGGTTAATTTTAGGGTTCAGGGTGGGTATAGGTTTTGGGGTGCCAAGGTTAATTTTAGTGTTCAGGGTGGGTTTGGGTTTTGTGGTGCCCAGGGTAATTTTAGGGTTCAGGGTGGATTTGAGTTTTGGGGTGCCAAGGGAAATTTTAAGGGCCTCATTTATGAGGACCCTTGCGCCTCCGGAACATCACTTTTTTGACGTTCCGTGGCGCAGCACTAAGCCACTTTTTTTGGCTTAATGCTGCCTGATAAATATCAGTCCCTTTAATGCAGTGTACTGCGTTAAAGGGGCGTGCAATGGGTGTTGCTGGAGGCGTTCAACGCAACATCCATGGCCTTTTGACACTGCCCCAGATTTACGAGAAATGGTAAATCTGAGGCAGCGCCAATAGCTTACGCCTCCCCAGGGGAGGCGTAAGGGAGACCCAACGAGGAGAAATATCTTTATTTCTCTTCATTTTTCCTTTTTCTATGTGTGCTGCATTCTGCAGCACACATAGAAAGAGGAAAAGCCTCTTGTTATTGTTTTTGTACAGAAAGGTTTCCCTTCCTGTACAATCATCCCTGCAACGCAGGCACCCTTGCACTATGGTGCAAAGGTGCCTGCGTTGGCGCACGGCAGCCCATTGTACGCCGGTGCAGGGGAAAAGGACAGGAATGCGCCGTATCTTATAGATACGGCGCATTCCTGCCCTTTTCTTTTGCCGTAGGGAAGCGCAGCAGGAAGGCCTGCTGCGCTGCCCTACGGCAAAACCTCATAAATGAGGCCCTAAGTTTTAGGGAGGGTATGAGTTTTGGGCTAGCAAGAGTAATTTTAGGGTTCAGGGTTGGACAGGGTTTTGGGGTGCCCAGGGTAATTTTAGGATTCAGGGTTTGTTTGGGTTTTGGGGTGCAAAGAGTGATTTTAGAGTTCACGGTGGCTATTGGTTTTGGGGTGCCAAGGGTTTAGGGTTCAGGGTGGGTATGGGTTTAGGGGTGCCATGGGTAATTTTAGGGTTCAGGGTTGGTTTTAGTTTGGGGATGCCAAGGTTAATTTTAGGGTTTAGGGTGGGTTTGGGTTTTGGGGTGACGAGGGTAAGTTTAGGGTTCAGGATGGATTTGGGTTTTGGGGTGCCAAGGGTAATTTTACGTTTTAGGGTGGGTATGGGTTTTGGGGTAGCAAGGGTAATTTTAGGGTTCAGGGTTGGTTTGGGTTTTGGGGTGAAATGGGTAATTTTAAGTTTTTGGGTGGTTATGGGTTTTGGGATGCAAAGGGTTATTTTAGGGTTCAGGGTGGGTATGGGTTTTGGGGTGCAAAGAGTAATTTTAGGGTTCAGGGTGGGTATATGTTTTGGGGTGCCATGGGTAATTTTAGGGTTCAGGCATGGTTTGGGTTTTGGGGTGCCAAGGGTAATTTTAGTGTTCAGGGTGGGTATGGGTTTTTGGCGTGTAAGGGTAATTTTAGGGTTCAGGGTGGGTTTGGGTTTTGGGGTGCTAAGGGTAATTTTAGGGTTCTGGGTGGGGTTGAAATTTGGGGTGCTAAGAGTCATTTTAGAGTTCAGGGTGGGTATGGGTTTTGGGGTTACAAGGGTAATTTTAGGGTTCAGGGTGGGTATGGGTTTTGGGGTGCAAAGAGTAATTTTAGGGTTCACTGTGGGTATATGTCTTGGGGTGCTATGGATAATTTTAGGGTTCAGGTTTGGTTTGGGTTTTGGGGTGCCAAGGGTAATTTTATGGTTGAGTGTGTGTATGGGCTTTTGGGGTGTAGGGGTAATTTTAGGGTTTGGGTGGGTTTGGTTTTGGGGTGCCAAGGGTAATTTTAGGGTTTAGGGGGGTATGGGTATTGGGGTGGTAAGAGTAATTTTAGAATTTTAGGGGGGTATGGTTTTTGGGGTACAAAGGGTAATTTTGGGGGTTTTAGGGGGTATTAAAAAAATATATATATACTATATATATATATATATATATATATTCACAGAAAAAACCATAGGTTTCAGACACGTTATAGTTAGAAATTAGCATTTAAAAAACCTTTGAAATTCACTGAAAAAACCATAGGTTTTAGGGACAGTTATAGTTAGTTGGACATTTCACTGCGTACAAAACCCGTGAAATTCCCCGTTATAGTTAGTTCAGCTAACTATAACTCGCGCCCCGCAATCCACTGCTGATGACGTCACATATTACATCACTCATGACATGGTCAGTGACATCACTGATGACATCACTGATGACATCTCAAATGACATCACTGATGACATCATGCAGTGACTGTGTGTTTCTCTAAAGTTTAAATATTTTTAATATATATCGGATAAGACTTATTGAAGAATGAGTGGGTGTATAAGTGTCTGTATGGATGATTTAGTAGGTGCGTGACTGACTCTATAAGTGAGTGATTTAACGTATCTTACTGAATGCATGGGTTAGTGACTAAACTGGGTGAATGTCTGTATCCGTCTGTCTGTTGCTGTGTAAGTGACTGCATGTGTTTGTGAATAGCTACATGAGTGTGTATATGAGTTATTGAATGGTTGTCTGAGTATCTGTATGGGTGCCTGAGTGTTTGTGTGGGAGGGGTGTGTGCGACTCTGTGTATAGATGTGTGAGTGGGTGATTCACTGGGTGGATGGTTTCAAGAGTGCATCTGTGATAGACTGTATGGGTGGGTAAGTGTGTGTAAGAGTGTGTTAGTGAGTGAATGTATGTCCCAGTGGTACATGTGTGAGTAACTACATATGTGAAAGGCAGTATATATGTGTGTTGGAGTATATAAATAGCTATAAGCGAGAGTGAGTGATTGTGATAGTGGCTGTATGGATGAGTGTGTGCTTGTATCAGTGATTGTATAAGAGCGTAACAATGTGCTAGTATTTGTTTGATTAAGTGAGCTGGTGTGTGTATAACTGTATAGGTGAGTAAATGGCAGTGTGTTTAATTATTTGCATGACTGACTAGGTGTGTGAGTTCCTCTATGGATGAGTGGCGGTGTTTGAGTGTCTATATAGGAGTAAGAGTGCATATGATAGTCCTGTACTGAGTGACCATAAGTATGAGTGACTGTACGGGTGAGTGAGTGGATGTGTGTGTGTAGACCTAAGAATCAGTGAGTGGGTATGTAGTTATTGGTGTTGGAGTGTCTATGGTTTTGCGAATGACAGTCTGTAATTTAGAGTGGGTGTATCAAAGGTTATATTAGGGTGTGAGGAGGTGCATCAGATTATCACGTGGATGATGTCATCAGTGATGTCATCAGTGATGTCATTTGAGATGTCATCAGTGATGTCATCAGTGATGTCACTGACCATGTCATGAGTGATGTAATATGTGACGTCATCAGCAGTGCATTGCGGGCGCGAGTTATAGTTAGCTGAACTAACTATAACGGGGGAATTTCTATGGTTTTGTACGAGTGAAATGTCCAACTAACTATAACTGTCCCTAAAACCTATGTTTTTTTCAGTGAATTTCAAAGGTTTTTTAAATGCTAATTTCTAACTATAACGTGCCTGAAACCTATGGTTTTTTCAGTGAATTTCAAAGGTTTTTTAAATGCTAATTTCTAACTATAACGCCCCTAAAACCTATGGTTTTTTCAGTGAATTTCAAAGGTTTTGTAAATGACAATTTTTAAATGTATTAATTGTTATATTTATTTTTTTGATACTGATTTACTACATTTTTTAAAACTATTTATTTTTAGATATTTTATTTATTAAATTACATTGTAATTACATTATACATTACATTACAAAATATACTTTCTCAGAATGAATTACTTTAGTTTAAATAGTTTGCAAATAGGCAATAGAGTTTTAAGTACAGTAGTTACAGTTGTTGCAATGGGCAACACAATTTCAAACACAATGCAACATTGACCTCAATGTGAATTTCTAGTTAAATGCAATTAGTTACTTTATGGATTACTTTTCTAACCACAGGACTGGATCCTAGATTCAGTCCTGGGACATCTCCTGTAAACAGTTGAGTAAAAGCGTTTTGGTTACAGTAGTGATTTTTAAGGAATATTATTGTATTTTAAAAGTTGACACTTAGAAACTTTTTCACATAGAATCACCAATGTTATCCTATGGGAGGAAATTCACTTAGCAGGTAAGTAGTGTTATCGTTACTTTTTCTTACTCAGTGGTGGATCCTGGATCCAGCACTGGTGCATCTCCTGTAAACAGTTGAAAGAATGCGTTTAAGTCATACAGGCGATTTTTAAGGAATATTTGTAGTTTGTGAAAATCAACACTTTGAAACTTTTCTGCTGAAAACCAGAAAATGGATTCCTATGGAAGGAAATATAAGTTACTGGTAAGTACGGTTAAAATTACTTTTCAGGATCAGTACTGGGCTGAAAGATGCAGCACTGAGGTCTCTCCTGATAACAGGTGAGTAAATCGGAATTCGTATTTTGGCTGATTTTAGAGGAATATTTGTATGTTTCAAAAATCGACACTTAGAAACTTTTTCATCAAAAAGCAGGCAATGATATCCTATGGAAGGAAATTCAAGTTACTGGAAAGTATGGTTAAAATTACTTTTCAGGATCAGTACTGGGCTGAAAGATGCAGCACTGAGGTCTCTCCTGATAACAGGTGAGTAAATCGGAATTCGTATTTCGGCTGATTTTAGAGGAATATTATAAAGTTCCAAAACTCCACACTTAGAAGAATTTCCAAGTGAAACCAGTCAATGATATCCTACGGAAGGAAATTCAAGTTACTGGTAAGTACGGTTAAAATTACTTTTCAGGATCAGTACTGGGCTGAAAGATGCAGCATTGAGGTCTCTCCTGATAACAGGTGAGTAAATCGGACTTCGTAGTTCGGCTGATTTTAGAGGAATATTTGTATGTTTCAAAAATCGACACTTAGAAACTTTTTCAGCAAAAAGCAGACAATGATATCCTATGGAAGGAAATTCAAGTTACTGGTAAGTACGGTTAAAATTACTTTTTAGGATCAGTACTGGGCTGAAAGATGCAGCACTGAGGTCTCTCCTGATAACAGGTGAGTAAATCGGAATTCGTATTTCGTCTGATTTTAGAGGAATATTATAAAGTTCCAAAACTCCACACTTAGAAGAATTTCCAAGTGAAACAAGTCAATGTTAGCCTATGGAAGGAAATTCAAGTTACTGGTAAGTACGGTTAAAATTACTTTTCAGGATCAGTACTGGGCTGAAAGATGCAGCACTGAGGTCTCTCCTGATAACAGGTGTGTAAATAGGAATTCGTAGTTCGGCTGATTTTAGAGGAATATTTGCACAATGGTGAAGGGAGGGGGCGGGGCCTGAGGTGACATCTGTGCAAACGCGCCCCGTAGCGCGTTTTAAGTTGGGGGATTAAGACCCCTTGAATCATGAGGATCCCTGGGGTCCAACTAGCCCACCCTGTACCTCCAGTATGCGCCAGGGAGCTGCGTTGCAGAGAGGTGTTCAGAGGCCACGCCCCTTTTTGCACCTCTCTGCAATGCAGCTCTGTGGCGCTTTCTGGACGTACCTGTTGGGCTAATTGGCCCCCAGGGACCCTCAGGATTGAAGGGGATTTAATTCCCCATCTTAAAACGCGCCACGGGGCCTGTTTGCACACATCTCACCTGAAGCCCCGCCCCCTCCCTTCACCACTGTGCAAACGCACCCCGTGGCGTGTTTTAAGTTGGGGGATTAAGTCCCCTTGAATCCTGAGGGTTCCTGGAGTCCAACTAGCCCACCATTTACTTCTAAAAAGCGCCACAGAGCTGCGTTGCAGAGAGGTGTAAAAAGGGGCGTGTCTTACCTGGACCGGAAACAAGCATCCTGGGACCGGTTTCTGGCTTACAGCCATCATCAGCCAGGCAATCTTGAATCCAGTGGCAAAGTGAGCAAGGGACCCACGTCTGGGCATACCCTGCCAACTTAGGGCGAACATAGCAAAACCAAAGGGGATGATGGACGGAGTGTTGAACATTGCAAGCACTCACCCCCAGTCAATTGATCTGGGTTTAATCCATCATCATGGACATGGCTTGGCAGTTCGGGCTGGACTGTTCCCATGAGGCACAGGGTCGGGCTGATTTGCATATGGCCATGTCTGAACTGGGGTGGCGGAGTGAGCTAAAGAATGATGATGGATTAAACCCAGATCAGTTGACTGGGGGTGAGTGCTTGCAATGTTCAACACTCCGTCCATCATCCCCTTTGGTTTTGCTATAGTCAGAGTCAGTTACCACCAGTACACGTTGGAAAAAGTTGTGGGCACAGGGTGATTTTGGAACAAGGCCTCTTTCTGCTCCTCTGTTGGTTCTTTCTGCACATCTTTTGCTTCTTCCTGCACTTTTCTTCGTCTTTGTGGACTTCTGCTGCTTCTTTCTGCATTTATTTTGCTTCTTTCTGTGCATTTTTTCTTCTTTCTTCACATGTCCTTCCTCTGTAGGCATAGTTAGAAACTAGCATTTAAAAAACCTTTGAAATTCACTTAAAAAACCAGAGGTTTCAGGCATGTTATAGTTAGAAATTAGCATTTAAAAAACCTTTGAAATTCACTGAAAAAACCATAGGTTTCAGCCACGTTATAGTTAGAAATTAGCATTTAAAAAACCTTTGAAATTCACTGACAAAACCATAGGTTTTAGGGACAGTTATAGTTAGTTGGACATTTCACTCGTACAAAACCCGTGAAATTCCCCGTTATAGTTAGTTCAGCTAACTATAACTCGCGCCCCGCAATGCACTGCTGATGACGTCACATATTACATCACTCATGACATGGTCAGTGACATCACTGATGACATCACTGATGACATCTCAAATGACATCACTGATGACATCATCCAGTGACTGTGTGTTTCTGTAAAGTTTAATATATATAGGGAAAGGCGTATTGAAGAATGAGTGGGTGTATAAGTGTCTGAATGGATGATTTACTAGGTGCGTGACTAACTCTATAAGTGAGTGATTAAACGTATCTTACTGAATGCATGGGTTAGTGACTAAACTGTGTGAATGTCTGTATCCGTCTGTCTGTTGCTGTGTAAGCGGCTGCATGGGTTTGTGAATAGCTACATGAGTGTCTATATGAGTTATTGATTGGTTGTCTGAGTATCTGTATGGGTGCCTGAGTGTTTGTGTGGGTGGGGTGTGTGTGACTCTGTGCATAGATGTGTGAGTGGGTGATTCACTGGGTGCATGGTTTCAAGAGTGCATCTATGATGGACTGTATGGGTGGGTGAGTGTGTGTATGGGTGTGTTAGTGAGTGAATGTATGTCCCACCCAGTGGTACATGTGTGAGTAACTACATATGTGAAAGGCAGTATATATGTGTGTTGGAGTATATAAATAGCTATAAGCGAGAGTGTGTGATTGTGAGAGTGGCTGTATGGATGAGTGTGTGCTTGTATCAGTGATTGTATAAGAGCGTAAGAATGTGCTAGTATTTGTATGAGTAAGTGAGCTGGTGTGTGTATAACTGTATAGGTGAGTAAATGGCAGTGTGTTTAATTATTTGCATGACTGACTAGGTGTGTGAGTACCTCTATGGATGAGTGGCGGTGTTTGAGTGTGTATATAGGAGTATGAGTGCATATGACAGTCCTGTACTGAGTGACCGTAAGTATGAGTGACTGTACGGGTGAGTGAGTGGATGTGTGTGTGTAGACCTAAGAACCAGTGAGTGGGTATGTAGTTATTGGTGTTGGAGTGTCTATGGTTTTGCGAATGGCAGTCTGTAATTTAGAGTGGGTGTATCAAAGGTTATATTAGGGTGTGAGGAGGTGCATCAGATTATCACGTGGATGATGTCATCAGTGATGTCATCAGTGATGTCATTTGAGATGTCATCAGTGATGTCATCAGTGATGTCATCAGTGATGTCACTGACCATGTCATGAGTGATGTAATATGTTACGTCATCAGCAGTGCATTATGGGGCGCGAGTTATAGTTAGCTGAACTAACTATAACGGGGGAATTTCACGGGTTTTGTACGAGTGCAATGTCCAACTAACTATAACTGTCCCTAAAACCTATGGTTTTTTCAGTGAATTTGTAAGGTTTTTTAAATGCTAATTTCTAACTATAACGTGCCTGAAACCTATGGTTTTTTCAGTGAATTTCAAAGGTTTTTTAAATGCTAATTCCTAACTATAACATGTCTGAAACCAATGGTTTTTTTCAGTGAATTTCAAAGGGTTTGTAAATGACAATTTTTAAATGTATTAATTGTTATATTTATTTTTTGATACTGATTTACTACATTTTTTTAAACTATTTATTTTTAGATATTTTATTTTTTAAATTACATTGTAATTACATTATACATTACATTACAAAATATACTTTCTCTGAATGAATTACTTTAGTTTAAATACTTTGCAAATAGGCAATAGACTTTTCAGTACAGTAGTTACAGTTGTTGCAATGGGCAACACAATTTCAAACACAATGCAACATTGAGCTCAATGTGAATTTCTAGTTAAATGCAATTAGTTACTTTATGGATTACTTTTCTAACCACAGGACTGGATCCTAGATTCAGTCCTGCGACATCTCCTGTAAACAGTTGAGTAAAAGCGTTTTGGTTACAGTAGTGATTTTTAAGGAATATTATTGTATTTTAAAAGTGGGCACTTAGAAACTTTTTCACATAGAATCACCAATGTTATCCTATGGGAGGAAATTCACTTAGCAGGTAAGTAGTGTTATCGTTACTTTTTCTTACTCAGTGGTGGATCCTGGATCCAGCACTGGTGCATCTCCTGTAAACAGTTGAAAGTATGCGTTTAAGTCATACAGTCGATTTTTAAGGAATATTTGTAGTTTGTGAAAATCAACACTTTGAAACTTTTCTGCTGAAAACCAGACAATGGATTCCTATGGAAGGAAATACAAGTTACTGGTAAGTACGGTTAGAATTACTTTTCAGGGTCAGTGCTGGGCTCAAAGATGCAGCACTGAGGTCTCTCCTGATAATAGGTGAGTAAATCGGAATTCGTAGTTCTGCTGATTTTAGAGGAATATGTGTATGTTTCAAAAATCGACACTTAGAAACTTTTTCAGCAAAAAGCAGGCAATGATATCCTATGGAAGGAAATTCAAGTTACTGGTAAGTACGGTTAAAATGACTTTTCAGGATCAGTACTGGGCTCAAAGATGCAGCACTGAGGTCTCTCCTGATAACAGGTGAGTAAATCGGAATTCGTAGTTCGGCTGATTTTAGAGGAATATTTGCACAATGGTGAAGGAAGGGGGTGGGGCCTGAGGTGACATGTCTGCAAACACGCCCTGTAGCGCGTTTTAAGTTGGAGAATTAATTCCTCCTCAATCCCGAGGGTCCCTAGGGGCCAACTAGCCCACCAGATACCTCCAGTATGCGCCAGAGAGCTGCGTTGCAGAGAGGTGTTCAGAGGTCACGCCCTTTTGCACCTCTCTGCAACGCAGCTCTGTGGCGCTTTCTGGACGTACCTGGTGGGCTAGTTGGCCCCCAGGGACCCTCAGGATTGAAGGGGATTTAATTCCCCATCTTAAAACGCGCCACGGGGCCTGTTTGCACACATGTCACCTTTAGCCCCGCCCCCTCACTTCACCACTGTGCAAACGCGCCCCGTGGCGCATTTTAAGTTGGGGGATTAAGTCCCCTTGAATCCTGAGGGTCCCTGGGGTCCAACTGTCCCACCAGGTACCTCCAGTAAGCGCCACAGAGCTGCGCTGCAGAGAGGTGTAAAAAGGGGCATGGCCTCTGTACACCTCTCTGCAATGCAGCCCCCTGGCGCATACTGGAGGTTCCTGGTGGGCTAGTTTGCCCCCAGGGACCCCCAGTATTCAAGGGGAATTCGTTCCCCCTCTGCAAACGCGCCAGGGGGCGCGTTTGCAGAGTGGTAAAGGAAGGGGGCGGGGCCTGCGGCACAATCGTTTAAAAAAAAAAAAAAAAATCCGATGGGGGGCTGTGTGGCCCCCCTTCTTTTTTCCTTTTTTTGGGCCCTGAGGACCCCATCCCCCAGGGCCTTACCCCTTTTTTTTCTTTTTTTAAAAAACAAAACGGGAAGGGGGCCGCGTGGCCCCCCTCCCGTGGCCGATTCCGGCCCCGGGGACCCCATCCCCCGGGGCATGGCCACACTTTTTATGATTTTTTTAAGGAGGGGGGCTGCGTGGCCCCCTTCCTCAGGCCTCCTTTTGCCCCGGAGACCCCATCCCCCGGGGCAGGCCTTTATTTTTCTTTATTTTTTTTCTTATTATTTTTTTTTGGGGAGGGGGGCCGCGTGGCCGCATATGAGTGGTAAAAGTGTGCGTTGTAATGCTAACGCGTTGTAACAGCACTTATGTTGTTGCAACCGCATTGTAATGGCATACGTTGTGTTGGTATGCGATGTAACGTCATATATTTGTTCCAGTCACAGGGACTCATGGGAGTTGTAGTCACTTCAATCTCACTTTACCAACACTTGACCAATGGTAACTGCATGACTAGTGCATCTCAATTGTGACATGGCAGACAAGTGAGAAGGGGCCAAAAGGAGTCTAGCATCTTGGTGTGAGTTCCAGTCACAGGGCCCTCATGGTAGTTGTAGTCACTTCAATCTCACTTTACCAACACTTTACAAACGGTTAGTGTACCATATCTGTTGGTAACATGCATTTGGGATGGACCATACAATTACATTTTAACATATATCATGTTATTGGAATTATATTTTTATTGTTATTCAATTGCAGACACCATTACAACATGTGGCATGTCATGGAGTTGGATCCATGTGATTTTAAAGGCACCACTACACATTGACACAGCTTCTCAGATATTTTTACCCTTATTATGATGTCGGGCAGACGACTATCGACAGGTATCGGTGGCAGCCGATAGGACCGCAGAGGACAGGGGGTAGGACCACCGCCTCCGACAGGATCCAAGATCCCGTCGGGCGGCGGTCGTATTGCTAACCCTACAATGGAGGCAGGGCACCTATAGGCCACTGTTCAGTGGCCCTTGGGGCACAGGTAGTGTCCCACGCATATTCATGCACCGTGTGCCAGGCACCACATGGTGCCTGGCACACGGTGCATGAATGTGCACAAAATGCTCTATAACACTGCATCTTGTGCTGCAGCCCTTTTCCAGCACAAGCTGCAGTGTTATAGAGGACTTTTCTGCTTGTCAGTCCGGCGGGCATATTGTAATTAGGTGGTCAGACCTCCACCTGCCTGTCGTGGTGTAGGGCGGTGATCCCCTTTAAGTACTGCATGTTAGGAAAGTAGACAGAGAACACAGTAGCAAAAGCCGAGCTGAGAGCAAACAGGACTTTGTGGTATTGTGACAGTTATTGAAGTGTAACTGACTAGAGTCCACCTCACCAGCTATTCCTGTCAAGCCCTCAGAATGCAGGATGGCCAAGACCTTCTCCTCCCAGGGAAAGAATTTCAATGGGGCACTGGGAGGGCCACAGCCAGTCCTCTGAGCCTCTAGGTGGTGGATGTTGTACTGGGCAGGCACCTTAAAGCTGAGGTCAGTACACCTCCTCCTAATGTCATTCTGTGGGCACAGGGTGGCACCAACAGCATTCGCTTTGTTGACTTTCCTGTCCCACATTTCAGTTTTCCTACTGAGAGGAGTATGCTGGACTTGTGAACCAAAAAGTTGAGACTCTACTCTGATGATTTTATCCACCATGACTGTAAACTCTGCCTCAGAGAACTGTGGATTTGATTGGTCAGGCATGATGACAAAAAAATGAAATGTGAGTCACTATATGAAAGGGAAAACAAACAAATGATACAGGTAAAAAGGTGCAAAACAAAAATGACAGGTGATGGAGAGTACTAAATGAGAAGATGAAAAAAAGGGTTGCCTTATCTGAAAATGCCCAAAACAGTGTTGCCTGTCTTGTAGGCTGCAGTTGAGAAGCAAAGGATCCTGGTCAGGGATGGGGCGTGTTTTATAGTGCGATTTGCAGGCGTGTCCACTTGGACAAAACACATCAGCTGTGTAGTTTTTAACTCCATCCATTGGTCAGTGTTGTGGTGTTTTTTTGTGCGTGTACCACGGCTGTCTATTGCAATTGGTTAACCGCTGCTGGGAGAGCGCCAGTATGACTGTGTAGTCATAATAGGCTTGGCGGGTACACTGCGGGTCTGATGGCATCAGAGGACGCACTGCCAAGATTGCAGACCGCTGCGGTCCCGGAGGGAAGAGCACCTTGGCCGCAGTTGGCGTTTCAGTAAGCACAACTCGTAATATGGCTGGCTGTAGACCACTGGTGCTGCGGTGTCCTGGAGGACGCAGCAGTTGGGCATTTGGACAGCCGAATTCGTAATCTGGGCCTAAGTGCAGTCCTTTGAAAACAAAATCCACCTACTTTGATATTTTGCACATAGCTTTTACCTGCTTACACTTGCTGGTACTTAACATGTGCAAAACCACAGTTTTGCGACCATTTGCAGTTTGCCAATGCAGAGATACATATCAATTGTGAATTGCAAATAAGGAATCGCTATTAAGAAACTGCTAAATGTGTTCGCAAAATTGCGATACGGTATTCAATAATTTCATTTGCAATTTTAGAAATAGGGCTTTTGAGGCCTTTCCTATATTGGATCTTGATGTTTAAGGGAGCGTAAAACAGAATGCGGCTGAACTGAGATTAGTCCAGCTCACCTTGGGTTGCTTAACTATGATGGAGTGAAACCCTTCATCTCACCCAGTAAAAATAAATCAAATTCTCAAATAGTTTTCGTGGGGGATAAACACTAGTGTACAGTGGTGTAACGAAAGTTGAGAGGGCCCCCTGCAAGGTACACGGAGGGGTCCCCGCTCTGGATTGAATCCAGAGTTCTCAGCCCCTTGTACTGTGCTGAGGGGGCCCCTTCAGCTCGGGGGCCCCGCACCCCGGGGGCTGCGGGGGCCTGTGTTACACCCCTGCTAGTGTGTCCAGCAGCTACCGTACGGACTGACAAAATAAAAGTCCCATATCCCGTAGTTTGGAGAAAAAAAAATCGATTTTGTGATTGGATCTGTTTTGGATTTTGAGTTATGTAATATTTTATTCCTATTTTATTTTTGGGATTCATGGGGATTGAACTGATTGCCTTGTCTGGCCTGTCAGAGGCGGGAATAATGGTGTCGGGGCAGTAAAGTGTGCACAAGGCATGGTTGGAAAATGACCACTGAGCTTGGAAATGGGTCATGCAGGCAGAGATCACTCCAGAGTCAGGAGAAGAACAGGAGCAAAAGGAAGCAGAGGAAGAAGATGCGCACCATCCCACCTCTCCTGCACTTTCAAAAGCAGCATGATTGTTAAGTTAAATTGGGTACCTGGTCCATAAAGAAGAAGAAACTGGCCATGGAGGAGAAAATACCATGCTGGATCTTGACCATGGGTAACCAAAGATGCGCTGTATTTACAATACAGCGCCCATTGGTGCAAGGATTGACAGATGTGTTAGAAAGTCTGACGCATCTGTTGGCAGAAAAGTCACGCATTGCTGGAGTTGTGTCGCAAGCACGACGCAACTCCAGCAATGCATGTTGCGGCCTATTCCCAATACACTGCGTCACTCCTTACGCCTGCTTCAAACAGGCGTAAGGTTTTGACGCAGTGGCGTCCTAAATGTCACGCAGTGAAATCTTGTAGATTTCATTGCGTCACTTTTACGAGGCTTTCCTGCGTGGGAACGCCCACCCTGCATACATTATACCTGACGCAGGTATAATGCCATGCAGGGCTTTACAACGTAACGCATCTCCCTAGATGCGTCACATTGTAAATTTGCCGTATTTTTTACGCTGCCGTTGCGTCACAAAAGTGACGCAACGGGCTTGTAAATCTGCCCCTTAATTTTTACAAACTTAAGGGTAGAATTGGCGGGGTCCAGGGCAACAGGAAAGGGCAGGGACTCCTTTTTGGCGGGGACTGTCTGACCCTGGAGCAGGGAGGCAGTCATTGGGGCTCCGGGCTGGCGGGAGAGGGGTCCGTCCTGCTGGTGGTCCTGGACTCTCCGGCCCTACCCGAGTACCGGGGCTTGGAGGAAGCAAGATGGTGAGAGAGTGGATGTGCCACGAAGGCGCTTAGCAGTGCTCTGATGGCCGCGTCTAAGGGGTAGACGATGGATAGTTACCTCAAATGGAAGTAGTGGAGAGGGGCTTGTTGTGTCCTGCTGGTACAACACGCCTCAAGTGCGGATCTGGCGATGCCAAATTGTAAATACATAGTAACCTGTGGCGCAAAAATGTATACATACAACCTTATATTCATCAATGTGTGTTGGTTTGGTTTAATAAGATTAGTCAAATGTTGACAGTACATCAACAAAGAAAAACATGGCGTTGTCTGAGAAATAATAAAGGCTACGCATCTATGGTGGCGCAAGGGTTTTTCACGCAGGCGCAGGGAAACTGACGCATCTATACAGATGCGTCATTTTCTTGTAAATCTGACCCTACGTGTATTATGTGAATTACTCCTGTGAGGTTGCCTGCATGAAAAGTTATGTTATGTCATATACCTTCTTAATGCATTGGACAGTCATCTGTGTGTGCAAATTCTACTTAAGGTATTACTCAAATATGATGTATTCAAACAATTATTCTTCAAAGCAATGAATTCATAGTCGAATATATGTTATGATCCAATTCATCACTTTCCTATTTTTCTCATCCTTCTTAAATGATCATGGTGCGGCAGTCTTCTGCAAATAGCAGCCACAAGATAAGATAATCACTTTGAAGGTCACAACTAACACATGTCTCGCAGAGCTCTTCCACGTAATCACGACAGCAAAAATGCAATATAAAACATTTAAGATATAATCCATTGACAAAGGAATCTATGTACTCACTACAGTTCTACTCACTAAATTTATTGAAAAAATCCCTTCAGCTTAACTCAACAAATTAATGATATTCATTTGAAATAGCAATGACATTAAATTATCAATTTGCGCTTTAAGACATTTCCACTATATGCAAAAGATAACAACAGACAGTGCAAAAAATCATTATCTTATGAAAATAATTTATATAATCCAAAAGCAAAAAATACTTTCTTACAAGCGATTGGGACATTCTGATTGAGGGTATTTTAAGAAAATAGTTTTATATATATATACAAAAGTGATAATATTTATGTTAGGGGATAGAAAGAAAGCTCATTGCCTCCAAAATTATATGGCCCGAGCCATTTAAAAGTCTTTAGTCATCAATAAAATACATTTTTTTGTCTAGTAAATGCTCTGCAATATAACTTACTCATTTCTACTTCCTTTCTCATGTTACAGAAATACCCACAAATAGGTGCGTTACCTATGTAGCAAATTATCTAGGCCCAGATGTATTACATTTTGATGTAACACGGCACAGTAGCCACAGTTGACATGCTGCATTGTGCGAAGGGGAGGAAGCAGCGCAACTCCCTATTTATTAAAAATGGCCTGCTGTTGTCATCCTCTGAACTGGCTCAAAAAATTGCCGCCTTGTGTGACGCACAGACTCCCACCAAGGTGCAGAGGTGAGTGTGCGCTGTCTACCATAGGATTTGTAGGGAAAACATACTCTTACAGTACACATTTCTATGCCTAGATAAACTCTGAAACACCCCATGCATTGGATATGTGCTGTGCACTGCAGCACACATGCGATGTGTGTGGGTTATTTGGAGAAATTAAAGAATTTCCGCTTTTTAACTCCTGCTTCAAGGTTGCGTTATTATTTTACACAATCCCCAGTCGGCTTATCTTGGTAGATCCGGCTTAGTGTCAAATACTATGGGGGATATTCCCAAGAACGCATGTTAACTATCGCCAAAATCGCTTAACGCAACTTCTCACATCGCAGTCCATCACGGGAAAATAACACCGTCTTAACGCAGCATTCACAACCCGGCGGCACCATGCAATAGCCTCACGATAACGTGACAAATGCCCGCGTTAAAATCACTGCGATGCCGAAAAAATGCGAAACCCCAACGCAAAAAAAGTTGCGACGTCCCAAATCGCGAAACAAAACCAGCGACAGGCCTGCGATTCCCATGCGACATGCGGGAAAATGCACCATAAAAGCAGAGAAAAAAAAACTACAAAAAAATTAACTGCGTACCACCATGGACGCACCCAGACCGTGTGCACAGGACAACGCAAACCCCACAAGCCCCATAGATGACCAGCCAGGAACCCCGGGGCCGGGGAAGGGCAAGGAGAAGAGGAAGAGGAAGACGGGGTTCAGTCCGCAGGAAAACCAGATCATCGTCACGGAGGAGACAGAACACAACCAACAACTGTACGTCACCTCCACTGTGTCATCGGCAACACAAACGGAAACATGGCAGTACATCGTGAACAACGTGAATGCAGTCGGAGTGTCGAGGAGGACAATGGAAGAGAACAAAAGGCGCTGGAATGATGTGAAGTGTGTAGCAAACAACAATGTCTCAAGGGTATCGTTTCAAGGGGCAAATATACATATATGTGCGTTGCGTCACAATTATTTAGACAGGATTGTAATCCAAAAAGGGAAAGAAACCAGGGAGACAAATCAAATAAATGACAGGACACACTCACAGACCCTTTGGCTGCCCGTTGTCCCACTTCTGACTTCTCAGAACATCCTTTCATCTTGAAGCTCTTTAGTAGCTTGTTTTACGTCCGGAGCTTCACGAGGACTGTACTACTGCCTGGATTAATTACTCCTGGCTTCCATGACACTGCAATTGAATTAATGTAACCTGGTCCTGATGATGGCCTAAGACTTTTGCAGGCCGAAACGCCGTCGACTCCCACAGTGGAACTTTTGGCGCCCCTACCTACGGATACCCTACACGTTTTTTAAAAATTGAATTCTTTTGCCATTTATTGTCGTGGTATCCTGAATATATAATTTGTGGTTTTATCTCACTTGTTGTTGCGCCCATTATTCCCACTGTTCATACCACGTCATATGTCACTTGCGCCGTCACTACATTTCACGAGCACTTGTGCACAGTATTTTGTTGGTTACATGCCATTGAATGTAACGCAGTGCTACCGATTCATGTGCTTGAACATATGAAGTTAATATGTCCAACGTGTTTTTTATATGAAATACAATTTGCATTTATTTGATTTGTCTCCCTGGTTTCTTTCCCTTTTTGGATTACAATCCTGTCTAAATAATTGTGACGCAACGCACATATATGTATATTTGCCCCTTGAAACGATACCCTTGAGACATTGTTGTTTGCTACAGATTATTGCCCTGGTCTCTTTAGGGTTTAAGGGCTACCTCCTGTAGTCTGTTACTGTCCACTCTGGAATGATGTGAAGGGCAAAACCAAGAAGAAACACTATGCCAACTTGAAAGCAGCAATGCAGATTGGAGGTGGGGGACCAGCGACACACCAGGAGCTGGATGACAGTGAGAAAATGGTGGCCACAGTCATCAGTCGGGATACAGAGCCAGGAGTTGGGTATCGGGACACTGCTCAACATGACCTGACACAACATCAACAGGGTGAGTACCTACCAGGGACTGGGGGGACGGGGGGAGATGGGCACAATGGCACACATGCACAATTAAGTACAGCACACTGCACACCCACAATGACTCTGGAACATGTCCCTGATCCCGTGCCACACAGCAGCACACATACAGATACTCAGGAAATGTGTGTCGCATTGAATTTGTTTGCATATGCTGTGCCTGTGGCCATTTTGCACTGTCTCATGATTGCCAAGCACTGACACAATGTGACGTCCTCATGTGAAGAAATTGTCAATGATGTTGTTCCTACGGGCTATTCCTGCTGCAGCTGCAGTTGGGTGTGGTCCACCTGCCTCATCTTCCTCATCATCGTCCGGTGCATCTGGCACACATAACCATGGGGCATTGGTGCATACACATATGTTGTGCAACACACAACATGCAACGATCATCTTGCACACGATGACTGGGCTGTACAGGAGCCTCCCACCTGTGATGTCCAGGCACCTGAAACGTGACTTCAACACACCAAATGTGCGTTCCAAGATGCCCCTGGTGCATTTGTAGGCCGCATTGTACTGCCTCTGGGCCTGTGTGTTCGGGGCTCGGAGGGGTGTCCTCACCCAAGGGCAGAGTGCATATCCCTGATCACCTGTGACAGTGCAGAGAGACATGAGTCAATAGTTGGTTCGGCATGATGTGTTGGCAGGCTCACTAGTTCATTGGCATGTGATATGTGTGTCATAGTGATTCCGGTTTGACATGTACTGCTAGTAGCAAATGAGCGCCATCAATGTGAATTACGTAGCCTCACTGCTGCTCCTCCCTCCCCCCGAGCCTATTTCCTTGTGTGTGCTGCGCGCTTGCATCACCTGCACTCCTACGGCACACCATTGTCATGCCTGTCTACGCATGTCCACAAGCCTGACAACGACAATGTGATGTTGTGCATTGAAGGTGGTCGGCCACGTGTGTGTAGGCCTATGGCAAGGATAGGGCGAACACAGATGTGGAGTACATGGCTGGCCGAAGTCGCGATGCGGTCGAGGCAAGACCTTTGGCTTATGCTGCGGTAATAGCGATACACACACAACAGTTGGCATGTATTATCCCGGACCCCGAGCGGGCTTGCGCTCATTCATTAATCCCTTTGTCCGAGCCCGCACTCGGGGGCATGTTACTTGCAACTTTGTCCATTGCGGGACGGGTGGCGCCGACACCACAACAAAGACACACGCATCAGGTACCAAATTGGCATGTCCAACACTTAACCACGCCCAGAGCCCCGGGGTGATCATCCACACCCCTCGCTGGACTGCCGTACGCCAGCCCACTCCGGCAACGCCTACAGGGGGGTACGACACAGCTACATGTCCCAGGTCTACCCCACTGCCTGAGGTGACATGGTTGCGTCCGCTGTACACAGCACAATGCAATGTGGTCGGGCCCGGGGCCCTCATGCACACACAATGACCACACGGACACACTTAGATAGTTTGTGGAACTGGCTACGGGCACGTGCGCCCGGTCCCTTTATTGCCAGGGTCACATGTCCAGTGATACCTGTGCTGGATGGGTGTGGGGTGAGTGTAAGCCAGCCCTCAGGGAGTTGTTGGCACTGGCAACAACTACAACAGTGATCAGACAATCAGAAGTTCAAAGTTCAAACAGCAAGGGTCCACGACTTGAGCTGCACAGAGTTAGTGGCCACGGATGCACTGCAGCCGACACAGGCACACCGCCACGGGACGATGACTACCGGTGCACTGAGGTAAGACCACGAGAGCTGAGCGGATTCTCGTCGATGTCCAAGGTGATTGTCGCAGAGGGTTTTGGGGGTCAGTGGAAGGTGTTCTTCCAGCGCATGATACAGAGGGCAGTACCAAGCAGACACATGCAATATGGAGGGGATGAATGCTACAGACTCATGTTTAACACCAAGTCATTACCAGCCACATGATGATGAAGACAACCCCCAGGCCATTGACTGAGACTCCACCAAAGTTTAACCAGAGGGTGTCCATGAATTTCGGGGCACAGAGTTAGTGGCACCAGAGCTGAAAGGGGATGCAGTCTGCGATGAGGCCTGTACAATGGTATAAACTCTGCCATAAATAGATCAAGGCTCAGTTCCAAATGTGTAACCTGCTTGACCGTAGTGTGGGCCGGAGGCAGTGGTCAGCAGGGGCCCCAGCCCCGTGTCCTTGGCTTGCGATGCACAGAGTCAGTGGCACCAGGGCAGTTGTTGGTGGGGCTCAGTCACCTCCATAACGAGGATCCTGTTCGTCATCCGGACTGAATCGCGTCTTCCTCTTACTCCTCTCCTAGCGTGCAATGATACGGACTCTGCCATTGTAAAATCAAGACTCAGTTCCAAATGTGTGACCTACTTGACCGCAGTGTAGGCCTGAGTCAGCGGTCAGCGTGGGGCAACAGCTGTTCAGGCAGCTCCTCCTGGTACTCTCACACACGACGTTGGAATGCCATGTGGCGATGATTTGTGGTTGACGGAGGTAGTGGCACCAGAGCTGTGCGTGTGTGCAGCCTGCGACGATGCCGTGTCCTGCCTGGTAAGGATTGTATTGGATTTGTGTGAGGCCTGCTGGACCGCAGGGTAGGCAGTACACAGGTGAACCCCGCGGTGCTGGGCCGCAGTGTAGGCTGAAGGCAGTAGTCAGAATGGGCCCACAGACACGTGTCGTTGGAATGCTATGCACAGAGTCGGTGGCACCACATCGTAGGGAGTACGGTGATATAAACCCTGCAATAAACGTATGTCCTCTGCCATTGTATATTCAAGACTCAGTTCCAAATGTGTGACCTGCTGGACCGCAGTGTAGGCCGGAGGCAACGGTGGAGTACGTCAATGAGAAAGGAGTAATGGGGGCCTGTGTCACGGAGGCCGTGATGGTCTGAGGAGGCTGCCATAGTCGCGGGCCTCGGGCTTGGAGCTTGAACCGGCACGTGGTGGGCCCTCTTTGACACACGCCGGTGTCGGCAGGTGAGCAGTGCGGCCTGGCTGTGCTGGGGCGGGCATGACGCGTTTTGGGAGCAGCAGCCTGGGGTGCAGCAGGCGCACAGGATCGCAGGCACCGCCGCTCACGGCGTCAGCTTCGTGGCGGAGTGAGAGGCGCTGCCCTGGCAGACACGTTGGCCATTCCGTAAGAGAACCACACCCAGAGTAACGGGCTTTTTATTTACACCCTACGCTGGCCTGGCGTACGCCGGGCCAGCCCACTACGCGCACGCTTACAGGGGGGGACGTAACAAGCTACATTTCTGCATTGTTCCCCGCTGGCTGCAGTTACATGGTTGCGTCCACTGTCCAGTACACTCCAGGCACCAGCAGTGTATGTCGACATGGAAGTGTCTGTGGTCTGCATACTGCAGTCTGTCCAGCACATCCACTCCACACTTGGCATTGTGTGCATTCTAATTCATGGGTCACTTGCCTCCTTCGCACATGCCGGGTTCCCACCTCTCCCCACATTCTGATATTGTGTGGCTGAGGTGCCATGCAGTTGATGGCTTGTGTAGATGGCTAGCCCAGGTTGCCACAGTAAGTAGTGTTGTCGTGTTTGGAATGTGGGGATGATGGTTGTCATGTTGTATGTGATTTTGTGACGTGTGCATACCCAGAGTTGTGAGTTGTCTGAATGTGGTGTTGAGCTGTGTGGTGGGTTCTGTTGGTACTTACCGACGAGCAGTGCATTCCCATAGGTGGCATCCTGGAAGCGCTGGGTGATGATGGACTGTCGGAAGATGAAGGAATCATGCACACTGCCTGGGTAGTTGGCGACGACATTGGTGAAGAGTCCCCGGTGGTCCACTATTGCCTGCACATTGATGGAATGCATGTGTTTCCTGTTGCGGTAATTGTGTGCAGTGGCGGCAGGGGGCACGAGGAGTACATGTGTGCAGTCGATTGCCCCCAAGATGTGCGGGAAGCCAGCTATGGCGTAGAAGCCTTGCTTGATCTCCAGCTGTTCCTGCGCAGTGTGTGGGAAGTAAAGTTGCTGGGGTACCAAGCTGATGATGGCATCCAGGACAGGTGTGAGGAACTTTGACAGGGCTGGCTGTGAGACTCCTCCGACTCTGGCAGTTGTTGGTTGGAAGGTCCCAGAGGCCAACAGGTGCAGCACGGCCAGCAGCTTTGTCTGTGGAGGGATGTTGGTTCTCCGCTGTGTTGGTACCGTCAGCCTGTGGGCAATGATGGTCAGGATGCGTAGGATGGCTGTCCTTTTGAGCCTGTAGTGGGCAATGACTTCCTCTGGCATTAAGTTTCCCAGGCTGGTGCGATTTCGGAAGGTCCGGTGTCTTTGTCTGCGCTGCCTCTGTGGTAGTCCGGGGGTGGTCCTGGAGGGGTGGGGGTCCTGGCAGTGGTGGTGGTGGGTGTTGTGGCCCTCTTGGCGCTCCAAGCTGCATGATCAGTAGCTTCATGGCATCTGTTGTTCTTCTGTTGTGGCTGTGGGCTGGGCTCCCTTTTATGGTGCAGGTTGTCGTCCGACTTAACATTAGGTAGGAGCAGGTGTTAAATCCATACTGCTAACGCGCCTTATCGCATGTTTTTGATTCTTATCGCCGTTCTGGCTGGTCGTTGGGAATGTTGCGAAGTGGTGTTTCCGCGGGTTTTTGCACGGGAACGCCTACTCTGGATCTCATTAGCGTTAGTTGCCGGTGTCATCCGTGGCGATGTTTTTTGCGGCTGCTATCGCAGGACTATTGGTGATATCGGCTGTTAGCACCAGCTTGTGAATGGTGCGATGAATTTATCACCACTTTGGCTGCGATGAAGTGCCGCTAACTCGGCGATAAGTCCTTGAGAATATGCCCCTATGAGTGTGTGCCCTGATCCTGCTTAATGTGGAGCAACGCAAAGCACTATTTGCACTGAGATAGAGGCACATTTCCAGTCCAAAATAACGTTTGTGCTGAAAAGGTAGTACACTTGTGAGAATTTGCATGGCTTTGCACTGATGCCAATCTTTAATAAAAAAAAAAATTAAATATATTTTTTTAAAGTAATTGGGTATGAAATTATAACATTTAATATTTCCTGAAAGTTAAATTTTTTAGTCAGCTGGATGAGGATAAGAGACCCTTGAACTCCCATTGTTTGGAAAATAAATATAAGAGCTATGTGCAATGGGTGGAAACAGCATTGGACGTGGTCTTCCCACTAAAAAAGTCTGTCCAAAACATACTAGACCTTCAGCCCCTTGATATTCTATGGCCTTAGCAGAGGCTTAAACACCCTGTAAGAGATCTGAAAGCATTTGGCGTACTGATTACTCTACAAAGGCAAAATTGGAATTAAAGCAGGTGAAAGGGCCTATTCTAATCATTCTGGAACTTTTCTAGAATCACATTCTGATGGATCTTTTTAGTAGCATGAAAGTGTGAAGGGGAGAAAATCATTACACCGCAATCAATTTAGAAATGCTAATCCTAATACATAATAACCAAAGGACAATTTAGGAATGTGAGTTAGTTGTATTACAAAGCCAAAAAGAACTGAACATAAACACACCTCAACACACGGTTATGGAAATATAAAGGAAACAGCATGAAGCCAAATCTACGCACCAGATTCAAACGGTGCAACATAAGTAGAACTATTAATTTGAGAAGGAGAAAGAAAAGTATCAAAAAGCAAGAGTACAAATTTCCTCGCATTGAGGGTTGGTGGGTGAAAAGCATTTAAATCTATCCCTACTCTATCACTAAGGTGACATTCCTACTTTAGTGAGCAAGCATTCCAGATTAAGAGGAAAGGCATCAGTCGTGGAGTCTTCCTAAGAAGTCTCTCCACTATTGAGATGGGTCAAGCAGCATAAAGCCATTATCGCAAGAGGAAGCGCTCGTTGTGGGATGCTCCCTCTCCAACTGCAAGGAAGATGTAGGCGCCTATCCCTAATTCCAACAACCAGTTATCCACAAGTAAAATTCCCATTGCAAGTACTCCACAATTGGTACAGTCATGAGCGTACTTTTCCATGGTGTTCTCCATTTATATCCTTTGCAACAATTCGTCCTTGGTTCTCATGCCTTCTCCCGTGTGAAACCAACTTCAGTCCTTTATCGCCTCCAAGTCATACGATTGCAACTTCTTCTGTCATTGCCTAACTGCTAAAACAAAGACATTACTTTGTCGAAAAGAATGCTTCTCCACCTGCAAGGCAAAAACTTGTGAAAGAACAGCTTCCACAGTGCACATGAAATTCAAAACATTAATCCTAAAGCAAGAGTTGCCAGGGGTTGAAATTCAGGCCTACAGCTTCAGCTAACATAAGAACGCATCATTTAAACACTACGGGTTTCTTAACTATGTTCCATTTCAATTAATGCATTTACCACCTTATAGGAAATCTAGTTATTAAACACATTTTGTACACGAGTAGTGTCAAACTTCACAACCAAATTTCTTCACGTTAGCACTTTCTTCTAGTTACATTTGATTCCTACATTAATTCTTCATACCACTTTGTCAGTAAACTAAATATGTCACCTAGATACGTTGGCATGGGTCACAGTTCATTTGTCTTTATTCGACTATCAAAAGATAGCCATAAAAGAACAGTCATTATAAAAATAAAACCAATACAGTCACAGTTCAAAGACACACACAATTACACAAGACGTGATTATATGCGGGTGCACTCTACTTGTGATTAAGATGCACCCCTACAATTGGGTAAAATGCAATTACGAAATTTCCACTCTATCAGTTCCCCCTCTGATGATGTTGAGTCATCACAATAATCTCCAAAATCAACTGTAGAGCATACCAACCTAAACAGATGTAGTAGCCAGCCTTCTTTACCTGAACTCCTCAATTAGCTTCAAATTCCCATATTAACTGTCCTGCAGTCTCTCCATCCTTCTTTCCCTTTCCCTTAAGGAGTTATCCAACTGCCTCACTCTATGCCATTTGTATGCCTTCATCATTCCAACCAAAACAATGATACAGATTATTATAATGATTATTGGTTTCAGGATCTATCCAAAGATTCCACTTCCCAGATTTGTAAACCACCTTCCAACTGCACCAAATTATTTTTCAATTGTATCCCTCCTTCAGCTGCCAAATCTTTTATCTCCTGATGTATATCAGTGATGTTACCAATATATCATTTCAGATCTTTACTTTTATCAGGGATATAAGTACAACACTGTTCGACTTTCAGCATCTGACAGACTCCACCCTCTTTTGCGAGTAGGACATCTAATGCAGGTCTATTCTGCATCACCATCGCCCTTATCGAAACACTCTCCCTGTTATGTTAAACCACTCATCTGCACTCCAGTTTGTTCTGTCTTGACGATGAGTATTCCACAAATCCTCTGGGAACTGACAGAAAGGCAGTAATTGACAGCAACACACTGCCAATCTGGAAGCTCCCAGGGGGGAAGGGGATGGGGATGAGAGAAAATAAATGAGAAAGATGAAGATACAAAAGGTCTTCGCTGAACCAAGGAAGCGCAGCTAGGATTGTCTGGGGATGGCCTTGAAAACTCGGAGTTTTGGAATTTCGGTATAGGTGTGAGTCCTGCTAGTGTGAGTCCTGCTAGGCGGTGTTCTTCTGCTCGTGCTAATGTGGTAAAGAAAAGACATGAGAATTACCAATTCAAAGGCTAACTAATGTGAGAGTTATATAGTTAGATATCTTTTTGACTTTTGAATTAACCTACCCAACATGTGAATTTAGTATGATTCAAAAGATGTCATCACAGCACGAATATTCTTTTAACCACAGACCCTGTTTGACATATAATCTTCCTATAGAAACAGAAATGTGCACTCAATTATCAGAAACCCTTTTCTTAATATGGTTTGTCTAACTTTTACTTTCATCAAAAATGTACTGAGTCTTTCAGCAACCGTCTTCACTTGTTCTGTGCAACACATAATAAATAAACATTATCAAAGGAAAATGAAAATAAGAAATAAACAATAAAATGCTCTGGGCTAAAAAGTCAATGTTCGTTCTTCCCAGTAGAAACAGGGTTTTTTGGGAAAAAACAAACAACCTTTCAGAATGTCCGATTTCACTGTTATTGCGGTTTTTAAAGCACCGTACAACTGCCTTAATTCTTCGTATTCAACTCTTTAATGCGTTCTAGTACGAGTTCTGTAATTAGCCCAAAAGCGTCTTGTCCACTTGCAAGTTTCAATCTGGGTGCACTTCTTTAAAGAAAAAGAAATGTTCGACTCACTGATGTACACCAAGACTGCTCGTTTTAACTTGCCTTGCTTGTTGATTCGTTTGATTTTGCTTGCACTTTCTTTACAGGGTTCGTGGTAGCGGAGGTCCGAAGAGCAGAAAGAAGACCAGCCACCGATACCGGAGAAGGAACGAAGGGAAGAAGAGCCAGCGACGTCGGAGAAGGAATGGAGGAGCGAGGAGCCAACCGGAGAAGTCGGAGCCTGGAAGGGAAATGGAAGGTACCGCTGACCAGGAACTGGAGTCAGGTAAGTGTTGAGAGGAAACGAGGCTAAGCAATGATTGAATGCAGGAGCGGGTTAAATATCCTCGCCGCATCGTTGATTATTAGCATACTTGTGTCTTACACATTTTAACTGTTTACACGTGCAAGCATTTGCCAGAGAGCTTGTACTTTAACATACTCAAGATTTACACGTTTTGGCAGTTAACATGTGCAGGAGGCTGTTAAATAACATCTGATTTACATAATCATGTTTGCAATGAATGCTGCACATGGCTTTCTTGGTTATCACTTTGTACAACATAAAGATACATAAATGAACATAATTATTACTCATTTACGGTGTTTCACGATGGTCAATATTTTCACTGTGTTTTCAATGTTTATTTCCATTGCACAATCATATTTCAATAAATATTCCAAAATATATCTAACTACTGGTGCCAACCTACTGCTGGGTGCGATGGGCATGTGTGAATGTGTCCATGCCCATAACACTCCCCATCAATGAGTAGCAAGGACTTAGCTGTGTTAACAGACAATGTATCCACTATAGTAGACAACCTTCTAATCTTGACATCATTAAGCACCACTCCCGAACTAGGTATTATCGTTCCAAACATGTCTCCCATGACCCATCCAACACTCAAACCTCATTTCTCCCTGCTTTTCGACCTTTCTTCAGGACTTTCCAAAACAACTACATTATATATCTTCGGAAACACAACTGCCAAATAACACGTACCATACATACATACATACATACACATTCTTTCCACATACAAAATATGCTCCCGGTACCATGCGAACTGACTCCTGCACAAACTTCTTCCATGCACAAAGCTGAGCTTTCACCCACCCCAGATGTGTATTCAGGGACAGGCAGAAGGCACCAATTGATTAAGTAGGAAAATGCCAACTTTCTAAAAGTGACATTTTCAGAGTAGTAACGACAAATCCAACTTTACCATTAAAGAGGATTTATCATTACGATTCCATAGGTACTAAACATAGCAGATCTGATTCACAAAGGTAAAGTTAGACCAAAAGTCTTGTTGCAGGGATTCTGTGTAAACATAACTATGCCTGGGATCACAGAACATCAGTATGTAGGGACTGAGTCACCATACCACATCAGTACCTATCAACCCCAATCCAAACTAGCTCATAGTGCTCTACCTGCCCTCCTAACCTTCCCAGAGTGACAGGTAAGTTAGCACCACAGAACACAACACTCTAGTCTCCTCAGGGAACCATGGAAACAGATTATCACCATTTCATTTTCTCACTCATGCATGTCCATAATAAACGAAGCAAAGAAACGAGAACAGTTTACAATATTTATTGAAACTTTTGTGCTCTATTATAAAACAACCATGCTTCAACGAGAAAATATATGCATGCCAGCAAAGTGAGTAGCATCACAAGTAAACTATATACAATGAGAAGCCCTACCATGTTTAAAGATATATCTGCCTCAGCCTATCATCACTATGTGGGCACAGTGATATATCATAGATCTCTAGGAATAGAGTCGAACCCCATACCTGGTATTATTGTTGGGTAATCTGCATCTCAAGTTGCACAAGGCTGGTGCGTTTGTCTCAGGACCTCTCCTCTGCAGATTCCCCTCTCTGTTTTCAAATTGCACATCTCGGTGTATATTATACAAGGTGTGTTTTTTTAAAACAGCAAATGTGAATTTATGTTGCATCTAAATGCCAAGCTACATTGCTAACTGAGCACAGAAAGACAGGGCACAATGTTGTTTGACCTTGTAGGAGATGTTCAGACAGAGTCCCAGAGAGAAGAACCAAAAACAAAACATATGTGGTGTTTTGCTAAAATAATATTGTGGCACAAAAATAAACATGTTGAATGTAACATGTGCAAAGCAAGCAGCCTACAAGTTGGAATTAGGCTAAAATAAGGAAGAACTAACTGCGCCCTAAAGGGAACTCGCAACACCCCCCTGTGTTCGGGCAAGTAATGGAGCCACTAGAGAAACACTATATAGCACAAGCTAAGCGAATTCAATGCTTTGCTAATAGGCAGGCTATACAAAAAAAATTACACCAATAATAATAAAAGCATACCATGTCAGTTTGGAAATGTGGCCAGATTAAGGTGTGTTGAGGGCATCTATGATGTCTCCCATGAGTTCAAGAGAATCCAGAATGGACTCCATCTCTGCAGATGATGCATCCGCCATAGCCCAGTTCAAATCATCCAAAGAACAGAAATGATCCTTGGTTTCAGCCAATGCTGAGGAAGTATCCAGGTAACCTGCATCTGTGTTATTAGAGCCTAAGTTAAATGAGTCATTTGCTAAAGCACTCATCTCCTCTTAAGGGAGGGGCACATACCTGGCAATGTGCAGCAGCTGCATGCCAATGGTACAACCCAAAACATGGGTCATTAGCGGACTCATCAACAGTTTCATGTCCACAGGAAACAACGTTTGCAGAGCAAGGCAAATATCCAGTGCCCATTAGAAGGGGCACCATAGGCAATGAAACACAGGTTGGATGCAGGCACACCAGAGAGGTCAGAATATCAAAAACCAGTCAAGATCAAGTTCTTGGAGCAGTTGGATTCCGTAGAACCTTACCATGCATTTACGACATAACTGGACCGGTGGTAGTTCCAGACGGCCTGGAGACTGAACATCCATTGCAGAGGAGCAAAAATAGAATAAAAAGGCTGCGAATGAGGAATAACACCAATAGGAAGCCTCCCAAAACACCTGAAAAAAATAAATGAATAAAAGCCGGTATTACTCAAAAGATTTTTGGGAAGGAATTGACTATACCAGAACCAAAAACTTTAAAAAAGTATGCAAGGCCGGCAGTATTAGATGCATTAAAAATGCGATGAACTCATTTGCCAAAATATACTGGGAGGTTGTTTTTTAACAAGGACTGTATTTCACTGGATGTCCTTGCAACTTGTGATTCAAAGGTTTCTCGAGCAGATGTTATGCTACTTCTTTTTCAAAACAATAGTGCTGCTTTAAAGTTGGAATGAAAGGCCACAACAAGGTATCGTATTCTCCTTGTGGCGGTGAGAAAGGCACGGTAATATAGCAGGTGACAATGCAGGAAACCAACAAAATATATGGAATCCCAGCTATCATGCCACAGCATTCATGATCATTTAACATTAAATAGCTTCCGTTTGAAACAACTTGAATAATGGGAATTATGGAAGGGGCTGGGGTTCGTTTTAGAAAACAGGCTAAATTCTCTACCGATGCCATCAATGGTAACGTGTTGACAATTAAGTGAATGTCCGACAGAAGAGTTGCATTATTTTCCAGCAAGGAAGACCTACCTATTTGAGCATTCACAGTGATGAGAAAATGGGAGGTGCCATAGTTCATGAGTGAAGCTGTCTCCGAGGGGCTCGTATCTACAGACAGCGAAATGTTTCATGCAACCTGTAAATTGAAATGTTGAAATTGGCAGAGATATTACACTATGTATTAACCACACAGTGGAAGGTGTTTCTGCTATAGTGACAAGGAGCCTTTTCTAACTTCTCGAGATCTCTGTCAATCAACAACAAACTTTATACGCTTAAATAGAACCATAAAAGTGCACAGTGCTAATGTGAACAATGCACATTAAAATAAACAATGTACAATAAAACATTAATCAGTAATCAATAATTGGCCAAAGCTCATGATCCTAAAGCTTTTAAAATAGATAAATATTCTTGAGAGCCTATCAGCACCACCATGCATTCTCCCAACCAGGATACATAACATCTTTAAAACCACTTGAAATTGATTAACAACAATAATACTAAAAAAAGTTAACTGCCCAATAGCTAACATTATGTAGGTTGGGTCTTTTTTTGCCAGGAGTCTTCGTTTACAAGTCAGATTGAAAGGCATGAATAGCTGGCTGGAATTAAGGAACCACCAAGGAATGCAACCGTTTTAAGGGTTTGAAGGGTGCAGCTAAACTGCATGACGGATCTAAGCTAACTTTGCCCATGGTATAGTTAAGACATGTAACTTTGCATGATATCAATAACAGATGACACAATGTTATTCAAATTGTATATGCAAGAAGACAATGTATCCGGGGGGGGGCGCTAGAGGGCGCCAGGCAAAATGGCCGCGCTTTAGTGCAGCTCTGCCCGGCTGTTCTGAAATCCACCTAATATCGGCATAAAAAACGAGGCATCCTAACTTCACCTTTGGCGATCGGGGAGTGCCAATGCCCCTGGGGTGAATGGTGCGGAAATAACGTCTGGAAAATGCTGTGGCGAGCTGAGAGTGGACGATGAGATTTCACCTTGAGTGACAGTGAAATGGCGGCGTGAGCCCACAGAAGGAGGAGCCCGGGTGCCGTGCGGAGTGCGGTGTGGCAGACGACTTGGAGACACTGAGCTCTATGGTACATTGACCTGTACGGGCTGCCGGAGAGACTCGATAACACTGACCTGCAGTGGTGTGGGGACGGTGTGACTGCCCCTCGCTACGTACATCCTGGGAATCCGGCAGTGCGGCCTGCAAACCGGGTGGCGGATGTGAAGCGCTGACTCCGGCGGACGACTCTAGGCCCCGGGAGCGGAGGTGCGGCGGCGCCCGAGGTGGGCTGAGGTAGGTGGGTGCGGCCAGGACCTTGACCCACAGCTGTGGAGGTGGGTGTGGGCCCGGGATCCGGGCTGCGGCCTGCCGCCGGAGGTCTGCGCGCGCGGCCAGTGTGCGCCTGCTTGGGGCCTCTGTCAGCGGCTGCGGGAAGGGCGCGCTGTGGATTGTAGAGATAACAGGGTGCCGGCTGATCCTGAGCGTGCGGTGCCTACGGCGTGTAGATCACAGGCTGTACTGACGGCACAGGGAGGATGTGATTGACTTACTTTGAGGCCGCGACTGGCAGTGCACCGCGCTCCTTCTTGACCCCCTGTTTTTGCCGCGTTTGAGCTCCTTGCCGATGCTGGGAGGGCCTGCCTGCCCAGATGGAATTGACATTAATACAGCTAATTTACCATCACTGCTGGCAGCTGCTATCATAAGAATTGGGCTTTGTTTCATTGAGTGGTGGAGGCCGCTGCATTCCAAGGGCTGTGATGTCTGGCAGAGTGATCTGTAACACGTGTCTGTGACTGGATGCTGGGGGGCTGTCGCCTGCCTGGAGGCTTCAGTCTTTAGTATCACTTGAGAACTAGGTCCTGGTAAATTTGTGCTGGAGCTGTTTGCCTCTATAAACTGACTGAATATTGAAACTTTGATCCTGTGCATACGGTGTGGAAACGCTTATTTGAAAGAGACTGGCATACGGTTGCGTGCTGCAGTATAAGGCTGCTCCCGCCTGCTTGTGGCTGGTAGCCTTTGGAATACAGACTGGCGGAGTTGAGTACTGCACATTTCCCACCATTAACCATGGGTAAGCCGGATAAGTTGCAGCCCCGCCTCACGTTTGAGGCGCGAAAATCAGGCAGGGCCCAGCAGAAGGCGGCTTCTGATTCGGAGGCCGATGGACATGGGGATAGCCCCCCAGGTCTGGAATCTACACTACTAGCCATGCAAAAAAGCTTACAGGCTATAGAAGGGGGCATGTCTACTATAAATCATAGATTGGACCATATGTCCTCGCAATTGGAAAAGCAGTCAATGAGGATGGGAGAGGTCGAACAGAGGGTCTCGAGTGCGGAGGATGGTCTGGGTGAGGTAACTAGCAAAACTCTAAATATGGAAAAGGTGCTGTCCCTCATACAGGCGAAGAATGAGGATTTGGAGGCCCAATCGCGGAGGAACAATCTTCGCATAACGGGCCTGCCGGAGTCGACAAACGCTGGGAGGATGGAACAATTCATTGAGGCACTGATTAAAGATGTCTTTGGTCCTGAGCACCTGTCCTCCATGTTTGTGGTGGAGCGCGCTCACCGCTCCCTGGCGGCGCGCCCAGTCCCTGGGGCTCCTCCCCGCCCTATAATAGCTCGGTTATTAAATTACCGAGATCGAGACACTGTATTGTGGTTAGCTAGAGAGAAAGGTGCCATCAACCACCGAGGAAACGATTTGTCCTTCTTTCCTGATTTTACAGTTGCGGTGCAAGCTGCGAGGCGAGAGTATGGTGCGGTTAAAAAATTATTACAGGCTGAAAATATCCCTTACGCCATGTTGTATCCTGCAAGACTTCGTGTGGGGACAGAGGGGAATTTTAAGATTTTTTCCACCCCCAAAGCGGCGCTGGAACATGCGAAACACTTGAAAAGACACCGCCAAGAGGCAGCTGCTGGGCGAGAAGAAGACGACTGACCATAATATCCTAAATGTTGTGATGTATAAATAGTATGATGTGTAGAACTGTTGCCTTATGTTTAGCCAACTATATATGTGCAATGTTACTATTCGTGCTGGGGTTGGTACTCCCAGATATGCTATGTATTGGAACTATCCAAGATTAGAGATGCCTTAAGCTTTGTGTATTCGACCGTACACTGTAACACAGGTACAAGACCTGAACAGCCACCTCCTACGAAATGGGAGGACAGTAGCACTCTGACGCCCCCCTAATGGGAATACCCCACGTTATGCTGTTTGATGGGACAGTTCATAGGGTTTGGTTAGATACGTATGGGATGGCTTTGGCGAGTTGGGGTAGCCGAAGTGGGAGGGGGGTGCATCCGGGGAACGGGGTGGGATGGGCTGGATGGGGCTGTGTAGTACTCAAGAATATTGCAGTTTACATGTTCATTTATGGCATTGCTTTCAGGTACTATCTGACTGATCAATGCACAGTATGAGTGGTGTCACTAAGTTCGTCACTTGGAATGTCCGTGGTCTGAGTTCACCGAAAAAGATTCGCACAGTGTTTGCTCAACTGGATAGATTGGGTGTGTCTGTAGCTTTCCTTCAGGAGATGCACTTAACTAAGATCTTGGCGCAGCGCATAGGTGCGAGGTGGGCTGCAGTAAAACTTGACTCTTCCTATTCTACCTATTCAAGGGGAGTGATGATACTCATAAAAAAAGGGACGAACTTCACATTACTCAAGACAGATGCAGATGACCAGGGGCGAGTGGCGATCATGTATGGGGAAAAGGCCGGTCTTGTTGGTTAATATATACGGGCCAAATATAGATGACCCCTCATTCTTTGCTGATGTGTGGCGTCGTATTCTAAGCTTTCCGTCTGCGGAAATAATCTGGGGAGGGGATTTTAATGTTTGTCTGGACGCCTCCATGGATAGAACGGAAAATACTGTAGGTAGAAGCAGAAAGGCGGCGGAGGCCATTCTTGGATTTCTGGACGCGGGCCCCTTATTGGATATTTGGCGGCTCCAGCACCCAGGACACCGAGAAAGCACGTTCATTTCTTCGGTACATGGGACTTGGTCCCGTATTGATTATTGGCTTGTGTCTGAGATGGTTGGGGCTTGGACTGTTGGGGTGAGGCATGAGCCACGCACATTATCAGATCACTCTCCGGTAGTTCTAGCTCTGCAGATACCCTTGTGTGAGAGACCGCCATTTGCATGGAGGCTGCAACCTGCGGAGCTCGCAGACCCAGTGTTTAAGCAGACTATTGGGGAAACTATTCGAAAAAATGTTCATGAAAATGAGGGGACAGTAGACAGCGCTGGCTTGTTATGGGAGGCTTTCAAGGTGACAGTGCGGGTGCATGTATCGGAGCGCAAGCTGGGGTATTGAAAGATATCAGACGCAGGATTCGTAAGTTGGCGCTTGAGATAACCGCACTGGAGCGCGATTATGAGTCGAATCCCTCATCTCCTTTGCTGGCTACAATTAGGGATCTGGTCTCCGAATATAATGATACAGTTGACCAGGAACTGAGGCACTGTTCTCGTCGAGCGAAAGCTCGCTATTACGGGGAGGGGGGGCGCCCGAGTCACTCGTTAGCACAGAAATTGTCAGAACCCCGTAGTCAGGACCACATCAAGGAGCTAGTAGATGAAGATGGGGAAACACATTATTTGAACACTGAGCTTGCTGATATTGTGTTAAACTTTTATACTACTCTATATACTGCTAAAGAAGGCCCTCCATCCGAGGAAATAGACTCCTACCTCGATGATGTGGCGTTGGGGTGGCTTTCCAATGCGCATAGGGAATATTTAGTGCAGCCCTTTGATGAGGAAGATGTCAAACTCGCTATAATGGCGTTACCCACTTGTAAAGCAGCTGGTATAGATGGATTCCCTAGTGAATTCTACAAAATGTATGTTGATGAGGTAGCGCCTCGCCTCTTGGCAGTATTTGCGGAGGCTTACGATAAAGGGCAGCTTCCGCCTACATTATGGGAGGCTCTAATAGTAACTCTACTGAAGCCTGACAAGCCCCCAAACAGATGCGAATCATACAGGCCTCTTTCACTTATAAATATCGACGCCAAAAGTTTGGCGAAGATGATTGCTACCCGGCTGCAGCCATTGATCCCTCTCTTGGTCTTGCCGGACCAGTCTGGATTTGTGACCGCTTGATCTACAACACACAATCTGCGCACTGTATTCTCTACGTTACACTACTTTGAACCTGATTTTCAGGCGGTGGCTGTGCTACTTGATGCCGCAAAGGCTTTTGACTCCCTCCGTTGGGACTTCATGTTTACGGTCTTGCACCACATGGGCTTCCCTCCTTTCTTTCTTAAATGGATCCAGGTCCTATATACGAATCCAGTTGCGAGGGTGCGGGTTAATTGGTGGGTCTCCCCGACGCTCTCTATAGAAAGAGGCACACGGCAGGGATGCCCTTTATCGCCGATGCTTTTCTCGCTGGCTTTGGAACCTTTAGCGTGCAAGATTAGACAGCGTCATGCGCACGCGGAATTACGATTCAGGCAAAGACCACTCGTGGTTTCGTTATACGCTGATGATATGATGTTATATGTCAGGGAACCTGCCGTTTTTCTACCGGCCATATTGCGGGAATACGTGAAGTTTGAGCGCTACTCTGGACTAGGAATTAACTGGTCAAAGTCTGTGGTGTTTCCATTGACAGCTAGTACCAAAGAAATAGATCTAGATTTCCCTCTGACGTGGACTCAGGAACCGGTAAAGTATCTCGGGGTCTGGCTACACAAGGACCCTGCAAGGGTAATTACGGAGAACTATGGCCGGACCATCACACACGTAACTGAGAGGGCGGAGAGATGGGCACACTTGCCGCTCTCTCTTGCAGATCGGCTTGCGGTCATTAAAATGACCTTTCTACCTAAGCTGCTCTACTTCTTTGTTAATGTACCCATTAAATTGAACATAGCCTTCTTTCAGACATTACAATCAGCACTACTTACCTTTGTGTGGGCCGGGAAAAAGCCTAGGTGTAGTTGGGAGGTGTTGGTGCAACCATTCGAACGGGGTGGATTTGAAGCTCCAGATTTCTATCTTTATTATTTATGCGCTCAGGCGCAATTTGCACATTATTGGCACTACCCGACGCAATTTTTACCTCATCTTGCGATTGAAGCATATGCTATCCGACCTATGCCCTTACAGGCAGCGATCCTCTCTGGAGGATCGGGGGGCCCTAGGACAGAAATAAATCCAGTGTTATGCACTGCTTGGGCCTGGAAAATGCTAGCTAAGCGGGCAGGACTTTCGTATATTTATGCCCAGAAGTTACCCCTGGCTTCTCACCCAGACATTTCTGCGGCGAGGGAGGCACCGGCGCTGAAGGCACTAGCGTCAGTTGGTATATCCACTCTAGGAGATCTTTACGCACAAGGTCGATTCAGGACACTGAAGGAAATACAGGGCTCCACGGATCGAGGGTTGATGCTAGGCTTCACTTATGTAAGAGTGCGACAAGCTATAAAATCTGTTTATCCGGACTATCCGACAGAGCCGGTTGCCTTGCAGGCGCTGCAGCACATGCTGGGAGGGGAGGGACGGAAAGGCCTCATTACCAAATTATATAATGCCTCATTGCGGGAGAGAGAGATTGAGGAACATCCATCTTATTGTAGATGGCAGCGGGTACTGGGTTCTGCACTCACACTTGAAATGTGGAAGGACTGCTGCGCATTGACAGGGCGCCTCACGGCAAATGGAAATCTGAGGTTGATTCATTTCAAATATTTGCACCAATTTTACTATACCCCATTGCAACTTCATAAGTATGGTTTGCGTGAGAATGCTAATTGTGTGAGGTGTGGGCAAGCTGGCGCTGATTTTTTCCACATGTCCTGGACCTGTCCTGGGATCTCCGCTTTCTGGTTCAAGGTTGTTCATATTCTTACAGAGGTTGTGTTGGAACAGGTACGATGTGAGCCGGAACTCTGCTTGCTAGGCTTTGTAAAAATGTTGAAACCAGGTAACAGGCGGGTAGTTGCTGTCTCTACTTTATTTGCAAAGAGGTCCATAGCACTTTGCTGGGGGGCAAAGACTACTCCTACTGTCAAAAGTTGGATCCGGGATTTGGTTAATTGCAGAGACCAATTGGAGGTATATGCCGAGGAATTACCTGGACCCTCGCGCCACAAGGACTTTTGGGCGCCCCTTACGAATTATCTGCATACCCAACCAAATCTATTGTAATTTAAAAGTGCACTGTTTATGTTCCCTGAGACTACATCCCTTTGAAGATACGGACTACGCTATCAGTGTTATCTGTCACCTACTAGAATGCATTCTGAGCAATGCTGTGTCATAGATGTGCAATGTACTGCAAGCCGCTTAGTTGGGGGGGGGCTTGGGTGGGGATGAGTTCTTTGGGGGAGGTTAGTATAAGGGAAGGAAGTTAGGACTGTATAATGTTATTACAGGGCTTCCGTTTCAAGTGCATATGTAATTGTTGACTGCTGATTCATATTTAAAATGGCTTGTATTGGCTAAAGTTTAATGTGCATTGTAGCCCCACATTGGGCTGTTGCTTATTTGTTCCTACAAGCTGCCTAATAAACAAATACAAAAAAAAAAAGAAGACAATGTATCCATACTTTTATCAACATCAGCAAGCACTTTATCCAAATTCTCTTGATCAGTTTGTCTTAAATGTGCAGCAGCTTCCATTTGTGACAATTTCCTAATTTCATTATATGTGGCATAAATAAACCTTTTAGTACGCGGAGATTTAGGACCCAACAGAAAATCAAATAGGTCCATGTCCTCCGAAAGGAGAGAAAGATGTTGTTTAACTGCAGATAGTGTAGAGTGTTCTAACCATTGTTGACACAATTTTCCCACTGAATAGGTAGTAACAATTCCTGAGTTTTGCGATTGGGAATAACAAGGATCAGGTCGGCTAGCTTTAGACCCCGATGTGGAATTCGTAAAACAGGTATGGCATCCATTTGTGTCCACTGGCCAAAATAACCACCAGTGAGGACCTGAAAGTGTGGTGTTAAATGTACCTTTCTGTAGCATATTATCGAGTTGGTCAGCAGTGAAATTTGTTAAATGTTGCCAATTTTTCAACTGTGCAAAGGAAGTAATGGTTGCTGCATTCATTTCTTTAATCTTAGTCAATGCTAGTCTGCTAAACGGTGTCATCCAGGAAAATCATTTAAGTTGGAATTAAGAAGGCTTGAAATAAAGTATCCGCACCCTGGACCTGCCAGGATTTTGCACCCCAACTGGTTTTTAAATCAATGGTGATTTTCCAATAATCATAGCCTTTCACATCTGATTTTGTAACAAATGATTGCAAATAGATTAATTTGGTTTGGGTAACCATATATTTTTTCGGTGGTGTATGGACAGGTTTAAAATAAAAGGACCTTGGATCTGACTTGTCATATCCTGAAAAATATGTATATTTATCTTTGTATGTGTTGGAACTCCCTTGTGGGGAAGTTGGACAATGTTCCCATTGTGTATAATGAAAACATATGCGCTGAACCCTAGCTGGTTGTAAATAATGATGTACATAATAGGGGTAACAGAACATCTCACCATAGTTAGCAGAATTAGGGTATAAATTCTCTGATTTGAAAACAGTGTAATATTCCAGCTCTGAGAGCATGGAGTTTACAGTTTGAACATTCCAATCATCAGAATATAACCCAGGTACTATCACATCCTCCATAGAAACTGTAAACACATGTGGTGTGTGCAGAATCACCGTAGGACCGAATATGTCATAAGGAACTTCATCCCAAACAATTCTTATCAGTTACAGGAACAGCTGAAATGTTCACGAGGGACTAGTCTCTTTTTAACTTATGTGAGGAAGAGTGGGAGGCCAACACCCCATCAACCAGTTCTGTAGCAGAGCGTTCTGGAAGATAGTGCCCATTAATCAGCAAGACAAAAACTGTCACTAATCCAATTCCCAGGAGTAAGAAAATCAAGGAAAGTGTTATCCAAACATATATCCACTGTGGGACTAGATAATTGCGTTTCAGTCATGAAAAGAAAACTCAGATCCATGCAGGAGGAGTGTCTAAAACAGAAGAAGCATCAAAAGAATTCAAAGAAAAATCCTCTCGCCCCACACAATACCCAGAAGCAGTCTATTGAAAAACAGGTGCCTCTGGCACATTTAAAGAATTGGTAAAATCCAAGAGTGGTGGATCTGTATAAACGACATCAGCTGCAGAAGATGCAGTAGTAAGTTCAGTACTCAGGCTGACATAGTGGGCCTCGCCTTGGATTGGTTTATCTCCTTTCTCTCAGATAGGTCCTTCCAGGTGTGGGCCCCCCCTTTCACCTCCAGATTCCATCCTATCAAACAGGGAGTGCCGCAGGGCTCTGCGTTAAGTCCAACGCTTTTCAACCTGTATGTTCAGCCCCTAGCTGCGGTAGCCAAGAGGAGAGGGCTGACTATAGTATCGTATGCTGACGATACACAATTAGTAGTCGCGCTCTCCGATGACTGTCTGAATAATGCTGCAAAATTCCGGAGCGGTCTTTCAGACGTCGCCGGGTGGATGACGGCCAACTGCCTCCAGCTCAATGCCAGCAAGTCTGAGGTCTTGCTGGTTGGGAAAGATCCTGAGCTATGGAGTGAACAGTGGTGCCACTCTGGGCCTTGCACCCACCCCCAAACAGGTGGTGAAGAACCTTGGGGTCTGGGTTGATTCGGCCCTCAGTTTCCAAACCCAGACTAAGAAGGTGGCGGCGACATGTTTTGTCATCCTGCGCAGGCTCAAACCTCTGCTGGGTTTTTTTTACCCTTCCATCCGACAGATGATTGTCCAGGCATCTGTGCTGTCGAGACTGGACTATGCCAGCTCACTCTACCTGGGGGCCAACAAGACGGAGATTCTGAGACTACAGAGAGTCCAAAATGTAGCCACCAGAACTCTTCTTGGTATGCCTAGACGCTGCCCCACCTCCACCGCCATTCGTCAGCTTCACTGGCTGCCAGTGGCTAAACGGGTGGAGTTCAAGTCCCTCTGCTTTGCGTTCAGTATCTTGCACTCCCCTGCACCTGGCATTCTAGCTGGCCTGCTCTCCGCCTACGTTCCTACTCGTCACCTTCGCTCAGCAGGTCAACACCTGGCAGTCGTCCCCCGGGTCAGGAGGGCTCGCGCCGGTGGGCGTTCCTTTCGCACACTGGCAGCCAAACTGTGGAATGCCCTTCCTGTTCACATCCGGAGCATGGATAACTACCTGACATTTCGGAAAGCACTGAATACTCATCTTTTCCCATCTCTTTAAGTTTGGTAGTCCATGCCCTCTGTCTGTCTCTGTGGCTCTATGGCCTTCGGGCTTTCTCTCCCACCCGTCTCGTTGGACTCCTTGCTCGCTGCCTTTATTGCTTTTAGCGCCGGGACGCCCCTTTGCTGGGGCAGCCGCGCGCTCTACAAATCAGCCTAACCTAACCTAACCTAACTCACTTCAGTTGAGTTGCTGGCAGTTGTAGCGGATGCAGGTATGGATTGAAGTGCATTCTCTGCACCCCCAGCTGAGGAGAAACAGCCTTGGTGGTGCTCACTAGCTGTAGAGGAATTTCCTGTATGGTAGCGAGAGGAGTCAGGGACCTACCAAGGACTCATCGTGGCCTACTGTTGAGAATCAGCCACATGATGTAACTTGATGTTATCAAAGGAGACAAAACAGGGGGCGTGGCTTAGGCGCCGCCGAGAATGGACGCTCTTCCGTGAGCTCCGTAACAGCGCGGGAGCTTTCTTTCGTTTTTCGGCACTTGAAGCCGCGACGAACGGCTTGAAATGCAGCCGCAACGTATATAAACTTGGTGTCACCAATTCGACATGCTCCAGGAGGTCCCAGCGGTAAGCGGACGGAGTTTTCTTCTTTTTGTATGCAGACGCGAGTGAATTGAAGCTCGCGTCCGCCATTTTGTTTTCCTGTGACTGCCGTTTTTTCCCTCAAAATGGAGCAGCTTTCTCTCAGAGTCATGGGATATGACTTTCTGATGCTCAAATTTTAAATTTTTCACGTTGCTTTCTTTGGAAATGCCTATTTTACGTCATTTACATGAGTTTTGAGGTGGGCTCTATCATCTTTTGGCTTTTCTGACAGGGAGATTATATTGCCCTGCTGTACCTCTCCTCATTCCTCTGTGTTTCATCATAAAACGCAGCAACACGCTATTAGCAACATAGGGCATGAATTTTCAACTTTTGGTGCTGGTTTCCTTTGGAAGTTCTACTGACATATCTTGAATGGTTTTGAGGTGATCCTCTGAGAACTTTGGCATTTTCTGAAATATATGATATCTGGATGTGCTTTCCCTCAACATTTTTTCTCCTGCTATTTGGTGATTTTTATGTATGGGGAGAACAAAATCAGCTCAACGTCCTAAGGCAATGTCTTCTACTTCTGTGGTGGATTATAATCCTTTCAGTGTTCTTCAAGATAATATGTCTGACCCAGAACAGGTCTCATTAAGCGCTCCTTTGACTAATGTTTCTTCTAAGCCTTTATCAAAGCTGCCTGGTACATCGACACAACCTTCTGTGAAGAGGGTCAAACAAGATCCTCCTTCTCCAACAGCGTCTCCTCCCCCAACTTCAATGGAGTTAATTCTGGAAGAAATTCGAGCCCTTAAACCTTATATGGAGGAGACTAATATTCGTCTTCAACAATTGGACGACAAATGGTCACATATGGAGAGTAGGGTTGTCCAGTTGGAAAATAAAGTGGATTCTTTTCATACTACTATGGTGCAAGTTCCATCTATGCAGTCTCAGATTTCAAACCTTCAAAAACAAGTTGAGAATCTTGAAAATCGCAACAGGCGCAACAATCTGCGTATTTATGGTTTGATGGAGGGACTTGAGGGATCCAATCCCCACGCCTTCTTTCAATCTTTTCTTCCGAAACTTTTGGACATCCCGATCTCTCCACCTTTGAACATTCAACGAGCTCATCGCCTGGGCCATGTCTCGAATTCAACGTCTTCAATATCTAAACCAAGAGGACTGATATTGTATTTTTTAGAATACACAGATTTGTTGAAAGTTTTACAGGCTGCAAAAGTCAAAGGCAAAATCTCTTGGCAGGGCTCTACTCTTTTCTTTTCACAGGACTACGCTAAAGCAACGGCGGACAGAAGAAAACAATTTTTGGACATGAGGCCAGCTCTACGGAATATTAATGCCAGATTTGGACTTATCCACCCATGCCTTTTTAAGGTCACCTATAAAAATAAAACTACAGCCTATGAGGACCCTTGTTTACTTCAAAAATTTCTGGAGAGTTGCAGACAGGAAGATATGGATGTTTCACGATCCAGTGTTTGAACGTTATTGATTCTCTATGTTTAATTGGAATATTCCAATTATTTGTTGGTATAATGTTTTTGTTATTGTGTTTATAACTTGTTCTTTTTTCTTATCTCTTTAGATCCATCCCTCTCATGCCTGTTTATGTGATTGCTCGTTCGTCTGATGATATTTTATCTCCCTCCCGTGTTCGTCGCGAATGCTCCGGATGATGTTCCATCTCCTTTTGTGGCGCCACCCCCTCGATCCCTTTGTGTGTTTTTCTTGGTATGTCTTTTTTTGTATCTTATCCATGGTTTTGGTATTTTTCTTTTTACATGATTCTATTTCCTGTACTTTTTCATTCTCTCTTTTCATCTCGTTCTCATTTCTCACAATGCTTTTCATCAAATACTTACTCACTTTTTCTCTCTCTTTTCTCTTGTTTACTGATTTTCAACACTAATTTTGTATATTACTTTATTCCTTATCTCTTTTCTCTTTCTTATCGTCTGTTTTTGACTCACATTTTATTTTGCAATTCTTCATATCATGCGTTCATTTCGATGCATTTTAAATATAGTTGCTCATATTCTTCTTTTTCTTTTCTTTTCTCTATCTTTTACTCTTTATCTCTTCTCTTTTTCCTATTTGCAAAGTTCCTCATCTTGCTTTCATTGCTTCAAAGTTATCTTTTATTCTATTTCTTCTATTATTCTCATATTACACCAGTTATTGCTTTTTTGGTATATGGTAATGTTATTATACTTTTGTTATATGATAAATGACTTTAAGAATCATTTCATGGAATGTTAAAGGTTTAGGTTCTCCTATAAAACGTCAAAGGGTTCTGTCTCATCTCTCCTCTTTAAATGGGGATATTGTTCTGTTACAAGAAATACATATTGTTGATAAGGAAATTGCTAAATTAAAACGTCAGTGGGTTGGTCAGGTTTTTGCTTCCCCTGGGTCAGGAAAACGTAATGGGGTGGCTATTTTATGTCATAAGCGTCTAAATGTACAAATGCTTACCCAAGATGCGGATTGTGATGGCAGATGGATTTCTGTTTCTTTATCTATTGATAAAATTCCTGTAACTATTGTTAATTTATATGCCCCTACTGTACCTGATAAGTTGTTTTGGCCTGGAGTTTTATCTAAGTTGATGACTTACTCTGATGAGTATTTAATTGTGGGTGGGGACTGTAATATGGTTTTTGACCCTATCTTAGATAGAAAATCTAAAACTAAATTTATACCCTCTTATATGCATTCTCAATTTACATCAACCTTTTCCCAAAGATCTCTTGTTGACGCATGGAGATTGTGTAATCCCACTCTTCAAGAATATACTTTCTTTTCCCCTCCTCATTTCTCACAATCTAGGTTGGACTATATTTTCATTTCCAATGATCTTGCCCAGAGAATCATTAATTCTGATATAGGTTCTATATTGATTTCAGACCATGCTCCAGTAACTTTAGATTTAGAACTCCTTCCTCCTCTCCATGGTCCTCGACGATGGAGGTTCAATAACACTCTTCTTTCAGATTCCCATTTTACTCGTTCATTTGAACAGTTTGCTCAAACATTTTTCAAGGAAAATGAAACCCCTGGGATTACTCCTCAAATTGTTTGGGACTCTTTTAAAGCCGCCTCTAGGGACTTTATTATTAATTTTGTTTCTCAAAAACGAAAATCGGCTGCTAATAAGTTAAAAATCCTTACTTCACAGATTAAGAAACTAGAATGTTCCTATTATAGTTCTCAATCTTCAAACGTTTTAAATGATTTGCTAAAAACCAAGTTTGAATTCAATCGGATTTCTACTGAAAATGCTAACTCTTTTCTCCTCAAAGCAAGTTCGAAATATTACGGTGGTCAGAATAAATCAGGCAAACTTCTTGCGAATTATCTTAAAATCAAAAAAGAGCGTACTGTTATTGACTCCATTCTATCTCCTTCCAATCAAACTTTTCATAAAAGTGAAGATATTCTTTCGGAATTTACTAAATTCTATCAAGCTCTTTATTCACCAGAAGCCCAAACGGACGCTCATGAGGCTTCTATTTATTTATCTTCCATTTCACCGCCTTCTCACTCTGACTTAGACTTTTCTTTATTAGAACAAGACATTCGGCTTCAAGATATCTCTAATGCCATCCGCTCTATCAAACAAGGTAAAGCTCCTGGTCCCGATGGTTTCTCCATTGAATTTTACTCATTTTTCTCTTCTTTCCTTGTACCTAAATTACATCGACTCTTTCTCTACTTTATTTCAACTAACTCATCCTGTGGTACTTTTCAAGAAGCATTAATTTGTCTCCTTCCTAAAGAGGGAAAAGATCTTAAATTATGTAAGAACTACCGTCCTATCTCCTTGATTAACTTAGATTATAACATTTTAGCAAAAATTTTAGCTCTACGTTTAGAGGACTTTTTACCGCATTTAATAGGCAGAGAACAATGTGGGTTCATTAAAGGTAGACTTCTTTCAGACAATATTCGTTTGTTTTTTAATGTTATTAGTAAGTCCAAATCCTATAAATCTTCTCTTGCAGCGATTGCCTTGGATGCAGAGAAGGCGTTCGATAGAGTTAATTGGTCCTTTCTTTTTGCTACTCTTTCTTGGTTTGGGTTTGGTCCCAAATTCATCCAATATGTATCTTTACTTTATTCCTCTCCCAGATCTTCTATTTTTGCTAATGGTCTTATATCTCCCTTCTTTCCTTTACGCAGGGGTGTACGACAGGGTTGCCCTTTATCCCCATTATTATTTATTCTTGCCTTGGAACCTTTCTTAATTAAAATACGTTCCAATCCCCAAATTACTGGTTTTTCTTACGGAAATTCTCAGCTTAAAATCTCAGCTTATGCTGATGATATTTTGCTTTTTATGTCACATCCTCAATGCTCTTTACCCGCTTTTTTGTCGGAGGTATGTAGTTTTGCAAAGGTTTCAGGGTATAAGTTGAACACAGATAAATGCGAAATACTTCCTCTAAATAAGTTTTGTTTCCACGCTGATTTCATGGCATCTTCCTTTCATTGGAATCCCAATCACATTAAATACCTTGGCTTATTGTTTTCTGACTCTGTTAAAAATTCCGTCACTCTGAATTTTAACTCCTTGTCTACAACTTTGCGTGATCTCACTTCTCGATGGAATCCCCTGTTCTTATCTTGGTGGGGTCGTCTTGATTCCATCAAGATGATGCTTGTTCCTATTGTACTATTTTATATCTCTAACATACCTGTCAATATCCCTAAATATTATTTTAAAAGCATTTACTCAATTTTAACAAAATTTTTATGGAATGGGAAAAAATCTAGGATGTCTTTATATAAACTTAAAAAACCAAAGTCTCTAGGTGGTGTTAATTTTCCGGACTTTATCAAATACCATCTGGCTTTCTGTCTTAAACAGTCGGCCTTTTTATTACAAAATAATGAGAATACTCCTATCCCCCTATGGGCTGAGCTGGAGAAATCTTTTTTCAACCCCTTCTCTTTGCTAGAATGTTTATCTTTTTCTTCTAAACCATTTTTCTTATCCCCTCCAATTTTCAAAAACACATGTAGGATTCTTTCTCCCGCTTTTATGTCATTCAAATCATCTAGAGAGAAATTTTTAGCCTCTTCTGTTTGGTATAATGTTTTGATTAAAATAAAAAATAGGGTCATTTTTTGGAGAGATTGGCATTCTAAGGGTTTAAAACACGTCTCTCAATTATGCCAGGATGGCGACAGTCTCTCCTTTTCTGACGCTCAAACAATTTTTTCTTTTCCAGCTTCATATGAAAATAATTATAACATACTCATTCAAGTGATACAAATGTCTTATCACAGCCTTTCCTCCGAACAAATCTCTGCTTCCTCTCCTTCTCTTCTTCCCAATTTATTAGACACTCTGCCCTCTGCGTCTCAAATTTATAAGCATTTGAATCCAGTTCTAGTAGATAGAGACAAAGCCGATGTTGAAATTTGCTGGGAAATTGATCTTCAATTTATCTTCCCTATTTCCCTATGGAATACGATATGGTCTAAAATAAGAAGGTCCTCTAGGGCGGCAAACACTACTCAAACATAATTTTTTACATATAATAGATTATTTATTACACCTGTTAAGCTTCATACATTAAACCCAACACTTTCTCCTAAATGCTGGTCTTGTGACCACCCGTTTGCAGACCTTAAACATATGCTATTTGAATGCTCCCTTATTTATGACTTTTGGTTGAAAGTCTGGAAACAAATTAATTTAATTTTTAACTCTCATTCTCCTTTTAATTTTGTTAATGTTTTTCTGGGTAGTGCTTCAGAGTATTGGTCATCTCAATCTAATAATTTTTACATAATTGATTTACTTCTAGCAGTAGCTTTTCAGCAGATCACTAAATCCTGGAAGGATTCCTCTCAAATTTCCTTTCAGGCATGGTGGTATGGTGTTTGTTATCATCATAGGCTTGATAGGGCTTATGTTCAACCTGTTTCGTTAGCCATTAAAAGAGACTACTTATGGCTCCCAATCACCTCATTTTTAGACAATTCTGTTCTTTCTACAAATTCCCATAACCCACGAATTGAAGAGGTACCTAAACCTCCTTGATGTAATGTGTTGTTAAAATATTTATTTCTTTTCAATATGTTATGTTTCTCTTTATAGGAATTTCTTCAGTGTTTATTCCATGCTTGCTACATTATTAATATTCATTTATATTTTCTTGCTGGTGTTTATCATATGTTTCTGTTTTCAAAATGTATGAAGCTTATTTTTGTTTTAATGTTTTCTTGTTGATCTTTTAACTTGTTATCATTGCAAATTACTTTAATAAACTTTCACTTTAAACTTAAAAAAAAAAAAGGAGACAAAACAATTGTCTGCAGAACCTGGAAGCTGTGGCAAGTTACAGTTCTTGTACCTTGAATGCCAAAGGCTAGCACCGGTGCTCGGTATGATGGGTCAAACTCCTTCTTTACCGTCACCTTCTCTCACACAAGATTCCCAACTTGTGGAATCCAGCCTGAAGGCTCTGGTTTCTCCTTGATTCTCGCAGAGGTAGACGTCTTCAACTGCTCATTGGACTGGATGTCACTGAACTATTATAGGGCCTGTAAGACAGCACAACAATCATTTACGTCAAAGGGTGTGGCTGCTGCCACAACGTCGGAACCATCAAGGTCTGGATGAACTGGCCACCCAGAGGTCTTTTTGGGAGATTGTCAAGAGCTTGCTGAACCCCACATAGACAGTGGATCCAACTACACCCTGTGCCTAATACTCTAGATACTAAGCACTGCTTTAAGTCACGGTTCATCCTCTCACCTGTACACCCAGGGATGCCATAGTATCCCGGTATGCTTTAGAAGCGAAAGCCGGACCCTGGTCTTAGTAGAATGTACTGCATGCATGTGTCCCGATAAAGACTTGCATGTCTCAAATAAGTGTGAGCATCAGCCAAACACTATGGCCAAACCCAGAGGAACCTGGAGCAAGAATCAAGTGCAACTAGGATACATTTAAACACTGTATACGAAATAAGAGGACCACAGTGATCCAAATAAATGCATCTGAAAGGTTTGTTAGAAATTAACAGGTGTGTCTGCTGTGGACGAGCCACGGTGAAAGCTTTAATTTGTTGACAAATGTCACAACAAAGGACATATTTTCTGGCCTGTTGATATAAGCCATGCCACCAATAACGTTGCTGTAGCAGCAAAATTGTGACCGCCACAGCTGCATGTGCAGAAGCAAAACCTTTGTGCGCAGCTATCACTAAAGCCAGTCTGCGGTCTTGGTTAGCAATCAATCTATCATAAACTACTGGAATAGTTACAAAAGGAATGTTTTGTTCACTCAAGAAGTAGGTATATTTAGATGGAAATCCCCTAGGTAAGGGGGTGCCGCCTTTATTAGCATTAACAGCAGCTAAAATATCAGAGTCTGTTCTCGTTTTAGAATGAGTAATTGCTGCAACAGTGGCAGTCGCAACTGCAGATTTGGCCACTTCATCATCCAAAGAATTTCCTACAACGTGTGCTCCCATACCTGAGGACTCAATGTATGTATAGCATGAGCCTGTGGCAACCTATCTCTGAGGTCTGCCACTTTAACCCAAAGCATTTTATGCTTGATTGTGTTGCCTTTAGAATCTTTTAATCCAATAATGTAAATTATCATTGAAGGACATTGAAGTACACAGTAATATTATTCACCCACAACAAATGTGGGGGATTCAGGATCCATATGTTCGAGTGCAAGAAGCAAAGCTTTTAGTTTCGCCAACTGTGCAGTGCAGTCCCCTAAGGACTGAGTGCAATATTTTTGTGGTTGGAATATTCTGCCCAAGATCACACCAGCAACTGTGGCACACACCACCAAATACTGCTGTTTAGAGCCTAAAGCAGGCTGGGGCTGAACCATCAGTGTAAACAATCTGTTTATACTGTTCAAGAGGTAAGACCGAATTGGGCATGGGATAAACATGCTCATACTGCAAGAATTCTTGTGTCTGTACAGACGGGCCAAAGACAAAGTCTACTTTACAGCTGTTAAGGATGCTGCCCATTGTGTCCATCTAGGTTTAGTGTTTGAAACACTAGCCTTTGTGACAGCCTCTAAGGCTGGCACAGGAGTAACGACAATGATGTGTTTCCCTTGTGCAAGTGGCCGCTCCTTAAGAATAGCCATCTGCACTGCAGTCAGTATTATTTCAGTGGAGGTAAAATGTATTTCCACATTGGAATATAAATGCAAATTATATGCCATCAGCAATGCCCCACCTATGTTAAAAGTGATATAGATTAATCCAATTGTACCAGGTAAAGCACAAGTGACTGGGTTTGTGGTATTTACACGTGTATGTAAGTGACATGTGGCAAGCAAATCAGATTGTAAAGATCTGAGCGCATCTGTGATGTCCAAAGTGTATTAGAAAAATCAGGATGAATTAATTGATATAGTGATTTCATGCGCTGGGCATAATCAGGAATGTATGTGCTGACAAAATTAAGGAATCCTAATAAGGATTGTAGCTTCTTTAATGTATTAGGAGGTTGCAATTGTGCACACATCTCCAAAAAGTGAGAGGCAAGACTCGTACCCTCTTATGTAGGTTTGTATCCTAATAACAGGATACTGCAATTACTGAGAGTTGAATTTATAGCCAAATGCAGGGAATCCTAAAATTATGCGATCCACTCTTGCCAAGTCTGGATTTAAGTCATCATCTTCAGGTAGATGTCATCTACATAAGACAATGCGTTTTGGTCAATAGCATGTAGAAATGACACAATGCGGACAGTGAATAATGTCGGGCTATTCTTATAGCCCATATGTAGCCATGCATATCTTCTTTGAAAGCCAAGTGCCGAGAAGGCAGTTCAATCTCTGCTTTCAGGCACTAGATTGTGACGGAAAAAAACGTTGGAAATATCCAAGCTTGTTTTGTATTTTCTGTGGACTATATGGTTAATTATTGCCATACTGTGCATGTTTTGTTTTGCAAATGTGCGTGTATGAATGTTTAAATGTCTGTAGTCTAAGACTATTTGATATGAATGATCCGGTTTCAAAACAGGAAAAAGAAGATTATTCCTCTGAGAGACATAGGGTTCAATTATTCCCTGGTATTCCAACTTCAAGAGTATTTCTTTAACGGGTGCTTTAGCAACTCGTTTAATGGGATATTGTGGTTGCACTTGCGGACTTGATCTTATGGGTATGATATGATAAGGAGAGTCCTTATCCCAGCTAACATTATTGTGGTGTAAAGCCGGCCATTCTGCTGCATAAGCTTGTTTGACCTCATCAGGGACAAGAGCAGGACATGAAGGAAGTATTACATCCTCACCCTGTGGGGATCTTTGGACAAAGAGTGGGGGCCAATCGACCTCCGCTGAAAGGATGTCATAAGACAAAGTTAAATTCTTCCAGAAAATTACTTTAATGGTGCCTTCCATGTCAACCTCAATTTGTATATCTAAGTCATATTACCTATCTAGACAAGCTACATGCCTATCTGGGGTTTCAATTATAACAAAGCTGTCAGTTGCTTTGGCTGCCAGAAACTCCTGGAGATTCTGGCGCACTATGTTGACTTCTGCCACTCTGTTGAGGAGAGTCACCACCCAACTCCTGTTCAGGAGGAGGGTTCTCGGCGTCTATAGCATATTTTGTGGTGATAGCCACAACTTTCTTTTTCTGAAATTGGGTTTTAAATGGAAGAGATTTCTCCTCCTTCTTTATTTTTACGTCAGACGAGCAATGTGAGTCTCTTTTCTGCATCGCATACTTTTATCGTCTGCGCTCAGACTGCCCTGCTCTCTCACATTTCTTCTCAGATGAGTCCTGCAAGGAATAAGAAGAATGTGTATAAGAACTCTGATGTCTGTCTGGAGCCTTGATTTTAGTGCAATCACGAATATCGTAGCGTCTCTCACAGGGCTCCTGGGGAGGAGAACCTCTGTGAGGTTTACCTTTCTGTGTTTGTTTAGATTTATCCCATGGTTTTTTAACAAACTCATGGTTTTTCTTGGCTTCCTTGTCTGTACTAGGTTTGCCAAGAGGTGCTTGGTAGGTCTGATTCCCAATTTATTGCGTCCTAAGGATGTGTAAACATCAGCAATAATTATAGGTAGCTGATGTCCACGGTTGGCTTGTGCGACAACTGCGAGCCTCTGGTACATAGCCAGAGATGTTGCTTCGCCCTTAATGTTAGACAGTATCATTGCCGACACCATGGGAAAGTTTCCGATTAGTTTCATCCCCACATCCAGTGCAGCAGCTGCCCCTTGCTCATTCTGTATTTGTTTTAATACGTCTTGTAAGACTGACATGGACGGAGTGCCATGAGTGATGTTATATACTGCACCAAAGACTGAACCCCATATGTTGCAGTTACCATCCTAGAACCATTCCATGTGGTAAGCACATAGTTAATATTCTGTGTATGTCTTGTGGTCTTGTAAGGGAAAACACAGCTTAAAGTCGGTCTATTTTTTGGGCAAGCCAATATGGAATTCCTTCACGATTACTGGGCGCTTTGCCCATAACTGAATGAACGATTACAGGATGTATTGTAGGCACTGCAGGCAACTGGGCTTGTCCTAGCAGGCCAAGCCATGGTGGCACAGCCAACAAAGTGTGTGAAGCATATTGAGTCAAGCGTCAATATAATATAACAAATGCAAGATATAATGAATGTGTTTGAACAAGATTGAGATTTGTGACATAAATATAAGGGGTATGTCCAGCTAGTGCTGGCCAGGTCACCCCATCATTACTAAGGGGACCCAAGAGTTCAGGTGCAGGTACATGGAGGAGGGTGCCAAGGAACCAAGTATTGTTTTCCCAGTAAGACAGTGGTATTTCAGTGAGCGCATAAGCTCTGTATTGTGCTGGTGGTGCAGGAGTAGTATAAGTATAAAATGTGTTTGAATTAGCATTCACAGCTGGAAAATTGATCCACGAATAAAATACTTCAAAACTATAAGCATCATTTGCTTCTACCACAAAGATAAAGGCACCACCTGCATTAGTAAGTCCATGTGTACTATTGAGTTGGGTAACAATAAACATGTTATTCAGTGCCAAGATACCCTTCTGGGTGAACGTGTGCTTTAAAATACACATGTAAAAAAAATGATGTGTTGCATGTGCATGGACAGCAGGTCTGCAATTAACAGGAATGACAACAACGAGTGCAGCCATTAATAAAACAGAAATGGAAATGAAGTGCAAAACAAAAATAAGTTATCCTTTTAAGCTTTCAAAGTTGAAAAACCACAGAAGTTTGTGCTTTTGAAACACTGTGGAGGATTAATCACCAACACCATGGACATCTCCAGTAGTAGGTGTAAGGGCTTTTATGAACACGCACAAGCACTAGTTAGGAGACCTGTGCAATAAGTACTAGACCAAGCATTGGCAATGCCATGTTGCAGGGATTCTGTGTAAATAGAACTATGCCTGGGATCACAGAATGTCAGTATGTAGGGAGTGAGTCATCAAATCACATCAGTACCTATGAACCCCAATTCAAACTAGCTCATAGTGCTCTACCTGCCCTCCTAACCTTCGCAGAGTGACAGGCAAGTTAGCACCGCAGACCACAACACTCTAGTCCCCTCAGGGAACCGTGGAAACAGATTGTCACCTTTTTCTTTGCTCAGTCATGTCCATAATAAACAAAACAAAGACACGAGAAGAGTTTATAATATTTATTGAAACTATTGTGCTTTATTATAAAACAATTGTGCTCTAATTAGATAACGTGCATGCCAGCAAAGTGAGTAGCATCACAAGTAAACTATATTCAATAAGAAGCCCTACCATGTTTAAAGATATCTGTCTCAGCCTATCTTCACTAAGTGGGCACAGTGATATATCATAGATCTCTGGGATAAGAATCGAACCCCATACCTGGTATTCTTGTTAGGTAATCTGCATATCAGGTTGGGCAAACTGGTGCATTGGTCTCAGGACCTCTCCTCTGCGAGAACTCACCTCTCTGTTTTCAAATGGCACGTCTCGGTGTATATGACACAAGGTTTTTTTTCAAGACAGCAGATGTAAATTTATGTTGTGTCTAAATGCCAAGCTATGTTGCTCACAGAGCACAGAAAGACAAAGCACAGTGTTTTTTGACCTTGTACGAGATGTTCAGACAGAGTCCCAGAGAGAAGAACCAATAACAAAAACATGTGTAGTGTTTTGCTAAAATTATATTGTGGCACAAAAATAATCCTGCTGAATGTAACTTGTGCAAAGCAAAGCAGTCTACAACTTGCAGTTAGGGTAAAATAAGGGAGAAGTAAATGGGCCCTAAAGGGAACTCCCAAAAGTCTACCTTTACTACTTTTCGGTATTCATAAGGGTAAATTTAGCCCAAAAGTCTAACTTAGACCAAACGTCTAACTTTACTACTTCTCGGTATTCACAAAGGTACGTTACTACTAGTACAGTTAGACTTTTGGTCTAAGGTTACCTTTGTGAATACCGAAAAGTATTAAAGTTAGACTTTTGGTCTAAGTTCACCTTTGTGAATACCGAAAAGTAGTAAACTTTACACAAAAGTATTTGTTTACCTTTATGAATCGGGCCCGACACATCTACCTTCTCTCAATGAGGAATTACAGTTTTTAAATCTAATATGGAATCCCCAATGTTAACCTATGAGAGGGTTAGGCCTCTCAGTAGTGAAAAACAACTGTGGGTGTTTTTCACTACAAGGACATGTAAAAGAAAATAGCACTTGTCCTACTTTTTAGTTATATAACACCCTGCCCTATGGGCTGCCTAGGGCCTACCTTAGGGGTGACTTACATGTAATAAATGGGGAATGTAAGGCTTGGCAAGGGGTTTTAAATGCTGAGTAGAATTGGCAGTGTAAACTGCACACACAGGCTCTGCAATGGAAGGCATGAGACATGTTTATGGGCTACTTGAATGGGTGGCACAAGCAATGCTGCAGTCCCACTAGTAGCATTTAATTTACAGGCCCTGGGCACATTGGTGCACTTTACTTGAGACTTATAAGTAAATTAAATGTGACAACTGTGGATACATCAATCAAACCATGTTTAAGGGAGAGAACACATGCACCTTAGCACTGGTTATCACTTGTAAAGTGCTCAGAGTCCTAAAGCCCAAAAAAACTATGTCAGAAAAAGAGGAGGAGGAAAGCAAAACGTTTGCGGTGACCCTTCAGAAAGGGCCATTTTCCAACAATTGTGCAGTTGAATATTCTCTGCCCTAGTGATGTGGGAGTGCATTTGCAATCTGGAAGTTCCCACCCTTGAGTGGTCAACATTCTAGCTTTGTCACTCACCATTACCCAGTCTTCCAGGGGCACATTTACTAATCTTTCATAGAAAGCAGGGCAGCAATCAGAGTTGCTGCACTTCACTGCATGAAAGAGAGAGTGCAGAGATGCTCCATATTTCGAAAGATATGGAATATTTCTGCTCTCTCCTTGCACTGGCATACTCTGTGCTGACTAGCGCCAATGCAGGCACACCCTAGCATCTACAATCCTATTTTACCTTCCTCCTAGTTGGTGGACATGCCAGCCACCAGGGTGCAGATGGAGATCTCCTTATAGAAAAGTATAGAGAAATACAATAAAGTTTTTTTTTGTTTTCTTTTAAATAAATAAATAAAATAGGTTAGTGTATTATAACCTAGCAATAACCAAATACAAGTTCACAGAACATTAACGCATCAAATTAATATCACAATTTCATTAACATGTGAAATAGTTCATGACAGAAACAGTCGAGATCTCATTGGTGTGATATTTGATCCTATGGACATTCTTGTAATATTTTGCTTGAACCTAATATTACTTGTTATACTCTAATGTAGAACTGTAAGTAGATCCAGTCACTTTAGGAAAATTGTTTTGGGACCATGAGCATTACAACATCCTCCAATGGCTTCTTTTTGAGACACAATATAGTATATATGCAAATTATGGTTACAACAGATTATCATGTCTATTTGTGTTAGCATACATTGATAGTTTTAATAGCATTTGAAAACTTGATTTTGTGAAAAGTTTGCTTATATACCCTTTGCCAATATTCTTTTGTAGGCGTTGGTTTAAAGATAGAAAAGTGCACTTGTGAGCCAGTAACAATGTAATTGGCTTTGGAAGTGACGAATGTAGTCAATAAACACACTATTGGGATGAACATTTGTTTATAAATTCTTAACCCATTGCGGAAAAATGAACATGCAATGACAAATTAATGGCGATAAGCGGTATCTTAATGTTTGACCATCTCTACATTGAAGACAGTAATATAGGTTTGTTAGACCTGTCAGTCTTAAAGTTTAAAACATAGATTTTATTTTTGAAAAAATGCAACCAAGTACAAGCAATGAAATAGATATTAAATGACAGATAGAAACATTAATTGAGTTAAAACTTACACAATATGGAAACAAGAAGTAATGAATCGAAAATAGTTGCATATAGAACTAATGTTATAAAATGTATGAGGGAAATAAGGAAAAAGGGGGGAGGGGGAAGGAGGGAAAGGAGAAATATGGGTGAAGGAAACACTTTTGTTGAAATTAAATAAATACATATGAAGAGAAAAATTCTTAATGTACTTTAAAAGGTATCAAACAAGTTAAGAAAGAAAATTGCTGTATATTAGAGTATGGTAGCGATTTAAAACGAGAGAAAAGAGAAAATATATAATTACAAGTGTAAAACAACAATATGTCCTTATTAACAATTCACGGTGGTTTGGGGACTTCTTCCGACGAAGGGTGATGACGGATAGATCTTTGTGTAGAAGCATCTAAGAAAATAGTCACAGGAGACCATATACGTTCTCTTTTCAGGAGAAGAGACATGGGAGAAACATAGGCACGATCTAGTCGATGGTTATAACATACACTGTACCACCAAGCTTGAAAGGAGAGTTGTGTGGAATTTTTCCAATTTTTTGTTATTTGCTGGATAGCAATAGCAATCAATAGATCCACAATGTCCATGTTATGGGAGAGGGTTTGCCAATGATCAGATAGTGTGCCTAGAAATATAGCTTCAGGGGAGAAAGGGAAACGGGTATGACAGATGGTATTAATTTGAGACCATACTTTTAACCAAAATTGATGTGTAGATGGACAGGAAAAGAGCATATGAAATAAGTCTGCGTGAGAAGCATTACAAGACCAGCAATCTGAAGAACGTGTGGGCTGAAATTTATGTAAGGATAGTGGAGTATACAGAAGTCGATTATATATAAAGAAAAGTGTTTGAGTAGTGCTGGCTGATCTTGAGGTCTTGCGGAGTTTCAACCATAACTTATCCCACAGTATAACAGGCCATGAGGAGTGGAAATCAGATTCCCATTGGAGTTCCGTGTGGGACTTAGATCTGTGTATAATGGGTGTACTGAGGAATTTATAAATGGATGAGGCACTAGCTTGGGCACTTAAAATGGGAAGAATGTTGCGTTGAGGTGATGAGGAGTGTGGTGTAGAGGCTAGAAGAGGTAGAGTATCTGTTAAATGTTTGATCAACAAATTAAATTTGACAGAAAAGGATTTTGGTAATTGATAAAGTATTTGTGCATCAGAGAAGGTAAGGAAAGCATCGTTTGAGATTAACTGATGGATCCAAAGTAAACCTCTGTCTCGCCAAGTCTTCCAAAAAATGGGTTTATTTTTAATTTTAAGAAATTTATTATGCCAAATAGAAGAGTTAAGAAATTGGTCTTTAGGTGAGAGGTGTGATAGCATAAAGGAGTGAAATAATTTATGAGTAGTGTTATGTATAGGTGAAGATAGAATATGAACTTTATGAGTGAAAGTGAGGGATTCATCAAGGGAAAAAGGAGTTAAAAAGGAATGTTCTAAGTCCTTCCATAATGGAGAGGGATTAGGAGTAAAGTCCTTCAATGATTTAGAGAGTTGCTTAAGAAGGAAGGCGTTATGATAAAGTTGAAAATCTGGAAAATTAACTCCACCTTGAGATTTAGGGCGCTTTAATTTAATTAAAGACATGCGTGGTTTTTTCTTGTTCCATAAAAATATTGATAGAATAGAATTCATTTTTTTGAAAAAGTATGCAGGAAGATTGAGAGGGATAGCTGAGATCATGTAGAAAATGATGGGAGTCAGCATCATTTTGATGGTATCAAGTCTGCCCCACCAGGACAAATATAAAGGGTGCCATTTAGCAGTAGAAGTAGACAGAGTAGAGTAGAGACGGGACATATTTAGAGAAAGCGTTTTCTTAATAGAGGGAGCAAACAAGAGACCTAAATATTTAATTTGTTGGGGATTCCATGAAAAATTAGTAGAGAGAAAATCTTGCTTAAAACAAAAAATATTCAAGGGTAGGATTTCGCATTTGTCGTGGTTTAGTTTGTAACCACAAAGTAAGGAGAAAGCCTTGACCTACGCTAGAAAGGCTGGAACAGAGGGTTCTGGTTTAGATAAAAATAAAAGAATGTCATCTGCATAGACACTCATTTTGACATGAAGTTTATCATGCAGGAAACCATGTATTTGAGAGTTTTGCTTGATTTTGGCTAGAAATGGTTCTAAAGCTAGAATGAAAAGGAGAGGGAAAGGGGACAACCTTGGCGAACACCTCTTTGTAATATAAAGGAGTCAGAGAATGAACCATTAGCAAAAATGGTGGCTTTGGGTGAGGTGTACAGTAAAGAAATATACGAAATGAATTTGGGACCAAAACCGAACCAGGATAGAGTATGAAAAATAAAGGACCAATCCATTCGGTCAAAAGCCTTCTCAGCATCTAAAGAGATGGCTGCAAGAGAATGGGGATATTTGTTAGCTTTATGTAATATATTAAAGAAGGTCCGGGTATTGTCTGAGATATTCCGTCCTTTAATAAAACCAGATTGTTCTTTACAAATAATAGATTGTAGAACAGGCTCTAATCGGAGAGCAAGAATTTTAGCGAAGATTTTATAATCAGAATTGACTAATGATATTGGTCTATAATTTTTACAGAGGTGAGGGTCTTTCCCATCTTTAGGGATTAAGCAAATAAGAGCATCCTGAAAAGTGCCGGAGGAAGCCTTAGAGGAGATAAAATATGAAAACAAAGAGAGGAGATAGGGAAGAAGGGCTTTGGAAAAATGGGAATAGAATTCCACAGGGAATCCATCAGGGCCGGGTGCTTTCCCGGTATTTAGAAGTTTTAGGGCCTGAGAAATATCTTTTATGGAGATATCTTGTTCCAATGGAGAAAACTTAACATCTAAAGGAAATTGTTTCTGTATGGAAGCAAGATAACGTTGTATATCTAGAGAAACTGGAGGAGATTCAGGGGTATAAAGAGAAGTATAATATTGTTTGAATTCATCTAAAATCTCAGGATGTTTAGTGACTGGGGCAGAGGCGGAGTTTAATACATAATCAATAGTGGAGCGGTCCTGTTTAATTTTGAGGTATGAGGCAAGAAGCTTGCCCGCTTTGTTTTGACCACCATAGTAACGAGCATTACCTCTAAGAAGGTAGGCAGAGGCATTTTCTGTGGATAATTTATTATATTTAAATTTTTCTTTCACTAGGTTATTAAGATCAGCTACAGAATTAGTTAATGTGTAAAGGGATTCAAGTAATTTGATGGATTTAAGAATTTCATTCGCTTTATGAGAATTTTGACGTTTCTTTTAGCAACATAAGAAATAATAAAATCTCTGGCAGAAGCTTTAAAAGTTTCCCAAACAATAGAAAAGGATGAAACAGAAAATAAATTATGTTAAAAAATTCAGTAATGAAATCTTCAAAGGAGGAAGTGAAAGATTGGTCAGCTAATAACGAAGTATTAAAACGCCATCTCTTTTTAGAAGTAGTGACGGGGAGTAATTCTAGGTCTAATATTACAGGAGCATGATCAGAGATCAAAATGGATCCAATGTCTGCGTGTAAAATAGATTGAGTTAGTGCTTTTGAAACAAATAAATAATCTATTAGTGATTGTGAAAGGCGGGTGGGGGAGAAGAAAGTATATTCACGAAGTTGTGGATGGCAAAGTCTCCAAGTGTCAACGAGGGATCTGTGAGCAATGAGATTGGTGAATTGCTGGTGCATTGGTGAAGAAATAAAAGGTGCTTTAGATGTACGGTCAATATAAGGGTCAACAATTAGATTACAGTCTCCACCGAAAATAACATATGGTGTATCAATAGACATCAAAAGAGAGGAAATGTGTGGCCAGAAGGTGTTGTCTGGTTTAGTAGGTGCGTATATGTTAAATAAAGTAATAGGTACATCATTAATTTTAAGATGAATAATTAGCCATCGACCATTGTCATCTAAGTCCTGAGAAAGAAAAGAAACTTTAAGTTTTTTATGAATAAGAATTACAGTACCATTTCGTTTACTAGTACCTGGGGAAGAAAAAACATGTCCTACCCATTGTCGCTTAAGTTTAAGAACTTCTGAAAGTGTTAAATGGGATTCTTGTAGGAAAACAATATCTGACTTAAGATTAGATAAGTGGGAGAGTACCCTTTGTCTTTTAATAGGTGTACCCAAACCTTTAACGTTCCAAGAGATAACACGTAAAGTCATTAATCAACCATAAAGTAGAACACTTACAATATTACAGCATAAATACAAATGCAATAAACAAACCGTAATAATTAAAGAGAGAAGAACGGTAATCAGTTTTTGAATTGAAATATGAAAGAAGGCAAGAAAATGATAGTGAGATAAAGATTGAATTGGGATATAAGAAAAGAAGGAAGAGTGATATTGAAGTAGAACCAAATAAAGGAAAAAGGAAAGGGGAGCAGAGAAGAAAGAAAAGGAAGGATAAAAGGGGGAAATATAGGACAGAGTTAGAAGAAAAACATTGAAACATACCAAAGACTCAAACATGGGTGGAGGGTGTTGAGGCCACAGGACGAGAAGACGAACCAGCTTAACATCTCCGGGGAAACCACGAGGAAGGAAATATTCTAAACAATAGTAAACAATGAAGGATAACAACCGGAAGGAGGTGACACCTAAAAGGAAGGACATGGGAAAAGAGAAAGTTAGTTCATTTGCCATGAACAGGGAAGACACGAAAGAAATACCTAACTACAAATATAACAACAAGATAAGAAACGTTTTTAGGGAGAAAAAACAAGAAACAAAAAAAAACAAAAAAAAGTGAAATATGTTAGACGGTAAACGGTTAGATGATAAAAACAAGAGGAAAACAACACCTGAAATGGAAGACATGGAAAAATTAGATAATTAATTCAAATATCGTGGACAAGGAAAATACAAGATAAATACATGACTACAACTTGACATTGAAAAAATAATAAAACTCTCAGGAAGAAGATGTTCCTGCAAAATCCATAGAATCCTCTCTGCAGTTTTCAAGAAAACGATGAAGTAAAGCTGGATCTTCATAAGTGGTTGTTTTATTTTTATAAGTTACTTTGAAGAGGCAGGGGTGTATCAAACCGAATCTGGCATTTAAATCTCGTAGTGCTGGTCGCATAGCAAGAAAGCTTTTCCTTTTATCTGCAGTGGTTTTGGCGTAATCCTGTGAGAAAAATAGCTGTGAACCTTGCCAGGAGATGCGACGTTTGATTTTGACTGCCTGTAGAACTTTCAACAAGTCAGTATATTCCAGGAAATAGAGTATGACACCTCTTGGTTTAAGTTGAGTTGAAGAAGCAGAGGGAGGACGACCCAGCCTGTGAGCCCTTTGTATGTTCAAAAGGGGAGAAACTGGAATATCAAGCAATTGTGGGATAAAAGACTGAAAGAAGGCTAAAGGATTGGATCCTTCCAATCCTTCGGATAAGCCATAAATACGTAGATTATTACGCCTACTTCGATTTTCGAGGTTTTCAACCTGCTTCTGAAGTTGTAAGATTTCAGCTTTCATAGGGGAGATTTGTCGTGAAGAGACCTGCAATGACTCGATTTGACCTTCCACAGAAGTAAGTTTATTTTGAAGTGAAAACCAATTATCCTCCAAGCTTTGTAGACGAGTATTTGTTTCTTCCATATACGGCTTAAGAGCACGTATTTCATCCAGAAGCAATTCTATTGTGGGAGGTGGAGGAGAAACAGTAGGTGTAGGAGGATCTTTTTTGACTCTTTTAATGGAGGACAGTGACGGTGAAGCATTTGTTTTAGGTGTAGTCTTAATATTGACTTGAGAGGAAGGAGGTCCGGAAATAGGCAAAGGAGAGGACATGGTGGACGATGCTTCGGTGAGAAGAGGCATATTTGTTTGCGTAGGGTCATCCATGACGTCTTGTAGGACAGAAAAGGGATTAGAGGTAGGCAGTATGGTAGGTTTTGGGCGAGAGGTAGATAAACTGGGTGAAATGTTGCCTTGTCCCCCTCTGGTTCTCCCCATAGACATGAGCGAAAAAAGCAGGCAAATTTTTGTAGAGAAGAGTGCTGAAAGTTCCCAATGGGATAGCGCAGATATTTCAGATCGATCACAGCAGAAACAGTAATACTGTATAAGAATTAGTGGCCGAATTGTAAAATATCTTCCAGCAATTGAGAAAAACAGTTATTGTAGATCACAAGGTGAAAGGAATGACGCAGAGATGAATTCGCTATGAAATAACCGTCGAATAGAAGAAAAACCCCTCTTCCAAAAAACAAAAATAAAGCATTTCCATGAAAAAATTGCATTTATATGAAGAGAAATAGCAGTAATAGATGAACGCTAGGAAGAACCATAAGATGGCAGTCACTCTCTTCCAGGATAACAAAAATAAAGCATTTCCATGAAAAATTGCATTTTTAGTGAAGAGAAAATGCAGCAATAGGTAAATACTGAAAAGCACCACAAGATGGCAGTCACAGATCAGTTAGAAAGCTCATTGCATGTCAGAGCGAGTTTCGGAAAGTTAAAAATGAATAATTAAAGCAAAATAGAAGGTGTCATTCCATGTAGCACGCATTTCTTTTGCAGTAGCACACTATGGATAGAAACTGCTCTGTGAAGTAAACTGGGACTTAGAGAGATAAAGAAAAGGTGTCTTGCTGATGCTTGAAACGTTTTGAGAAAAACGGCATTTCACTGAGGTGGTGACCGCTGCGTGAGGTAAATGGCACAGAGAGCACAAGATGGCGGTCGCTCCTCACACAGCGCGCCGCATATCCGAGGCAAAGTTCTGTAAGTGTGCGGGCTTACCGCGGGACAGTGAAGGCATTTTCGGACGCAGTGGAGGTTCCGACGGTCAAAACTTCAATTTAGACCCTCCGTAGAGCCCCCTCATCGGTCAACTTTATCGGCTCCCTCGAAGTCGGCCCGGAGTAGAATCAGCTGGCCGCCATCTTCTTCTGCACTCAAGCCACGCCCCCTTCAGTCTTAGGGTGGTCTTCCCCCAAACATTTTGCCTTCACCACTCCTATTTTTGCTTATTTAGTTTTTGTTGGCCTTAGGACTCTGTGCACTTTACCACTGCTAACCAGTGCTAAAATGCTTGTACTCTGTCCTTTAACCATGGTAGAATTGGCATATTCCCATTTGGCACATTTATTTTACTCCTACGTACCTAGTAAAGTGGTACACCTGGTACCCAGGGCCTGTAAATTAAATGCTACTCGTGGGCCTGCAGCACTGATAGTGCCATCCACTTAAGTAGCCTTTTAAACATGTTTCAGGCCTGCCATTGCAGCATGTTTGTGCAGTTTCAAACTGCCATTTTGAATTGGCAAAATGAACATTTTGCCAAGCCTAAACCATCCTTTTGAATACATGTACGATACACCTAAGGTAGGCCCTGCACAGCTCTTAGGGAAGGGTGCAGTATAAATGAAAAGTTGGACATGTACATTCAAGTTTTGTCATTTCCTGGTAGTGAAAAACTCTCAAATGTGTTTTTCACTGTTGCAAGGCCTACATCTCTGATAGGATAACATTGGGTTACCTTATTACATTTAATAAGTGACAACTTTCAATTGGGAGCAGGTAAACAGTTTAAGTTTGGTGTCTATGGAATTGGGAATTAAACCCCTTTTTAATTGGAATGTACAGATTTTAAGTCACAATTCTGAAAATGTCTCTTTTAGAAAGTTGGCATTTTCTTATCTCAATCATTACTGCAAGGCCTACCTCTCTAATAGGATAACATTGGGTTACCTTATTAAATTTAATAGGTGATAACTTTCAATTGGGAGCAGGTAGACAGTTTAAGTTTGGTGTCTATGGAATTGGGAATTAAACCCTTTTTAATTGGAATGTACAGATTTTAAGTCACAATTCTGAAAATGTCTCTTTTAGAAAGTTGGCATTTTCTTATCTCAATCATTATGTTCCTGCAGCCTGTGCACTGGGTAAGATGACTAGGTGTAGCTGGCAGTTGATTTTAGTGTATTGTTCCCAGACAGTGAAGCAAAGGGTCATAGGTGTTAGCAGGATGGGCCATCTCTGACTTGATGAAGGGGAGGAGCTGTCACCTATCACACTTGCACATCACAAAGACTCTGCCTAAGCATTCTCACAAAGGGGTTTACACTGGTCATTTGTGACTCCAGAGAAGCTGGGGCCAGGACAAGGAGGCAGGAAATTCCAAGCACCTCTGGGGAATGGAAGCCTGTAGAAACTTCTCCTACTTCAAAGTGAACACCAGGTATACATTTTAGATCTCAGGCCCCAACTCTTCAGTACACATCTGGACCTGTGGAAAACTCAGAAGAAAGACTGATGTGTTGCTTTGCCGCAAGCAGGACTGCTACTCTGCTACCCTGCTGTGCTGCCCTGCTACCATGCTGCCCTCCTGCCTGATTGAGAAAGACTGGGCCTGCATCTTGAACCAAGGACTGCCAGATTGCCTCTAAGGGCTAGGTGGTTGGTCTCCTGATCAGAAACCTCAGGGACAACAGAGGGTTTCTCCATGTTCTCCATGTTCAACCCAGCACCTAGACTCTACCAGCTGGGAGTCCTGAACACCCAAGTGGTGCCACCCCAGTCCTGGACCCTTGTGAGTGGGCCTGAAGGTGCTCTGCCAGCCCAACTGTGGTCCCTGTAGAACTGATACATTGTGACACATCACCTCCCAGAAACTCTGCATCGGAGCCGCTGCGCAATGCATCGCCTCACCAAACTCCACATCGGGATAGGCGTGTAAAACATCTCTGGCACAGGACTTTGCATCACATCCTGCAGCCACCTCAGACCTGCTGATACGTGACGTATCCTCAATGCAGGATTACACAACGCAAGCCTGTTGTTGACAGCATCCTCAACAGCAAACAACTCATTATTGCAAGCAGCTCATTAGCAGATACATTTGGTTATTGGTTCCACGTTAGTGCCCAGGTTCTTTGAATCAATGCAGTAGACAGTTAATTTCAATATTTGAACATTTAATGCCATAAAGGGTCCCACTAATGACACAGTATCTTAGTTTCTCATAGGGCTAGTGCAGATTAATGTCAAGCAGTGTTTAGTGTCAAGAAGTCTCATTGATGTTATTAGGAATAAATTGTAACTTGAGTGCACCTACTGTGCACTGAAGAGTGTCACTAACCTTGTCTGTCATTTGTTATCCTCTTCATGTCTGAAGGAGTCCAGTCTTGAAACAGGAGCCCTATATGAAGGCCATGATACTACAAGTTGAATCAGGAGTGGAAAGTATGTGTTGGCAGCCCAAAAGAAGAACCAACTGAAAAGTGGTATGTTCTCCTCATTAAATGGAAAGCCAAGGAAGGGCTGGCAGTCATGTGTGAAGTTTAAATAGTCCATGCTCAAGATGGCCACTGCCCAATTGCTAGAGTTCTAAATTCTCACGCTATTCTGAAGAGACTTTCCATGGGAGGTCGGTGAACTTACACTAACCCCTTAAGACCTCTCACCAGAGGACTACAGACACCAACCAAGGAAACCTGGGATGAGAGACTGAGGACGGGACTGTGATTGGGGATCAGTTCATTGGGGCACCATAGGTGTGATGCCTGAGAGCACAGTTGGTGGCCAGAAATGTGATTTGTATAAACAAACGAAATATGTATGTGTTAGCAAGAAATGCATTGCAGAATTTTGTCACAGAAATAAACGGTAGAGAGTCACCTGTGTTATACAGTTTATTTCAATTATGATGGCCAAAACAACAGCTTGAAACAAAACAGTTCTTTCCACTAGGGATAGTTACAGGAAATGGTGGACTTTGAAGATGCCTACGCTTGTGCACATTTTGACTTACCTCATGTATCATCATAAGGTCTAAGAGACAAAAATGTAATTTTTAATTGCAGCAAGTTATTCTTTCCAGAGAACTCTACTACACATGGTGTGTGAAGAGCAGTGCCTGACTCATGTTGATAAAATTGGTGTTCTGACATTAGCTAGGAAGAAATGCAATCTATTCACTTGTGATTGTCATCTGTGATTGTTTTGTAGCAAGACAGAGGGGGATATTCTCAAGAACGTGCGATAATCATCGCCAAAATAGGTTAACGCAAGTTTTCATATCTCGTCTATCGCGGGAAAATAACTTCGTGTTAACGTGGCATTCACAACACAGCGGTAACATGCGATAGTACCCCGAAAACGCGGCAAATGTCCGCGATAACACTACCGGGACGGCGATAAAAATCTCAACCCGAACGTGAAAAAAGTTGTGATGTGCCCAACCGCTATAAAAAATCCAGCGAGAAGCAGCGCCAGGCCTGCAAGTCCCACAAGTCAGGCTGCAAAAAGCACAATAAAAGCGGCAACACAAAACACAAACAACAGCGATGCACCATGGAGGTAGCCGGAGCAAGCACAGAGGACAACCAGAACCCCACAAGCCCCACGGAGGACCAGCCTGGGACCTCGGGGTCAGGGAAGGGCAAGGAGAAGAAGAAGAGGAAGACGCGGTTCAGTCCGCAGGAAAACAGGATCCTGATCACGGAGGTGATAGAACACCATCAACAACTGTACGTCACCTCCACTGTGTCATTGGCAACAAAAAATACAATATGGCAGTCCATCCTGGACAAGGCGAATGCAGTCGGAATGCTGAGGAGGACAATGGACGAGGTCAAGAGGCGCTGGAATGATGTGAAGCGCAAGACCAAGCAGAAACTCGCAGACAACCAGAAGGCAGCAATGCAGACTGGAGGTGGGAGTCCAGCGCCACAGGAGGAGCTGGATGAGATGGAGGAAATGGTGACCACAGTCATCAGTGTGGAGACAGTGGCAGGAGTTGGGGGACCGGACACTGCTCAACATGACCTGACACAACAGCAACAGGGCGAGTAACCACCAGGGACTGGGGTGACGGGGGGAGATGGGCACAATGGCACACATGCACAATTAAGTAGAGCACATCTGCGGACAAACCATGGCCAAGAGTCACAACACCAACCAAGAGCCCAAGTTACCCAAGTCTGCAACATCACAGCACTGCATAAGCACAGAAGTGAAAGCCACACCGCCTGAAAGGGATAAGGGCCAGCCAAATCAGAGCTGAAGGGGCAACTGACCTACAATGCAGCACACACACATAAGAATCAGAGCACCTCAACATCTACAACAATGTCGAACAAACAGCAACACCAGCACAACAGAACAGAGGACACAACTGCTGCCGCTTGTGTGTGGAAAATGGCCATTCGCATGTGGCATAGCAGGAAACTGTGAGATGATAATGTACCAGTACAACCCCACATCCCTGATGGTGTAGTAATGCATGTATGGCCGTGACCCAGATAGGCAGTGAGACACGCATTGTCATGCAAATCAACACTCATCACAGTTGAATACAAGTGAAGGTGCGTAGACTTCATTAGCATATGCGTGTCAGTACGGCCAAGATAAGTGCCACAACATGCAGACCAATGCAGCAGTATGTCAGAACGTGGAACGTTGCCAAGCGCTGCTGTCCACTCCGGGGGAGTGCCGCACTATTCACAGGTGTGTGTTTACGCGCGTTGTTGTCCGCTCATGTATTCGGAGTCCAGGCGAATGCAGCCATGTCCAATGTCGTCGTGGGAGATGTGACCAGAACCCGAAGTTCCAACAAGGTGTCGGGACATGTGCAATGTGTTCCAAACTGTTGTGTCTGCAGGTACGTAGTTACACGTCCATGAAAGCTAGTGCAGCTTCGTAGGCAATCATTTCCAACATGAGGTCGTCGTCGACTTCATCGAATAGGACGGCGAGGCTAACCTTTAGCAGGTCCGGACAGATGTGCTGTGTCTACCCCCTTTCACCAATTAGCACTACAGCCCAATAGGGGAGCGGCTCAATTTGCTCACTGCACACGTGGAGTTCTGCAATCTCCCAGGTCCAGCTGCCAGCATGTATGCCAAGTATCCAGGCATCCCATAGACGGGTGTCACGGTGACACTCATGGTCGTGGGCCAACAGGGGGTGCACACACATGTCGAAATCCAGTTCGGCTACCGTCCTGTTGGATAGGCAGACATCCATGGACCACTCGAATATGCACGAGCGACAATGCAACACAGGCTGCACGCAGGTGACGTTGGCAAGGCGGAAGCTCAGCCGGTAACTGATCCGTAGCACTACCAATGGCAGTGCCCCCAGTAAATGCAGCATACGTGCACGGTACAGTTCCACGTGACAGGGGCTGTGCAAGTGTCCGGGATGGTCTGCCATTGCGTTGGTGGCTCTGGTTGAAGCAGCACTGTTCTGACCTGCGCCAGTTCTGTGGATGAAATGCCACAGCTCGGAGCAATGAGTTGTTTTAGTGTGCAACGGTTGTACGCCTGGGTTAATGTGGGAGTAAGTGTGAAGGCCATTCCATGCAAGATAACTTCGAGCAAGGACTTCTGTGTGTGGGGTGTTTATACGTTGGTCTTTCGTCGGGCTGTGCATAGTGTGGGAGTCATCATCAGCTGCTATAGTATCTGTCATGGTGTGCCAGGCACATGCAATTCCGAGGTCGGAGGTGCAGATGTGCTTCCGCCTGATAGCTCAGACAAAGGAGCATTCATCCCTAATGTTAGTTTCTCATCTGCTTGCATTCAGGAACTGTGAAGTGGCTTGTTGGGGGTGGGGTGGGATGTGTGCGACTTTGGGATTCATGTTCGACATGTCTTGCATGTGGCAAATGAGCGGCATCACTGTGTGTAACGTTGCCTCACAGCTGCTCCTCCCTCCCCGAGCCTATTTACTTGTGTGCGCTGCGCGGTTGCATCACTGGCACTCCTACGGCACACCATTGTCATGCCTGTCTGCGCATGTCCACAAGCCTGACAACGACACTGTGATGTTGGCCGTTGGAGGTGGGTGGCCACGTGAGTGTAGGCCTGTGGGAAGGATAGGGCGGACACAGACGTAGAGTTCATGCCTGGCCGAACTCGCGCTGCGATTAAGGCTAGGCATTTGGCTCATGCTGCGGCAATACAGATACACTCAACACTTGGCATGTATGAGCCAAGACCCCGAGCGGTCTTGCGCCCCTTCATTTCCCCGTTCATGCGAGCCCGCCCTCCGGGTGCATGCTACATTGCAACATTGTCGATTGCGGACTGGGTGGCGCCGACACTACAACAGTGACACATTCATTAGTTACTTCCTTGTCCAGGCCAGAACTGAACCATGCCCAGAGCCCCGGGGAAATCCTTCACACCCCTACGCTGGCTTGACGTACGCCAGGCCAGCCCACTCCGCTTACGCTTACAGGGGGGGATGACAAAGCTACGTGTCCAAGGTCGTACCCACTGCCTGAGGTGACATAGTTGCGTCTGCTGTCCACAGCACAATGTAATGTGGTAGGGCCCTGGCCCATCATGCATACATAATGACCACACGGACACACTTAGATAGATAGTTGAACTGGCTATGGGCACGTGCGCCCGGCCACTTTTTATCACCATGGTCACATGTCCAGTGACGCCTGTGCTGGATGGGTGTGGGGTGAGTGTGAGCAAGCCCTCAGGGAGTGGTTGGTGCTCGCAACAACTAGAACAGTGATCATCGGATCACACACACAGATTCAATCATAAAGTGTCCATGTCTTGCCGTGCACTGAGGTAGGGGCACCAGAGCTGAGCGTGCTCATGTGAAGGAATTGTTAATGATTTGGTCCCTTCGGGATATTCCTGCTGCAGTGGGGTGTGGTACACCTGCCTCATCTTCATCATCATCGTCCCAGGTCTTCCCCACTGCCTGAGGTGACATTGTTGCGTCCGCTGTCCACAGCACAAAACTCAATCATGAAGGGTCCATGTGTTGTGGTGCCCTGAGTTAGTGGCACCTGAAGAGCTGAGCAGGGTATCAAGCTGATGATGGCATCCAAGACAGGTGTGAGCAACTTAGATAGGCTGGCTGTGAGATTCCTCCGACTCTGGCAGTTGTTGGTTGGAGGTGGTCCTGGCGGTGGTGGCGGGTGTGCAGCCAGCGATGATGGCGTATCCTTGCAGGTCAGGATTGGATTTGGTTTGCGAGCCCTGCTGACCGCAGTGTAGGCCGGAGGCAGCGGTCAGAAAGGGCACACAGCCATGTGACGATGACTTGTGGTGCACTGAGTTAGTGGCACCTGGAGCGCTCGGCGGGTGCGCGGCCTGCGCTGATGCGTTGTCCGGGCAGCCCGCCCTGGAAGCAATGTCTGTTGCCTACTGGACTCTGCCATAAATGAATCAAGACTCAATTTGATTTGCGAGCCCTGCTGACCGCAGTATAGGCCGGAGGCAGCGGTCAGCAAGGGCACACAGCCACGTGGCGTCGACTTGTGTTGCACAGGGTCAGTGGCACCTGGAGCGCTCAGCAGGTGCACAGCCAACGACGATGCGTCGTCCGGGTGGGCCGCACTGGGGGCAATGTCTGTTGACTGGTGGTTTCCTCCATTGACAGAAATGTGGCACGATTTGAATTGTGGGACCTGCTGACCGCAGTGTAGGACTAAGGCAGTATCCGGCACACACATGACTCCGTGTTGCTGTGCCGCTGGATGCGCTGGGGGCCTGTGTCGTGGAGTCTGGAGGTCACGGCGGCGGACTCGTGGCAGTTTGAGGTGCTCCGCCATGGCAGACGCGTTGCCCATCATGGAAGAGAACCACGCCCAGGGCCCCGGCCTTTATATCAGCACTCCTACGCTGGAGTGGCGTACGCCGGCCCAGCCCACTGCGCTTATGCTTACAGGGGGGGGTGGCACAGCTACATGTCCAAGGTCTTCCCCACTGCCTGAGGTGACATGGTTGCATCCACTGTCCACAACACTACACACACCAGCAGTATATGTCCACATGGACATGTCTGTGCTCTGCATTCTGTGGTTTGTCCAGCACATCACTGCCATACTTGGCATTGTGTACATTCTTCTTCATGGGTGAGTTGCCTCCTTCACACATACTTGGTTCCCACCTCTTCCCACATTCTGCACTTGTGTGGCTGAGGGGCCATGCCATTTTCGGAAGGTCCGCTGTCTTGTCCTACGCTGCCTCGGTGGTAGTCCGGGGGGGGGTCCGGAGGGGGGGGTGGTCCTGGGGATGGTGGCGGTGGGTGTTGTGGCCCTCTTGGGTCTCCGGGCTGCATGTTCATTGTCTCCATGGCATCTGTGGGTCTTCAGATGTGGCTCTGGGCTGGGCTCCCTTTCATACTGCAGGTAGTCGTCCTGCTTAGCACCAGCAGAAGACAGGTGTTAAATCCCTGCTGCTAACGTGCCTTATCACCTGTTTTTGGGTCGCATCGCAGATCTGGCTGGTTGTTGAGAATGTCGCGAAGTGGTGTTTTCGTGTGTTTTTTCATGGGAACACCTACTCTGCATATCATTAGCGTTAGTTGTCTCTCTCATCCGTGGCGATGTTTTTTGCGGCAGCTATCGCTGGTATACTGGTGATGTGGGGAGTTTGCACCAGCTTGTGAATGGGGCGATAATTCTTTCACCACTTTTGCTGCGCTAAAGTGCTGTTAACTCGGCGATGAGTCCTTGAGAATATGCCCCTGAGTGTCTTCACTATTGGTCATGAGCAGATGAAAAAGAGAGTCCATTTGAGAGTAGCTGATCCTACAAAATGGGCTTAGGCACAAAAGCATTGTTCTTGTGAAATTGATATAGGAAATTATGTTGCAGGCATTTTAGCTTTGTGGCCCGATGATAGTTGGTCCTCTTGGAATTTAGAGGAATACATGGAAGCACAGTACGCTATAATGATTTTAAACTTTGTCGGTCATCAAAGTCAAATCAGTAGTTCTTGGGATATGCTAACCTCCATGATCTGATCAAAGATGAAGAAGCGTGCAATAAACACATGTTGATGCCACAAGTAATGATGAGCCCTAAAATTAAAGTTAACATTGGAAGAATTTTGATGACTATTAGTGTCTTGGTCACTTCCTATGAGTAAGCATATTTTAATGGGCTAGGCCTATGTTCGCCCTAAGTTGGCAGGGTATGCCCAGACGTGGGTCCCTTGCTCACTTTGCCACTGGATTCAAGACAGCCTGGCTGATGACGGCTGTAAGCCAGAAACCGGTCCCAGGATGCTTGTTTCCGGTCCAGGGAGGACATGGCTTGGCAGTTCGGGCTGGACTGTTCCCATGAGGCACAGGGTCAGACTGATTTGCATATGGCCATGTCTGAACTGGGGTGGCGGAGTGAGCTAAAGAATGATGATGGATTAAACCCAGATCAGTTGACTGGGGGTGAGTGCTTGCAATGTTCAACACTCCGTCCATCATCCCCTTTGGTTTTGCTAGGCCTAGCAGTGACATCTTTTTGCGTTTTTCAGATGCAAAACAGATACCAGCATAATCGGAATACTACAAACAATGTCAAAACAATTGAGAGATCAGAAACAAATATAATCACAAAAGGTAATAGGCATACACTTAAGTTGTAGTAAAGTGGATTATTATGTGGAGTGGTTGTGAGGCCTCACCATATAATAATGTCACAGTCTCTATCAGATCCTGTTCGGGTCTTTAACAAAAACCCTTAGCTCAGTCCTGGGTAGCTGTGGCATGGAGGAGTCACGCTCAGTCAAAAGAACAAGTGTAAAGCAACTAAAAGTAAAAAAACAGTTAAAAAGTAAGAGACACAACACAATAAAGATTCAATGCCAATTTACAAAAACATAGTGCATTTGTTTTTTAAATTAAACACCAAAACAACAAAAATGTATCAAGGGAAACTGGAGAGATGATTTTTTTTAAAGGTAAGTAAAATACTTTAACTTTAATCAATAGAAAGCAATACATTGTTGCAAGCGGTTGATAACCAATGAGCTAAAATTCCTTTTAGCATCCTCTTGGGCTAGCCACAGCAGGCTGGGGTCAGTCACATGGACCACTCAGGCCCATTGTGGCAGTTTATTAGTTAGCAGTCTTAGCGTGCTCAGTTTACTAGTTAACAGTCTTAGGGTGCTCAGTTTGGAGATGTCCAGCCATGCAGCTGATGCTATGGATGAAGGATTCTATGGATGATGGATACTGATGATGGTGAGATGCCGATGATCCTGAAAAGGTGCAGTGGGTTTTTCTGGTGTCCACAAACTTCATGCTTGTCTCCAGCCTCAGGACTCAATGTCCACGTTTCAGCAGGGGAGTCCGGTGAAGGTCCAGTTGAAACTGGTCAATTGGTCTCCTGGTTGCAGCAAGTTCAGCAGCTGCTCACATGTGAGCAAATCCTTGTCTTTGAGGGACCAGAGTCCACTTCAACTCAACTTCGGCTATCGTCCCACAGGGTTGGGGACACCTCAGGAAGGTCCAGACTTGATCACCTAACACGCACTTTGTTGTCCAGCGGTGGACAGGCATTCCTTGCAGCTGAGTTTTCAACGGATGCAGGTTCCTTTAGGTTTTGTTCGCCCTGAAGCTTAACAGGATGCTAGCCACCTAACCCCTGGAGCCACTTCTTCTGTTCTAGTACAAGTGGATCCATTTCCCACAAGTGGTCACTATAGGGACAGTCCTCTTTAAAGGTCCCTCTGGTTCAGCAAGTGTACTCCAGTATTTGTGCAGCCTCTCTTTGCTGTGTCCGGGGAGCAGCAGGGCAGTTTTCCTTCAGTTCTGGGCACAAGTGGAGCTTGCCTTTCACAAGGTGGGCACAATAGGCACAGTTCTTTTTGCCAATAGCTTGAGTTCAGGAAGTGCAGTCCTTACTTAGTGCAGCCTCTCTTTGTTGGGTCCAAGGGGCAGCAGGGCAGTAATTCTTCTGTCTCCTTCCAGTCCATTAATGATCTGAGGACTGTGGGTCTGAAGTGCCACTTTTATGCCATATTCTCGTTTGTGGGAGGAGAGGACTTACTAGCCAATGGGGCAATAGTTCTCAAGAGGCTATCTTTACATCACTCCCTGAATGTTTGGCACCAAACAATCCCAAGAGACCCCTCTCTACACTACACCAAGGTGGCACAAGCCTTGCTCCATATGAGGAGCCCTGGGCATGCGTCTGTGGTGTATAAGGTATAATAAGCCACTCCGCCTGAAAAAACGGTTCAGCAACAGGCTTTTCTCTCTGGAGGAGATGCCAGCTTGTCTGCCTACACAAAGGAGTAGGTAGTTAAAGGTGTGATTGCCATTTGCTCCACTGAAGCAGCTGCCTCCTTTAAGCTGGGCCATCTATGTCCACTGCCCAGTAGTCATCCTGCTGAGGAAGTCACACCTCCTCCCTTCAGTGCCTCTCTTAGGGGCATATCATCAACAACCGGCGATAATCATCGCTAAGCGCACTTAGCGCTAGGATAATTATCGCCGGCTATCGCTTGTTTTTATCGTGGAGATAGCGCGCTATCAGCGACGCTTATCTCCAGAGCGATAAAAATAACCGAGTTAGCTGCCAAATGTGCAATTATCGCTGGGATTCCAGCGATAATCGCACAACGTTTGGCGCTACATTGTTCATAGGGCAGGGCATACTTAACCATGATATCCACCTTCCATTGGATATCATGGCTAAGTCAAACTAAAAGCAGGTGTAAGGAAAGTAGCGATAACCGCGGTTAGCGCTACTTTTCTTATCGCTATGCTTGTTAGCGTGCCCATTGATAATTGGAGAAATGTCGGTTAGCGACATTTCTCCAGTTATTTTGGGAAGGAACGCCCACTTTGCATCTCATTAGAGATGCAAAGGGAAGCGTAGGGAAAAAGGGTGCTAACATGCGATTATGCATGTTAGCACCCTCTTGTTAATAGGGCGAAAACATTATCTCCGCTTTTCTGGCTTTTAAAGCCAAAAAAGCGGAGATAAGGCCCTTGATGATATGCCCCCAAGTTTCCTGTTCCTGGGAGTACTTCATGCTTCCTAGCAGGGGGGCAGCATGTTGTCTTGGGTGACAACTGCTCCAGATAAACAGGAAAGGCTACTGCAGGTTTGGTCAACAATGTGGTGGCTTTCTATTCACTTTTCCAGTAAAGGTTACCTTATTCAGCAATCAATCAATCAATCAATCAATCAATCAATCATGTCACTTATAAAGCGCACTACATACCCGCGAGGGTCTCAAGGCGCTGGGGGAAGAGGGGGGTGGTGCTGCTACTGATCGAAGAGCCAGGTCTTGAGGAGTCTTCTGAAGGCCAGTAGGTCTTGGGTCTGTCGGAGGTTGGTGGGGAGGGTGTTCCAGGTCTTGGCGGCGAGGTGGGAGAAGGATCTGCCGCCGGTGGTCGTTTTCCGGATGCGGGGGACTGTGGCGAGGGCGAGGCTGGTCGAGCGGAGCTGGCGGGTGGGGGTGTAGAAGCTGAGTCGTCTGTTGAGGTAGGCTGGTCCGGAGTTGTGGAGTGCTTTGTGTGCATGGGTGAGGAGCTTGAAGGTTATCCTCTTGTTGACAGGGAGCCAGTGCAGGTCTCTCAGGTGGGGTGTGATGTGGCTGCGTCGGGGGATGTCGAGGATAAGACGTGCAGAGGCGTTCTGGATGCGTTGCAGCCGTCTCAGGAGCTTAGCCGTCGTTCCTGCGTAGAGGGCGTTTCCGTAGTCCAGCCTGCTGGTGACGAGGGCCTGGGTGACTGTTTTTCTAGAACCCAACTACCTCAGATGCATCCTCCTCAACACCCGCTCCGCCCGCAAACACGCCATCGAACTCTGGGACCTTCTCGACTCAACCTCCCCAGACGTCGCATTCCTGACGGAGACCTGGCTGAATCCCGCTTCAGCCCCCGACATCGCCATTGCCATCCCGGACGGATACAAGATCACCCGCAGGGACCGCACCAACGGAGTAGGAGGAGGCATCGCCATCGTCCACAGGAACACCCTCAGAGTCTCAACCAACACCGACAACACCCTCAGCACCGCCGAACACATGCACTTCCAGATCCACACCGATCCCAACACCACCCTCAGAGGAACCCTCATCTACAGACCCCCCGGACCCCGACCACAGTTCAGCGATTCCATCGCTGACTCCGTCAGCACACACGCCATCGCCTCCACGGACTACATCCTCCTCGGGGACCTGAACTTCCACCTCGAGAACAACAAGGACACCAACTCCACCACCCTGATCGACAACCTCGCCACCCTCGGACTCAGACAGCTCGTGACTACACCCACCCACGCCGCCGGCCACACGCTCGACTCCATCTTTTCCGCAAGCCCACACGTCTCCTTCAACCACACCTCCGAACCCCACTGGACTGACCACCACTGCATCCACTTCACCTACAGGAAGCCCACCACGCACCACCGCACCGAACAAATGCCTCGCCGCTGCTGGAGCAGAGTCACGGAAGACCAGCTAACCACAACCCTCGCCCTGAGCCCACCCGCCGAACCCTCCGACCCCGACACCGCCGCCCGCAACCTCAGACAGTGGATCGACGACTGCGCCAACACCCTCGCCCCGCTCAAGAATCCGCCCAACAGCCACACCAGCAAGAAAGCCACCTGGTTCACCGAAGACCTCCAGGCCTCCAAACGAACATGCCGAAAACTGGAGAAGATCTGGCTCCACGAACGGACAGCGGACAGCTACGCCGCCCACAAGAGCGCCACCCGCAGTCACCATCACCTCATCAGATCCGCCAAAAGGGCCTCACTCAAAGACCGCCTAGACAACAACGCACACAACAGCAAAGAGCTCTTCAACATCGTGAAGGAACTCTCCAACCCCAGCTCCAACACCAACGACATCCAGCCGTCGCGAGACCTGTGCGACTCACTGGCCACCTTCTTCCACCGCAAAATCGTCGACATCCACGACAGCTTCAACACCACGACCGCCCCGGCAACCACCGAGACCACTGCCCCCACAACCACCAACCGCCTGCTCTCCTGGACCAACATCAACGACGAGGACACCAGCGAGATCATGAACACCATCCACTCCGGTTCACCGCTAGACCCGTGCCCTCACCACATCTTCAACAAAGCCAGTACAGCCATCGCGCCCCATCTCCGGAAAATAATCAACATCTCCTTCGAGACAGCAACCTTCCCGGAAAGCTGGAAGCACGCCGAGATCACCGCCTTACTCAAGAAACCCAAGGCAGACCCCAAGGACCTCAAGAACTTCCGACCCATCTCTCTGCTCCCGTTCCCCGCGAAGGTCACCGAGAAAATCGTCAACAAACAACTGACCCGCTACCTCGAGGAGAACAACATCCTGGACCCTTCCCAGTCCGGCTTCCGCAGCAACCACAGCACCGAAACCGCCCTCATCGCCGCCACCGATGACATCAGGACCCTGCTAGACAACGGAGAAACAGCAGCCCCTCATCCTCCTGGACCTATCAGCCGCCTTCGACACGGTCTGCCACCACACACTACGAACACGCCTTCACGACGCCGGGATCCAAGAGAAGGCCCTGGACTGGACCACATCCTTCCTTTCCGGCAGAACACAAAGCGTCAGCCTCGCCCCCTTCCGATCCAAGGCCACCAAGATCATCTGCGGCGTACCCCAAGGCTCCTCCCTCAGCCCAACGCTGTTCAACATCTACATGGCACCCCTCGCCCACGTCGCCCGACAGCACAACCTCAACATCATCTCCTACGCCGACGACACCCAGCTGATCCTCTCCCTCACCAAAGACCCTCACACCGCCAAAGCCCACCTCCACGAAGGAATGAAGGCCGTCGCCGAATGGATGAGAACCAGCCGCCTGAAGCTGAACTCGGACAAGACGGAGGTCCTCATCCTTGGTTCCAAACCTTCAGCCTGGGACGACTCCTGGTGGCCAACATCACTGGGAACAGCCCCGCCACCCACCGACCACGTACGCAACCTAGGGGTCATCCTCGACCCCACCCTCTCCATGACTAAGCAGGTCAACGCCGTTTCCTCATCCTGCTTCAACATCCTCCGAATGCTAAGCAGGATCTTCAAGTGGATCCCCACCGAAACAAGAAAAACAGTAGCTGCGTTTAATATAATGATTAATTTGATACCTTTGAGAAATATCTTTGGTGGTCTCCATTGAAAGTTTGCACTTAGCGTGGTGGTTAGTGAAACTCCATGTTAGCCAATGGGACCACCAGCCTTGCTGCAGAGAAAAGGGCAATTTCATGTTTTCACTGTCAGGGAATATTAAGCAAAAAATAAACATGTCCTTTTTAATATCAAGCACCCTTTCTGGTGGACTGCCAAGACCTTCCGAGGGGAGCCTTATTAATATTAAAAAGGAAGGTTATGACCTGGCATAGGGTTTACTTTGCCATGTTGAGTTGGCAGGTTTAAAGCTGCCTGACTAGGCAGACCTTGAGTCCCATTTCCCCTCCATACTGTAGTGGAGGCACAACTAAGGGCAGCAGTACACTAGTGGCATTTACATTGCTGGCCATGGGTATTTCTTGTACCATATACAAGGAACTAATAAATAAGTTAAATGAGCCAATCAGGAATTAGCCAATGGTACACTTACTTTGGGGAAACAGCGTTTGCAACGCATGCTTTAGATCGCATGCCAGTACAACGGGGTCATTAGAACGACTGCATCGTTACAATGCGAACCATTACATCGCAAGTTGTTACAACGACTTGCTGTAGGGGGCAGAAGGTGTTGGATTTACAATCCAACACCTTCCCTGCTGTTGCACAAACTGGAGTAGGAATAGTAAATTATACTATTCCTAAGTCCAGCGCCCCCCTACAGCAAGTCGTTGTAATGACTTGTGAAGTAATGGTTCGCGTTGTAACAACGCGGTCGCTGTAACGACCACGTTGTAATGGCATGCGATCTAAAGCATGCATTGTAGCAACATATATTCCTTACTTTGGGGGTCAGAGCACATGCACTAGGGCCTGGACAGCAGGGCCAGTACACTACAGAAGTGAAAAAGCAGCAGCATTGGTCCAAAAACTCGGGTGCGTGATCATACAAAAAGAGTTCCTTTCCTACATAAGTCACCAACCTCAATAGCCAGAAGACAAAACACCAGGAAGGGAGCAGGTATTGTATCATCATATGAGTCACAAACAGGTAGTCATATCTAATGTTAATTATATTATTGTTAGAATACTAATTAAACATGGACCAAGGGAGAGGCATCAGAGTGCTTTGCAGCACATAGAGAAATGCATAATATAAACGCAAATAAATCATGCTGTAAGATATAAAATACATCTGTTAATAGAGCACAAGTGACAGAAGAAAATGGCAAAAACATTAAATTTATGAATCAAATAAGCAGGTCAAATAATAGGAGAAACATTGTGATCAATCTCCTAAAGTTTTGTGCACTCTTTGTGAAAAGTATCTCCACCTACATAGCTCTTGATGTAATAATACCCCCAAAATAGCAAAGATTAACAATATTGGTGTCCCACATTGCATAGCAACTTATAAAGAAATTAAATATTTCTAGAGGCCGTTGTCATGAAATCAAATTTTGTTAACAAGGGGATCTGGTGGGAGTTGCATTTTTCAGCGTCTTCCTCTTCCTGACAGTTTAAAAAATGCAATTTTAAATCCAAAACGCCTGCATAACTTCAGCTCTCATGAGTCACAACATGGCTACAATCAACAGAAGGCCCTGAACGCCTTCTATCTTAAAAACATCCTTATTTATAAACTGTAAGAACCTGAAGGTAGGCAACTGGTGAACTTTAACTGACTAATGTACACCATTATGCTAGTAACTGGAAGCCTCTCATGTAACCTTACTCGAAAAAACGTTGTGAAAGGGCCCAGTGAAAGCAGGAATAAAAAAGGGAAAGGAAAAATAAAAGGGGAAGGGAAAATAAAAGGGAAAGGGAGTTTCTTCTATCACTATTTAATTATTACATTTGTCACTTTTCTTCAAAGTTGAATCATAATCTGACACAAATGTTGTGTTCATAAAATACACTTCTAATTCATTATATCACGTTTAAAGCAGAATCCTGCTGCCACTCTGGGAAAAATAAACTAGAGAGCTAAGTAGTCATTGATTTGCAAAGATTGATTCTCTTACATTTCTCTGTATTTCAAATAGATTGTCTCCAATTCAGAAAGATGCTAGTGGACACCAGCAGTACCCTAGAGGATATCAAGATAAAAGCAATGAATAAGTGCATTATACTTTCATATCCAGATTTCACATCGGAGCATCACAGAAAGACCCCCTCACTGGTACCGATTCTCAAAGCCATTTACCTAACTATGTCCAGCTTAGGTGAGAAAATAACTTTTTTTTGAAAGGCCACAGATGTATTTATAAGATGTGTGTCCTAATTAAATGAAATCCAAATGTAGATAAGTAGTAGATTCCAGGAATGTAGTTTATTAGATCCAATTCCAAGTAAGTAGAAGGAAGATAAATATATATATATATATATGTAAGTCCGTTTTTATATAGCGCAGCTACTCACCCTTACGGGTCTCAAGGCGCTGGGGGCCGTCGTGGAAATTAAGTGAGCTATTGCCCAGAGTCACATGGTGCCGGAGCCGGGGATCGAACCGTGAACCATGTTCTCCGAAGTCAGCTGCCCTGGCCGATGCACCACACCTCTCCACTGGTAAATGGTAAGTAAGATGGTAAAAGGTAGCCCCACCAGGAGCAGCCTCCCTGCTGCTCAGCCTGCATCCACCAACTGGCACTCCACACATAACCAAGCAACCAAGCATTCCGTGACCTCATCCCACATTCCAACACTCATCCTGGTTGAGCAGCAGGGAAGATGTAAGTGAAATAAAGGAGAGGCGACAATCAAGTCATAACAATGTGAATATACATTCTTAAAGTTGTGTACTCACAAGTAACATTACACCATTCTGGCATCATTTTATGTGAGGAAATCTACTCAAAGCAGAGGCCTTAGTAAGTAGGTAGGCATAAGAGCTCTCAGGTTTTCAAATGTTTTGGGCATGATAACAAATTTGCATAATGATGATGTCACATGAATTCATGTCACACAACCTTCAGCCCTCCAACCTAGGCCTCCATAGAGGTCCAGAGCAGCTGATGTTGCCCCTCGGGTTAGTTGTAGCAGGGACGGTTGGGTTGGACACAGCATAATTGCACCACTAGCAGCTCTGCTGTGGCGCAGAGTGCCCCCAATGGGCTGTAATCATATGACCAGGGAGGGAGGCTGATTCACTTTGTTATGTCATCGTGTGATGACAGACTGCTGTGGGAAACAGAGGGTGGATGGATTCCAAACCCACAGCCTGTCACTGGCCTACAAGCCTTGGTGAGGCCGCGTGGATGCCACCACAAGGCGGCCAGGGCAGGCTGGGCCTAGGACTGACTGCAGACTCAATCAGATGGTGTACGCAGCTGCACCACCATATGCAACAAGACCACCAGTGTGTTGACGCTGTGGTGTGCAGCAGGGCAAGGAAGGCACAGTGCTGCCAAGCTAGGGCCCTGCAAAAACAACAGTTGATGGACAGAATGCAGAACAATGTCGTACATTCACCCCAGTACAGAGATCTGGGCCTAAATCCATCGTTTTTTTGCTCACCATGCCATTCCAGTCTTGACCCTGCGCCCAATGGGAACAGTCCAGCCCGAACTGCCAGGCCAGATCCTCCCTGGACTGGAAACAAGCATCCTAGGACCGGTTTCGGGCTTTCAGCCCTCACCAGCCAGGATAGCTTGACTCCAGTGGCATGGAGAGCACGGGACCCACGTCTGGGCATACCCGTCCCACTCGGGGTGACAAATGCAAAAACAACAATTGATGGACAGAATGCAGAACAATGTCGTACATTCACCCCAGTACAGAGATCTGGGCCTAAATCCATCGTTTTTTGCTCACCATGCCATTCCAGTTTGGACCAAGCCATATGCAAATCAGTCTTGACCCTGCGCCCAATGGGAACAGTCCAGCCTGAACTGCCAGGCCAGGTCCTCCCTGGACTGGAAACAAGCATCCTAGGAGCGGTTTCAGGCTTTCAGCCCTCATCAGCCAGGCTAACTTGACTCCTGTGGAATGGAGAGCATGGGACCCACGTCTGGGCATACCCCTCCCACTCGGGGTGACAAATGCAAAAACAACAATTGATGGACAGAATGCAGAACAATGTCGTACATTCACCCCAGTACAGAGATCTGGGCCTAAATCTATCGTTTTTTTGCTCACCATGCCATTCCAGTTTGGACCCAGCCATATGCAAATCAGTCTTGACCCTGCGCCCAATGGGAACAGTCCAGCCCGAACTGCCAGGCCAGGTCGTCCCTGGACTGGAAACAAGCATCCTAGGACCGGTTTAGGGCTTTCAGCCCTCATCAGCCAGGATAGCTTGACTCCAGTGGCATGGAGAGCACGGGACCCACGTTTGGGCATACCCGTCCCACTCGGGGTGACAAATGCAAAAAAAAAAAAAACAATTGATGGACAGAATGCAGAACAATGTCGTACATTCACCCCAGTACAGAGATCTGGGCCTAAATCCATCGTTTTTTTGCTCACCATGCCATTCCAGTTTGGACCCAGCCATATGCAAATCAGTCTTGACCCTGCGCCCAATGGGAACAGTCCAGCCCGAACTGCCAGGCCAGGTCCTCCCTGGACTGGAAACAAGCATCCTAGGACCGGTTTTGGGTTTCAGCCCTCATCAGCCAGGATAGCTTGACTCCAGTGGCATGGAGAGCACGGGACCCACGTTTGGGCATACCCGTCCCACTCGGGGTGACAAATGCAAAAACAACAATTGATGGACAGAATGCAGAACAATGTCGTACATTCACCCCAGTACAGAGATCTGGCCTAAATCCATCGTATTTTTGCTCACCATGCCATTCCAGTTTGGACCCAGCCATATGCAAATCAACCCTAAGTGCGCCAGGTGTCCCTTCCAGCACAAAAACAATCAGCCCCGCAACGCAGGCACCCTTGCAACATGACACCAGGGTGCCTACGCTGAAGGGTGCCTGCGCTGCTGCATGGCAGCCAATTGTGAGCCAGTGCAGGGGAAAGCAAACGGATGCGTTGTATTGTTGTTAATACGACTCATCCTTGTGCTTTTAAAATGATGCAGCTCGGTGCAGCAAAATGGCTTGTGGTGCCGCACTGCATCATTTTGTTTGTAAATGAGGCCCTAGATCTGTAGGTGAGATTTTTCTTTTTCATTCTGAAAGTGTGAGTGAATGCTCCCAGCCAATGGCTAAAGTAACTCCTCTTTCGAGATTGAAAAGGGAATGGATCACCCCTAAATTGGAGTGGGTGTAAAAAAAAAGGTCTTTCTCTAGGGTGGGAGAAAAAAAGAAAAAAAAAAGTGTTTTTTGCACAGGAAGCTCGATTCCCCTCTATGCAGACTTCTTCGCTGTGGAAATATTAACCAGTGGGAAGAGTCAAACAATATTCCCAGAAATACACATGGAAATCTGAGCCCCACCCATCTTTAGAGGAATACTTCTGGGAATGTGACTACATTTCGGAAAAAAAAGGAAATGCACACTCAGATGGAGGTGTAAATATCAGCCCGACCTTTTCCATTTTTCTGTTTGTTGATTTTTATTCTTACACTTTATATGACATACGTGCGTTTTGCTAATGCATGTTCTCTGAGGTGGCTTTTTATACGCTCACGTTTGCAGTACATAGCGCGCTGTGCTCTTTCTTACTTTCTTAATAAAAATATATAATGAATGTCAGGTGCGAACCAGATGGCTTGGCACTAACAATATCTCTATTGTTGTTTGTCCTTTGTCATTTTCTTCATATGAAACAGGCCTTGATATACACATGACTAGCGATTTATTAAATCTTCAGAAACAATAAAATCGGACTCTCCAAACATCAGCAGATCTAGGTTAGAGAAGTAATCTCCACGCAGTTTGATCCAACCATTTTTTCTTCCACTTGTATCATGTTATTAATTTCCTTCTTGCGCTGTTGCTGAGCAAGCACGGTCTGATAACACAGTTTATCTCATTGCCAGTGTTTAATTTCCTGTCTATAATTCCATAAATTCATGACTTCCCCGTGAATCATTTTTAACTTTTGGTTTAACAATAACATGTAAATCTTTTTCTAAGGCATTTTCAGCCTTCACTCGTTTCTATTCACGTTTTTCCATTACCATTATTACTTTCCTTTATTTCGGCCAATTTGGCCATAAAAGCACATGTGAAATAACATACAATTCATTTGCTTTAAGATCCAATAAAAAAATACGAGAAGAACAAAATCAGGCACATATGATAAAAGCAGTTAATTAAAACATAGCCGGGTACAACTTGAAACGGTATAAAGTAAAATGCAATCAATTGACGGCTCAATAAAAAAAGGGTCTGGTCATATAGGTCGCGATATCAATCAGAGATAGAAGCATGATTCACAATTCAAAGTACATGCACAATACACTTTTGCAAGTCATTAGTCCAGATTTAGGAAGTCTGAGCTTTGGCTTCATCACCAGAGGTGGCCAATACTAACAAATAGCAGCCCAGTTAACAATAAATACAAAATGTAAATATGGTAAATCATTAAAATCATTCTCGGATGGGTGATAAAACTGGCAACCCCTTAAACTCCTTAAGTGAGTAATTAATGTAGGAGAATATAATCTTATTTATAGGCTTAGTTTTTTTTTTTAAAAACACTCTTCGAGTGCACCACATAGAGAATAAAAAACCTGCTACCGAGTATGCTATAGGGAGGCTAGTGTCGTGTTTCAGTATTCTAAAAGCCTCAGCACAGCACCTGGTACCTAAGTTTCTGCATATCTGGACCAACCATCGTTTTCTCACTTTATGGTATCCGGGGCAACAGAAAAAGACATGGATTTCTGATTCAGTGGCCCAGTCACATGCCGGGCAGCCCAAGGATTGCGAACCAGTCCATCTACTTGTAAAGGAGCGGAGAGGCAAAACCCCATGTCTGAACTGCAGATAGAGCTGTCTGGCAGTTGTTGGCTTAATATCATTCAGTGCCGGCTCTAGGCTGTACCGATCCTTGATTTCTAGGAAAGCTGCAGTAAGCTTACCTACTGAAGTATTGCTCTGAAGTTGGACCAGTTTGAACTCCCAGTAGCAATCCTTTAGCTCTTTCCTAGACACGGTGGCATGTGCCTCTTCTGGGTCGGCCCATTGATTGCCCCGTCCCAGTTGCCCTGAGATGTGTCGAATATAGGATAGCCAAGGTAATTTACCCGCCCCTGATAGGCTCATCACCTCCCTTAGTTCATCCCTATAATGTAAAAGTTCTGGGGTAACCCACAGACGTCGCCAAAATAAAAGGGGTCTAAGATTAACTTCTTCAGCAATGGCCCTTACCCCCAAATCCATTCGAAGCAGCGCTAGTGGGGTGCTTCGTGGGAGGCCAAACAGTTGCCTAAGGAAAGTGTTTTCTGTCTGTATAAGACTCTCAGAACTGTAGTGGCCCCATAATTCTGCTCCATACAGCGCCGCTGCCCTAGCTTGAACCCTGTACATTTCTATTGCAGGGCTCACAGGTTTGTAGCTGGATTTTCTAAAAACTTTTGCAAGCCCCCCCGATGTTTGTGCCAATTTCAAGGTTGATTTTTTAATTTGCGCCCCCAGTCCATTGTTTCCGAGATAGTTATGCCCAGATAATCAAAAGCAGATACTCTCTCTAGGGGTTTACCATTTAAGCTTGGATTTGGTCGGGTACTTCTGGCTGAGTTGAACGCCATAAATTTTGTTTTTTGGAGATTGATCTCAAGCCCTCTTTCTCTACAAAACGCCTCAAATCTATTTAGTACCCTCTGTATCCCCATAGGCGATTTCGACAATAATAGCGTGTCATCGGCAAACATCATGGCTGGAATTTTACGTGTTGCCAGCTTAGGGACATCCAGATCTTAATCATTAAGTAAAAAATCAACTATCCCATTTATAAAAAGGCTGAAAAGAGTCGGGGCAAGGACACATCCCTGGCGGACACCTCTACTTACAGGGATAGGGGCCATGAGTTTTCCTTCCTTGCCAAATCTGATTTGCGTGTAGTTACCCTCATGTAACCGCTTCATGATTTGGCACAGGTATGGCGGAACCCCCATCTCGTGGAGGACTGACCACAGCTTGTCTCTTGGGACCAAATCGAACGCTGATTTCAGGTCTACAAATATTAAGTAGAGGCTGCCACCCTCCAGACAGACGATCTTCCAGTGTAATATCTGCAGCCTGAGAATTTGGTCCAGCGTGGACATTTTTCTCTGAATCCTGCCTGGAGAGGACTAAGTATCTCATGCTCCTCCATCCAACTCTGCAACCGAAGCAGCAGCACCCGCGCAAAGATTTTTTGGGTAATATCTATAAGGCTTATTGGCCTATAATTTGTGGGTAGCAGCGGGGAACCCTTTTTATATATAGGGATTATTTCGGCCCCGGCCCAGCTGGCAGGAATCTTCATGCCTTGTAGGATGGCATTAAATAAAACCCAAAGGTATGGCGCCCAGATAGTGGGTTCACTACGGAAAAGGTCCCCTGGTATCTTGTCTAATCCTGGCGCTTTACCCGGGGCTATTTTAGAGAGGGCACCAATTATCTCTTTGAGAGTTATTGTCGAGGTGTCCTCCATGGACCCGGGGTAAATCATGGGAACAATCAGGGAGTCAACCGATTGGGAGTGACCTTCAACTGCTAAGTCGGACAGTGCCTCTGCCCTTGAATACAGTGACTCGAAGTGATTTCTCCACACGTCTGCATCTAGGTTTGGCTCTATCGGCGATTTAGCCTCAGAGCTACCAGTGTTGACCACCTTCCAAAAAGTCCTCATATCGCGAGCACACAGGGAGCTTCTCAAAGCGTCCCACTTATCACTTTCCCACACTTTTTTTGCCTCAGTGACCCTGGCCTTGTAGGCCGCTCTGGTTATTTTAATTAGAGGACGATCGTTGGCCTTCATAGATACAATCATGGCTGTTTTGGCCTTTCCGCATTGGTCATTGTACCAGGGGTGAGGGGGTTTCCTTTTTGGCCTGATGATCTTTGTGGGAAAGAAGAAGTCAACCGTGATAGACATTAACCTAGTGTGGTTCAAGATAACCAACTGTTGATCAATTCTAGAGCCATCAGTAGAAACAGATTTGGTTGTAGTCAGAAGGACTGGAATGATGGCATCGTACAGGGAACCTAGCCTATCTTGTGACAGGATTATGTCCGCCCAGCGTACCCTCTTCCTGCAGTTTGTGAGAGACAACCTATCGTCAGTTGGAGAGTATGCCCCAATGGCACTCCCAGGGTTAAGCTCATGAAGTTCTAGTACAAGGGCGTTATGATCACTACCGTGCCTCGTCATGACCTTAAAATCAGATACCCTATGCCAAGATTTTGAGTCAATTAAAATATAATCAATGTAGGAGAGTAGGATCTGCTTCACATGGGTACCCCCACTTTTTGCTGATGCTTCACTGTTTTTCGACATTAGTCTGGCTGGGGCCCTGCTAACCAGAACCCCAGCCTAGCTGCTTCCTCTCTAAAATGGTTTCCATGTGCCTTAGGCATATCACTGATTGGAATCTGGAGTGCCCTTATAAGTCCCTAGTATATGGTATACTATGTACCAAGGGCATAGGTACCTCAGAGGCCTACCAGGGGCTGCAGCATGTATTATGCCACCCCTGGAAGGCCATCCAAACTGACACCACAGGTCTGCTACTGCAGCCTGGGCAAGGTGGTGCATGCACCCCTTGCTGTGATATAGGTTACCTATATCACTAAATACATACACACATATAAACCTATAAGTCACTCCTAAGGCAGGCCTTATCAATCCTAAAGGCAGAGTGCATGGTTCCTATGTGAGAGGGTGCCCCTGCATGAGCAGGGCCCCTCTGCAGCGTTCGGAGACCCTTCTCTGATGCTGTTTGTAGTGCAGCCTGACCATATACTCTTAAGCGCATTAAAACCTCGCGTTAAATGCTAACTTTGGAATGGCTGCACCTAAACATGTCGTGTTTGGTGTCAAACATCTTGGAATACTACCCCCTGCCAATTCTGGCGGCGGGGGTAGCATTCCACCCTTCTAGAGGGAAAGACATGTTAACTCTGGCTAGCCCGGTAACTTCTTTCTAAAGCCCTGGCATCACAAAATGGATGCTGCTGCCACAGACACGAGTCTGGCCTCCTGCTGCTGGACGAAACTCCGGCAGGGAGGCCTGGACAATAGGTTTCCTGTCCCAGGGAGGTGTGACCACCTCCCCAGACAGGATAATGTGTATTGGGGCTGGGCGGGAGCACTTTCGGGTGCTTTGAAGTCCTGCACTGGGGGCACATTTGGTGTCCCTGTGCATACCCCAGTTCAAACCGGATCAGGCTTGCAGCCCCTGCTTTGGCGTGAACTGGACAAAGGGAAAGGGGTGTAGCCACCCCTCTGCCCTGACCCACCCATAGGTGGGGCCACAGAGTAGTCCAACCCCTATGCTTAGTATAAGTATAGGAACCCAGTCCTTAGGACTTTAGATTATCCCTGGACAAAACTCTGACACTGAATCCTGGACCTTCGACGCTCTACTCAAGACTAGAGGACAGAAGAATCTCCCTTGGGGTCAAGGAGTGACTCCCCTGCTTGGCAGGCACCAAAGACGCATCTGACCGGTCTGCATTTCTGAAGCTCCCGTCAGACGCCGAAGTCTTTGCATCACCAGAGGTGGATTTTCAGACTTCCCCGAGGCTACCCTGAGTCCCCAGCAAAGCTGAGGCCCGTAGCTATCGTGGATAACGTGAAACCATGACCCTTGGACACCAAGCACATTTGCAAGTGCATCCTCTTCTGGGTCTTCCACAAAGTCGTGCTTTGGGCTCCGAGTAGCCCTAGCCTCCAGCACCAACTGCACCGAAGATCACTGGCCTCCACTCCACGAGTGTCCTGTGAGCCAGATCCACGTGTGACGTCTCAAGGCTCCTTCGCGGTCGCTAGCCCGTTGGCTAGTAGCCCTTCACAAAGGCCAATATTTTTTTTCTTGGGCATCCTGGTTGCTCCAGGCCTGCCCTCACTTACTCTTGCTGGGTGAGTTCCCCAGACCTTGCTGGTCTGCACCATCGATGATCTTTATCTTCACCAAGACTTGCCGTTGCCAAGGCTTGTTGGGTCCAATCCGGTCGCCAACACCTCAGCACTCGACAAACATTGTGTACCAGCCCGAATCCTGCTCTTGGTCGCCGACAACGCCTCCTGGACCTCGTGGCTGAAGAGTCAACACGACCATCAATGCACCTGAAGCACTCAACATCGGTGGGCATCCGCTCATCGCCATCCTGGTCACTGGCTAGTGACCCAGACTCTGTCCCCTCTGCTTTCAGGTTCTTCAGATCTCCGATCCACTCTTGGATCCAACCGGACACTTTCCACTTGGTCGCCAGCAGCACTTTGCAGCAGATCGCCATTCAAATCGACGACGAAACCCGACCCCGAAAGGCACCTATGCACCCGGCTTCCCTGGGTGAGGTAACACGAGTACTCCGGTGCTCCCGTGGGTAGAGACTCTTCAAAGTACTAGTTCTCAAAGGGTTTGCTCCAAGTCCTCCTTTAAGTGTCCCTTTTCTTTAATTTCCTGATCACGACTTTCTCCATAGAAGTCAACGGCGTATCGCGGTTGTGTATTTACACTGCACGCGTCCCCCGTGGGTCCCCTGTGTCACTACCTTGGGTGGTTCCTTGTGGTCCAAGCACTTCTAGAGGCTCTAGGCCTAGTGTCTAGTTCAGTCGTGGTTCTTATACCACTTTATTGGTATATGGTTTGGTACGCCCCTAGGGCCCAAACGTGTATTTGTGCTATTACTGTCTTTAAATAACTTATAACTTGTGTACTTCGAACTCTAGCCTCATAAAGAGACTAGAGGGGTGTGTTTAGCAATAAATACATATATTTTGAATATATACCTGGTGTGGTGCTCTTTCATTTGGTCACTCAAGAGATTATAGACTGGTAAAACAAGCTGCTTTACATTCCTTCAAGACTTAGCCTGAAGGCTGCTCTCCATAGCTACCACTAGGATAGCTTTCAATAAAGGTTGTCTTTAACCTATCTCCAATAAGGGGTTGTTTGGACTGGTGCAAGGTGCCCACTATAGTTAGTGGACAGCATATGCCAGGCCAACTTCTCACATTGGTGTGCAGCGTGTGGGATTCCAGCTTGCTATTGTTTTACCAGATAATCTCAATTGAATTGATCAACTGAAAACCACTAAAGGTACCTAAGGTACATATAATTTAAGCTTAGAATACAGTAAGTTCTACTGAACTTAGGAGTTGTGTGATAAGGGATAGCACAACCCTTTCTACAACTCAAGAGAGTTTAGTAGGCCACACTAGAGTAGGTAGTGCATACACCACACCACACTAGTAATGTCTTTAAGGGTAGGATCTAAAGAATCCTTGCAGGAAGCCAATGAGCTTCCACCCTCCAAGTATGATACACTCCCATTCTTGGAATTGAGAGCATTATGTAACTTGAGGAAATTAAGGACAGGCCAAAGTCCCACCACCCAACACCTTAAAGAGTTGTTGGTGGCTTATGACCTTAGTAAGCCCTTGGGGACTGAAGGGGTAGGAGCTGAGGGTGGGGCAGAAGATGAGGGTGGTGCCAGGGGTAGCAATACCCCCAGCCCCCCCTCTGAAACTGGCCAGGAGGGTGACAATGACCCTGACCTGGAAAACCCAATCCCTCCTGAGGAAGATGAAGAGGATGATCAGGATGATGCCCTCTTTGTCCCCCAGGAAGGATTATGAGTGTGCCCAGGAAGTCTAGATCTCCTTCTCAGGAGTCTAACCACTCTGGCACCTCAATAGGGAGCTCTGTCTCATCTCATAGGAGGGAATCCTCTCATGAGAGAAGAAAGAGGTTGATTCAATATGAGGAAGCTCAGCTTGAACTCAGAAGGAAGCAAGTAGCCTTAGACAGGGAGTCCCTAGATCTCTTTAGAGAGAAAAGAAAGTTGGGACTAGAGTCCCATGGTGGCAGCCATGTCCCTAGAGATAGGGAAAGGTCCTATGACCATAGGAACCTGAGCAAGATTGTCCCTCCCTATCAGAATGGGGATGACATCCACAAGTGGATAACTGCTCTAGAGAGGGCCTGTAAAGTACAGAAGGTCCCTCAGGAGCAGTGGGCAGCAATCTTGTGGCTCTCCTTTGCAGACAAAGGTAGAGATAAGCTCCTCACTGTTAGAGAGGAGGATGCTGATAATTACAAGGTCTTGAAGAGTGCTCTTATTGATGGGTTTGGCCTAACCACTGAACAGTACAGGTTGAAGTTCAGAGATACCCAAAAAGCACAGACTCAAGACTGGGTAGACTATGTGGATTGTTCTGCCAAGGCTCTGGAAGGCTGGTTGATGGGCAGCAAGGTGTGTGACTTCTCAGGATTGTACAATCTGATAATGAGGGAGCAGATTCTTAATAACTGTCAAAATCAGCTGTTGCATCAATACCTGGTAGACTCTGATCTGACCTCTCCCCAAGAATTGGGAAAGAAGGCAGACAAATGGGTCAGAACCAGGTTGAAGCAGAAGGTACAGAACCAAGGTGGGGAAACCAAGAAGCAAGATGCTAAGAACTCTGAAAAGGGTGGGGAGAAGGGTAAAGATCAAAAGTCTTCATCAGGCCCCCAAAAATCTTCTTCAGGTGGGGATTCACAGTCTACAAAAGGGAAAGGCCAAAGAAAACCATGGTGCAAGGTCTGTAAGCAAAAGACCCACTGGACCAGTGATTGCACCAAGTCCAAAGACTCAAGTCCAGCACCCACCAATGCCCCTAAGGCACCTGTTCCCCCTAGTACAGTTACAGTTGGTGTGAGTGCTCCAGCCAAGGGTTTAGTAGGGTTCACCCTGGGTACTGAGTTGGGCTCTGACCTAGTCAGAGAACTGACTCAGGCGGTGTTAGTCTGTGATGGAGGCATGGATGTGACCTCCTCTGTGAGTCCCAGTAATCTGGGCAAGTACAGACAACAGCCTTTAATCAATGGATGAGAGGCTTTGGCATTTAGGGACACAGGGGCAAGTGTCACCATGGTGACACAAGACCTTGTGCATCCTGGGCAAGTTATACTTGGTGAAATGTACCAAGTGACCAATGCTAGCAATGTCAGAACAGACCATACTCTGGCAGTTGTTAACTTCTCCTGGGGAGGGGTAACTGGCCTTAAGAAGGTTGTGGTAAGTGCAAACCTACCAGTCGAATGCTTGCTTGGCAATGACTTAGAGACTTCTGCTTGGGCTGAAGTGGAGCTCAGGACCCATGCAGAAATGCTGGGGATCCCTGCAGATCTGTTTGCTGTGACCAGGTCACAAGCCAAAATGTCTAGCACTGAACAGGCCTTGGATTCTGGAATAATGGACCAAGTGCCTTCCAAGAGGAGGAGTAGTAGGGTTAAGGCAGTGCCTTCCCCCTTGGCTCAGGAGGAAGATCAGTCCCTTGAGGGGGATGATCTCAGTCCTGAAGAAGGAACTGTCCCAGAGGAACTTGAACCTGACCAGGTTGAGTTCTTGGGGACAGGGGGACCTTCTAGGGAAGATCTGAGCCAGGAGCAGCAGAGCTGCCCCTCCCTTGAACCCCTCAGACAGCAAGCTGCTGCTGAGGCTGCTGGGAAAGCTAGTGGTCCCCATACAGTGTATTGGGATGATGGACTCCTGTACTCAGAGTGTAGAGACCCCAAACCTGGTGCCACCAGGAGGTTGGTTATACCTCTAAAGTTCAGGGGCTTCCTATTGACCCTAGCCCATGATATTCCCTTGGCAGGTCACCTGGGCCAGAACAAGACTTGGGACAGAATTGTCCCTCACTTTCACTGGCCCCACATGTCTGAAGACACCAAGGAGTTTTGTCGCTCCTGTGTAACCTGCCAGGCCAGTGGCAAAGCAGGTGGCACTACAAAGGCCCCCTGATACCACTACCTGTGGTGGGGGTGCCCTTTGAAAGGGTAGGGATTGACATTGTTGGTCCCATGGATCCCCAAACAGCATCTGGGCACAGGTTTATCCTGGTGGTAGTGGATCATGCCACCAGGTACCCAGAAGCTATTCCCCTCAGGACCACTACAGCACCTGTGGTGGCAAGGGCCCTCCTGGGAATTTTCTCAAGAGTGGGCTTTCCTAAGGAGGTAGTATCAGACAGGGGTGCTAACTTCATGTCTGGGTACTTAAAAGCAATGTGGAAGGAGTGTGGAGTGACTTATAAGTTCACCACACCCTATCACCCACAATGCAATGGTTTAGTTGAGAGATTCAACAAAACCTTGAAGGGCATGATTAAAGGGCTCCCAGAAAAGCTTAGGCGAAGATGGGACATACTCTTGCCCTGCCTTTTATTTGCATATAGGGAGGTGCCTCAGAAGGGGGTTGGTTACAGCCCTTTTGAACTTCTGTTTGGCCACCCTGTGAGGGGTCCACTGTGCTTGGTGAAGGAAGGATGGGAGTTACCTCTCAAGCCCCCAAAGCAAGACATAGTGGACTATGTACTTGGTCTCCGCTCCAGGATGGCTGAGTATATGAAAAAGGCAACTAAAAACCTTGAGGCTAGCCAGGAACTTCAAAAGGCCTGGCATGACCAAAAGGCTGTTCTGACTGTTTACCAGCCAGGACAGTGTCATAAGGTTTCTGCACATACACAGAGCTATGCACAGGAAAATGGGACCCCGGAATACAGTGGTTTGCCACCATATACCGTAGCACCCAAAAACCCCAACCCAACTAGCTTAGCATCCCATTAGCACCCAAGTACTAATGTTTGGACAACCCAGAACACGGTATCTTTATCTCAGGACTCGCAGAAGCAAGAACACTCTTTCGTCACTCACTCGTACTTGTCCACAAGGTGCGTAGTAAGAGACACTGGATAGGTTAAAATGTTTATTCCAACTTACGTGCTCTAATGTACAGTACACGTGTCAGTACTAATAGCATAATGCATATAACTAATATAAGCAGCATGGTTACAATTCCATAGAATACAAAAGGGGAAAGCATCTCAGAGCTCAGTGGATAAACGTATAAATAACATTACCACCCTCCCCTTGCAGTAAGATAGTTTATTATAATAATAGAAGACCTCTGGGCTTTGACTAGCGAACCCCCATACCTCAGTCTCTAGATGCAGAATTACATCAGCAGGACATCATAGCTCTTCTCACTGAAAGGGATTTCTCCAAGTGTGTTTAAGCGCTAGTAAACCACAGTATTAAAAGCATATCAAATTCTTCATGGCAATTGCACATAATGTTATGTCTGGGTGCGCGAGACTGGCCATATCAGGAAGAACCAAAATACATTGTTATGCGACCTTGTACATGTTTATGCAGACTGAGCCCAAAAAGGTGAACAACAGAAGATGCAGACAGTGCAAAAGAACTTGGCACGAGCAAAGGGCGAGGAAGGCCCGGCTCAGTGTAACGTGCGCAAAGAAAAGCAGCATGGCAGCCAGGCCTAGGCCAACATAACAAGGCAGGTAACAATCCACAAGACACCCTCCCCTGGACAGTCCGGCAGCCAGGACAGAGGCCCATCAGAGGAGAAAAACAGATGTCGGAGCACAGGGAGCGCCCAAACGGCGAAGGGCAGGTCAATCCATGAAAGTGAAAGTGCAGAAAAAAGCCATACCCTCCAAGAGTTCATCATTGGAATCGTCAAAAAACATAGACGCCATCCAATCCATGAGTTCGAAAGAGCAGGAATGCTCCTCAGCAAAGGGAGCATCCAGAAGCAATGCGGGACAGCTTGCGTGATAATTGAAACAGCTTCGTTGTAGGAGATCCTGGGCAGCCGCCCAGATATCCCATTGCGCCAAAATCCCCAGTGCAGCCGCACGCGCCATACAGCCAGCGACGGAACAGTCCTGCTCATGGGCCTCTAAGGGACCCATCAACTGAACAAAATCCGGAACAGACAATGACGAATTGGAGAGGCAATAATCCAGAGTCCAGGTGAAAGGACAGCGGACACAAGTCATCACAGGTTGCACGCAAGTGAAATACGCAAAGCGAAATGAAAGAGTATATGACACACTCAGTGTCGCCAATGGCAAGACACCAAAACCGGCCAAAAGGCGCTCACGGAGCAGCTGGAGGCGTTCTGGATCGAGCAGGTCCCATCGGGGAGCAGCCATTGCGCAGAAAGCAAATTAAGAGCAAGACACCAGCCGCTAAAGCGAGGATCAATGGGAAACCGCCAAAGACACTGGAAAATATAGAATGTATGAAAGCCGGGATGACACCAAAAATAGTTTGGAAGGAGGACACCAAGCCCGACCCAACGACCTTAAAAAAGTGTACTAGGCCTTCAGTGTTAGATGCGTTAAAAATACGATGTATTAACTCCCCAAAATGTTGGGGGAGATTAGTGTTTAAAAGGGCCTGTATTTCACTGTGGGTACTCGCCACCTGGAGAATGAATGTCTCCCGGGCGGACGTGAGCATAACTTCCTCGTTTAATAATAGTGCCTTTATTCTGCTCAGTCTATTGAAATCTGCTTCCATGGTAGGGATGGAAGGCCAAATAGAGATATCAACCTTGCCATGAGGGGGAGGAAAAAGCACATTTTTGCAGCAGACAACCCTGTGTGAAACTGTTACAATGTAAGGAATGCCAGCCTGCAGGCCACAACAGTTTTCGTTATTTAAAAGTAAATAACTACCATTGGAAAGGAGAGTGAAAGTAGGAGAAATAACAGGAGCAGGAATACCTTTCAGCACACAAGCAAGATTAGGAGAGGAAACGCTACATGAGCCATGCAATTTAATGTGTTTACAAATAAGCGAATGACCTATAGTCGAGTCGCAGTACTCCCCCGTGAGAAAGACTTCCTTGCCGTCCCGAAGGCATTTATACATGAAAGGCAAGGACCAGAGTTCATGCAGGAAAGCACTGCCCAATGGCCGGTAACGGCCCACAGGATAATGTTTCATGCACGAGTCAAATTCAAACAAGGAAAATGGTAAAGCTATAACCCCATGGACTAGCCATACAGCAGAATCGAGTTCTGCAACAGAGAACGGCAAAGGATCCACCTTTTCGATATGTAATAGAGTGTAAGTTGCATCCTTCATGGACATAAATTGCTGTTTGTCAGTTAAGTTAAAAGGTAGAAATAAGGCAGAGGTGTTCAATAAATGCCAAGGCACTTTACCTAACTTAAGTGTTTGTAAAGTCCATGCAAACTGCATAACTGAGCGCAATTGATTCTGACCATGATATAACACAGAAACATCATCTTGTACAATATCAACAACAGAGGACACAATATTCTCTAAAGTGTAAATGCGAGAAGACAGGGTATTAATACTATTGTCAACAACAGCGAGCACCTTTTCCATATTTGCTTGATCTATTTCCCGAAGACGGGAAGCAGCTTCCATTTGTGATAGCTTCCAGAGTTCATTATACGTCTCATAAATGAATCTCTTAGGTCGGGGACCACGAGGTCCCAAAACAAAGTCGGACAGATCAATATTGCCTGTAAGGAGGGACAAATGTTGTTTAACAGAATCAAGGGACGAATGTTGCAGCCATTGTTTGCATAATTTACCAACAGAGTATGTAGTGACAGTACGGGCATCAGTAAACCTCGGATCAGGCCTATTCTGTGTGTAGCTAGCACCAGTATCATGAAAACGCATTTGACATGCATTAGATGATATAGGCCATACTAACCAGGGTGACTGAACCAGCTCAGAAACATTAAACGAATTATTTTGTAACATTGCCTGCAGGGACACGAGGGACAGATTGAATCGTGAGCTTTCATTTGGAAAACTCGACAGGGATGGTATTGATGGCGTATTCAATTGTTTAGTGGTTGCTAAGCCCCAACATGTAGTCTGATAGATGGAAGCATTTAGGAACATAATTTGGGTAGGGATGAGGCAAGCACGATGCAACGCCTCGGTTCCCTGTACCTGCCATGGCTTGGAGCCCCAAATAGATTTCAAATCCACTGTATTATCCCAGTACTCATAACCACCCACAGCTAGGGCACTCAGAAAGGAACCTGAATAAAGCAATTTGGTGTGTGTCAACATAATTTTCTGAGTTGATGTGTTATTAAGTCTAAAATAATAGGATGCAGGATTCGACCGATTAAAATCAGTAAAATAAGTAAACTTATTTCGAAGAGTTTGAGAGCTACCTGGCAAGGGGTTTGGACAATGTTCCCATTGGGTAAAGTTAACAGAACTACGCAGGGCACTGGGCTTATGGAGAAAATGATTACCCCAATGTTGGTAACAATACAAATCGGCATAATTAGCAGAATTCATATATAAATCTTCAGCATTAAAAGATGCATAATATTTTAAATCGGCAAACAATGCTTCAACGGCATGCACATCCCAATCATCAGAATGAATATTATTTTGTACTACATCACCCATTGAAACACGAAGGACATTAGGTACATTAATAATTTCCGTCGGACCATGGATTTGATAGTTCACTGCATCCCATACGATGCCATCAGCAACGGGGAAAGCTGAAATGTTCACAAATGTGTGGTCACGCTTCATGATGTGAGACGAGGAATGAGGAGCCAAAGTTCCAGAAACATAGTCTACAGCAGAGCGTTCAGGTAAATAGTGACCATTAATTAGTAGAAAAAACACTGTGACAAAGCCAATGGACATGAACAAAAATATCAAGAAAAGTACCAACCAGATGTATGTCCAGGGGGGAATCAAAAAATTGTCTCTAAACCAGGATATAAAAATACTGAACTTGGATGGAACTTTTGAAGATGTGGAATCCGAATCAAAGGAATAACGAGTCGGGCTTAGTGGCGTTGTTGGTTGATGTGCCACCGATTCTGATGCAGGATAAGTATACTCGTCCTCGTTGATATTGGTGGAGAGTTGGGGATCAATCATAGTTTCAGGCAAAATAGAGGATTCAGGCAAATCGACCATCTCAATTACAGCATCAGCGATCGTTCGTGCAGATGGACTATGAACATATGTCCGATAAATGGCAGGACAAGAGACCGCTGGTGTGACACTATTCAGGATCGGCCAGGCGCTGTAGCTTGACATTTTCAACTGAGATGTATCTGTTCTCTTTGCGACCAGGAAGCGGTGGTAAAATGACTGTACGTGTTCCCTTCAGGCCAAGAACTGGAACCGGTGCACGAAAAGAGGGGCCAAATTCCTTTTTGTTTTCAACCTTCTCTCGAACCAGTTCTCCAATTTTCGGAAGCCAGCCGGCTACCGGAATCTGCAACGCAGGGTCTGTGGCTGAAGGTAAATGTGTAGTTGCAAGTTTGTCTCGGGCTTCTTGTAAGTCCTGTAACATAGCAGAATGGTTATCTACATCAAACTTGGCGGATTGCGCCGCGATGTCTGGACCCTCAAGGTCAGGCACAAACATTCTTATGCCAAAGAGCATTTCGTATGGGGTCCGCCCACCCAGAGGTCTTCTAGGGAGATTATTAAGTGCACGCTGAACGGTATACAAATGGGCCAGCCAGTTCCTGCCAGTACCTATAACCCTAGCTGTTAAGGATTGCTTTAAGTCACGGTTCATTCGTTCAACGATAGAGTTGCCCTCAGGCCTATACGGAGACGAAAATTTCACCCGCACCCCAAGCGAAGCCATTGCATCCTTGTAAGCCCTAGAGGCAAACGCTGGACCTTGGTCCGAATGGAAGGTGCCGCATGCGAAAATTCCCACAAAGACACGCAAATCCCTGATCACATTTCGGGCGTCAGCACTCCGTTGTGGCCAGACCCAGAGAAACCGTGTGCACGAGTCCACTGCCACTAAGATGTATTTATAGGCAGTGTCTGATGAGAATGGACCGCAGTGATCCAAGTAAACACACCCAAAGGGTCTGTTAGCAATGCAGAGCGGTGTTTGTGGTGGACGTGTTACCGTGGAAGGCTTAATCTGTTGACAAACGTCGCAAGAAAGCACAAAAGCACGGGTGTCTTTATATAACCCACGCCACCAATAACGCTGCTGCAAGATGGAAACCGTAGCTGACACACCTGCATGTGCCGAAGCCATGCCTTCGTGTGCAGCTGATATCAAGGCACTCCTGCGGTCCGCGTTGGGGATCAGCCGATCTCCAACGTCAGGTATAGTTACATAAGGAACCTGATCGGGACTTAATTTGTAAGAATACTTGGAAGGGAAACCTGTAGGGTAATTATCACCTTCCTTGGTTGCAGCAATAGCTGCTAAAATAACAGAGTCTATTTTAGACATGGACCTGGTAACCGCTGCTACTGAACACGTGACTACTGCTGAACGGGCAGCTTCATCTGCCAGATCGTTACCAATAGCGTGTGCGCCCACCCGCTGATGGCCTAAGGTGTGAACCACCTGTGTGAGGGGCAGACGTTGTTGCAATTCTGCCACTCGAACCCAAAGCATTTTATGCTTAATTGTGCTCCCTTTTGCGTCCTTGTAGTCGTTTTTCGACCAGAAAAACAGATTGTCATTGTAAGATTGTACACAGTAGAAGGAATCACATACAATAAGAGTTGTCTCATCCTGAGAAGCAAACTCAAGTGCAAGTAGCAATGCATGCAGCTCGGCCAATTGTGCGGTACTATCTCCAAGTGTGCGAGTATGCACTGCAGAGGATTTGAACGTTCCATTTACAAAGGAACCCGCCACAATAGCACATGCAGCTGAATAAGCGTGCTTGGACCCAGTGGCCGGTTGCGCCGAACCATCGGTGTAGATCACACATTTGTAATCCTCAAGCGGTAGTAAAAACAAAGGAGGAGGATGAACGAATTCATACTGCAAAAACTCCTGAGTCTGAAGAGAAGAATCGAAAACAAAGGTGACGTCTGATGACGTCAAAGATGTAGCCCATTGTATCCAACGGGGATGCATTGCTTTTGAGTTCGGTACACTTGCCTTTGTTACTGCCTCTAGGGCAGGACAGGGTGTTACCACCAGAATCCGCTTTCCCTGTGCCAGTGCGCGTTCTTTTAGAATCGCCATTTGCACTGCAGTCAGAACTTTTTCAACAGATGTAAAGCGCAATTCAGCGGAAGTGTACAGATGTGACTTGTATGCGATAGGTACTGTATCACCTTCATTAAAGGTTAAATAGGTGAATCCCACCGCCCCGGAATTATTCTAATCACCAGGTTTGTGTGGTTATCACGAGTCAAAAGATATTTAGACTCTAAAAGGTCTGTCTGCAAAGACTGCAGAATTGAGGTATGCTCAGGCAGCCAGCAAGACCTTGAATAAGTAGGTTGTATCAAAGCATACAAAGGCTTGATACGCTGGGCATATTCGGGAATATAAGTACGCCCGAAGTTCAGGAAACCCAGCAAAGACTGAAGCTTCTTCAGAGTATTTGGGGGGCACAAATGTGCACATTTTTCCAAGAAATGGGGGCTAAGCCCTTACCTTCGTTATTGAGCTCATAGCCCAAGAACAGAACGGTAAATTCAGCAATGTGTGACTTAGCAAAGTTAAATTTGTAACCCTGCTCCGCAAATTCAAGAATAATGCGGTCCACACGGGTCAGATGCTGATATAACTCGTCGTCTGTCAGATAGATGTCATCTACATACGAACATGCGTCTTGATCAATGTCATTTAACAAAGAAACAACACGGGCGGAGAATATACCCGGACTATTTTTATAGCCCATGGGTAATCGCCGGAACTGGAATAATTTACCACCGGATGTGAATGCGGTCCATTGACCACTCTCCGGGGCTAGGTTGTGCGTGTAGAAACCGTTTGAAAGGTCAAGTGTCGTTTTGTATTTTTTACGAACAAGACTGTCTACAAGCGCAGAACTGTGTGTATTTTGCACCGCAAAGTTCCGACAATGAGTATTTAAATGCCGGTAATCCAAAACTAAGCGGTACGATCCATCGGGTTTAGAAACCACGAAAAGGGGATTGTTCATAGGTGATACGCATGGTTCAATTACTCCCTGATATTCCAACTGTGTCAGAATTTCGGAGACGGGGCCTTTTGCCTGCCGTTTGATGGGATATTGGGGTTGTGGCTGCGGTAGTGACCGCAAAGGTATTGCATGAGGAGGTGATTCTTCATCCCATCCCACATGGTTGCGGTATAACGCTGGTGCCAGGTACACAGCCCACTCAGCTGCAAGTGCTTCAGCTTTGTCTTTTGGGACATGCCTTGAAAAGCTTGGAAGGATTACCTCCTCTCCTTTATGTGCAGCTAAAACGAATGGGGGTGGCCAATCCACCTCTGCTAACAAAATGTCATATGAAGAGGTTAGATTTTCCCAAAAAATCCCTTTTATTTCACGCGGTATGTCACCTTCAATTTGTATGACTATATTATATAGTCTGTCTGGGGGTGCCACTCTCGTGTCAGCTGTCTCTACAGTAACGAATGTTTCAGTTGCTGTCGCCTCCATATGAGGACGTAGCGCCTCCCGCACTATGGTAACTTCCGCGGCGCTGTCTAGGAGGGTCACTGCCCACGTCCAATTCTGGAGTCTCGTTCTCACGGTCTGAGGCATATTTCGCTGTGACAGCGGCAACCTTTTCTTCTGAAATTGCGGTCGAGGAAGATGAAAATCTTCTGCTTTCCCTCTGACTTGTTGTCGAGGTTGGTCTCGCTCCTGGGGAGCCTCTCGGCCCCTTCCTCTATCTTGCCGTCCTCCTCCACCAGCCTGTGACGACGTCTGGGTCTGTGAAGAACGAGGAGAACGCGTATCAGAGCTCTGAAACCTTTCTGGTGATTTAATCCTTGACCTATCACGTAAATCATAAGTACGTTCAGAAGAAACCGAAACTGGGGAAGCGCCTCTCGACCCCGGCTTCTTTTGTTGCTTACCCTGTTTTTTCTGTCTCCAACTCTTTTTAGTGAAGACTGGTTTATCATCTTTCTCAGATGCACTTTTTGTTTGTATAACTTGTGTTTGCGATTGAGTTTGCATTTTTACAAAAGGCTTGTTGCCTAGGCTATTTCTTCCAATTGTTTTATAAGCCCGGGCTATTATTTTCGGTAATTCGCGAGGCCTGTCCAACTCTGGGACCAAAGCCAAAGCATTCGCTACTTGAAAGTTCATAGCATCGCCCTTGACATTTCCAAGGATCAGCTCTGCTACTACATCAAACACTCCCACTAGTCTCATCCCTAATTCCACAGCCGCTTCAGGGCCATGTTCATCCTGTACTTTTTTAATTACAGAGGGTAGAACCGTCATGGAAGGAGTTCCAAAACATTTTGAATAAACTGCTGCGAATACCTTACCCCAGTTTTCACATGATGTCAAATCGGGGATTATGTCTTTTGGCAAACTTATCGTGAGGATGCGGTGTTTATCTACTGGGGATGTATGTGGAAACACCGCTTCTATCTGATCGAACTTTTCAGCAAGCCAGTAAGGATAGTCATCCTTATTTTGTGGACGTTTGCCCATCACAGAATTTACCATGACAGGACTTATAGTCACTCCAGCTGCAATAGCTGGTTGGCCTGCGACTACAGGAGCAGCTCCATGGAGGCTTCCTGTAACGTATGTCACCAAGGCTCGATGCACTCGCACCAATTCGGTATGCATAGTGCGCAGTTCCGCAAGCGGTAATGCCAGATAATTTGGATGCGGGGTATACCCGGCCAATACAGGCCAAGTGGCCCCCTGAATTGATAAGGGGCCTAAACGAACTGCGGTAGTTGGTTGTGGTAGGGCGCCATTGAACCAAACACGGTGCTGCCAAGCCGTGAGAGGCACTTCAAGAGCGGTATAGGGTCGATAGGCAGCAGGAATAGCGGTGGGTTTATATTCATGAAACAGCTTATCACCTGCATCCACCGCTTCAAAAGTGATCCAAGTGTAAAACACTTCAAAGTGATAAGCCGCATCGGCTTGAACCACAAAGACCAACTCGACCCCTGTATCGGGCACTCCATACACAGCTAAGTGATCTCGGAGTGCTCCTCGACTATGTGCAGCTATCGCCACACCAGCCATGACTAAACAATTATATACGACAACCTAACAGGGAGCACAAAAATGGGTCTGCTAACTAACCTTTTTTAATAACTTCAAGCTTGAAAGAACCTATAAAACATTCAATATAGGAGGTATCACCGTCACATACGCCTCCGGAAGCGTACGCGAGGGTTTATGGACAAGCACAAGTACTACTCAAGCGTCTCGCAGATAAGCTGCCCCACGGTGGTCGCGCCATGTCATAAGGTTTCTGCACATACACAGAGCTATGCACAGGAAAATGGGACCCCGGAATACAGTGGTTTGCCACCATATACCGTAGCACCCAAAAACCCCAACCCAACTAGCTTAGCATCCCATTAGCACCCAAGTACTAATGTTTGGACAACCCAGAACACGGTATCTTTATCTCAGGACTCGCAGAAGCAAGAACACTCTTTCGTCACTCACTCGTACTTGTCCACAAGGTGCGTAGTAAGAGACACTGGATAGGTTAAAATGTTTATTCCAACTTACGTGCTCTAATGTACAGTACACGTGTCAGTACTAATAGCATAATGCATATAACTAATATAAGCAGCATGGTTACAATTCCATAGAATACAAAAGGGGAAAGCATCTCAGAGCTCAGTGGATAAACGTATAAATAACATTACCACCCTCCCCTTGCAGTAAGATAGTTTATTATAATAATAGAAGACCTCTGGGCTTTGACTAGCGAACCCCCATACCTCAGTCTCTAGATGCAGAATTACATCAGCAGGACATCATAGCTCTTCTCACTGAAAGGGATTTCTCCAAGTGTGTTTAAGCGCTAGTAAACCACAGTATTAAAAGCATATCAAATTCTTCATGGCAATTGCACATAATGTTATGTCTGGGTGCGCGAGACTGGCCATATCAGGAAGAACCAAAATACATTGTTATGCGACCTTGTACATGTTTATGCAGACTGAGCCCAAAAAGGTGAACAACAGAAGATGCAGACAGTGCAAAAGAACTTGGCACGAGCAAAGGGCAAGGAAGGCCCGGCTCAGTGTAACGTGCGCAAAGAAAAGCAGCATGGCAGCCAGGCCTAGGCCAACATAACAAGGCAGGTAACAATCCACAAGACAACAGAAGGTGTGGGTGTTGGAGCCAGTGGCCCCAGCAGCTCTCCAAGACAAATGGAGTGGACCCCACACTATTGTTGAGCAGAAGGGTGAGGTTACCTACTTAGTAGACCTAGGAACACCCAGGAGTCCCCACAGGGTTCTCCATGTCAACAGGTTAAAACCATATGTGGACAGGGCAGACATGGGCTTGCTCATGGCTACTGATGAAGGGCAGGAGGAAGAGAGTGACCCACTCCCTGACCTGCTCTCACAGAACCCTGACGATGGGTCAGTTGATGGTGTAGCCTTGGCAGGCAGCCTCACTACCCAGCAGCAAACTGATTGTAGACAGGTTCTCAATCAGTTTAGACACATGTTTTCACTGACACCCAGTCAGACCACCTGGTGCACTCATGAAGTGGACACTGGGGACAGTCTGCCTATTAAAAATAAGATTTATAGGCAACCTGACCATGTCAGGGACTGTATCAGGACTGAAGTCCAGAAAATGTTGGAGTTGGGAGTTATTGAACCCTCAGATAGCCCTTGGGCTAGTCCAGTGGTCCTTGTGCCAAAACCTCACACCAGTGGTGGAAAAAGAGAGATGAGGTTTTGTGTGGACTACAGGGGTCTCAATGCAGTCACTAGGACTGATGCCCATCCAATACCAAGGGCAGATGAGCTCATAGATACTTTGGCCTCAGCCAAATATCTCAGCACATTTGACTTGACAGCTGGCTACTGGCAGATCAAACTAGCTGATACTGCAAAGCCCAAAACAGCATTCTCAACCCCTAGTGGGCATTATCAATTTGTGGTGATGCCCTTTGGTCTGAAGAATGCACCTGCCACTTTCCAGAGGTTGGTGAATACAGTTCTCACAGGTCTGGAAGCCTATAGTGCAGCATATCTAGATGATATTGCTGTCTTTAGCTCCACCTGGGAGGATCACCTGGTCCACCTCAGGAATGTTTTACAGGCCCTGCAAAAGGCAGGCTTGACTATCAAGGCCACTAAGTGCCAGATAGGGCAGAGTCAGGTTGTGTACCTGGGCCACCTTGTGGGTGGAGGTCAGGTTCAACCTTTGCAGAGCAAGATCCAGACTATCATGGACTGGACTTCTCCCACTACCCAGACTCAGGTGAGAGCCTTCTTAGGCCTGACTGGGTACTATAGGAGATTTGTCAAGGGGTATGGATCAATAGTGACACCCCTGAATGACTTAACTTCTAAGAAAATGCCCAAAAAGGTTCAGTGGACAGTTAGCTGTCAAAAGGCATTTGATGACCTGAAGCAGGCCATGTGCACTGCTCCCATTCTACAGAGTCCTGATTACTCCAAGAAGTTCATTGTTCAAACTGATGCATCTGAATTGGGGGTAGGGGCTGTACTGTCACAATTGAATGAAGAAGGTCAGGATCAGCCAGTAGCTTTCATTAGCAGAAGGCTGACCCCTAGAGAGAAACGTTGGTCAGCCATAGAGAGGGAGGCCTTTGCTGTGGTCTGGGCTCTGAAGAAGTTGAGGCCATACTTGTTTGGTACACACTTCCTGGTTCAGACAGACCATAAGCCCCTCTTATGGCTAAAACAAATGAAGGGTGAAAACCCCAAACTGCTTAGGTGGTCCATTTCCCTACAGGGGATGGACTTTACAGTGGAACATAGACCTGGGAGTAACCATGCCAATGCAGATGGACTCTCTAGGTACTTCCACTTAGAACATGAAGACTTAACTGGGCAAGGTTAGTTTAATGTCCCTACGTTTGGGGGGTTGTGTAGGAGAGTAGGATCTGCTTCACATGGGTACCCCCACTTTTTGCTGATGCTTCACTGTTTTTCGACATTAGTCTGGCTGGGGCCCTGCTAACCAGAACCCCAGCCTAGCTGCTTCCTCTCTAAAATGGTTTCCATGTGCCTTAGGCACATCACTGATTGGAATCTGGAGTGCCCTTATAAGTACCCAAGTATATGGTATACTATGTACCAAGGGCATAGGTACCTCAGAGGCCTACCAGGGGCTGCAGCATGTATTATGCCACCCCTGGAAGGCCATCCAAACTGACACCACAGGTCTGCTACTGCAGCCTGGGTAAGGTGGTGCATGCACCCCTTGCTGTGATATAGGTTACCTATATCACTAAATACATAAAAACATATAAACCTATAAGTCACTCCTAAGGCAGGCCTTATCAATCCTAAAGGCAGAGTGCATGGTTCCTATGTGAGAGGGTGCCCCTGCATGAGCAGGGCCCCTCTGCAGCGTTCGGAGACCCTTCTCTGATGCTGTTTGTAGTGCAGCCTGACCATATACTCTTAAGCGCATTATAACCTCGCGTTAAATGCTAACTTTGGAATGGCTGCACCTAAACATGTTGTGTTTGGTGTCAAACATCTTGGAATACTACCTCCCGCCAATTCTGGCGGCGGGGGTAGCATTCCACCCTTCTAGAGGGAAAGACATGTTAACTCTGGCTAGCCCGGTAACTTCTTTCTAAAGCCCTGGCATCACAAAATGGATGCTGCTGCCACAGACACGAGTCTGGCCTCCTGCTGCTGGACGAAACTCCGGCAGGGGAGGCCTGGACAATAGGTTTCCTGTCCCAGGGAGGTGTGACCACCTCCCCAGACAGGATAATGTGTATTGGGGCTGGGCGGGAGCACTTTCGGGTGCTTTGAAGTCCTGCACTGGGGGCACATTTGGTATCCATGTGCATACCCCAGTTCAAACCGGATCAGGGGCTTGCAGCCCCTGCTTTGGCGCGAACTGGACAAAGGGAAAGGGGTGTAGCCACCCCTCTGCCCTGACCCACCCATAGGTGGGGCCACAGAGTAGTCCAACCCCTATGCTTAGTATAAGTATAGGAACCCAGTCCTTAGGACTTTAGATTATCCCTGGATGAAACTCTGACACTGAATCCTGGACCCTCGACGCTCTACTCAAGACTAGAGGACAGAAGAATCTCCCTTGGGGTCAAGGAGTGACTCCCCTGCTTGGCAGGCACCAAAGACGCATCTGTCTGGTCTGTATTTCTGAAGCTCCAGTCAGACGCCGAAGTCTTCGCATCACCAGAAGTGGATTCTCAGACTTCCCCGAGGCTACGCTGAGTCCCCAGCAAAGCTGAGGCCCGTAGCTATCGTGGGTAACGTGAGACCGTGACCCCTGGACACCAAGCACATTTGCAAGTGCATCCTCTTCTGGGTCTCCCACGGAGTCGTGCTTTGGGCTCCGAGTAGCTCTAGCCTCCAGCACCAACTGCACCGAAGATCACTGGCCTCCACTCCACGAGTGTCCTGTGAGCCAGATCCACGTGCGACGTCTTGAGGCTCCTTTGCGGTCGCTAGCCCGTTGGCTAGTAGCCCTTCACGAAGGCCAATCTTTTTCTTCTTGGGTATCCTGGTTGCTCTTGGCCTGCCCTCACTTACTCTCGCTGGGTGAGTTCCCCAGACCTTGCTGGTCTGCACCATCGACAATCTTTATCTTCACCAAGACTTGCCGTTGCCAAGGCTTGTTGGGTCCAATCCGGTCGCCGACACCTCAGCACTCGACAGACATTGTGTACCAGCCAGAATCCTGCTCCTGGTCGCCGACAACGCCTCCTGGACCTCGTGGCTGAAGAGTCAACACGACCGTCAACGCACCTGAAGCACTCGACATCGGTGGGCATCCGCTCATCGCCATCCTGGTCACTGGCTAGTGACCCAGACTCTGTCCCCTCTGCTTTCAGGTTCTTCAGATCTCCGATCCACTCTTGGATCCAACCGGACACTTTCCACTTGGTCGCCAGCAGCACTTTGCAGCAGATCGCCATTCAAATCGACGACGAAACCCGACCCCGAAAGGCACCTATGCACCCGGCTTCCCTGGGTGAGGTAACACGAGTACTCTGGTGCTCCCGTGGGTAGAGACTCTTCAAAGTACTAGTTCTCAAAGGGTTTGCTCCAAGTCCTCCTTTAAGTGTCCCTTTCTTAATTTCCTGATCACGACTTTCTCCATAGAAGTCAACGGCGTATCGCGGTTGTGTATTTACACTGCACGCGTCCCCCGTGGGTCCCCTGTGTCACTACCTTGGGTGGTTCCTTGTGGTCCAAGCACTTCTAGAGGCTCTAGGCCTAGTGTCTAGTTCAGTCGTGGTTCTTATACCACTTTATTGGTATATGGTTTGGTATGCCCCTAGGGCCCAAACGTGTATTTGTGCTATTACTGTCTTTAAATAACTTATAACTTGTGTACTTCGAACTCTAGCCTCATAAAGAGACTAGAGGGGTGTGTTTAGCAATAAATACATATATTTTGAATATATACCTGGTGTGGTGCTCTTTCATTTGGTCACTCAAGAGATTATAGACTGGTAAAACAAGCTGCTTTACATTCCTTCAAGACTTAGCCTGAAGGCTGCTCTCCATAGCTACCACTAGGATAGCTTTCAATAAAGGTTGTCTTTAACCTATCTCCAATAAGGGGTTGTTTGGACTGGTGCAAGGTGCCCACTATAATTAGTGGACAGCATATGCCAGGCCAACTTCTCACAATCAAGTAGGGAACCTCTCCCGTTTCTAATGAAAGTAAAGTTGCTGGATGAATTAGACTTTGTTCTTCCATTGCATGCCCTTAGAGAATATTTTAGAGCAAGGCAATTCATTTGGATCACCAGAGGGGACCAGATTTTTACTGAAGGACAAGCAGTCTCCGGGATGGCCCAATACTTGTCTTCTTCACATGGGCTATCTTTGAACATACCTTCTAATGGCTCAAACTGGCAATTAAAATCCCTCCTATGATCACCATATAATTGTCAGAGATGGTAGCTAAAAAGGACATTAGTTCCTCAACTGTTTTTGACTCCTGTCCCTGGCTGACTGGTCTCGAATACACATTTATTAGGGCTATAGTGGTCTTAGGCGGGAAGTGAAGGAGGACACACAGAATGTCATTTGAAGATGTTTCTTTCATTTCTGCTGAACAGCCTAAGTGAACCCCCACCTATGTACTTAATCCACCCGAGGGTCTCCCTTTTCCGCCTGATACTGCAGGAATGTTAAAGCTGGCAAAACCCAGTTTTTGGACATCCCCTCTTGCCCATGTCTCCTGGAACATACAGATCTCATGTTGGTCAATGAAATGGCCCCATTCGGGGATATCTACCTTAGAATTTAAACCAGCTATGTTCCAGGAGAGGACTCGCAACTCAGGGCTATCCGGAGTGTGGGTTTTGGTGGGAACTATAGGGGTAGTTGGGGGCGAAGTTCCACAAAACCCCGAATCAGGTCTCTTAGCAGACCCGCTATTCTGTAGAGGCGGGTAGTTGGTGTTCAGGGTTGTATTATGGCCCTCATGGATGTCACCTGGGGAGCTGCTCATGCTCCCACCGGTTTCTCCATCCCCTTGAACCGAGTGGAGCCCTACATTCCCTTTGATTTTGACCAATCCCGCTTGGGGCTTGCCCAGCAGCGCCTCAGGGCCTATGGTCTCAAGTCAATCTACTCCTTCTAAACTGCTAAATCTATTTACTGTGGATATATTATAAATTGGATATCTGGACCAATGGAGGTCCAGGGCTCCTGGGTTATGGCTGTGGTTTTTGAGTCTCCAATCCTGCCCGAATTGCCTACTATCTTGGTGAAATCTCTCTGGCGGGTAGAAATAACCCAGTGGAAGGGCTCTGATAGTACCCGTCTGTCTCCCATCATTTCTACTTAAAATTTCTTGGACAACGCAAGGATTTCTAAAATTAATCACTATACAATCTCCTTGCTTGTCCTTGGATCTCCATCCTAGCCAACCAACTCGACGTGTTGTGAGGATTTCTCCTGCATTGTCGTACCTGAAATGTCTATGGTTGGCTAGCCAGTGCATGCATTTGTTTTTTAGATCTTGGTGTAGTTCATTTTGACCTGCTCCAAGCTCAGGGATGCCAGCGAGAACAAGAACATATGGGGTTGAGGCAGGTGGGAGATTAATAACTGGGAGGGGAGAATCTTCTTTGTTGGTTTCCATAATATAGTTAGATGCTGCCCCCGCCCGTTGTTTGATTGGCTGCCTATACCTAGTGAAATGTCGGTGTAAAGACGTTGGGCTTGCTCTGCTCTCAGTTAGGGAGGGAGGTCTATCTTTATTAGCTCTATTGGGGGCTATGGGTTGTTGTTTCTTTAGATGTAGTACGGGGGTAGCCGGGCGATCGTTATGTGTAAGGGTTGAAATGGCCCTAGTGGTGTTAGGAGCGGCTAGATCTTTGGGCCCCATATCGAGCCCAGCTTTCTCAACAACTGCCCCCCTATCACTTGTCCAGTCGTTGAGCTGCAAAGTAAGTTTATCAACCCTTTCTACAAGTGTTTTGAGCTCATCCTTTACTATAGCCCTTACTTGGATTTGCAGATCCACCACTAGCTTTGTAACCCAAACTGGCTGTTCAATAACTGTTTCAAGGCTACCTACTAAACCTCCCTTCCCAGTGTTCCTGTCCTCTATCTTCTCTCCCATAGCCTTCTTCCTACTTGCCATAGTTTTCGCTTGAGTTTTGGTCTCCCTTTTATGGCGGGCTGTCAAAATTAGCTGCTTCAACTATAGATATTTGGCCCCTGGGAGTATCTAATGCGAGGGCTCCTGTAATTTGCGAGGTGTCTAAATCAACCAGAGGGAATTCCAGATTAGGGTTAGAGATAATCGTCTCTCTGTCCGTTCTATTTCGGTTGCCACCGCTCCTAATGCCTTTTCTAACATCCTGTCTATAGAAGTCGGTTGGGCTTTAGTTATTGACTTGGGCGCTGCCTGTTGTTTCTTTTCAGCGCACACACGTTTGCCCATTCTCCTTCGTTTTTGGGGATTACCTTATATACGAAGGGTGATGTTATGAGTCACTACTAGTTTAATTAGGACGCGGGGAAACGGAAATACAGGTTGGATGCCAACAAGCGCAATAAACAAAGTGCACAAGTGCTCGATCGTAAAGTGCAAGATGTAAAATGTGGGTGCAAATATGCAAATCTCAAAGTGCAAGAGCGCAGAAGGCAAAGTACAAGTGCAGAAGTACAAATGTATGACAAACTACAATGTGAATCTACACAAGGATAGCTGGAGTACCAGGCAGAAATGACCGAGATAAGGAGGTCTGGCTGAATACCAGACGCTGGGGGCATTCAATGCTTAGGATCATATAAATTCAAAGACAGCTTAAAACCTAGGATCTTTTAACAGTGGGGACCTTGCCAATACCAAATGTCAGAAGACCATAGAATCCTTTAAAAACCCTTTGTATCTAAAATACCCGGAGAACTAAATATTAAAAAGTGTGCCGACTAATGCTAGGCCGTTATCTCTCATTAAAATAGTTAAAAAACCTCGTATTGCAATTTCTTCAAGTCCGCCCTGCATTAGGTTACCTTCTCTAATTGTGTGGTCTCTATAGTAATTGGCGATGGTGGATAGATAGATGGTCACAAGGGCAGGTAACTTATAAAAAACAGTGGACGGAGGATAAAGATTTAATCTCACCGCCTTGCCCTCCAAATATTCCGAGGGCCTGGTCCTAAGCCAAATACCTAGAGTACGGGATCCCAATGGAGCAACCAAGGGGAGTGGCCCAGCCCAACCTCTTCCGATCGCTGACGGGCGCGGGACGGACCCGCCCTTGGCCCGGGCGCCGCCCGCGCGCGTCCCGCGCTGCGGGATGACAGGAGCGCTTATGTTTGGGGCTCCAGGCGCCTTAGGTGACGTTGGTGCGCCGGCCCGGGGCTGCTGGGAAATGTAGTTCCTGGGTAGAGAGGTGGCCGTTCCCCTCACGGCGATGTCAAGGCCGTTCCCCTCACGGCAAAGTCAGGGCTGATGCAGCCGTTCCCCTCACGGCAGTGAACATTGAAGTAAAGCCGTTCCCCTCGCGGCAAGGAAAAGCAAATGAAAGCGCGTCCCGCGCTGCGGGATGACAGGAGCGCTTATGTTTGGGGCTCCAGGCGCCTTAGGTGACGTTGATGCGCCGGCCCGGGGCCGCTGGGAAATGTAGTTCCTGGGTAGAGAGGGGGCCATTCCCCTCACAGCGATGTCAAGGCCGTTCCCCTCACGGCAAAGTCAGGGTTGATGCAGCCGTTCCCCTCACGGCAGTGAAGATTGAAGTAAAGCCGTTCCCCTCACGGCAAGGAAAAGCAAATGAAAGCGCGTCCCGCGCTGCGGGATGACAGGAGCGCTTATGTTTGGGGCTCCAGGCGCCTTAGGTGACGTTGATGCGCCGGCCCGGGGCCGCTGGGAAATGTAGTTCCTGGGTAGAGAGGGGGGCCGTTCCCCTCACGGCAAAGTCAGGGCTGATGCAGCTGTTCCCCTCACGGCAGTGAAGATTGAAGTAAAGCCGTTCCCCTCACGGCAAGGAAAAGCAAATGAAAGCGCGTTTTCATTATTCTCTCATTTACACGGTTTTATCTCGATTCGGAATCTTAATGGGGCATATTATCAAGAAACGGCGTTAAAATTATCGCCGCGGCGATAATGGGCTTGATAATATGCCCTTGAGAATTCCAATAGAAGCCCATGTTCTGGTGTCAACATGGGCTTCTATTGGAATTCTCCAGGGCATATTATCAAGCCCATTATCGCCGCTTTAGGGGCAGTTTTCTGCCGCTAAACCGGCGATAATTTTAACGCCGTTCTTGATAATATGCCCCTAATTAACCCACTTTATTTAGCCATACGAAAAGGGACGTCTTGTACAAAATATGCTGCAGCGGAAAATATATGAAGGAAAAAAACTAAAGGGACTATATTTTGGATTTAGATAGTTTTAAAGATATATTTATTATTTTAAAATAGCATTTCCATGCAGATGTGCAGTGCTTTTGCCAGGCGTGTGTTTGACGATTAAGGAGAATGCACAGCTGGTGCCTCTCACAGAAACTATCTTTCTGCCCTGTGATTGGAGTGCAAATAAGCAGATGCAAATTAGAAGGCCGCCGAGAGGAAGATATTTCGTGCCACTTTAGCTTGTCATTCGAGATGCTGCTGGTTGTTTCTGGCATATTCCTGAATTTTAATGGCTTTCTACTGATGTTTCATTGATTTCGATTAGGCTTTCATTCAAGAAAAAACATTTGAAAATAAATTCCATTGCTCGGAAGTTTTATTGCAATAGGCATTAGAGCAAGTTTATTGATAAATTGGGCGTATTAAATTCAGATGCCTTACTAACTGTAATGCGACATGGGAGAGCGGCAGCTGGCAAGTTCTAGCCTTATTCAACATGGTCATTTAATAGCACAATCACGAAATGAAAGGCAGTCAATAAGAACACGCTAATACCATACAAGCAAAAGTGCTATAGCAATGTTCAAAATCTCCCTTCTGCCGGTTAAATGTTGACGTCTAAGGACTATCAGGCACATGCATCAAAGCTTTTTGCGATCGCAAACGGTGCGATTGGCAAAAATCGGCCGTTTGCGATCGCAAAATTAGCTTTTGCGATGCATCATAGGTCAAGGTCCTCGCAATTTGAGAATTCGCAATTAATTGCGAGTTCTCAAATTGCGATTGCATTTAAGGAATCGCAAATTGAGATTCCTTAAATGCAATGCATTAAAGTAAAATAATTAGCGATTTCGCTAATAGGGGCGCAAATTACCATGAAGTTGAACTTCATGGTAATTTGTAAAAACTTTGAAAAATGCACTAAAGTGCATTTTTCAAAGTTCCATTTACACACACACATGCCCTTGGGGCATGTGTGTGTGCAAGATGTACTCATATGCAGATTTCAGGGTGCAACAGGGTGTCCTTTTGACACCCTGGCACCCTTGAAATAGCATTCTCAACTTGCGATTCTCTAATTGAGAATCGCAAATTGAGAATGTCTTCCCATTCATTCCTATGGGCCTCTAGGCCCATAGGAATGAATGGGGAGGTATTCCTTAATTGCGACTCGCAATTTGCGAGTCGCAATTAAGGAATGTTTAGAAATCGCTATTTTTAAGCGATTTCTACATGCATAGGCTTTTGCGATTCCTTAATTGCGATTCCTTAAAAATCGCAATTAAGAAATCGCAAAATCCAACATTGATGCATGTGCCTGTATGAGACTCTCACATTAACTGAGCACATAGACATTTCTCAACTGAAGAGGTTTATTTGCTCACTGCCGTGCAGTTTTTGTAACCTATTCCCACTCTGTACATTATAATTTCATTTCATTTCTTTTTTATAAGCGATTTGCTCTGTGGCTACAGTTTGTATTTATCTTGTAAAGAGCTCTGTTACCCATAAAGGTCCAGTAAGTGGTACACAAAACATCAGAAATAAATAAATGGGCACTAGTATGTGGTGTGGGGTCACGTAAGACTGATATCTTCTTAGTATAAACTCTATGGAAGGACAGCATGTTCATCACTTTATACTACTAACAAAGGGTAGGTCACTCCCCAGTTGTGTCCTGCAGGGAGAGGGAAATTGGGGTCCCTTGCCTTAGACTATCCATCCCGAGTACCCGAGAGAGCTACGTTGGACAATGTAACCATACCACCCAACTCCTCCACTAAAGGAACATTCTAATCTCTCCTTACTGAGTCGAGATATGAGTCAACAGTAGGTTCAAAATCAATGCACCTGTTCAACTGGTTGGCTATGCTAGTATTGTCATTCAAAGAAGGCACAGGAGTTTACACTGGATAACTCGTAGTCATTGTGGCTTATGCGAAGGGAAATTCAAGTTTGGTGATGAGGCCCACTAAATAGAGACTGTACCTCAGCCGCTGTGCTCGCATGAGAACCAGCTCTGTCACTGGGATTGCACAGTGTGCTGTAACGTCACCATACAAGGGGCCATATTATCAAGACCGGCGCAAACATTATCGCCGCTTTAGCGGCAGGAAACTGCCGCTAAAGCGGCGATAAGTGGCTTGATAATATGCCCTAGAGAATTCCAATAGAAGCCCAGGTTCTGGTGTCAAGGACATCAAACCTGGGCTTCTATTGGAATTCTCTAGGGCATATTATCAAGCCCCTTATCGCCGCTTTAGCGGTGATAATGTTTGCGCCGGTCTTGATAATATGGCCCAAGGTTTGGCTGTATTGATAGCATGGTGTTGTACACTCCATCTCTAAGCAAGCCTGAGTTATCCTATTCATATTCCTCCATGCTCTCCTGTATCTCACCTGGGCCAGCCTACACTGGACGATTTTGAGAATACATTTATCTACCACGAAGCCAACCACTACTATGAGCTTATAACTTTCTGGAAACGTTACATAGACAACATCTTGCTCATCTGGACAGGGAGCCCCGTGGAACTGGAGACCTTTCACTCATGGCTGAATGATAGATCATCAGACATCAAGTTCACGATGCACTCTGACCCCAAGACAATTGATTTCTTAGACATTTCCATCAAAGCTGAAAACGATTCATTTTACACTACCTATTCAGAAAACCAACGGAAAGAAACACATTACTCAGATACAGCAGTTACCACCCTGGAGGTCTTAGGGACAATTTGCCCTTTGGGCAATTTTTGAGAATTCTTTGCAACTGTACACACAAGGATGACTTCTTCGAAGAACCAGAGGGACTGCTTAGTTGCCTGATTGAGAGGGGATACCCAAGGAGACTGGTGAAACGAGCACGCAAAAAGGCATGGTTCAACCCGAGGGAGACTCTATTAACACCTAAACTACGCACCAATGATTCCTTGAACAGAATGATATGCATCACTACCTACTGCACTCACAGCAATGAAATCAGACGGATTGTGAACAACCACTGGAAATTAATATCAGACGATCTAGAGTTAAGTGACCCACCCATGCACTCATTCAAAAAGGGCATGAGCATACGGGATCATGTGGTCCGCCCTCTCTTGGAGACCCCCGCAAAACCTTCCATCCGGACTTTATGGAACTTACCAGAGATCTTGGGTCATTACAAATGTGGCCACTGCAAAGCATGTAGCATGACTATTGAGACAAGGCAGCTGAACTACAAACAACACACTGTTGACTTTAAAACACACACATTGTAACACCACTGACGTGATTTACGCCATCATTTGCCCCAGTAATCAAATGTATCATAGGACAAACAAGCCAGAAAGTTAAGGTTCACATCTTCCAACATTGTAGTAGGGTCAGATGTGAGATCATTGGTGCACCTTTAGTTGAGCATTTGCAGCAACAGAGTCATCTACCAGAGAGTCTCAGATGGGTGGTCCTCGAGAAGGCTACAATGGGAATTAGGGGTGAGGACATCAATTCAGTCTTAAATGTACGGGAGTGCAAATGGATGCATTCCCTGGACACGGTCCGTGATGGGTTAAATGAACTTGATGCCACCGCTGCCCAATTGTCATGCATTAACAATGAATGAACTACATGTGACATGTGCACGCTTACCCCATACACACCGGGGTAAATCGATAAACTGTTCGGGTGTGGCCGCCCCGTGCAACCATTATACCTTAACAATGAATGAACTAATTGTGATACAAACATGTCCACTTTGTTTACGT